>CM070778.1:43895045-44615045 GCA_036346955.1 Dipus sagitta | reverse complement strand
GCCAGAAAAGAAGCCTCAGAAGTATAAAGTCAGCTATGTGTCATAAGCCCATTTCTCTTCTGTCAGCTCTTGGTTATTTTGAGACAGGGTATTTGTAGCTCAGGCTGGCCTTAAGACCCTCCTGCCTCAGCCACCTGAATATTGGATTTACAAGTGTACACTATCACATCTGACATTTTTTGAGGGGTGGGGGATGAGCAGTATTTTCTTTTTTTCTTTTTTTTTCTTTTTTTTTTTTTTTTTTTGGTTTTTCGAGGTAGGGTCTCACTCTAGCCCAGGCTGACCTGGAATTCACTATGTAGTCTCAAGGTGGCCTCAAACTCACGGCAATCCTCCTACCTCTGCCTCCCGAGCGCTGGGATTAAAGGCGTGCGCCACCAAGCCCAGCTAAGCAGTATTTTCTTAACTTTTTTGAGAAAGAGGGGGAGGGCGATAGAGAGAGAATGTGCATGCCAGGGTCTTCAGCCACTGCAAAGAAACCCCAGATGCATGCACACCTGGCTTATGTGGGTCTAGGGAATGAAACCTGGGTCCTTTGGCTTTGCAGACAAGCACTTTAACTGCTAAGCCACCTCTCCAGCCCTGGTATTTTCTTCTTCTCCTTCTTTTAAAAATGTATTTTATTTATTTATTTATTTGAGAGAAAGAGGCAGAGAGAGAGAATGCAAACAAATTTCAGACGCATGCGCCCCCTTGTGCATCTGGTTTACATGGGTCCTGGAAAATCAAACTGGGATCTCCTGGCTTTGCAGGCAAACACCTTAACCACTAAGCCATCTCTCCAGCCCCCAATATTTTCTTTAGATGCCTTTTACTCTATACATTTTGATGTTTGTTTACATTTCTCATAATATACTGTAAAACTGGTATTTTTAGTTCATCTGCTTCAAAGTGTTATTTTTCATTTATTTAAGAGAGAGAGGGGGAGAGAGAGGCAGACAGAGAATGGGTGCCAGGGCCTCTAGCCACTGCAAACAAACTCCAGATGCATGTGCCACCTTGTGTAGCTGGCTCATGTGGGTACTGAGGAATTGAACATGAGTCTTTAGGCTTCTCAGGCAAACACCTTAACTGATAAGCCATCTCTCCAGTCCTAAAGTTTCCTATTTTTTTTTTCAAGGTAGGGTCTCACTCTAGTCCAGGCTGGCCTGAAATTCACGATGTAGTCTCAGGGTGGCCTTGAAATCACAGTGATCCTCCTACCTCTGCCTCCTGAGTGCTGGGATTAAAGGCATGCGCCACCATGCCCAGCTCCTAAAGTTTCCTATTTTTGAGTAGCTTTCTTGGACTAATTGTGTAGATTTTTTTTAGTCCTTGTTTTCTCCTGGTTTTTGAAGTTCTATTTTTAAAAGTATTTTTATTTATTTATTTGTGAGGATGTGGGGAGGCACATGGGAACGCCAGGGCCTCTTGCTGCTACAAACAAACTCCAGATGCATACACCACTTCCTGAAGTTCTATTTTTAATCACGAGTTAGCCAATGATCAACTTAATTTATTGGCTAGACAATGACTAGTCAAAAAGATTTCCTGAAAACACCCTGCCTTTGTGTTTGCTGCGGGAGTCAGTATGAGAATGCCCAGCTTCAACTTCAAGCAGTTGATAGGATAGCCAGTGTCTTTCACTTCCTTTTTGGGTAAAGTCAGCGACAGATCAATGTCTGAGGCCTTCTTCTCTCCCATATGTATTGCAACTAAATACACTGCCTTGCCTAAGCATGCAGTCTTTCAAATTCCTCCAGGAATAAATATATCTGAGCTTCTCAAGAGTTTATGCCTATTTTCAGTTAAATTCATAGCCAGGCCCTTATATGCATGGCCCCAACTGAATCACAGCCTTAGGTAGCTACAATGGAGACCATCAATCAGTAGAGTAATAAATAGAGAAATAAGGTTCTCTCCCCTCCCCCACCCCCATTCAGTTGTGTTAAATTAAATAGCCCCAACACCTTGGAACTAGAGATTTCCCAGGAAGCTGCAGGTTTGGACAAAGTACTGAGCGTGCTGGAGAGAACTACACATCTGGGTGAAGAAGATTTGTATTTCTAGAACACAAATCATGTCCACCAGCAAGATCACCAAGTCATAAGAACCCCTTTAAGTAAAGCCAATCAGAAATAATTCTTCAGACACAGTATATTTTCATGTAGCCATTTCAGATTTAAGATCCCCAAACTTCTTCATACTTAAAGACAATCTTGGGCTGGGGAAATAGCTCAGGGGTTAAAGGCACTTGCTTGCAAAGCCTGCTGGCCAGGGTTCAATTCCCAAGTATCCGAAAGCCTGGAGTTCATTTGCAGTGGCAAGAGGCCCTGGCACACCTATTCTTTCTCTCTTCACAAATAAACAAATAAAATATATTTAAAAATAAAAACAATCATGGGCTGGAGAGATGGCTTAGTGGTTAAGCACTTGCCTGTGAAACCTAAGGACCCTGGTTCAAGGCTCAGTTCCCCAAGACCCATGTTAACCAGATGAACAAGGGGGCGCATGTGTCTGGAGTTTGTTTGCAGTGGCTGGAGGCCCTGGCGCAACCATTCTCTCTCTCTCTGTCTGTAGCTCTCAAGTAAATAAATAAAACAAAAAAATAAAAAATAAAAACAATCATGACATTAAGTAAGCTAAGAAATATCTGAATTTTGCTATGAGAAGATTAGGTAACACTGAACTAGGAAGTAAAAGGTAAGTGATTTCTTAAGTACAGGGGTGATGGTTCTATTCAGTTAGCATATTATGATAAGTAATGATGCAATTTCCTAATTCCCCAAGAGTACAAATGGATGGATATAACATGAGCATATTTACAAAAGGGAAAGTCAAGGTCGTTAGAAAGGACATTCCCATTAGTAGCTTTCACCAAAACAAGGGTATACTTAACTCTCTTTATCTATATTTCTTATCAGGAAGGTGAAGGGAACAAAACTTATTATGAAATCTTCATTACATTTACAATTGGGAAGAGTAAATTTTAAAGAATAAAACATACAACTCTGGAAGAATGTTTCAATGTTCCCACACTGCCAATTTTCCCTTCCTGAGAAGAAAGACAAGCTCTCTTTTTTTCCCATAGAGAAGTATTAATTGTAAGGTATAATTCACCAGCCCACAAAGGAATACTACTTAACTATGCTCTTCCTGTGAGCTCTCAATTAACTGTGTGCTTATAAATTGGCATTTCCTCTGACTGTGTATTGAAACTCACCTTATAAAATCCCTAGCAGTAGAGCCCTTCCTGTTGCTAAGGGACTATGATACCATTTCATGATGCTAAAATAGGAATATTATACGTTAAACTGTTCATATGTCTAGCTATCATCAGGCAATTTAAGCACTGGAACAAGAAAATGTTCTGACCTCTAATTATAGTATTTAATACTGGGATAATGAGTAATTCTGCATATTCTTCTTAGAATGAAAGGGCTAATTTAAAAGTAGCATCAACAATAATATTAATATATCATGATTCCAAGAGCTAGCAAATCGAGAGCTCTTGTATCACAACAGACACTATCTTAAGTGGTTCATATCGATGGACTTAGGCAATCCTCATAACAACTCTTTTGGCTAGACATTATTTCCACAATTTTTCACAAACATAAAGGGCAGAGCTGGGTGTGGCTCATACCTATGATCACAGCATTCAAGAGGCTGAGGTAGGAGGGTCACTGTGAGCTCAAGGCCAGCCTCGGTTACAGAGTAAGTTCTAGGGCAGCCTGGATTAAAGTGAGATCCTGCTAAGTAACATTACACTAAGATTTTAATTTAAATCTTCACTATTTATAGTTATGTGGATTCAGTGTCTTTTAAAGTGATGGTACTGGACTGGGGAGATTTCTCAGTGGCTAGACTGCTGGCCCTGACTGGATTCTGCAGTACCCACATAAAGCCAGATGCACAAAGCGGTGCATGCATCTGGAGTTTGTTTGCACCAGGAAGAGGCCATGGCATACCCATACTTACTCTTTCTCTATATTCTAAATAAATAAGTCAAATTTATGCTAAATCAATATATCAACCAACGAATAAATAAATTAACAAATAAATATTTAAAAAATAAAATGGCCGGGCGTGGTGGTGCACACCTTTAATTCCAGCACTCGGGAGGCAGAGGTAGGAGGATCGCTGTGAGTTTGAGGCCACCCTGAGATTACATAGTGAAGTCCAGGTCAGCCTGGGCCAGAGTGAGACCCTACCTCAAAAACAAGCAAACAAACAAACAAAAAAAAAATTGATGGTGTTTATAGCACTTTAAGGAGGTGCCCAGTCATAGCTGCAGAAAATATTGGCTGAAAGCACTACCACCCACTGATGGAATTGTACTTAGGACCAAACTGTTTATATTACTATTATAACTTTGAATCTGCTTGGTTTAGGGATATGCAATTGGAATTTACATTGAGCTGGAAATCAGATTCTTATTTTACAAAGCTAATCTTTGGGTCATGTCTTTGTCTCCCATGTATATTTATTAATCCTGATTAGGCTTAAAGAAGCAGCTTAAACACACAAATAGATGAGTAGATTACCCATGCATGTTTTCAAAGAAGAATTTCATTATAATGTGGAGGCATACAGTTTTTATATCTTTTAGTGTTGCCTTATAAGGTAACTTTTTAGTTTTGGCTTTGATGCTTATAGTTTAATGATAAATTTACTTAAGTACTATATCAAGAACAACTCATCTTTATTAGTATATCATACTCCATTCTTCTTTATCCATAAGAGAAATTGGACTTACTATATTTATGTGCAGTTTGGTCATGTTTTCATATAACATTATATAAAAATAGTTATGGGGCTAGAAAGATGGCTTAGCAGTTAAGTGCTTGCCTGTGAAACCCAAGGACCCTGGTTCAAGGCTTGATTCCCCAGGACCCACGTTAGCCAGATGCACAAGGGGGTGCACACGTCTGGAGTTCGTTTGCAGTGGCTGGAGACCCTAGTGCACCCATTCTCTCTCTCTTTCTCTCTCTCTCTCTGTCGCTCTCAAATAAATAAAAATAAAAATAAAATAAAATAAATAGTTATGCACAAACAACTCCGCATTAAATTTCAAGAACACACATATAAACTCACCTTTGAATCAGCAGCAGGCCTAGGGTCAGCCTTTTCAGCCCTGGTTAGGTGACAAAGCAGTAGAAGCTGGCTCATACAATTTCTACACTGTGAGGATCTAACCTGGCTAAAGAACACTGTTTCATATTCCAGGTGGCATATAAAGGTAAATCTGGCTCCATGCCTACAAAAATTGTAAAAGAAAACCTGTCCTACAATGTTCAACAACTTGTTTTCACTTATATGGGTCTAATAGAAAGTGGATTGGATGTGAAAACTGTAAAATGGGGCTAAAGAGATGGCTTGGTGGTTAAGGCACTTGCCTGCAACACCGAAGGACCCAGGTTCAATTCTCCAGGACCCACATAAGCCAGATGCATAAGGTGGTGCATGTGTCTAGAGTTGCTGGAGGCCCTGGCACACCCATTCTACCTATCTACCTCTCTGTCAAATAAATAAAAATAAATATTAAAAAACCCATAAAATGTTTTTGAAAAACATTGACTTAATGTATTTCAAAGGAAAACCTAACTATAAGCATCTTTAGTCTAACAGTATGGAAAAAACGGAGACAAGAACTGTTTCTTAAAGCACTAGCTGGGCGTGGTAGTGCCAAAACAAAACAAATAAGCAAAAGGACAATAGCTTACCTATGCTAATGCTTATTTATATAAATCAATATTTAAATATTTTTATTTATTTGCAAGCACAGAGAAAGAAAGCGAGAGAGATTGGGCATGCCAGGGTCTCCTGCTACTGCAAATGAACTTTAGATGCATATACCACTTTGCTCATTTGGCTTTATATGGGTATTGGGCAATCAAACCTGGGCCAACAGGCCTTAAAAGCAAGTGCCTTTAACCATGGAGCCATCTCCCCAGCCTGTAAAATCTTAGTCTCAGCTTTATAGTCACTCTGAGTATTACTGTTCTCATGGATGAGAAAACTCCTCTACAGGGAGCCAAAATTACAGCCACAAAGCATTAGCTTGGCATTTAAAATATAGCCAAAACTCCTGCTCACATCCATTTGACTGACTGCCTTCTTAGGAATAAAACATCTTCAAGAGAAAACATAAACTCCTGTCTTCAAAGAAAACTGTACAACTGAGAGTAATACTAAAATCTCCATGCTGGTTAATAAAAATATCTGTATATATTAATTAAAAGTAAAATTGCAAAATTTTATTTTAGGGCTGGAGGGATGGCTCAGCAGTCAAGTGCACTTCCTGGGCACCTGGAGCCCCATACACATTGTACCAACACACAATAAAAAAAAAAAAAAATTAAGCCAGGTGTGGTGGCGCACACCTTTAATCCCAGCACTCGGGAGGCAGAGGTAGGAGGATCACCGTGAGCTCGAGGCCACCCTGAGACTACATAGTGAATTTCAGGTCAGCTTGGGCTAGAGTGAGACCCTATCTCGAAAAACAAACAAAAAAAACAAACAAAAAATTAAATGCATTTTATTTTTGTACATTTTTATTTATTATTAGAGACAGACAGAGAGGGAGAGAATGGGCATGTCAGGGCCTATAGCCACTGCACACAAACTCCAGACGCATGCGCCACCATGTGCATCTGGCTTTCGTGGGAACTGGGTTACCAAACCTGGGTCCTTAAGACTTCACAGGCAAGTGCCTTAACCATTAAGCAATCTCTCCAGCCCTACATTTTATTTTGATGTGTTATTTCAGGCAGATCCTGAAAATTCATATTCCAGGTAAAGGTTATTTTAAGAGAAACTTTAAAAACGCAACAATTTCTCGAGTATTTAGAAATAGCAAGGTAGTTTTGCTGACACTTGTCGCTGGCAATGTGTCTGTGGGAGTCTTGCTGTTCCTTTTACAGTCCATTCATAACCAGAGTGGGGATCACTGCTGCAGATCTGGTTTCCAGACGAGAAGTTTTCTCATATCCTTCAACTGAACAATCAGCCAGACCACCTGAATTTCAGATTTGCAAGGCCCAACTTTGTGTACGGCTACAAGTTCTCGTAGTGGAAGTGAGAACTCCAGGTGCCAAACGACACCGCGTGACTCGTGAGCGAGCATTTGTCACATTCTGTAGAATTTACAGTGCCGTGGAACACAAGAATCCATGGTAGAGGGAAGGCAACAGACCAAGAGGACGCCTACCTTACATAGACCTGCTGGTCCCATTAATGGAGGATGGGACTACTTCTGTGCCTAGAAGTCACCTGCCCATTAGATTAAAAAAAAAAAAAAAAGAGGAGTGGAAAAATCTGACTTGAGGAGACATTGGATGAGGTGGCTCAGGGCGAGAGTAACGACACGGCCTTTCACTTGAAGCTCAAGGATATACAGCTGAAGATGGGATGGGTTGGGGCAACAATATAACTATGTAAGGTTGTAGTTCTCAGGAAAACTTCTTACAATCTTCCATACTGCAATAAGCCAAAAATTCTTTATAACCACATGCTCATTTTTTGATAAATGAGTACATTACCACAAGAAAGAATTTCCAATTCCAGCAAAAATATTGAAATTGGTCAAAGCTGCAAAGGGAACATTATTGGAACCATATGAGCTGACCATATGTTTCTGCAGACATTTGCAACCAAAGTAAACACAGCTTTGCCATGAATGGTCCACTTTTGAGAGGGGAGCAGAAAGGAAAACCCCAAATTTTAGCATTTAAGTGTCTTTTATAGGGAAGTGTTGAATGATAGATATTATTATCATAAAACTTGTTACCCTTAGATTTTACACAGGTAGGAAAAGAGTTTAGATGGATTCATTGATTTTGTAAATGGGGACATAATAGAGGCTCATCTATTTGAAGTCAGTTTTTTTCTTTTTTTCAGGGTTGAGTCTCACTTTACCCTAGGCTGACCGGGAATTCACTCTGCAGCCCAGGCTGGCCTCGAACTCAGAGATCCTCCTACCTCAACCTCCCGGGTGCCGGGATTAAAGGCGAGTGCCACCACACCCGACCTGAGGTATTTTAAATATGCTTCTCTTGAGCCATATTGCTTCTAGAAGTGAGTGGAGTGTAACACCATATTTTAAGAGTGAGTACAGGGCCTGAGATAAATCACAAGGCATAGCTTAGCCCTTTCTAACCAACATTAGAAATAGGTACTAACAGGATAAAAGTGAACGCGAACAGCCTCAAGAATAGTTAGGACGTTGCCCGTGAGCAACAGGCAACGGTGAAAAATCAATGCAAAGGAAGAAAGACTTAGGTTGACGGGTCACTGGCTTGTCTATACATTCCCAGGCCAGTTTTCAATTTTTTTTTTTTTTGAACAGCTGGTAGAGCCGCCAGTTCCTTTTACTTCACACACTGCCTCCACGACTCACTGCTCATCCTGTGCCAGAGCTGAGCCTGCCAAAGCATGAATTTGGGTTTGTAGGCCACTGGAATGCTTTCTTCCGAGTCGTTATCAGAAGCAGATGAGTCAGTGCCTCATCTATCCCAATAGGCCTGTATTTGTACCTTTGTTTTATATAAATTGAACTTGAGATTATTTGGTTTTCAAGTCTTAAGGTAGTGGAACTTCATTTTTTAAAAAAAATACAATTTCAGGGGCTGGAGAGATGGCTTAGTGGTTAAAGCGTTTGCCTGACAAGCCGAAGGACCCAGGTTCGATTCCCTAGTACCCACGTAAGCCAGATGCACAAGGTGGTGCATGCATCTGAAGTTTGTTGGCAGTGGCTAGGGGCCCTGGCGTGCCCATTCTCTCTCTCTAACTGCCTTTCTCTCTCTCAAATAAATAAATAATATTTAAAAAAAACACTTTCAATATTGCCCTTGATTTCAGAACTTACATGTCAGTGAAAAGCTATCTTATTTGCATTCAGGCTTGAGAAAATGACAAGCAACATGGCCGCTGAGTTTCCCTTCCTTCTTCACGGAAGCCTGATAAGCCTTCGGTGCAGAGGTTAGAGGCTGACAGGCAGCGCTGTTCCTGATGACAAACATTCCTTTCTTTCAGTCTGCTCATTTAAACAATGACACAGGAATTCTGTGCAACTTTGGTTAACATACAGGAAGACTCTGTACTTTCGTCAGTCCAATATTTGTAGTCAAAGCTTTAACAGTATTTCTAAAAATAAAACAAGGTACAAAATGTTTAGCAAAGGCATAGCACAGAAGTAATCCTTAATTTTCGTTAAAAATATTGCTTGTAGTCATATGGTGTTTTGTTTTTTGGTGTTTTTTGTTTTGAAACAGGTTGGCTTTGGGGCTGGAGATATTGCCCACTAGTTAAAGGCACTTGCTTGAAATAGGTTGGCTTTGAACTCCTGGGTTTGAGAGGTCCTCCTGCCTCAGCCTCCTGAGTAGTTGGTATTACAGGCAGACAATATCATGCCCAACAGTTAACATTATGGATAACAGAATAGTTGAAGTCCAACTTATATTTTAGAATCTAATTAGATCAGAATAATATTTTCTTCTCAAAATTGCAAAATGTCCAATGTTCTGCTGCAGGTGGTGATAAAGGTACACCCATTATTATAAAGAGAAAGGAATATCTCTTTTTCATGATTAAAGGGACAAAAATTTAAAAATATGGATGGCCAAGTATGGGGATTTAAATCTGTATTAGTATTGTATTAGTATACGGACATTAATAAATCCAAAGATAACTATGGAGTATTTTTGCTAACAGTGATAAAACATAAAATTGGCAGATACATCGTCTTTAAAATCTATTATGAATATATATTGTTTCTCACCATAAACAAGCATAATATTGCAAAGGATGTAACCAAATAACTTCTTTAATGAACTACATTAAAAACAAACACTGTTGTGTGTTGCTATGGATATGACCTTGGTCTAAGTATGGAGCTTCTCTGGGCCTTAGTTACCTCATGTTTAATTGGAAGCTTATATTAAACTTCTAAAATGCTGGGCTACGGGCTGGAGAGATGGCTTAGTGGTTAGGTGCTTGCCTGTAAAGTCTAAGGACCCTGGTTCAAGGCTCAATTCCCCAGGACCCATGTTGGCCAGATGCACAAGAGGCCACACGCATCTGGAGTTCGTTTGCAGTGGCTGGAGGCCCTGGCGCACCCATTCAATCCCTCTCTCTCTCTCTCTCTCTCTCTCTCTCTCTGCCTCTTTCTCTCTCTGTCTGTCGCTCTCAAATAAACAAATAAATATATGAACAAAAAATATTTTAAAGTGCTGGGCTACTCTAAGCTATTAAAATAGTAATAATATAAGCAAATTGAAGCAATATCTAAATGAAAGTAGCTAGCTTCAAGATCCCATAGTCCAATTCAGTCTGCAGAATTCAACACAGTGCCATAAGTTAGGCATTTCATATTTTTAATAATATTTTTAAATATTTATTTATTTGCAAAGAGGGAGTGAAGAAGAGAGAGAGGCAGAGAATAGGCCTGCCAGGACCTCTTGCCACTGCAAGTGAATTCCAGATGTATGTACCACTTTGTGTATCTGGCTTTTAGCGGGTACTAGGGAACTGAATCCAAGCGTCAGACTTTGCAAGCAAATGCCTTTAACCACTGAGACATGTCTCCAGCCTCCATTTAATATTTTAAGGCATATACCAGATGCAAAACAAGGTCTAACTTTAAAATCTTTTTTTTAATTATTATTTTATTTTTGAGAGAGAGAGAGAGAGAGGAGAATAGGTGCACCAGGGTCTGGTATAGAAGACAAAAGCAAAAATAAAAACTTTAAAATGGTATTGAAAATCCTATGTTGAGGGGATACTCTAGGGGCCAAAGTAATTAGATGAGGTACGCTTGCTTAATCCATTCCAGAGGACATGGTAAGCTTCCAGAGGAATAATGCTTTAATTGAGTTTCTCAGAATGAGTAAGAGTAAAAAAGTTTTCCAGGCAAGAAAGAGGACTCTTACACAGGCAAAAAGCTTTAGCAAATGTAATGGATACAAAACAGCATAGTTTGTGTTTAAATTTATTCTTTATTAAAATTATTTATTTATTTAAGAGAGAGAGAGAGAGAGAAAGGGAAGGAGGCAGATAGAGAGAATGGATTCACTAGGGCCTCTAGTCACTGCAAATGAACTTCAGATGCATGTGCCACCTTGTGCACCTGGCTTACATAGGTTCTGGGGATTCAAACCTGGCTCCTTAGGCTTCACAGGCAAGTGCCTTAACCACTATGTCATCTCTCCAGCCCTAAATTTGTTCTTAAGTTAACTGGGGAGATGGCTCAGTGGATAAAGTTATTGCTGCACAACTCTAAGCACCACAGTTCAAATCTCCAGAGCCTGGGCTAGAGAGGTGGCTCAGCAGTTAAAGATGCTTGCTTGCAAAACCTGCTAGCCGGGGTTCAATTCCCCAGTATCCACATAATGCCAGAAGCCCAAAGTGGCTGTCAGATGAGTCTGGAGTTTGTCTGCAGTAGTAAGAAGTCCTAGTGTGCCTATATTCTCTGTCTCTCACACACACTCTTGAATGAATGAATGAATGAATGAATAAATAAATCCTCAGACCCCATGTAAAAGCCAGAAGCTATGAGGAGCTTCTCTATCTAATTCAAGTGAGAAGGGAGGCAAGAGCAGAATTTCCCAGAAACTTGTGAGCCAACTAGCCTGGCGAATGGAGTAGTGAACAATGACACCCTGCTTCAAACAAGGTGGAAGGCAAGGACTAACCTGAAAGTTGTCCTCTAACCTCCCAACATGTGCTATGGCACATACGTGTGCACACTCAAACATGTGTGCATGCACACACATCAAACACACATGCATACACAAATATTTACAAAAAGAATAATTAGGGGCTGGAGAGATGGCTTAGCGGTTAAGGCATTTGCCTGCAAAGCCAAAGGACCCAGGTTCGATTCCCCAGGACCCACGTAAGCCAGATGCACAAGGGGAACGTGTGTCTGGAGTTCGTTTGCAGTGGCTAGAGGCCCTGGTGTGCCCATTCTCTCTGTGTCTCTCTTCTCTCTCTATGCTTGCAAATAAATAAATAAATTTTTTAAAGAGAAGAAAAAGAATAGTTAGCTATAGATGTTTTTAGAAATTAGGTATAGATTATTATTTCAGTGCCAGGGGTGGGATACCTTCCAGAAAGCTGTTGGCCAGGTATCCCTTGATGACCCCAAAACATTACACACAGGGTACTGTCAAGGCTCTTGGTTGCTTATCAGAACTAGATGGAAAGGCCCTATTGCTTTAGACTCCACATGCTTGGGCTGCAAAGTCACTGAGAAGATTTAAGAAACAACTCATTTTGTACAATGAGATGCTATGGGACATACAAGGGATGAAACAGAGAAGTGAGTCAAGAAACTTTTGCATACAGGCCAAAAAATTATCAAATAATCCACTAGAAGCACCTAGACTGGAGAAAGAATGGAACCAAGAGAAGAAGTCACATGCAAGTGTAGCTTAATCACTGGTCGGTGAGGAGAGACTGGAGTGTTTAAGAAAGGAACATGCAGCCAGGCGTGGTGGCACACACCTTTAATCCCAGCACTTGGGAGGCAGAGGTAGGAGGATCGCCGTAAGTTCAAGGCCACCCTGAGACTCTATAGTGAATTCCAGGTCAGCCTGGGCTAGAGTGAGACCCTACCTCGAAAAACCAAAAAAAAAAAAAAAAAAAAAAAAAAAAGAAAGGAACACGCAAGCTGAAAAGGAGTATCGAAAACCCAAATTAGACCGTCTTGACACTGTAGTAGCTAGCCCCAGCCCACGCTGCCGTACCACTCTTTTCAGCAGCACTTAACTTTGCAGGCATAAAGTAGCAGAGGCAGCCTACACCCTTACACTAGGTTTGGGGATTTCGCAGGACTGGAATACTGAAATAACAAATGCGTATAGGATACCAGAGGTTAAGACAGCTTGCTCAAATTAAGTCAGTAGATGAAGTTGGAAAATGTCTCCTAGTCTAAGGGTATTGAAATCCATGTGTGTTTGCCAAGCAACTTTAAAGAATGAAATGTGGAAGTATTAAAACATCAATCTATTTTACTGTAATTTAGACTATGGTAAGCCCACACTAGAAATAACTCTTAGTTTAGGTCATGCCCAGTCTTCCACAATATTAAGGATGGCAAAGTAAGCTTTAATAGTTCCTAGTTCCTGCTCTAAGTAGTAATTCAAATCCTCAAGCGAGACAATAAAGTCCTGACTGGCAAGATAGGTTATTTCGGGTCCTTATACAACAGATAAAAAGGTAAACGTGTGAAAGGCTACTTGACATTTAAACGACTAACACCACACCAATTTGAAAAGGAAGGAAGGGCTGGAGAGATGGTTTAGGGGTCAAGGTGCTTGCCTGAGAAGTCTAATGACCAAAGTGTGACTAACCAGAACCCACATAAGCCAGATGCACAAGGTGACCCATGCACACAAGGTCAATACATGTGCATAAGGTGCTGCATCTGTCTGGAGTTCCATTGCGGTCGCTAGAGGCCCTGGTGTGCCAATTCTCCCCCTCTCTCTTGCCCACTCTCTCATAAAAAAATAAAATTTTAAAAAAAGGGGGAAAAAAAGCAAAACAAAACTTCACTTCAAATAATAACAAATCAGCCTTTAAAACGTTTCAACTATGGGGCTGGAGAGATGGCTTAGCAGTTAAGGCACTTACTTGCAAAGCCTAACAATCCTGGTTTTATTCCCCGGCACCCACATAAAGCCAGATACACAAAGTGGTGCATGCACCTGGAGTTTGTTTGCAGTAGCAGCTAGAGGTCCTGGCATGGCCATTCTCTCTTTTTCTCTCTCTGCTTGTAAATAAATAAATAAATAAGCAGGCGTGGTGGCGCACGCCTTTAATCCCAGCACGCAGGGAGGCAGAGGTAGGAGGATCGCCATGAGTTCGAGGCCACCCTGAGACTCCATAGTGAATTCCAGGTCAGCCTGGGCTAGAGTGAGACCCTACCTCGAAAAACCAAAAAAAAAATAAAATTAAAAAAATAAATAAATAAATAATTTTTAAAAAATAATGTTTTTCAACTACAGGGCTAGAGAGGTTAAGGTGCTTGCCTGCAAAGCCTAACAACTTGGGTTTGATTCCCCAGTACCCACGTAAAGCCAGATGCACAAAGTGGCGCATGCAGCTGGAGTCCATTTGCAGTGGCTAGGGGCCCTGGAGTGCCCATTCTCTCTCTCCTTGCAACTGAAATAAAAATATTAAAAAAACAAAAAACCTTTTCTATGCAGAAAGATCACACCTAGTTTACATAAATGCCCCATCTATAATTTAGTGTTTTGTAATAAGCAGCCAAATTAATCCCTTTAATACTGAGTTTTTATAAATTTGGGAGCGAAGTTTAAGACAATGAGAATAATACAAAGATCCTTCAAAAGGATGAGCAAATTAATTTCT
Source organism: Dipus sagitta (assembly GCA_036346955.1). NCBI lineage: Eukaryota > Metazoa > Chordata > Mammalia > Rodentia > Dipodidae > Dipus > Dipus sagitta. The sequence goes on along the minus strand of CM070778.1, from coordinate 44,600,690 downwards.
AAAAAAGTATAGTGGTGCATGCCTGTACTATCAGGACCTGGAAGACTGAGGGCAGGAAGAGCACAAGTTTGAGTCAACCTGAACAATTTAAATGATAATCTGTCTCAAAAAGAAAAGCACTAAAATGACAGATGATTTGCAAAAATTCCTTTAATCAGCATGTACTGTTAGATTTCTCAATGGTTAATCTCAGGAAAGACAAGTTTCACATAGCTTTTGTTTTCTTTCTAGTACATTCAAACTTGTTTAGAGTGGAATTTGGTATAAGATGGGTTATTTTGGGCCTAGTCCAAGAGGGCTTAGTTCCTGAAAGCACTTCATTATTAGGTGGTCTTACCAACAAGGTGACCCACTGGCTCAGGTCCCATGGAACTTATAACAAGGCTCCATTGTGCAGTGTATATATAGGAAGCCAGGAAGTTATGATCCCATCAAATGAAACCTTAACAAACAAAATTCTTTTTTAATAGCATATTTTCTAATTTTTTTATTATTTTTTTTATTAATTTGCAAGCAGAAAGAGATAGACAAGAGACAGAGAGAGAAACAGAGACAATGGGAGTGCCAGGGTCTCCAGCCACTACAAACAAACTCCAGATGCACACACCATTTTGTGCATCTGGTTTTATGTGGGTACTGGGGAAGTGAACCCAGGTCATTAGGCTTTATAGCCAAGTGCCTTAACCACTGAGCCAGTATTTTATGGGTTGAAGAGATGGCATAGTGGTTAAGTCACTTGCCTGAAAAGCCTAACAACCTGGGTTCAATTCCTCAGTACTCATGTAAAGCCAGATGCCAAAGTGGCACATGCATCTGGAGTTTGTTAGCAGTGGCTGGAGGCCCTGGGGCACCCAGTCTCTCTGTCTCTCTCTCTCTACATGTAAATAAGTAAGTAAAAAGATTTTTTAAGTATTTTATTATGAACTTACAAGACAGAGAGTGAACACAAGTGAGCCAGGGCCTCCAGACATTATAAATGGACTCCAAAAGCATGTGTCATCCTGTGCATCTGGCTTTATGTGGGTAATGGGGAATTGAACCCAGGCCTTCAGGCTTTGCAAGCAAGTGCCTTCAACTGCTAAGTCATCTCTGCAGCTCCCTTTTCTTTTAGGCCTATGAGACCATAAGCCTTGGTCATTTACCTTGCCCGTGGTGCTGACGTTCCTTCCTGTATGTCTCATAGCTGCACAGGTAATCCATGCAGCTCTTTTAGTTTGCTTAGACACATTTAATGTCTGGTATTGTATTTTCTTTACTTTTTACTATGACAATTTTCATTAGGAAAAAAAAAATCACTGCATTTACCCATGGAAATAGACAAGAAGAACCTACCAAGAATTAATGTTAAATTCTTGGGTAACTTACTGAGAATTTTGAGATTAAAAGAGAATAACAGAATAATTATGCAGTAACCAAATACAAAAAAGAATGTTATCACTTACATGACTACAATAACCACCTTTCACTTTGATTTCATGAAGTTTTTTAAGCAGCTCTAAAAAATATTTTAGGAACTGAAGAGATAGCTTAGCAGTTAAGGTGCTTGCCTGCGAAGCCTAAGGACCCAGGTTCGATTCCCCAGAACCCATGTAGCTACACAAGGTGGTACATGCATCTGGAGTTTATCTGCAGTGGCTAGAGGCTCTAGCACCCCCATTCTCTCTCATAAATAAATAAATCTAAAAAGTATATTCTGAATACTACAGGCAAATAACATGATAAAGTCCTATTTTAAAAAATACTATGGGAGCCGGGCGTGGTGGCGCACGCCTTTAATCCTAGCACTTGGGAGGCAGAGGTAGGAGGATCACCATGAGTTCAAGGCCACCCTGAGACTCCATAGTGAATTCCAGGTCAGCCTGGGCTAGAATGGGACCCTACCTCGAAAAACCAAATTTTATATATATATATATATATATATATATACATATATATATATATACTATATATATATATAAAATGGGAAAATGTTTTTTAAAAAAATCAATGTCAGGGCTGGAGAGATGGCATAGTGGTTAAGGCACATGCCTTCAAAGTCTAAGGACCCATGTTCATCTCTCCAGATCCCATGTAAACCAGATGCACAAAGTGGCACATGCATCTGGAATTCGTTTGCAGTGGCTGGAGGCCCTGGCATGCCCATTCTCTATCTCTCTCTCTCTCTGCCTCTCTCTCATAAATAAACAAAATTTTAAAAATCAATGTTGAATAGTAAAAAACACACAAGAAAAACAAAGCTTTATTTGAATGCACAAACTGCCAATTTTAAAACTATGTAATAAAATGCATAGTAGGAGCATAGAATTCAAATTAATTTCATATTTGGGAAACTTTAAATGACTCATCTAAAATTCATCCAAAATTATTTTTTGAAAAAATAATTTTTTTTGAAAATATAGATTTGTGGGCTGGAGGGATGGGTTAGCAGTTAAGGCGTTTGCCTACAAAGCCAAAGGACCCAGGTTCAACTCTCTAGGACCCACGTTAGCCAGATGCACAGGGTGGCACATGCATCTGGAGTTCATTTGCAGGGGCTGGAGGACCTGGTGCACCCATTCTCTCTCCCTTTCTCTCTGTCAAATAAATAAATAAATGAATATATATATATATATATATATATATATATATATATACACACACACACACACACACACACACACTACAAGTGTGTGTGACGGGGGGGGGAGAAAGAGAGAGAAAGTAGTATGGGTGTACCAAGTCCTTCTCTAGCCATTTAAATAAAATATTTAAATATTGAAATTAGATATTTAAATATTTTATTTAAGTGGTTAAATATTTAAAGTGAAATATTTAAAATGAACTCCAAATACATGTGTCACTTTGCACATCTGGCTTTATGTGGGTAATGAGAAACTGAACCCAGGACTGGGAGGCTTTGCAAGCAAGCACCTTTAACTGCTGAGCCATCTACCTAGCCCTGAAAAATCCACTCTTTAAATTGCACCTTTCTCCCTATAGTAGGTCTCATAGTTCATGGTCTACATGCTAGACATATTTTCAGTCCTTGTATAGATTCAGTGCTAATGACTTCATATATACTAAACATGTAAAAAAAATTGTAATTTCTAACTTACATACCTAAAAATGTTTGAAAAATAAACAAGCCAAAGATTTTTTTTTTTCTTTTAACAGTTCATTATTGTTAGCCGATCTAGTTAGGGAAGGCTTTGCATAAAGCCTGCATGCATTATGGATGCACAATTGACCTACTAATAACTGGTGCCTTGCATGTGTTTTTGCATGTTTTCTTAATTCTTTGATAAGTATCTCTTTTTAAAAGAGCATATGGAGCCGGGTGTGGTGGCACACGCCTTTAATCCCAGAACTGGGGAGCCACAGGTAGGAGAATCACTGTGAGTTCAAGGCCTTGGTTACACACGGAGTTCAAGACCAGCAAGACCCTTTGTTTTTGTGTATGCACGAGCAGTGTGTTGTGGTGGATGCACACGTGTATGTGATGATATAGTACCATACACTTACTTACGGCAACAGGAAAACAATGTTGGGTGTCCTCCTCCATCACTCATCCGCCTTTCTTTTCTTGTGGCGGTCTCTTACCGAGCTTGCTGTTCATGAGTCCCAGGATTCTCCAATCTTAGCTTCTCACAGGACTGGATTTACGGGCATGCCTAACCAGGCCCAGCTCTTTTACACGGATTTTAGAGATGTGAACTTGAATGGTTTCAGGGTCCCCTTAAGCCCTCATACTTGTGCAGGAAGCACACTTTACTGGAAAGCCATCTTTCCAGCCAGAGACCCTGTCTTCAAACCAGCCAGCCAACAACAGTATCAACAGTGACAATAAAGACAATTTTAAAAGTCTCAAGAATGTTTTAATTGGGGGGATGGAGAGATGGCTCAGTGGTTAAGGTGCTTACCTGCAAAGTGTAAGGACCCAGGGTTCAATTGCCCAGTACCCACGTAAAGCCAGATACACAAGGGGGCACATGTGTTTGGAGTTTGTTTGCAGTGGCTAGAGGCCCTTGCACTCTCTGGTGTTCTCTCACCTTCTTTTTCACTCTATTTGCCTCTTTCGCTCATAAACAAATAGATAAAATATTTTAATATATATATTTTTGTTTATTTTTATTTATTTATTTATTTATTTATTTACTTGAGAGAGACAGAGAGACAGAATGGACACCAAGGCCTCCAGCCACTGCAAACGAACTCCAGATACATGCGCCACCTTGTACATCTGGCCTACGTGGGTACTGGGGAATTGAGCCTCGAAACGGGGTCCTTAAGCTTCACAGGCAAGCACTTAATTGCTAAGCCATCTCTCCAGCCCAAGATATTTTTTAAAATGTTTTGATTGTATCAATTAAACTAGTACCTAGCTTTCTAAGTTATTAAACACATACTCATATGTTCCCTAATATAGATAAATGAGAGTCATTTCACTTTTTCTACAAAATGTTATACATTAAGAATTTGGGAGTAAAAATGGACTGAGAATAAAATATCAATAAACATTCCTTTAAATTACAAACTTTAAAGCTGAAAGGGATTTGTAGGGCTTTATACGACTGAAGTCCACATTTCACAAATGAAACTGCTCCACGAAAGGCACAGCATTGCCAATATAACTTAGCAAATCAGAGGCCAAGCTAGGAGTGGAGCCCCTGTTTCTTGTCTTCCACCCCATGTTCTTTTCAGAACCCTACTACTTCTACCATGGTTTAAATTCAATTAAAGGAGCCAGGTGGGGTGGCGTACACCTTTAATCCCAGCACTCAAGAGGCAGAGGTAGGAGGATCACTGTAAGTATGAGGCTAGCCTGAGACTACATAGTGAATTCTAGGTCAGCCTGAGCTGGAACAAGACTCTGCCTCAAAAACCAAAAAGGGCTGGAGACAAGGCTTAGCAGTTAAGGCACTTGCCTGTAAAGCCAAAGGGCCCAGGTTCGATTCCCCAGGACCCACATAACTAGGTGCACAAGGTAGCACATGTGTCTGGAGTTTATTTGCAGCGGCTGGAACCCCTGGCACACCCATTATCTCTTTCTCTCTCCCTCTCAAATATATAAATTTAAAAAATGTTAAATGTTTACAGCCAGGCATGGTGATGCATGCCTTTAATCCCAGCACTTGGGAGGCAGAGGTAGGTGGACCGCCACGAATTCAAGGCCACCCTAGGACTACAGAGTGAATTCCAGGTCAGCCTGGACTAGAGCAAGACCCTACTTCACAAAAAAAAATAAAAAAAATTAAAAACGTTTAAAAAAATTTGAAGCCAGACATGGTGGCACACATCTTTGATTCCAGTACTCAAGAGGCAGACGTAGGATGATCACTGTGAGTTAGAGGCTAGCCTGAGATTTCATAGTGAATTCCAGGTCAGCCTGGGCTACAGGGAGATCATACCTCAAAAAACATTAGTTAAAGGAGAAACAATTTCCCACTCTTAAAACAATGTGAAAATTATTTTCTAAATGCATAAATTCTTAATTAATTAAACTTTCAATTCAAATTTCTTTCAACTATGCTCAGAATAGTAGTATATATCATGCTATAGTATCAAGAATTAAAGCTGAATGCTATCAAAAGAGAGCAAAGGGGGGCTGGGGAGATAAATCTGTCAATACAAGTGCTTGCCTTGCAAGTACAAGGGTCTGAGTTTGATTCCCCAAACCCATGTGCAAATGCCAGCCATGGTGCCACACCTCTGCAATCCCAGCAGTAGGGAGGCAGAGACAGCAGGATCTTCAGGGCTGGATGGCCAGTCCAGCCTAATTGGTAAGCTCCAGGTTCATGAGACCCTGTCGCAGAATAAGTGGAGTGTTCCTGAGGAATATCACCTGAGCCTGTCATCTGGCCTCCATGTGCACATGAATACCTCACACACATACATGTACACATACACACACACACGTACACAAAAAGTAAATACATGCATGTAATAACCTAACTAACCATAAAATCTGATTACTAGCAATAACTTAATAAAAAACCATGCATACTATTTGAATAGCTTATAAAATTTCAGTCATCTAGAGATGTACCTCACGGACACACAGCCTGCTTAGCAAGCGTGAGGCCCTGGGACACACACAATCAACTTAAGTCAAATTGATTGACTTATATATAACAAGTCAATTGACTATAACCATTTTTGATCAGATGTACGGTTTCATTCTCTCAAAACTCAAACACACTCAAAATTCAAAAGAAAAGAGTGCTGTGCTCCAAGCGAACAAATTTCAGGGATATATATATATACTTAGTAACTTGACATATGAAGTCTTCTCTCTTAATAATTACATAATTAAATTAAAGCTTGGTGCTAAAACAGACCACTTTTTCAGCATTTCTGGGGATTGCATATCACTGTTTTGTATAACAACAGTGAAGTTAAATAATTGAATCTTTGGAATATTTCATTTGGCATTTTGTAACTACAGTATTTTTATTTTATATTATAGCTTTTTGAAATTTTTAATTTTCTTGCATGTATGTGTGCACATGTGCCAGGTCTCTCTGCTCTGAAAATGACTGCTCACCCAGCTTTACATGAGGGTCAGGGGAATTGAACCCAGGCCAGCAGGCTTTGTAAGCAAGTGCTTGTAACTGCTGAGGCATCTCCCCAGTCCCCGATATTTTAGTTTCATCAAATAAAAAAGTAAAAACAATCTTAATTAAATATGCACACTCTTTCCTTCCATAATTCTCTTACTAATTCAGCAGTTTATTTTGAAACTTTTTCATTGTTTGAAGCAGGGTTTCACTGTGTAGACCAGACTGCCCTTGAACTCCTACCTCAGGCGCTCAAACTGTGGGATTATAAATTTGTGCCACTATATACCTGGCATAAGGTAATTTCATAAGCAATAAACCACTTGAGATAAACTTTGGTTTCTAATATATATATATATATATATATATATATATATATATATATATATATATCTTAACTAATTTGTATTAAAACATACACTGAGATATAGCTAAAGTGAGACTAGTGAACTGCTATTAATCATTACGTAGATGAATTTAACTATGAAATATGAATAGTTATGAGATTGAAAGTGCCTTAGGAAACTGTATTTCAAAAAGATTAATTTTCAATTGCCAGTTAGCTAAGGCTTAGGAGGAGGGAAATATTTGACATGAATCACAAAACTTACGTTTCCAAACACAAAATAGATCTAAAAACAATGAATTAGAAAACTAGATCTTGAAAATTTTTAAAGTGTACCACGGTGATCCAACATATAAATTCCTATTTACAGCAGGGCTTAACACCAGCATAACATGTTTTGACAGCTTGACAGTATTATTAAGGAACAGGAAGGGGACATCTCTACTGCTTACATTCATTGTTCTGCGTGTTTCCCCTCAGCTCCAGCCCATGTATATTATCCTCAATGCCATCAACTTCATTATCATCAATGCGCATGTCTCCGCTCAGCGTCGCACGGTGCCACCTTCAGCTTCCCTTGCGGACTGAACCCACTCCATTCGCAGGTCCACTTTCAAAGAGGTCTTCATCCGAAACGCAGCCCGAGTTACTGCTGGATCTATCCGTGCCAACCGGGTCACTGTCTCCTTCACCCGTATCTACAGGATCAAAAAGTTCGGGGGTGAAATATACAGAGTCGTCTTCTGCCTCTGTTTCAGTAGCTTCAAGATTCGCCCCGTCGCGTATCAGAGATGCCTCGACCTCGGGGACGAGGGCGTTCGGGCGGCAGAGCGGCGGGTTGGCAGGACCGTCGTGGGCGGGGCGGGCAGCATCCTTTTCTGATGCACCTGCGCTTTGGGACCCCGCGCGCGGCCCAGACCATCGTCCGTTGACTGTTAGATCCCAGGACTTGCATTTGCCAGCGAGTGGAGAGACAGTTTCATTTACCGTTTTTTCTGCTTGGAAAATGGAAAAACCAGAAGCGCGCCTCTCTGCTGACTTGTGCTTAGGTGTGTGAGTCTGTGTTTTACCAGTACGATACTGTCCCCAAAAGTTAAAGCCAGACCTGCTAACTAGCGTTTGTTTTTCAAAAGTTGGGCTTAACGATCTGGAAATCCCAATTTTTTCTGTTTTCATTGCCTGGACTGGCTCTTCCAATAACACTGGATCATCTGAGAATACAAAAATTTAACTTTTAGGTTAAGATTTTTTTTATAAAGTTTTGTTTTAATTTTTTCTATCTATTTGAGAGCGACAGACATAAAGAGGGAGAGAGAATGGGTGCGCCAGGGCCTCCAGCCACTGTGAACAAACTCCAGACGCGTGCGCCCCTTTGTGCATCTGGCTAACGTGGGTCCTGGGGAATTGAGCCTTGAACTGGGGCCCTTAGGCTTCACAGGCAAGCACTTAACCGCTAAGCCATCTCTCCAGCCCAAGATTTTTTATTATTAGAAATACTTTCATAACACTGTAAAATACAGTTTAGAACCCAAAACCAGTAATAGTGGACCTTTTAAAAATATTTTATCTATTTATTTATCTGAGAGAGAGAGAGAGAGAGAGAGAGAGAGAGAGGGAGAGAGAGCGAGCGAGAGAGAAAGAGAGAGAGAGAGAGAGAGATAAAGAAAGAATGGGCATGCCATAGCCTCCAGCCACTGCAAACTCTAGACACACGTGTCACCTTGTGCATCCAGCTTGCATGGTGAATCAAACCTGGGTCCTTTGGCTTTGAAGGCAAGCACCTTAACCACTAAGCCATCTTTCCAGCCCAGTATTGGACCTTTACCTTAGAATTTAAAGAAGAGAATGTCAACTCAGAAGGGGACAGCACACTATCAATGTTTCTTAGCCCAAGTTATAATGCTGTTAGCAAAGACTGAAATATCCACCACAGAGATCAGAATATTGAAGTAAAAGAGGAAAGGTAAAATGGAAGAGGAAGATGACCGAGTGAAGGAGGCAACAGGACCAGCGGCTGGGGCTGTATCAGAGTAGAGCACTTGCCTAACATGTGCTAGACCTGTTCCACTCCTAGTGCTACAGGAGACAAGCAAAACAAAGAAAAAGAGAGAAGAAAGAGAAAGGAAATCTGTCTTAAAAATCCACTAATTAGCCGGGTGTGGTGGCGCACGCCTTTAGTCCCAGCACTCACTCAGAGGCAGAGGTAGTAGGAGTGCTGTGAGTTCAAGGCCAGCCTGGGACCACAGAGTAAATTCCAGGTCATCCTGGGCTAGAGTGAGACTCCACTTCAAAAAAACAAACAACAACAACAACAAAAAACCAAAACCCAAACAACAACAACAACAACAACAACAACAAAAAAACCCATACACATACCCACATTTTTTTTTCACTAACTAGTGATTGAACTAACAATCATAAGGCTATGTGATTTCCTCAGTTATGAAACTACTTAGTATTTTAAGGCAAGTAAAAGAACCTGGGTTTCCTAATAACCAGCACAATAGCACTGAATTCACTGTGACTCTTAATTTAAAACCACATACCAGAAAGTAAATCTTTAGAAATAGGTATTTTAAGCTAACGCTATAGGAATTAAACAAAATTATACATCAATCACCAACATTTGGCAAATTTTTTGTGGCAGGCCAGATAACAAATACCATAGACTTTGTGGTCCATATTATTTCTGCTGCAGCTATTCAATTACACTACTCTGATAGAACAAATAGAACTCCTCAACCTTGTTGTTGCCTAGTTCCATTAAACTTTACTTATATAAACAGCCAGCAGGGTAGGCCAGTTTGCCAATCCCTGCCACAGGCCATTACTTCTGACATGTTTAAAAATATTAACTTTTATCATTTAGAACAAATAACTCTTATACTCCAAACACTAAGTTTAAAGAAAAAGTAACTCAGCCAGGCGTGATGTAGCACACCTTTAATCCCAACACTCAGGAGGCAGAGGTAGGAGGATCACCATGAGTTCGAGGCCACCCTGAGATTACATAGTGAATTCCAGGTCAGCCTGGACTAGAGTGAAACCCTACCTCGAAAAACCAACAAATAAAAATAAAATAGCTCTAAATTGGACTTTTTGTGAGACAAGGTATTATGTATCCCAGGCTGGCCTTAAGTTCTTGATTCTCTTGCCTCAGCTTCATGAATACTAAAGTATACAGATGTGTGCTATCAAACCTGGCTCAACCCAATTTTTACATACCCTGTAGAATAGCACATCATTTATATAGAACTCTACAATGCTTTGGTATTTTTTAAAAATATATTTATTTGTTTATTTGAGATGAAGGGGGAAAAACTAAATGGGCATGCCAGGGTTTCTTATCACTGCAAATGAACTGCAGATGCATGTGCCACTTTGTGCATCTGGTTCTATGTGGGTACTGGGGAATCCAACCTGGGCCAGAAGACTTTGCAAGCAAGCACCTTTAGCTGTTGAACCAGCTCCTCAGCCTCGAGTTTTTTGTTTTCTTTTCTTCATCTTAATTGATCTTTACAAATCAACTGAGAAGGACAGGTCTACAGTCAATTTTTTTTTATGACCCAAAAGGTTAAGGGACTTGCTCATAATCACAAAGCAAGTTAAGTAGCAATCCAAAAAACAAAAAAACAACAAAAAAAAACTTTGATGTCCTAAGAAAAGCCTGTTCCATTCTAATATATCACATTATTTTACTGTTTTATTATTAGTAGTATTGTGTGTGTGGGGGGGGGGTTGAGGTAGGGTCTCACTCTAGCCCAGGCTGACCTGGAATTCAGTATGTAGTCTCAGGCTGGCCTCAAACTCACAGCAATCCTCTCATCTTGGCCTCCTAAGTGCTGGGATTAAAGGCGTGAACCACCATGCAGGGCTCTTTTATTGTTTTATAACACTTTATGTTACCAGTTAACATGTTTCAAGAAATTATACTAAAATAAGTGTCATCTCACTATTAAACATGAAATGTAATATATAATGAAATGTGTATGTAAATATAAATGGGAAGAATTTTATATACTTTTTTCCTTGCTAGAAGTGACTTCACTCAGTAGCAGCGGACCCTTAGTAATCATTTTAGGACTCTGTAGCTCCTGGTCACGCATCTCTGCTGCTTGCTCTTCCGTAGGCTTTTCTGCTGATGGACGACGTGCTGTTTCCAATAAGCATGGAGGAGCACTGTCTTCTAAACAGGCTGCTTCAAGAGCAGACTCACTGTCCTCCACACACTTTTTCTGCTTTTTGGGTACGTCAGTGGTTTTTTGGTGTGTTTTAGAAAACTCAGTCAAGGACTCCAGTGCACTTGCAAACGTCGCATGATGCCGAATCTGCTGTCTCACCCACTTAGACAGCCCTAGAGGAAAAGAAAACCCAGGAGAAAACCGGTCACTTAATTACCAAGACTTTATGTGTTGAGATAAAATTCATCTTTGCTAAAGAAGAGATCTAACTTCTAGTTGAACATGAAGTTTGACATTCTTCCTACAATATTATTTTATATCCATGATACGCACAGGACTTACAATGGGAATTTAGCTTGACAAATGTATCATTAGGTTCAGAATATTTTAAATCAAAATGTTATCAATATTACATTAAAAATACACATCAGGGGGCTGGAGGGATGGCTTAGCAGTTAAGGAGTTTGCCTGCAAAGCCAAAGGACCCACGTTCGATTCCCCAGGACCCACGTTTGCCAGATGCACAAGTGGGCGCACGCGCCTGGAGCTCGTTTGCTGGCGCACCCATTTCTCTCTATCTCACAGCTGATGCCAGCATCTCATGGTGCCACTGCTCAGGGGGAGGGATCAAACTTCATTAGCAAGGGCATAACTGCTTTCACAGTACTGTGAAGTTGAATGTAAGACAAATCCCCTGTAAGTTGGCAATTATCTGTATCTCTTGGTTGAGAATAATGGAGGAACATGACAAACTTAGTTTCATCAGAATTCCTCAAAAATTACCAATAAATTATCATGCAGGATAGAAGGTGGAAATAATATCTATGGTCCTGGTCCAAAATTTTTCTCCTTTTCTAAAAATAAATTCAAGATTCTAGTATATAAGGCTTTTTGGTTCCATCCTCCACTTATTCATCTTAAAATCATTCTGGAAATGAAAGAAGTAACAGTATGGGAGAATCATGCTCTATTTGAGTTTTTCTGGTATAAAACATTCAAATCCAGGCTGAAGAGAGATGGCTTAGCAGTTAAGTAGCTTGCCTATGAAGGCTAAGGACCCATGTTGAACTCTCCAGGTCCCATGTAAGCCAGATACACAAAATGACATAGCACACAAGGTCGCACATGCACACAAGGTGGTGCATGTGTCTGGAGTTCAAGTCCAGTGGCTGGAGGCCCTGGTGCGCCAATTCTCTCTATCATCCACCCACCCATCCATCCATCTATCTATCTCTCGCTCTTAGTCTCTTGCATTAAAAAAAAAAATTCAGAGCTGGGTGTGGTAGTGCATGCCTTTAATCCCAGCACTCGGGAGGCAGAGGTAGGAGGATTGCCATGAGTTCGAGGCCACCCTGAGACTACACAGTTAATTCTAGGTCAGCCTGGACCAGAGTGAGACACTACCTTGAAAAACCAAAAACAAACAAACAAACAAAAATTCAAATACAAGCCAGGCGTGGTGATGCTCACCTTTAATCCCAGCGCTTGGGAAGCAGAGGTAGGAGGATCACCATGAGTTCTAGGCCAGTCTGAGACTACATGGTAAATTCCAGGTCAGCCTGGGCTAGAGTGAAACCCTACCTCAAAAAACAAACAAAAAATTCAGGTACATAGTCAAAGGGATATGTAGGATTTGACTGGCGACATATGAAAAGTGTACAAAAATGGGGCTGAGGAGATGTCTCAGCAGTTAAAGATGCTTGCTTACAAATCCTGCTGGCCTGAATTCAGTTCTCCAATACCCACAAAGTGGTACATGCATCTAGAGTTCATCTGTAGTAGAAAGAGGTCCTGGTGCACCCATTCGCTGTATCTAATAAATAAAACTTTTTAAAGAAAACTATACAATGTTGAATATGGTGGAGCACACCTTCAATCCCAGCACTTGGGAGGCTGAGGTAAGAGGATCGCCATGACTTCGAGGCCAACCTGAGACTATAGAGTGAATTCCAAGTCAGCCTGGACTACAGCAAGACCCTATCTTAAAAAAAAGAAAGAAAGAAAAAGAAAAAAAACTATATAAAATAAACCACATCATGAGTGTGAAGTATTTTCTAGTATGGCTCATTTTACAATGAAATTCCAAATCTTTGAATTTTGGACTGGAGAGATGGCTCAGCAGTTAGTCACTTGCTTACAAAGCTTGATGGACCTGGTTCAACTCCCCAGTGTCCATGTAAAGCCAGATACCTAAAGTAGTGCATGCATCTAGAGTTTGTTTACAGTGGCAGGAGGCCCTGGCATGCCCATTTTCTCCCTGTCTCCCTTCCTCACATACTTTTTAAAAAATTATATTTTAAAAAATGATTTGGACTTTTACAAAATAAATATTTTCTGGGTATTTCTATAAAAACCAGCATCATCTTTTGAAATAATTTGTTCTAAAAGTTACTATGGCACTATAAATTCAGAGAATTCAAGCAATATGAGCTACTTAAAATTTTTAAAATATAGTTTTTCCAGTAAATATCTATGCAAATTCAATTTAAATTAAAATTGCCATTAAGATGAATTTGCAGGGCTGGAGAGATGGCTTAGCAGTTAAGGCACTTGCCCACAAAGCCAAAGGACCCATGTCTGGCTTTCCAGATCCCACATAAGCCAGACACACAAAGGTGAGGCAAGTACAAGGTTGCACATGCCCACTAGGTGGCGCAAGCATGTGGCATTCAACTGCAGTGGCTGAGGCCTTGGTGCACCAATTCTCTCTCCCTCTTGCTCTAAAATAAAATTTAAAAAGATGAATTTGCATGTTGTGCAAACATTTTATAGCTTATAAATGTTAGAAGAAGAAAATAAACATCCATCACCCAGAAATAATAGAAAATATTTAATTCTAAAAAAAATCAATAAACCTGGGCTATTAAATAAAAGTTGAAGTTGTATTTTTTTTGTTTGTTTTTATTTATTTATTTGAGAGTGACAGACAGAGAGAGAAAGAGGCAGATAGAGAGAGAGGAAGAATGGGCATGCCAGGGCCTCCAGCCACTGCAAACGAACTCCAGATGCGCACGCCCCCTTGTGCATCTGGCTAATGTGGGTCCTGGGGAATTGAGCCTCGAACCGGGGTCCTTAAGCTTCACAGGCAAGCACTTAGCCACTAAGCCATCTCTCCAGCCCTGAAGTTGTATTTTTAATAGACACTTCCATTAACTTTATTTTGTTTGCTTGGGGAAAACAGCTATACCAAAGAAAAATTCAAAATTCTCTGAAATTGAAAAAAAATTTAGCATTATCCTTACTTGTTCATTTTGATCTTTTTACAATGAAAAAAAGCCTTTTCATTACAAATGTCATTGTTTGCTTTTGAACACTAGAAAGGGCCTGAGCTCCACCTGCTGACTAAACACTGGCAACTCAGTGCTTCTGCTGCTCCAGGGGAACCCTGGTCAAGGAGACAGAGGCTGACAAAGCACAGGCCACTTCACCTGAGAGAGGACAAGAGTGTGTGCTCAGTGGTTGACTTTTCAATGAGCCACCGAGGGACTCGTTTCTGTCTTACTTATCAAGGGGTACAGAGGATCTGGCATATTCCACATGCCTAGGAGGCCAGTGGGAATAGAAGAGGTGGGTAGCATGCTACTGCCTAAGGCCTTGCAATACAAGAGACAGACAACAGAGTACACGAGATGATGACATCCGGGGGAAAAAAAGAAACTGGAAAACCCCTCTAGTTAAGAACCCACACATAAAAGTCCAGAGAAAACAGACCCAAAGAAAGGATTTGAGAGGCTGCCGGTGCCTGCAAAGGTTGATGAGTGAAGGGCTTTTCTGTGTACAAGTACTTGGACAAGTGTCAGTTTCATCAAATCCAAAGATGCAGGGAACATAGAGCCATCACAGTGATATGTAACTGTCAAAGGGATGACAGGGTGGGGGATAATATGAGAATAATCATTAAATAAAAAGGAACCATGGCTGGAGAGTCGGCTCAATGGTTAAAGGTGCTTGCTTGCAAAGCCTGTCATCCAGGGTTCAATTTTCAGTACCTATGTAAAGCCACAAATTGGTGCATGTATCTGTAGTTTGTTCACAATGACTAGAAGCCCTGGCGTGCTCATAATCTCTTCTCTCTCTCTCTGTCCCTCTCTGCTTACAAATAAATTAAATATTTTTAAAAACTGACATCCAGATTCAAGAAGTCCAACAAATCGACATAGAATTTACCCAGAAGTCAGTATCAACATATGTTACAGCCAGGTGTCATGACACATTCCAGGAAGGTGGAGGTGGGGGGTGGGGGAATCAAGAATTCAAAGACAACCTTGACTATATAGCAAGCTCAAGACCAGTTTTGGCTATATGAGACTGACTCAAAACAATTTTTTTTTTTAAAGGACTGGAGAGATGGCTTAACAGTTAATGCACTTACCTGCAAAGCCAAAGGACCCAGATTCAATTCCCCAGGTTCTACGTAAATCAGATGCACAAGGGGGCACATGAATCTGGAGTTCCTTTGCAGTGGCTGGAGGCCCTGGTGTACCCATTCTCGCTTTCTCTCTCAAATAAATAAATAAATAAAAATGTGGTATTTTTTTAAAAAATAAGGTAGATCTCATGTTTATCAGAACGGAGAAACAAAGATTATAGTTTTTATTGTAAACTAAGAATCTTAGCAGAGCTGGAGAGATGGCTTAGCAGTTAAGCACTTGCCTATCAAGCCTAAGGACCCCGGTTTGAGGCTCGATTCCCCAGGACCCACGTTACCCAGATGCACAAGGGGGCACACGCGTCTGGAGTTCATTTGCAGTGGCTGGAGGCCCTGGCGTGCCCATTTTCTCTCTCTCTCTCTCTGTGCCTCTTTCTCTCTCTGTCTGTCACTCTTAAATGAATAAAAATAAACAAAAATTTTTTTAAAAAAGAATCTTACCAGATATATAGCGATTTGGGTTATTATTGAAGCGATCGTCCACTAGTATAAGAGCTCCCCAGTCATTTTTGTGTCGAATGCACCTGTAAGCAAAAAGTGGAAAAATAGATAAAACACTGAAAAGAAAAGCCAGATTTCTTTTTTTGTTTGTTTGTTTTTTTCGAGGTAGGGTCTCACTCTAGCCAAGGCTGACCTGGAATTCACTATGGAGTCTCAGGGTGTCCTCGAACTCACGGCAATCCTCCTACCTCTGCCTCCCGAGTGCTGGGATTAAAGGCGTGCGCCACCACGCCTGGCAAAAGCCAGATTTCTTGAGTGGTAATTTTTTTAAAATGGTGTACCAGCTATATAATACAGTAATGAATTCATTATTATGTAAGGTTACAGAATATGCTTAATAAAATGCATCAAAGTAGGCATATTAAAAACCCATGCCATCTGCTAAATACTGATAATTTGTATCCAAAAATAGTACTTGCATTTTATTTTTTCATTTTTTAAAATATTTTATTTTTTTTTTATTTATTTGAGAGAAGGAAAGAGGCAGAGAGAAAGAGAGAGACAGAGAGACAGAGAGAATGAGCATGCCAAGGCTTCCAGCCACTGCAAACAAACTCCAGATGCATGCTCCACCTTGTGCATCTGGCTTAAGTGCCATAACTGCTAAGCCATTTCTCCAGCCCTTGCATTTTATTTTGAAAACAAGAAAATATTTTCCAAGACATTCTTTCTTAGCTACACACAGTATTATTAACAATTTTAGACTTAATGTGCTTGTCTATGTAAATAAACCAGGAATGCTTCTGTTTTCTAATTTTTCCATGAGACTTCTTATTTTACCTATGGATCATTAAAAGCATACTGCTTAATTTCCAAGCATTTTCTCTGACACTGATTTCAAGTTCAATTGTATTATAATTACAGAACATATTTAGGGTGACTTAACGGTCTATATTCCACATGTACTTGAAATCATTATTTTTCTATTGGTGGAGTACTCCATGCCAATTTAATCCAGTTAACTAATAATGCTGTTAAAGCCATCTTTATTAGTTTGCCTGATAATTCTAATTTATCAAAGTTGGCTTTTATATATTGCTTCTAATTTTGTTTTTTTGTTTTTTTTCCTAACATATTTGGTAGCTGAGTGTTCATGGAAAGAACCCACAGGCCAGGGGGGTTTGTTGGGGGATCATATGGCAGGAACAGGGCCACTCTGTAGACACTTTCTGTGTAGTGGACAGTTTCCATGGAGGTGAACACTATGCACTATGCTTGTTTATTTCTTAAAGAAGAATATCGAATGAATTGACAGCCTCCTCAGAGTAAAGGAGGGAAAGAGATCTAAGTCTCACATTAATACACAGACTTTCTAAACATAGTATATAGAGTTAAATTAAACTTCACTTTAATACTTTCTTAGATCTTTAAAGAATATAGAGTCTTGTCCAACCTTCCAAAGAGTAAATCTGGGAGGAGGAAAGGGCTGTCTACCTAATTTTTGTACTAACTTATCACTAATACTCCTGATTTTCATAGACACTTTGGAATGCCTCAAATCTTAAGCTTTTACATGAATGAATCTGTAAGTTTTTGTTGGCTTTCATCTGTACAGCTTAAAACTTCAGTTTTCCCTTGCCTGTTAAGTCATTTAGTCACTCAACTGTTTTTCAGCATTCAAAATTTGATGATATCTGTGTCTCCTGTTGTCTTTCTTCTCACCCTTTGTAACTTTGTAGGCTTGACATTTTTATTCTTTCACTGAGATGGGATTTTGAGGGAATGAAGATAACAAATGTTCAGCTGTCCCACAAATACTTTAAAAACACAGATTTCATATGACATTTCTCTTTGAAATTATTTAAAAGTAGAATACAGGTCCAAGGCCATATAACAGGCAGGACAGGAAGACATTAAATACTGCCGATACTACAGAAGAGCACTGAAGTCAATGGGAAGTCTGGGAAACATATTTTGGGTCCACTCTGTTTGCGCTTAAAGTGTCCTTTGGCAGAGAAGTATTTAAGTTAACAAGCCAGCTAAGAGAAAAGAAAAGCTTTCCCCCTTTCTTGTTTCCACTGTTTTCATCCCGCCTTGCTCAAGTCAATTATGCCCACTTGAGAAACAATCATACTTTGAGTGAAACAGACTAGTGAGAAACTCTTAGTATACTTGTGACCTGGTTATAAAACCATCTAATAATCAGTTTCTTAAGACTGCTGTCACATCTCATAGACTTTATTACTCCAAATAGTTATAACAGGCCCATGTAAGAATCATAAAAAGATAACATTAGAATAACTAATTGGTTCTGCTTTAGATTTTCTAAATGTACCCGTTAGAAGAGTATGTTGTAATCAGCTTCATATTGCTGGGATGAACTTCCAAACGGGACACAGTTTATGGGGGGAAGGGATTTATTGGAAGCTTACGGAGCCAGGGAAAGTTCCATAATTGCAGAAGAAGGTGGATCCCTTTCACAGATCCAAGCAGAAAGAGACAACTGAACAGCCAGCAGCAGGGACCCTGGCAGAGCTCAAGCACTCTGCATACCCTTAGGCTAGAAACCAGACCGGACCCCAGTGACACCTCCTCCAGACAGGTGGCTGGAGACAAGCTCTTGAATCTATTGGGGGAACATACAATCAAACTACCACAGAGTACAGACACACTTTCCATCAATTAACAGGTATTATGAGTTTTATCAACTGTTGCAAAACATTCACTTGATCATTATTTTTTAAATCTTATTTAAAAAAATTATTGGTTACTAAAAGGATATGCTCCTTTATAACAAATTACCATTTGATAGTTTCCCTAAAAATTGATAAAAATCAGAAAAATACCAAAATTACATACTACAAATATGTTTTTTTAAATGATATTCTGGAGAAGCATGTTTTGAGGCTGTGGAAGCTGGCTGGCAATGAAGAAGACTGGGAACCCGTGAAACCTGGCATTTTCCACTAATTCAACAAGCATTTCTCTTTTCTTTTCTTTTTAGTGTTTTATTTATCTATTTATTTGAGAGAGAGAGAGGGGGGGGGGGAGGGAGGGAGGGAGAATGCACACCCAGGGCCTCCAGCCACTGCAAATGAATTCCAGATGCATGCACCCCCTTCAACAAGCATTTCTGAAGCAACTATGTCCAGACTGAGACAGAGCTGGTTGTTGAGAACATGAATGTGTACACCATATGTTCTAGAATACAGATATATAAAGAAACTATGACTTGACAGTGAGGTACATGCTCTGAAAGACCATGTACAAAATGCCAAGGGTTTACTAAGATGTAAATAACTCTAGATGAAAAAACTAAAGAGTCCTCCCTCATAAAGGACATGACCTTCACCCAGGTTTGGATAGCTACACATGCCAAATGAATTAGCATGGTAACCTGGTTGCCAAGACAGAGAGTAATGCCAGGAGATGGGATGCCTAATAATATGATGTTTATATTTAACGAAAACTGTTAATGGATAGAGGTAGGGTATATAGATGAAATAGCATCTTATATAAGTGGGCAGGACTAAGATGTGAAGGATCATTTAAAAACTATATGACCTTAGCCACACAGTTTAGCCTCAGATCAACCAGTTTAAAAGCAAAACAAGGGCTGGAGGGATGGCTTAGCAGTTAAAGCGTCTGCCTACAAAGCCAAAGGACCCAGGTTCAATTCCCCAGGATCCACGTTAGCCAGATGCACAAGGGAGTACATCTGGAGTTTGTATGCAGTAGTTGGAGGCCCTGGTGTGCCCATTCTCTCCCTCTCTCTCTCTCTCTGTCAAATGAATAATAAATAAATAAAACAAATCTTAAATTTGGAAATGACATTAAAATGAAAATGGGCCAGGCATAGTGGGGCATGCCTTTAATCCCAGCACTCAGGAGGCAGAGGTAGGAGGATCACCGTGAGTTCGAGGCCACCCTGAGACTATGTACTGAATTCCAGGTCAGCCTGGACTAGAGACCCTACCTCAAAGAAAAAGAAAGAAAATGGCATTTTCCCTATCAGTTTCCTTTCTTTACATACAACAATCAAAAAATGGTGGAACTATAGGATCTCACTGGCCAGTATACAGATTTGATAAAAGTACTTTAACAGGTACAAGGATTTTACACATCCAGTCAGTAAAATTCTGCCAACAGAGTATCTCCTAACAATGGCTGGTATGGCAATTTTGTTTCCCAATTTTTCTGGGGGCAGTGTAAACTTAAAAAAAACCAAAGTGTGCGTGTATGTGCGCGTGCATGCACACATGCATGCACACATGCATGCATGCATAGTGTGGTGTGTGCTTGTAGCACCCTACACACTAACCTGAGCTGGCTGGAGTGGACCATCAGGTGTCCCGCTCCATGACTCTTCCTGCCTGGTGTTGCTTTGAGTCAGTCTCTTTTGACTGATTGTAGAGCTTGTGTGATTCTGGTGACCTAGACCTCTGCTTCCCTGAGGGACTAGGGTTACAGGCTAGCACGGTCATGCCCAGCTGTTTTATGTGGGCTCCAGGGATTTGAACTCTGGCAGTCTCTGGCCCCCTCAGGCCCTCGTGCTGGCGCAGGAAGTACACTTAACTACTGAGCCATCTCTTCAGCCTTAAACCTGTATTTTTTTTAAATCTATAAAAGCATTATCTCAATTTTGATGTGCACATGAGACAACTTTTGGCTTTGTTGGTGACCTCTTTTTAATAAACAGTGAGCAACTTTGCATGCCATACAAAATTTCTTTAAACTTGCAGTTCTGAGTTCTATTTTGGTTCTAATTTAATCTATTTACTCTTTTCAGCTTATATGTGTAATAGCTAACATGAAAAATATACCTTGCCAAGGGTTAAGTTAAATAAAATTTTACATTTATTTTAAAGAGTAGCAAGTATCAGTCATACATATATCCTCAAGTACAGATAAAATTATAGTAACATAAGACATTGTACTCTACTCACCTTCCTAGGGCCTGGTTTAAGGCCCTGTATGCTTGAATTTCATACCACTGACGGCCGGGCAAAAGGCCTCTTAATTTTGAGTAGCGGTCATTGTATTGTCGTTTTAGTTCAACCTAGTAATTTTTGTAAAAGATAGAAAATGTATATTAATGTCTAGTATCTTGAATTTTTAATGTAGAGTTATTTTTTCCTTAGGATTTCTTTGAACATTACTTAAGAGTAAAACAGGTTCACTGACAAAGAATTTCAGCTTTTCAGTTCCTGATTTTCTGAAAAGCCTTTCTTACAATTTTATCCTATCCTAGTGATGTGGCATTGGTGGTATAGTGGTAAACATAGCTGCCTGCCTGCCTTCCATCTATCTAGGTGAGATAGCCCAAGTGGATCTTAACTCATGATCCTCCTGCAGAATTCAGCCTCCTGAGTCCTGAGATTATATCTTCATTTCTTTCTTTCTTTTTTTTTTTTTTTTCCCTTTTGGTTTTTCAAGGTAGGGTATCACTCTATCCCAGGCTAATCTGGAATTCACTATGTAGTCTCAGAGT
Source organism: Dipus sagitta (assembly GCA_036346955.1). NCBI lineage: Eukaryota > Metazoa > Chordata > Mammalia > Rodentia > Dipodidae > Dipus > Dipus sagitta. Next base: position 44,579,266 of record CM070778.1, on the reverse strand, counting down.
GGCCTTGAACTCACAGTGATCCTCCTACCTCTACCTCCCAAGTGCTGGGATTAAGGTATGCGCCACCACGCCTACCCTACATCTTCATTTCTGAGAGATTCTCTCACTGAATCAAGAATTTCAAGCTGATGAGTTTTTGGTTTTTTCTTACTTTCAGTACCTTAAAGATCTCTATTATTTTCTGATTTGGTTAGGTCTGAACAGAAGTCTTTGAATTTTAAGACCAGTAGATTTATAGTTTCTATTATATTGGAAGGTTCAGCTATTATGTCTTTAAAAAAAGACTTTATGCCTCCACACCTTTTCTTCTTGGATTCCCAATTGACAACTGACCACTTTATATTACTGCACATGTTATAGACATACTGAGCACTTATCCCAGTTTTTGTCCACTCTATATTTAATTTTGGATAATTTTTTATTTCTGTGTTTAGCTTTACTGCTCTTTCCCTTACAGTGCCTAACTGCCCCATTGCAATTTAGTCACATATATATTTTGTTCATGTCAAGAAATGGCATAGAGTAGACTAGAGAGATGGCTCAGTAGTCAAAGGTGCTTGCTTGCAAAGCCTAACTAGCCCAGATTCGATTACCTGGTACCTACATAAAGCCAGATGCACTAGGTGACACATGTGTCTGGAGTTTGTTTGCAGTGGCAAGAGGACCCGGAGTACCCATACTCTCTCTCTCTTGAAAATAAATATATAAAAACATAAGGTTTCAGCTAAGTGTGGTGGCACACTCCTTTAATCCCAGCACCAAGGGGGCAGAGGTAGGAGTACCACTGTGATTTTGAAGCCAGTCTAGGACTACAGAGAAAGTTCCAGGTTACCCTGGACTGGAGTGAGACCCCACCTCAAAAACCAAAACAAAACAAAATTTAAGGTTTTGTTTCTAATGAGAGGCTGCATTTTCCTCTTTTTGGATGTCTGCTAACTTGTGATTGGCTATGAGGCATTATGAATATTATATCAATGATTACTAGATTTTTAAAAAATAATTTTTATTATTTTATTTATTTATCTGACAGAGAAAGAGGGAGAGAGAGAATGGGCGCACCAGGGCCTCCAGCCACTGCAAACGAACTCCAGACGCGTGCGCCCCCTTGTGCATCTGGCTAACATGGGTCCTGGGGAATTGAACCTTGGTCCTTCGGCTTTGCAGACAAACACCTTAACCACTCAGCCATCCCTCCAGTCCAGTTACTAAATTTTTATCATAGTAACTAGTGTTGTATTTTCTTCTGAAGTGTAGCTAATTCACTTGAAACCAGTTGATTCTTTTGTGTGTGGGCACGTGCATGCCACGGCACAGTGTGTGGACATCAGAAGACAAACTCAGGTGTTGCTCCTCACCTGCTACCTTGTTGGAGGCAGGGTCTCCCTTGCTCACCACTGCGTGGGTCAGGCTAGCCTGGCTATGATCTTCTGGGAGTTCTGTCTCTGCCTCCCATCCTACCACAGCAACAGCGGGATTACAGATACACACCGCCATGTGCAGCTTAACATGGGTCCAGTTGATTCTTTGGAAGTTTGCTTTGAGATGGTTTTAGGACGGTTCCAGAGCAGGCTTTCGTCTAGAGCTAATTAATCCCCAGAGCAAGAACACAACTCTTCTGATTATAACCAGGTCCTCATGTACCACAAAGCCCTCCCCTGAGATGGCTGGTAAGAACTCAGATGTTCACAAAGCACCTGCCTACTCCCTTTCCTGACCTTCATTCCCTCTCATGAACGTGTCAGCCAGTAATTAAAAATCCACAGGGAGTCGGGACTTTTCTCTGCACAGCGTTACCTCCTTTGTTACTCTGCCCGGCAAATCCTCACTGCCACAACCTCCTCTCTACCTGCCTCTTCCGGGTTTATTCTTCACACAGTGTGAACTGCCCTGGTGACCACCTCCAAGCAACCATCTGGTGTTCCTACGGGGGTCATCTTATTTCCTTCCTCCCAGCAATCTCAGCCCTACTGTACCTGGTGTTGAATACTAAAAACATGAATTCATCAGCACATTCAGTTTTGTGGTTCTTTTTTTTAAAAAAAATATTTTATTATTTTTATGACAGAAAGAGGGTGGAGGAAGAAGGGACAGAAAGGGTGCACCAGGGCCTCCAGCCACTGCAAACAAACTCCAGATGCATGTGCCACCTTGTGCATCTGGCTTACATGGGTTCTGGGGAGTCGAACCTGGGTCCTTAGGCTTCATAGGCAAGTGCCTTACATGCTAAGCCATCTCTCCAGCCCATTGAGATTCTTTTAAACAGGAAGGAATAGTTCTGTTACTCCCTTGGGGCTAAATCTTATATTTAATTTTTTTTTCAACTTTGAATATCTACAGAGAATTGCCTAATGTACCTCCACTAAGCAGTACTGTCAATCTTTTCCATCTTGCTTAATATGTAACCTTGCATATTTTCCCATGGGGATAGGAAGGATGAAGGATCACGGGATAGTTTTCAGTTAAATGGCATAGGAAGATTTATAACTTAGCGCCATTAAATTGAAGATATGCTGGCTAGAATTGTTAGATGCTTGAATAATTCTTTCTAAGAGGTTAGACTTAAGCCCATGTATCATCAAAGGGTTGAAAGACAGGCTTCCACTGTGTCTGAAAGCTTTGTATTTGATATATGTCCGTATGCATATTTCTTTTATTTTTTAAAAAAAAACCTTTTTTTTTTTATTTGAGAGAGGAAAAGAGACAGAAAGAGAGAATGAATGGGTGTGTCAGGGCTTTCAGCCACTGCAAACAAACTCCAGATGCATGTACCACCTTGTGCATCTGGCTTACATGGGTACTAGGGGATCGAACCAAAATCTTTTGGCTTTGCAGGTAAGCGCCTTAACTGCTAAGCCATCTCTCCAGCCCCCCCCCCCATGTGCATATTTGAGTTCATAGCTTTTACCATATTCTTAGAAGTCCTGAGCCACGAAGCACAGAGCACTCCAGTGTGCTACAGAACACAGCGTGTCTGCTGAGCTCATTCAGGCTCAGAGCTTTTGAAGCTCCTGGAATCAGGGGCAGAGCAAAGAGGAAGGAGTTTATGGGGAACAGCACGTAGCCCAGGAAGGAAGGAAGGAAGGAAGGAAGGAAGGAAGGAAGGAAGGAAGGAAGGAAGGAAGGAAGGAAAAAGAATTAGGAAAATGGTACAACAAAGCACATCATATGAACATAGCACATACGCACCAAAATTACATCTGTGCAGAAGAATCAAAGCACATGAAGGCATTCAGCGATTAACTATACAAATATAGAATTCAGAGTGGAAATAATACTAATATATCTGATATAATACACGATACCACAGGCTGGGACATAGCTGAGTGTCGAGTGCTTGGCTAGCATGTGAGCAGCTCGAAAGCCTCTGCTGGATTAGGAGAGGTTCCCACCTCCCTGTATTCCTCAGTGTGAGCACCAAAGCCCCCAGCTTATAGTTGGCACCTACTAAACACTTGTCAAGTAAATACATCCAAAAATGAGTCTCTCCTGTTAAACCTTTAAAACTAGATTCTCCACAGAGGGAACTACTTTTATGCATATGACCCCCCCCCCGCAAAAAAGTTCTCCTTTAAAGCATACAATTCAAAGGCTAAGTGTCCTAATCCCTCCATACTGGTGAGTTTCATATCAATGGATTCAACCAACCACAGATGGAAAATATCCAGAATGAAACAAAAATGACCTGTGACTGTAAATGTATACTCTATCGTCGCTACTTCCTGCACAACACAACATGATGATTATTTACGTAACAATTATGACATTAGGTTTTGTAGGTAGCTAAGGGATGACTGAAAGCATGCCGGAGGTCTCACACAGGTGACATGCAAACACTGCACTGTTTTACACAAGAACCTTAAGCATCAGCTAATTTTCTTATCCACGTGTCCCAGGACCAGTCTAGATGCTGGCAGATGATTATGACTTTATACTTTTCACTCAGTGTGAAAAAAGGAAGCTAGTTTGAAGCTCCCCTTAAGGACGCTGCAGAAGTATTAAAAATAGAAGACTTAAGGCAGGAGAACTGATACAGTGGAAGAGAATTTTGGTAGATTAAGGAAACACTGAACTTGGCTCAGTATTTGTGGTTTGGGCTGCGTGTAAGGCATCTGTGCCAGAATGCAAAGGTAAGTTAAAAATACTTTCTGCCAGATGGCTATCAAATGAATGTGTTACGATATTAATTCTGGGCTGGAGGGATGGCTTAGTGGTTAAGGCGCTTGCCTGCAAAGCCAAAGGACCCAGGTTCGATTTCCCAGGACCAACTAAGCCAGATGCACAAGGTGACGCATGGGTTTGGAGTCCATTTGCAGTAGGTAGAGGCCCTGGCACACCCATTCTCTCTCTCTGTATCTCTCTATCTCAAATAGATAGATAGATGATAGAGAGAGAGATAGATAATCAAAAGATCTTTAAACGATATTAATTCTGGGGTTGGAGAGATGGCTCAGCATTAAGGTGACTGCTTACAAAGCCTGATGGTCCAGGCTCGATTCTCTAGTATCCACATAAAGCCAGATGCAAAAAAAACCCTGGTACAGCCATTCTCTCTCCTCTTTCTTTCCTTTTCCCTCTCTCCTTGCAAATAAATAAATATTTTTTAAAAGCTATTAATTTCGAATACTGTGTACAGAAGTGAGGGGCATTGAGCAATGTGCAAGAATAATGATGGCCTGACTAGGAGAGCTAAATGAACAGAAAAGACGTTCAGTTGGTAACACACTATGGAGCTACAGGATGAGTCCCCAAGTAGATGTGGGACCTTAATTAAAGAGAAAAAATCCTGAACTTTCTCCAAGTTTCCAGCTACTAAGAGGAGTCCAAGAGATACCCAGAGAAGATAAGCATGTTTTTATTAAAGAAAGATAAATTTGAGTTCACTTAGGCTTGAATTTCTAAGCTAAGAAAGACAGACAATAAGCTGGGCACCATGGTGCCCACTGAAACCCACACTTAGGAGGATGAAGCAAGCAGGGCACTAGAGCCCAGGAGTGTAACACAGCCTGGGCAACATAGCAAGACCCTGTCTGAAACAAAAAACTTAAGGAGAAGGAACACATTTTTAAAATGAAAACTGACAATAAGCTAAACACTCCAACTTGGAAAAGGTAAGCCAAAGACTTTAATGATATTAGGCGCTTCTATACAGTTACAAGAGCAGTGCAGTGATCAACAGATATTATCTTAATTCTACCACAAATTTTATTAGATATTATTACTTTACTATACAGGTAAGAAAATTAAGGATGCAGGCTGGAGAGATGGTTCAGTGGTTAAAGGTGCTTGCAAAACCTGATGGCTCAGGTTCGATTCCTAGTACTTGCCTAGAAAAAATTTGGACTTTCAAGATAAATTATCAGAATTTATATAGTGGTTTTTTTTTTTTTTTTTTTTCCTGAGGGGAGGTTTCAAGGTAAGGTCTCACTCTAGTCCAGGCTGACCTAAAATTCACTATGTAGTCTCAGGCTGGCTTCAAACTCATGGTGATCCTCATACCACTGCCTTCCCAGTGCTAGGATTAAAGGTGTGCGCCACCGTGCTCAGCTGAATTTATGGTTTTATAAAGCTGTAAAACTACTCAAGAAGACAGTCTTACAGCTTATGTAGACTGAGCACTGACATGAAAGCCTAAAATAAAATGTTACAAAATCTAAAAGTTGGAGGCATAGACATATGACCTAGGGTGACAGGCACAAAAGTGCAGGCACACTAGACATTGTACAAACTGACTTGTGGGTATGGCATATACGAAAACAAGTAAATTCTATACTTAGACTTGGGCCCCCTTCCCAAGATATCTTATTAATACATGGGCATATATTCCAGAATCTAAGAAAGTATAGTATCTGTTGCAGTCAGGTTCACTTTGCTGGTAGAAATCACCCAACCTGAGTGCACCTTGTGGGAAAAAGAGGTTTATTTTGGCTTATAGGCTCAAGGGGAAGCTCCACAATGGCAGGGGAAAACGATGGCATGAGCAGAGGGTGGACATCACCCAACATAAGGTGGACAATAGCAACAGGGGAGTGTGCCAAACACTGGCAAGGGGAGACTGGTTATAACACTAATAGGCCCACCCCTCAACAATACATGGCCTCCAAGAGGTTTTAATTTCCAATTGCCAACAGCTGGGGAACCTAACGTCCAGAATACCTAAGTTTATGGGAGACACCTGATTCAAACCACCACAGTATCCAAAACGCTTGCTCTCAAATATTTCAGGTAAGGGATACTCAGCCTATAATTCTATTGACCTTTTAAAGCAAAAAGATACGCTGTAAGGGGCCTGGGGAAGTGGCTCAAACAGTAAAATGCTTGCTATGCAAGCACGAGGACCTGAGTTCATATCCCCAGAATCCACATAAAAGCCAGGTGTGGTGGCATGCACACGTAACCCTAGCACTGGCAGACACAGGAGAATCCCTAGGACAAGCTAGTCTAGCCAAATCAGTGAGCTCCAAATTTAGTGAGAGGCCCTATCTCAAAAATAAGGTGGAAGGGGCAGAGGAGACGGCTCAGTTAATAAAGCCCTTATCATGCAAGTGTCATGATCTGTATTCAGGCTCCCAGAAGCCACTAATGCCAGATGTGGTAGCCCGAGAGCATGTAGTCCCAGTGCTTCCGCGGGGAGCTAGGAGGTGGAGACAGGAGATCCACGGCAGCCAGGCTAGCCTGGCAGACACAGAAGGAGAATAAGAAAGCCTGCCTCAAACACGGTGGAGGATGAGGACAGACACTCACGGCTGTCCTCTGACCACACGCATGCACCGGCATGCACACATCCACACTCACACACAAAGATTTAAAATAAATAAATAAAAGGCTAGAAAGATGGCTCAGTTGGTAACCCCCCCAAAATTAAATAATAATAATAATAATGAATAATAGAAATCATCTTTGTTGAATCACATTTAACAAGAAAAAAATAAAACTAAGAGTTTAGAAAAGGCAGGCAGCCAGAATGCCTCATCTAAATGACATCAGATTTGATTTCACTGTATGCTTGGTGATTACCAGGCATGAATATCAATGCCCGATTCAACATGACACACAGCATATGTGAAAAAGCCAGTTTCTCCTGCCAGCAAATAGCCTAAATGTTAAGTAAACCAAAGGCTGGAAGGGATTAGCTGAAATGTCAAAAGACAACCTTTTCCTTTTACCTGCTCATCCTTATAAACACATCCTCAGTCCTCAGGCATATTTTCCAAGCAGACAGTTTCAATGGGAAGCAGTAAACAGCCAAAGGCAAGCTCTGCCATCTAGTAACTGTCAAAGAGATTAGGCTGTGATCTATTTGGGAGGTCAAGCCACATTCATATTAGCTACCCAGTCTAACAACATTATACCTGTTGGCCAGTGCTTTTTTAATGCCTAATGAGACAGATGTTTTACGTGATGGATGTGAACTGTTAATGTTTTTTTTTTTTTTCCTCTCAGTTTTGACAGCAAATCAACACTGTAAACTGAGCAAGTGTGGCTTTGGAAAGATGATCATTTATATTGAGATCATTTAACATTACTGCTCAAAGACATTCTATAAGCCTTTCCTGGAATAAAAATCTGTACCTTACTGTACTATCTAGAAGGAGTTTAAACCACTTGCTCCCTCATCCCTAATAAATCAGAATATGTGTAATTTTGGAGGGATGTGTGAACAGAAGAGGAAGGCAAGCTATTTTAGAAAAGGATGCTATAAGAAGGGCCGTGGGCGTTTTTTTGTTTGTTTGGTTTGGTTTTGGTGTTTCCAGGTAGGGTCTCACTCTAGCTCAGGGTGACCTGGAATTCACTATGTAGTCTCAGGGTGGCCTCGAACTCGTGGCGATCCTCCTACCTCTGCCTCCCGAGTGCTGGGATTAAAGGCAAGCACCACCACGCCAGGCAGGACCATGGTTTTGTACGTCTCTTACAATGGCTTAAATTAAGAATTATTTGCCAGCTTTTACACATTCAGCTATTGTATCACTGTCCTTAACTGGCTCACTCATTTAAATAAACTGTTTAAAAATTATAATTGATGGAGTCTGCAACACACTGGGTTCAGATATTGTGTGAACTTACAAAAAAATGTTGATAATATGATTTCAGGGTTAACTGAAAATGAAAATAATTTTGGTAGTTCCCAGACAAATAAAAATACATCTCCATCAAAATTTAACTGACATAAATAGGAGACTAGCAAAAACACTGATAATCAAGACTGAAAGGTACTAACAGAATTGGGTAAAAACTGTAATCAAGCAGAAATTACATGACTTTATATTCTCATTTTTATAATAAATTATAATATATTTGAGATCAAAGTCAGTTCCTTAAATTGTCTGTGCCTCAATTTTATCAGAAACAGTATTAATACATAATATATAATAATGAAACAATGAATTAAAATTAAAACTATAATAATTAAATCCAAAAGGATTATATTCCATATGTCAACAAGCTTAGGTCACACTTTTGAACTTTAGTTATTTTTCCAACTTTCAGTTAAAGCCCCATAGTGCTGGCCTTAACTAGCCTCTTATAATTTTTTTAAGTAACTTCTGAAGAAATAAATGGTATGACAAAAATGAACTAGAGCTAAAAATGCATCTCTTCACTTTACCACACTACCCCACATAAAAGGTGGTGGATTTTCCAAATTTATATAAATATGTATTATGATTTCAGTAATATATGCCTTCCTGAAAACAGCCAATTTAAGTAGAATTCAGTTGGGGTGTGTGTGAGAGAGAGAGAGAAAGAGACAGAGAGAGAAAGAATGGATGCACACATACCAGAGTAGGCATGTGGTCGTCAGAGAAAATCGTGGGTGTTGTTTCTTGCCTTTCACCTGGTTAGCAGCGGGATCTCTTATGCACCACTGTGTTTGCCAGGCTAACTGGCCCAGGAGCTTTCAGGGACTCTCCTGTCTCTACGTCTCATCCCATCGAAGGTATACTGGTATTATATACACTCCGGCTGCTGTGTCTGACTTTCCACAGGTGCTGGGGATCCATACTCAGTACTCATGCTTGCATGGCACTTTATCCCCGAGTCATCCCCAGTCTCTAGAACTTAGGGTTTTTTTTTTCTTCTGGTTTGAAGCTTGAAGACAAAAGTTCAAACCTTCAAGCTGAGCATATAAGTTTGGGAGCCGGATGTGGTGGCGCACATCTTTAATCCCAGAACTTGGGAGGCAGAGGTAAGAGGATCGCCATGAGTTCAAGGCCACCCTGAGAAATACATAGTGAATTCCAGGGCAGCCTAAGGTAGAGTGAGATCTTACCTCAAAAAGAAAAAAATACAGTTCAAATCTCCAAATAAAAGAACAAATAATCAGCTAAAGGGACTAGATAAACATATTAAGAAAACCTTCCTTCAGAAAACTAAACACATTTGTCCAGCAAATGCTCAAAAGAACAGTCTTAACTGCAGCCAAAGCATAGGGCCTAAAGCCCAAGTGCTCACTGCAAACCGAATCTGGAAGACAAAGACTGAATAGTGGATATTTACTGCTCTGAATCATCCAAGTATAAACATTTTTATCATTGTTAGAGTTCTCAACTCAGCCTAAGATCTTATAATGTGAAATAATTTAGCTAGATTAAAGGAATAAGGCTGGTTTTATTTCATCTGGCATATTTTCAAGATTTCTGAAACACTGAGTTAACCAAATATAGTGCTTTTTTTTTTTAAATAAATGAGGGAAAAAAATTTCTGCCAAGAGTTAAGGAGCCAGGCTTCCTTTTAAATTAAAAAAAAAAAAAATAGCACATTAGAAATAGTTTTGATTGTTACTTACTTTCTCTGTTACATTAGGACTCGACCACAATAATCCAGTGAGAAGTAAGAAGCAAGACATAACAGTAATATAACTTATTTCACATATGTTTGAGAACTGCTTTGGATAAGATACTTTTTTTTTTTTTTAGGGAAATCTATTAAGCTTTGTGTCATAAATTCTAACTGTTGAAAATGCATCTGAAAAATTTAAATTTAAGAAACATCTGGGATTTGGCTCGGGGGTAGAGTGCCTGCACAGCATGCATAAGGCCTTAGGTTCAACCCTCAGCAAAGGAGCGAGAGCCCATTCATTTGAAATAGGGCATCTTCTGCTCTCTGCACATTAGACATCCCTGGTTCCAGGAACCCAGCTGTGGCTACTACTCACAATAGTTTATTGAGCATTTGGTAACATTTAAACACTTCCATGCAAATGCCTTGACAATAACTACATAAAAACATTCCAGTCAGGATAGAGTATGATTTTTATTATTATTAAGAAAACAATTTGTTAAGATGAGTGCATATAGCAAAAGAAGGGACGAATACTTTTCTATTAAGTGTTACTACCTAAGACATGAGGGAAATCTTAATATGCCTATCCTATAAAGGGCTAAGTCCAAAAGTTTTAAACGAGTAATAGGATTGTGTCGTTTTAGTTAGCTAGCCATGTTAAGATATTACTCAGATGAACCTTGCAGATGCTTCAATTACCATCTCTAGAAAATGCCCGTTTTGAGGAAAGAAAGCACAGTGGCAAAAGCACATCATGACGCGGAGGCAAGGCTTTACACACATCGGTTGTTTGAGCATCTGTAAGCCACATATAATTAGGATAATTAGAGTCCTGAATTTCTCTCCTGTTTTTTCTTTTGTTTTTGGTTTGTTTGGTTTTCTTAAAGGGCGGCATGGTAGCACACATCTTTTTTCTTTTCTTTCTTTCTTTCTTTTTTTTTTTCTTGTTTGGGTTTTTCAAGGTAGAGGTCTCACTCTGGTCTAGGCTGACCCTGGAATTCACCATGTACTCTCAGGGTGGCCTCGAACTCATGGCGATCCTCCAACCTCTGCCTCCCGAGTGATGGGATTAAAGGTGTGAGCCACCACACCCGGCCGGTAGCACACATCTTTAATCCCAGCACTCAGGAGGCAGAGACAGGAAGAACACCATGAGTTTGAGGCCAGCCTGACACTACAGAATGAATTCCAGGCCAGCTTGGGCTATAGTGACCTTGAAAAAGTAAATAAATAAATAAAAAGAAAAAGAGGGCTGGAGAGATTGCTTAGCGGTTAAGCACTTGCCTGTGAAGCCTAAGGGCCCTGGTTCGAGGCTCAACTCCCCAGGACCCACGTTAGCCAGATGCACAAGGGGGCGCACGCATCTGGAGTTCATTTGCAGTGGCTGGAGGCCCTGGCGCGCCCATTCTCTCTGTATCTGCCTCTTTCTCTCTCTGTCACTCTCAAATAAATAAATAAAAATGAACAAAAAAAGAAAAAGAAAAAGGAAAATAGGGTTGGAGACATGGCTCAGTAGTTAAAGGCACTTGCTTGCAAAGCCTGATGGCCTGGGTTCAATTTCCCAGTACTCTCATAAGGCCAGATGCACAAAGTGGTTCATGACTGAAGTTCCTCTGCAGTTTCAGAAGGCCCTCGAGCATCCATTATGCACTCTCTCTCGGTCATTAATAAAGAGAAAAACATTTCTGCCAACCTCATATATTTGCCTGACTAAAACAATGAACATGAAAAGGCAAAGCAGCATTCTTTAAAAGTAAGTGGGCTCAGGGCACAGTGATGTGGGTTTGAATTCTCAGCTACTTAGGAAACTGAGGCAGGAAGCTTGAAAGTTCAAGGTCTGCCTCGTCTACAAGGCAAGTTTTTCAAGGCCAGCCTGAACAACTGAGTAGGACTATGTCTCACAATAAAAAGTTAAAAGAATCGGGCGTGGTGGCGCACACCTTTAATCCCAGCACTTGGGAGGCAGAGGTAGGAAGATCACATACATAGCGAATTCCAGGTCAGCCTGGGCTACAGTGAAACCCTACCTTAAAAAAAAAAGAAAAAAAAAAAAAGACCAGGGTGTGGTGGCGCACACCTTTAATTCCAACACTCGGGAAGCAGAGGTAGGAGGATCGCGGTGAGTTTGAGGCCACCCTGCAACTACATAGTGAATTCCAGGTTAGCCTGAGCTAGAGTGAGACCCTGCCTCAAAAAAAATAAAAAACAAAAAAAAGTTAAAAGAGGGGCTGGGGAAATAGATCAGTGGTAGAGTGCTTGGCTAATATGGTAGAGTGCTTGGCTAATATGTGCAAGATCCTAGGTTCAGTCCCTGAAACCAAAAAATAAGTTAAATAAATAATAAGCAGGTCTTCATTTCATGTTTCTAAATCCTAATGCCAGTTTTAGTGGACCTTACATGATACTGTAATATACTACTACGTATTTATGAAAAAAGTGATAGGATAATGTAGATTATATAGTCATTGTCTTAGGCTACTTTGTCCCAAATCGAAGTGTTTAACACCTGGTAGTTTATAGTATTAAAGATACAGGCACATTATTATAGGTGACTTAAAAGGTAAGTAGCTAGGGCTAGAGAGATGACTTAGTGGTTAAGGCACTGCTTGCAAAGTGTGAGGATCCAAGTTCGATTCCCCAGGACCTATGTAAGCCAGATGTACAATGTGGCACATGCGTCTGGAGTTTGTGTGCAGGGGCTGGAGGTCCTGGTGCACTCATTCTCTCTACCTGCTTCTTTCTCTCTCTCACATACATATATAATAAATAAAAATATAATTTAAAAAAGGTTAAAAAAGGTAACTAGGTAGATTTTCATTGAATATCTATAAAAATATGTTCACTGGTATAATACATAGGGAACAGTGTTCAATTTAGAAATAAATCATTTTTTCAGAATTTTATAATGGATCAAACATACTCTGGCCAGGCATGGTGGTGCATGCCTTTAATCCCAGCACTCAGGAGGCAGAGGTAGGTGGATCGTTGTAAGTTCAAGGCCACCCTGAGACTACGTAGTGAATTCCAGGTCAGCCTGGGCTAGAATGAGATCCTACCTCAAAAAAAAAAAAAAAATGCTCTAAAAAATTATTAGTAACATTAGCATTCTTTAATTTTCTTCCTTTTTGGTCACTTGGCAACTCTGATCTATCACAGAAAGCAGTTATATAAAATATGCAGATAGGGCCGGAGAGATGGCTTAGCAGTTAAGCGCTTGCCTGTGAAGCCTAAGGACCCCTGTTGGAGGCTCAATGCCCCAGGACCCACATTAGCCAGCTGCACAAGGGGCGCACACGTCTGGAGTTCGTTTGCAGTGGCTGGAACCTCTGGCGCACCCATTCTCTCCCTCTGCCTCTTTCTCTCTGTCTGTCGCTCTCAAATAAATAAACAAAAATAAACAAAAAATATGCAGATAATACAGTGTATAAGAATGAATGCAAGACTCATCCTGAGTTGGCCTAAAGACTGTTTCATTCAAATATTTTATCCTCTAGTGTTTCCCTTGTTAAAGTCACATAACTAATGAATAAACTCTTCTAGCAATAACTAAGCAAAATGAAATACTGACTTTTTGGTTTTTAGAGGTAGAGTCTCGTTCTAGCCCAGACCGACCAGGAATTCACTATGCAGTCTCAGGCTGGCCTCAAACTCATGGCGATCCTCCTATGTCTGCCCTCTGAGTGCTAGGATTAGAGGTGTGGCCACCATGCCAGGCAAAATATTGTCTTATGAGGGCATGGTGGCACACGCCTTTAATCCCAGCACTCAGGAGGCAGAGGTAGGAGGATTACCATGAGTTCGAGGCCACCCTGAGACTATCTAGTGAATTCCAGGTCAGCCTGAGCTAGAGTGAGACCCTACCTCCAAAAACCAAAAATAAATAAATAAATAAATAAATAAATAAATAAATAAATAAAAATCTGAAGGGCTGGAGAGATTGCTTAGTGGTTAAGGCACATGCCTGAAAAGCCAAAGAACCCAGGTTCAATTTCCCAGGACCCACATAAGCCAGATGCACAAGGTGGCACTTGTGTCTGGAGTTTGTTTGCAGCAGCCAAAGGCCCTGGTATGCCCACATTCTCTCTCTTCTCTCCCTTTCTCTCAATAAATAAAAATAATAAAAATTTTAAAAATTATGGGGGCAGGGGGGATGTCTTAGCAGTTAAGGCGCTTGCCTGCAAAGCCAAAGGACCTAGGTTCAATTCACCAGGATACACATAAGCCAGATGCACAAGGCAGCACATGCATCTGGAGTTTGTTTACAGTGGCTGGAGGCCCTGGCATGCCCATTCTCTCTGTCTCTTTCTCTCTCTCTCCAAATAAATAAATATTTTAAAAATCCTGAGTATATAACTAAAACTCAAGTTATTAACTCCACAGGCCCAAGTTTTAATGAATATAACACTTTTACTGTATTTTCTATTTTTGTCAGGCATGTATGATTTAGAGCTTCTTAAATTTGGTGAGCATGTGAGTACTGGAATAAGACACACAGAATCACAGCACCTTGAAAACTAATACTTTACCTTACGGAAAGTAAGGTGATTTCTAGTTTCAAGAAGTCAAAAAAAAAAAAAAAAAAAAAGACATTTGTTCCTCTCTAGCTTTGCAAAACTGCGTGTAATCACAACAAATAAGAGAAACATGGATGTTCAAAGTGAATTACACTAACACAGAAAGTGCAGGTGAGTCCTGGAGCAACTTTCTTGCAAAGCCTGATAGCCCTGGTTTAATACCCCAGTACCCACATAAAGACAGATACACAAAGTGGTGCATGCATCTGGAGTTCATTTGCAGTGGCAAGAAGCCCTGGTGTACCCATACTCACTCTGTCTGCCTCTTTCTCTGTCTCTCTCTTAAGTAAGTAATTAAAAAAAAAAAAACTGGGCATGGTGGCACACACCTTTAATCCCAGCACTCGGGAGGCAGAGGTAGAGGATGGCCATGACTTTGAAACTACCCTTAGACTACAGTGAATTCTAGGCCAGCCTGGGCTAGAGTGAGATCCTACCTTGTAAAACAAAACAAAACAAACAAACAAAACATGCAGGTTAACAGGTGGCAAATGATTACACAGAAAGGAGAAAGTTCAAACTGACAGACCCAAGTCTGGAAAGATTCAATGGAATGGAAGCTAATACACAAAGCTAAGAGAAGACGTAACAACAAAGATGAAAGGGTGGGCTGGCGTGGTGCCACGTGCAAGAACTACCTATTTGGAAGACTGAGGCAGGAAGATTGTAACTTCAAGGACAGCCTTGGCAACAAACATATCAAAACATATCCTCTCCCTAGCCAGGCGTGGTGGCACACACCTCTAATCTCAGCACTCAGGAGGCAGAGGTAGGAGGATCGTCATGAGTTCAAGGCCAGCCTGAGACTACATAGTGAATGCCAGGTCAGCCTGAGGTAGAGGAAGACCCTACCTCGAAAAACCAAAATAATTCCTCTCCCTTAAGAGAAAACTAAGGGGGCTGTGAGGATATCTCAGTGGCAGAGCTTAGGCTTGAGGCTAAGATGCACCCCCAGAAATGCAAAACAAAACAATGAAAGAGCAAGCAACAAATGGAAGATCCATGACCCAGAAAACTAGTGATTCAGCACATGAGAAATGCAAATCAGATACCTGTGGGGAGAGCAAAGGGGGAAACACAGACAATCATGTGGCCATAAAGGTCAAAAGAGTCTTACTTGCAGTTGGTGAACAGAGGCTCCAGAGAAAAACTGCACTGAACAATATTGTGCAAGCCTATTGGAAAGAAAGGGATTTATTTAGATAAAAACCTATTGAACAGCCAAGAGGGGTGGTGGCGCACCCCTTAATTCCAGCACTTCAGAGGCCAGGAGGTGGGGGTAGGAGGCCTCTGTGGGTTCAAGATCAACCTGAGACTACAGGGTGAATTCCAGATCAGCCTGGTCTGGTACAAGACCCCACCTTCAAAAAATAAAAAATAAAAAAATTAAAACTAAAATCTATTGAAAAGAAATAGGAGGTGGGGCATAGTGGCACATGCTTATAACTCTAGCACTCAGGAGTTGAGGCAGGAAGATTCCAAAGGCCAGTTTGGGCTATATAGCTACACACTGTCAGAAGTTTAAAAAAAAAAAAAAAAGCGAGCAAAAAGGGAGGGAGGGGGATATTAGTAACTAAAATTTAAGACAGGAAGGAAATCATTGGACTATAGGGAACAGTATTTTCAGTCATGATAATGTGAACATTGACAACAGATTTCATTACACAACTATGATTTTGTTATATTAGGAAGACATAAAAAGGGAAAATAAAGTGAGCTAAAAATCCTACCTCAAACAGAAGTTAATAACATTTAAAGTTGCTTAAATAAAGATAAAGTATTTAAAAACGGCGACAAAACAACTAAAAATGTGAAAGCCACTGCCTCTTAGAAGGAGGGGGACAGAAGTAGGGTAGAAGCAATGATATTATTATAAGAAGCCACCTAGGGGCTGGAGAGATGGCTTAGTGTTTAAGCGCTAGCCTGTGAAGCCTAAGGACCCAGGGTTCAAGGCTCGATTCCCCAGGATCCACATAAACCACATGCACAAGGTGGCACATGCATCTGGAGTTTGTTTGCAGTGGCTGGAGGCCCTGGCACACCCATTAATTATCTATCTATCTGCCTCTTTCATTGTCTGTCTGTTGCTCTCAAATAAATAAAAATAAACCAAAAAAAATTTGAAAAGAAGCCATGTAAGAGCCGGGCGTGGTGGAGCATGTTTTTAATCCCAGCACTCAGGAGGCAGAGGTAGGAAGATTGCCATGAGTTCGAGGCCTCCCTAACACTACATAGTGAATTCCAGGTCAGCCTGGGCCAGAGTGAGACCCTACCTCGAAAAACCAAAAAGAGAAAAAAACAAAAAATAAGAAGGAAGCCACCTACTGTATTTAGTATATATTAGAATCATAGTAAAAGCTTTAATGGACTTTTGCAAGCTGATAAAATATGATTTAAAATAAAAGCAGACTGTTCGTTTTAATCTATGATATACATTTATAATGAGGTGCTAGGGGTCCAGGAATGTCCTTGAACCCCAAACCCTAGGTTTGTTTCTAATTTTAATCAAAGAATTGAATAAAAAAAAAGACTGAGATGGATACTTATTAAATTGTTATATTTATTGAGGGAAGTACAGAGCTAAGGAAAGACACCCATGTGGCTAAAGATCCCATATGGAGGGCTTGGGGGAAAAAAAAGCATGGAAAGAAAAAAGAAAGTTCAAGAAGCTCCTGCCATGTAGGGATAAAGGAGCCCATGTGCAGAGTAAGGGCAGGGGCACTCCTGACTGGGCCTGGGCCTGGTCCTGGTCCTGGTCCTGGGCCTGGGCCTGAGCAGCCCAGAACCAGCCAAGGGAAAAACTCACTCACAGCTGGAAGTTCCCAAGTGGTCGGAGAGCCTGGCCTCTCCTTGCAAAGATATTTATAACCTTTTAGTGGAGGTGGTCTGTCTTCCAGCTCAGGTGAACCAGAGGGCCAGCTGGTTGGTTAGGGCTAGGGGCTGTCTCAGGAAGAGGTTAGCCCTGGCACCAAGTTCTGGGAGCTGACATTGACCACTATGTTTAAATCCTATGAAAGACCTCCCTCCTGTTTATGGAAAAACGGGTCTAGGGAACTAGGCAAGAGAAAAGAAGTCAGATCATCTTTGATTTCTAGCAAGTGCAAACTTTTCTGCCCTTTTTATCTTTAGGGGTCCAGTCATGCTAACTGTACCCCCTTCTGATTCCCTCCTCTCATGAGAAGACAACCTAACTGCTGTTAGAGGACAAGGGGCGATGACATCAGATCATGAGCTATTTCCCACTGAATTGGGCATGGAGTTGTGACAGTTAGAGAGTCTGTCCCGAGAGGGAACTATTCTAAAGGACCTGAAAGTGTATTTTTGGAGTGCAAGGAAGATAGTCTTGGAAGAAAATATTGGGGAGAAAGAATAAAGTAAGGAGTTAATGAGAAGTGAGCACACAGCAAACTGGTCGCCTTCAGGGTTGTCCTTCTTATGGACCTGTAGGCCTTGGGGAGCATTCGAGGGAACCCGGGTAGATGGAGCTGGATTGTCTCAGGACCATCTGAGCATGAGCTGGCTGAGATTTTCTTCCAGAACTGTTCATAGAATGGCACAAGAGTGTCTAACATGGCCTGAATCTGTTTATGTGTGGCTTGTAAAACAGATGACATATTAGCAGAGTTATCAGGAACATATACACATTTAATCTTAATAATGGTGAAAATATTATACTTTGTATAATAGCTTTCCAGAGTGTACCTTTTCAATTTGTCCTAGGGGTAGCCAGAGCCAAAGGTTGGTACCATACAGCTACTGGGTGTATAAATTAAAGGCTGTACAAATATATTTTTGGTCTCAGGACTTATTTAAGGATGTCTTGGCACAAGTTAAAAGAGATTCACCATTGTTCCCAGTATAAGAAAGTCTTTTGAATTAAGCAATCCTTGGTCAGAGTCACCCATATATATTCTAGATTTGAAAATAACCCTTTTGACATCTATAGTTGTTTTTCCTTATTATAGAATTAGAACTATTAGAGATGGGAATAACATGTCTTAAGGCCTTGTTTGCTTCCCCTCTTGGAAAGCCCTTGTTGTATTACTTAGTAGGCCATTTATATATTTTAGGTATCCCTGTATCTTTGGTTACACATTTCTCTCTGAGTGTTTAAACCAAGCAGATAGCCAAAATGTAATCAAGGATTAATTTTGGAGGTCTCTAACGGCTCTCCAGAGAAGATTTTAGGAATCCAGGAGTAGCCCTATAGCTTCTCCGATACTGGTGTTGTCTATTAGGATGAGTCAGGGCCAAGCTGGCCATGCTGGGAAGCCAGAAGAACTGATTTTTCCTCAGATGTGACTCTCCTGTTTCAAACTTCACACTCTACACCAGTTTTTTTTTGTGTGTGTGTGTGTGTGTGTGTGTTTTGGTTTTTTTTTTTTTTTTTAGTTTTTCAAGGTAGGGTTTCACTGTAGTCCAGGCTGACCTGGAATTCACTGTGTAGTCTCAGGGTGGCCTCAAACTCACAGTGATCCTCCTACCTCTGCCTACTGACAGCTGGGATTAAAGGCGTGTGCCACCACACCTGGTTTCTACCCCAATTTTTTTGTTTCTGGGTCTCTGTATCCTCCCTAATCAGAAAGACAGGTGACTTACCAGGGGGCCAGTATAGAAGTGTCCCATCATCTCCAGTAGCCTCATAACCTGGGAACAGGGGCCAAAATATTGGCCTTTTTTTTTTCTTTAGCTCTAATGATTCCAATTGGTTTTGGCTTCTATATAGGTTATTAATACACTTAGAGAGGAAGTTACACCAACCTTGAAGGGTGTACATATATAACATATTTGATTACTGAAACCTACCCAGTTAAAGAATAACACCAGTGTTTAATGGTTAAGTTATTTTGTTTAACCTCTAAGTTTAGTTATTCTGTGGCAGCATAGACCATATCAGAAGCACAGAAAGTAGGCATGTCTTATCCTTTAAATATCTAATAGCTATAAATGCAGGCAGATACCTATTATCAGTCTTGAAAACAATACAAATCTAAACCAATTAATTTAACCTAGAAACTATAAGCAAAAAGACAAGACAGTATAAAGCCTTGGCATCTGTGTTTGAAGACATCTTTGATTAGTCCAGATACCAGTGTAGATACCAATTACCCAGAGAAGGTTGGAAACAGAACCACAGAGCTTGAAATTATTTCTCTCAGATGAGGACCATTGTTTGAGCATGAGGCTGTACCCTAAAGCAGGGAAGATGTCTTCAGAGTTAATTTTGTTATAAGCACTGGACTTGAGATGCCAGAAGTGAGACAGTTACTTTACATATAATAGCGCAGAACCTGGTCATTGTTGAGCCAAAACAGCCAAGCTTTAATACAACCCTTGACAAATCTGTTTTGAAAGAGAAAACACCATTTGACAACCAATGTTTTTAGCTGAATCTTGGCTAGCAATTTAGATATAAGGATTTTTATTAACATAAAACAATTTTACATCTTACCCATGACTTAAAATTGATAAAGCTTAGGCAAGCTATCCTGACATATTTTACCTAACAGGAGCAAAAAGGTTATACTGACTGAAATTAAATCACTTAAACCTAAGTGATTAAACCTGGTGATGACTACTTGAAAGAATTAGCATAAATGAAACAGAAGCTATCTTTAAAGTCACAATGTCTCTAGGTATGAGTAACTCATCTTTGGAAATGTAACATTTATACATGAACCTTCATCTTAAGACTCAGTTTCTCCAATAGTTAAAACCTTAGCAAAAGCCGGGCATGGTGGTGCATGCCTTTAATCCCAGCACTGGAGGCAGAGGTAGGAGGATCCCTTTGAGTTCGAGGCCACCCTGAGACTACACAGTGAATTACAGGTCAGCCTGGGCTAGAGTGAGACCCTAACCTCATAAACAAAACAAAACAAAAACAAAAAACCTCAGCAAACAGAGAAACCTAATTTACTTTACTGAGAGTCTTAAAGCCAGTTTTTATAACCCTTAAACCATAACAAATTATCATCAGTGAGCTGTTAATAAGTGAGGCCTTAACTATAAGTTAAGTTTCTCTACTGGTTAAAACTCTGACATCAGGTAAACATATTTTAGATTTTATCCAATGAAAATGCCCTTCCTGGAGCAACTTTTATTACCGTTATGATCTCCTGGTGATAGCATTTTTCCCCTAATCTCCCTTTCTGGTCCCTTTTTCTTTCTCTTGGCTTCCCGATTATAATAAAACAGAAGTTGCCACCTGGAGCAACTGTTTGAAGTTCTTATTTGGTTCAGCTACCAATTTTTGTAATTTCTTACAAATATCAGGTGTTGACTGAGTTAATAATTTATCTTTAAGAGGAATTTCCTCCTCTGTGGTATCTGGAGTTACATTAGCATGTTTTCTAATCGTCTCCTGAAGTCTCTGGAGAGAAGCAATGGACAATTCCTGTTCTCTGTGTTATCTAAATGAGCCCAGTCTTTAAGGAGACAGGGTAGCAGAGACTTTTGGGGTACCCTAGAAGCCACTGTCCCATCTGAAACAAAGTGGAGGAAAGTGAAGAGTCTAGAGTCAGGTTATGCCCAATCCTGGCTCTCATCTTCTCATAGAAAGGGGGCATCCCTCTGACAAGATTTGAGAGAAGAAATTAGGGCTTTTTTTTTTTTTAATCTCCTTCATACAGGAGTCCTCACCCAAATTTTCCTGGTTTCTCCCCAATCAAATAGGGACACATAGCACCATCTATGTGCCTTTGGGAGCAAGGAAGGTCCAGGACAGGATTTCCATGCCCATCCTACCTGGCCAGCTCCCAAGCCCGAGTACCTCCAGCACTCCCCCAGGCCTGCACGTGTCTTACATCACTGCATATAAGCAGTGCCATTGGCAAGATAGGCCCAAATGTGAAGAACTCACGCATTTACTCCTGTCTTGGCAGCCTAAATGCCCTTCTGGGGGAGGGGGTTTCCTGGCACTGCTTTCCCTTCTCTGCTCTGTGGGAGCCTGGGATATGGGTCCCCCCATTTGTGAATGTTTCAGAATAGTTTAGGGACAAAGGGTATTAGTTTAAAGGTAATCTTTCATTTTATTACCTTAAATATAGGGATCCTACCCTTTGTTGATATTAGAGAGACAGATCATTTACTTATGATTGTACCCTAAAATACACTTTAGGTAAGCCTGATGCTTGTCTTACGTAAGGAGTTTGTAACCTGATCAAATACCTTGACTCAGTATACCTGTTTGACGACCCTTTTGTCTAGTGAAAAACTTCATGTGACAGAGGTGACTTTAGGTATTCAAAAGAGAACCAAAGTTAAATGTTGTTTCTTATTCCCGTTTCTTATTAGGGACAGGGTCTGGGGGACATATGGCTTAAACTTGCATGGGGTCTGAGATAAAGAGGGCACCATCTCTTTTTCCAGAGTATCCTGACATTCCTTGTCTTACTCTGAAGTTGTTTTTAACCTAGGAAATTTATTTTACCCATTTGTAATACACAGGTGATAGGGTCTTGTCTATGTCTAAACTGGTTAGACTGCCAAAGAATGTGCATTACATCTGTGTTTATGACTTTGTGACCCACCCAGGACACGACATCACCTGTGTCTAATATAAACTGAATTTAGATTAAGTGTACGTCTCTATGTCCCTATATAAAACTTTTAAAACACCCTTGAGAGTCTATAAACAGTTGAAAAATCCTTAATTTTAGGTATGGTGTTTATCTATGTTTAGCCTGAAAATTAGCTTTCTGTTCCTTATAAAAGGAAATTAATTTTAGACAAAATTTGGTCATTTTAGATCTCCTATATCCTTTCTATATACACACAACTTAATCTACATATTTTAACATTCTGATCTAAGTTCCACTCAAAAAAGCATTTTTAATAAGCATTCTATGTCAAGCATTGAAAAATTCCTTCCCAGTTCTTTCAATTATCTCAACCCATAATTAACCATCTTTCTTATAAGACTATTAAGAGAAATTACACCAGATTAGTCTTATTACCCACTGACAAGCAAATAGTCTAGCTTCAAAGAGTTAATTAACCATATTATTGTTGGAAATTTGTAGAGACAGAAAAGTCTTAGTAGAAAAACTTATAATCTCCTTAGTATTTATGTCACCAAAAATTTCTTCATGACTAGACCTGTCTTATAATACCAGTATATATACCTATAAATTTTATATAACCCATTGATTTGAAATATCTCCCATTAATTATTAATTTAAATACACTTTTAAATTATAAGTCTAAGAATACAGGCAAAACATGACAACCATTTTAGGGATAATCTTTATCAATACCTCTAATACACTTGGAAATGCTTTGATTAAGAGTAACTAAAGCAAATGTTTTGTTTTTGTCTTGAGACCGGCTGGCCTGAAACTCAGGTCAGTTGCCCCCTCCTTTTAAATAACAGGACATTACAATTTTAAATATCTGGCAAATTATGAGCCATCACCGCAGAGAAAAAGACATTATGAGTTATTGTATATCTTTTTTATAATATTTTCATTTTATTTTATTTATTATTTGAGAGCAACGGAGAGAGAAAAAGAAAGAGGCAGATAGAGAGAGAGAGAGAGAATGGGCGTGCCAGGGCCTTCAGCCACTGCAAACAAACTCCAGACGCATGTGTCCCCTTGTGCATCTGGCTAATGTGGGTCCTGGGGAATTGAGTCTCAAACTGGGGTCCTTAGGCTTCACAGGCAAGCGCTTAACCACTAAGCCGTCTCTCCAGCCCAAGTTATTGTATATCTTAATGGAATTTGTTGTACAGTTAGAAAGCATATACTGAACTCATTTCCAAGGTTTCAAACTATCTATCTATATATCTAGCTATCCATCCATCTATTCATCATCCATCACCTATCTATCTTGAGACAGTCCTAACTTAAGCTGTCCCTGAGTTGGAGAACATCTTGCTTCAAGTCCCCAAGGGCTAGGAATATAGGCCTGCATCACCACACCTGGTTTATCAAACTGTTAAATCAAAAGCAGGAAAGACTGACACTGTAACAGGGACATCTACTTATGTGATATCTGATGTTTAAACTTTGTAACTTGAAAACTCAAGTGACATACTTGAAGCCCTTCTACATGTCTGCACCCTGTAAGTTCTGAGGGGATCTGGCAAAATAAACTGATTAAAATCCACAACTAAAGTTCTCCTCCAAAGGGAAAAAAAAAATTTAGACAAGTTAAAAACTAATTCCACAGCTTCCCTCGAGAAAACGCTACTGACTATGCACTGTGTCAACAGAACACAGAGGAGCATGTCTCAGTCACTCTTACATGTCCCCAGAGTGATAATTTCACTTCTAAAGACTGCAACCTACTTTTTTTTTTGGGGGGGGGGGTTCGAGGAAGGGTCTCACTCTAGCTCAGGCTGACCTGGAATTAATTCTGTAGTCTCAGGGTGACCTTGAACTCTCAGTGATCCTCCTACCTCTGCCTCCCAAGTGCTGGGATTAAAGGCATGCGCCACCATGCCCAGCTTGACTTCAACCTATTTGAGAACAAAACAAATAGGTCAATAAAGTTCTGGCATTTGCAAAAACCAAGATTAATTCAAGAAAACTTTAAAAATTCTTGCTGGAGAGATGGCTTGGTGGTTAAGGTACTTGACTATGAAGCCTAAGGACTCAGGTTTGATTCTCCAGGTCCCATGTAAGCCAGGTGCACAAGGTAGCACATGTGTCTGGAGTTCATTTGCACTGGCTAAAGGCCCTAGTGCCCAGTCTCCCTCCCTCTCTCTCTGCCTCAAATTTAAAAAAATTTTAAAAATTCTCAACAATTTTTGTCTCATTGATTATCCCAAATGTTTAATTAGTAGCCCCATTTTCAGGCATGAAATTTTTTGTTAAGGGAATATAAAGTATAAAATATAAACCAATTTATTTTAAAGTTTGGAATTTGAAAGCTGTCTAGATCTATCCCTTAAAAATATAGGGAATGAAAGCCGGGCGTGGTGGCACACACCTTTAATCCCAGCACTCGGGAGGCAGAGGTAGGAGGATCACCGTGAGTTCGAGGTCACCCTGAGACTCCGTAGTGAATTCCAGGTCAGCCTGGGCTAGAGTGAGACCCTACCTCGAAAAAAAAAAAAAAATGTGTGTGTGTGTGTGTGTGTGTGTATGGGGAATGAGCTGGGCATGGCAGCGCATGTTTTAAATCCCAGCACTCGGGAGGCAGAGTGTGGTGGTTTGATTCAGGTGTCTCCCATAAACTTAGGTGTTCTGAATGCTAGGTTCCCAGCTATGGAGATTTTGGAACTGGCACCTCCTGGAGGCAGTGTATTGTTGGGGGCAGTCTTATGGCCAATACAGCCAGTTTCCCCTTGCCAGTGTTTGGCACACTCTCCTGTTGCTATTGTCCACCTTATATTGGCCAGGAGGTGATGTCCATCCTCTGCTCATGCCGTCGTTTTCCCCTGCCTTCACTGAGCTTCCCCTTAAGTCTGTTAGCCAAAATAAACCCTTTTTTTATCGGTCGGGTGATTTCTGCCAGCAATGCGAGTCTGACTGCAACACAGAGGTAGGAGGATCACCATGAGTTCAAAGCCATCCTGAGACTACATGGTGAATTCCAGGTCAGCCTGGGCTAAAGTGATACCCTACCACAAAAAACAACAAACAAACAATATATATATAAAATGAGAGCTAGGGACATGGCTAGGTTGGTTAAAGGTGCTTGGCTTGCAAGCCTGCTGACCCAAGTTCAATTCTCCAGCACCCATGTGAGGCCGGATGCAAAGTGGTGTGTGCATCTGTGATCCCAGTGCACTTACGGCAAGGGGAGGTGGAGCCAGGAGAATCTGGAAGCTCATGGAACAGCTAGTCTGGTGCATTCAGCAAAACAAGACTTTGTCTCAAAGGGGGAAGGAAAGGACATAAACCTTGAGGTTATTCTGAGTACTGGGATTAAAGGCGTGTGCCACCAAACACAGCATTTTTTTTTTTGAGACAAGCCCAACAGACTACCTCCACCACCCCCCGTTTTTTTTAGTTTCCAGAGGTAGGGTTTCACTGCAGCTCAGGCTGGCCCGGAATTCACTCTGTAGTCTCAGGATGGCCTCAAACTCTTGACAATCCTCCTACCTCTGCCTCACGAGTGCTGGAATTAAAGGCGTACACCACCACACCCAGCTTGGACCCTTTTTTTTAATGGGGGGGGGGAGAGAATTGGCATGCCAGAACCTCAGCCACTGCAATCGAACTCCAGACACGTGCGCACCCCTTGTGCACATGTGCGACCTTGCGCGCTTGCATCACTTTGTATGTCTGGCTTATGTGGGACCTGGAGAGTTGAATATGAGTCCTTAGGCTTTGTAGGCAAGCGCCTTAACTGCTAAACTATCTCTCCAGCCCTTGTGGACCTTTTTAAAAAGTATTTCTATTTATTTGAGAGAGAGAGAATATGATTGAGCATGCTAAGCTGCAAATGAACTCCAGACACACATGCCACTTTGTGCATCTGCCTTTCATGGGATTGAACCCGAGCCACCAGGCTTTGCAAGCAAGTTCTTTTAACCACTGAGCCATCCCCTGGCCCCTATTTTATGGATCTTTTGATGATCTGTTTGTTCATTTGTTTTACAAAGGGTTTGTTATCTCATTTTCACTCATTTTTCATTTGTCCAAGGCAAATATACAAATTGCCAACCTAAGTTGCTCACTTAAACTAGAACTTAATTCTGGAATTTCAAGATATACTTATAAACTGCCTTTAATATTTTTTAGTCAAACTATCTCTAAAAAAAAATGAAAAAAGAAAGTTGAGTGGTGGCACATATCTTTAATCCTAGCACTGGAGAGGCAGAGGTAGGAGGATCACTGTGAGTTCAAGGCCACCCTGAGACTACATAGTGAATTCCAGGTTAGCCTGGGCTAGAGCAAGATCCTAGCTTGAAAAAACAAAAACAAACAAATTTAAAAATGCTGGAGAAAATATTCTGAGTAAAAAATAAGGTCTAAGTAATTTAGATTGAACTCATTCTAGATGTTTAGAATAGTGACAAGGTTTTACTTCCCATATCGCCAAACATACACGGCTGGACTCCTAAATGTTGAAGTTTAGTATTACAGTGCTTTAAGTTTGAATACACAGCCATTCCCCCAGAGTAGCCACATGTTATTATTGGGGCGAGAACCAGGTGGGTTTCCGTATCAGATGCTACACTATAGCCGGAACACTTGACTCCACTCCGACCTCGGGCTCTGTTCCTGGATCTGGTTTCCCATAGTATAGAATAATATCCCAACTCCTAAAAATGGCATACGGAGCCTTAAGTGACTCGGCTCCTAAATCCGTCTCTAGCCGCTGCTCTCATGCCATTCTCCCAGTTCACTGTACCTGCGCCTCGCTCTCTTCCTGGAAAGGGCTATCCTCTTTCACACACGGGGCCTTCGCACAGGCAGCTCTGCCTGCTGAGAATACTGTTATCCACTTAGTTCACTCACACGATTCTTAGCCTTCTTTCCTGTGTCAGCTTAAATATCACTTCCTCAGGAAGCCTTGCCTGACCCATAAAGATCTGCTGGAACATTCCCATGGTTCCTTGACTTTCTCGTCTAGCCTTCGTCACAAATGTGGTTGTTTATTACCTTAATGCCAGTAGAGCTTGCTAGCCGGGAGTCTCCCTGAGACAAGGGGCTAGAAGCCATGCAGTATGTCAATTTGTCCCCAGAGGACGAGTATGGTAGTTTATACTTCTAGTCAGGTACTCAAAAACAAAGCAACAACAACAACCAAAAAAAAAAAAAAACACAGGTTAAGTTATAGTCTGAATTGTTTTGCTTTGTAACCTGGCCTCTAATGAATTTGTTCCATTTTATTTTATAAATGTTTTATGTTTGAAATTATGATTGAAATCTCACCTGTCTGGCTCATCGGTCTATTTACTGATTTGCAAGTGGGGATGGGGGGGGGGGAGAGAATAGGCACATCAGGGCCTCCAGCCACTGTTAACAAACTCCAAATGCATCCAAATGCATCTGGAGTTCATGTGGGTACTGGGGAATCGAACCTGGGTCGTTAGACTTTGTGGGCAAGCGCCTTTATTGCTGAGCCATCTCTCCAGCCCTCATTAATCTCTTTTAGGCAAGTCAGTAAATTGATGTCTGGATGGGAGATGAAAAGGGCTACTCAACTTCATTTTTCCTAAGCAATTGAGCACCCAGTATCTATTCCAAAACACCGTATGTGATAGCTCTCATCCTTTACTAAACTGTAGGTATCATGTGTAACAAAAGCACAAGGCCCATATTTATAGTCCTATTACATTTAGCACAAGTTAGACTCAGTACATGTTTGCCAAGTGAGCAAATGAATGTCCATTCAAGATCTACAGCACAGTTAGGGCAGGAAAGTACTCCAGGGCGGAGGTGACAGCTGTCAGTGCTTGCCAGGCAAGTGTGAGGACCAGAATTCAATCTCCAGGATGCACAGATCCCCTTTCTCCTTCCAAGAAGCTGGGCATGGTGGCCTGCATTGGTAATACCAGCACTGGTACAGCAGAGATGGGGCTCACTGGCCAACAAGGCTAACTGGCAAGCGCCAAGCCAATGAGACTGTCTCAAAAAATGTAGATGGAGCTGCTGGGTGTGGTGGCATACACCTTTAATCCCAACACCTGGGAGGCACAGCTAAGAGGATTGCTGTGTGTTTGAGAGCATCCTGAGAGACTACATAGTGATTTCCAGGTCAGCTTGGGCTACAGGGAGACCCTGCCACAAAAAAAAAAAAAAAAAAAAAAAAAAAAAGTAGATGGTGGGCTAGAGAGATGGCTCAGAGAGTAAAGGCACTTGCTTGCAAAACCTGACAGTCAGCCTGGGTTTGATTCCCCAGTATTCACATGAAGCCATATGCATGTGTCTGAAGTTCCTTTGCATTGGCAGGAGGCCTTGGTGCACCCATACTCTCTTTCTCTGTCTGCCTCTTTCTCTCTCTGTCTCGACTAAATAAATAAAAGTAGATGGTGTTCCCAAGGAGCAACACCCAAGACTGTCCTCTGCCCTCCACAAGCACATACACACATAGGCCTGCATAGACACACACACACACACACACACACACACACACAGAGGAAAAACTAAAATATGGGCTTGAGGTGATGGCACAGCAAGCATGAGGACCTGAGTTCACAGCCCCACCAACCACGCAAAAGCCCAGTGTAGTGATGCTCACCATCATCCCAGCACTGGAGGGCGGGGGTGAGAATCTCCATGGCTTGCTGGCTTGCTTGTCTAAGCCAGCGCTTGATAAGCGCTCGGGTTCAGTGAGAGATGCTGTCTCTAAACAAACAGTCGGAGATCAACAGAGGAAAGACACTCAACTTCAACTTATTGCACCCCCCACACACACATGTGCCCACACACATAGAAACATACATACACAAAAAAAATAAAAACAGAAATTAGGGCTGGGGAGAAGGCTTAGTGGCGAAGCTAAAGCACTTGGCTGCAGTGCCTGACGTTCCAGTTTTAACTCCCCAGTCTTCATGGAAAGCCAGATGCACAGAGCGCCACCTGTGTCTGGAGTTTGCAGTAGCAATAAGCCCTGGCATGCCCATATACACTCTCTCAAATAAATATAACTATTTTTAAAAACATAAATTTAGAGCCGGGAGTGGTGGCACATGCCTTTAATCCCAGCATTTGGGAGGCAGAGGTAGGAGGATTGCCGTGAGTTCAAGGCTACCCTGAGATGACATAGTGAATTCCAGATCAGCCTGGGCTGGGCTACAGTGAGACACTACCTCAAAACACCAAAAACATAAATGTATAAAGCAATTCAAAGAGTGGATCTCTCTACTCAAAAGGAACAAATGAATCCACTCAAAAGGTCTTGCTTCTGAAATCAAGTTCATCTTAATGTACTGAGGTCCTCTGTGTCCCTACCTTCATTCATCTACACGCAAATATTCACACTGCAGCAAAACAACAAAAGTAAAAAAGGAACATCGTTCTCCTCAAAGGAAGTCTTTCAGACTTCAGAGCTCTCAGATTGCCATTATCTGATAATATTCTAACACACAAAAGCACATATTGGGCGGGTTAGATGGTTAAAGATGCTTGCTTGCAAAGCCTTCAGGCTTGAGTTTGATTCCCCAGTACCCACATGAAATCAGATAAACAAAGTGGCACATGGGTCTGGAGTTCACTTGCAGCAGCAAGAGGTTCTGGTGCACACAGACACACACTCAATCTCTTTCGCTCTCCCTCTTTCTCTCAAGGAACCTTTTTTTTTTCCCCCAGGGTAGAGTCTCACTCTAGCCCAAGCTGACCTGGAATTCACTAAGTAGTCTCAGGCTGGCCTCAAACTCACAGTGATCCTCTTACCTCTGCCTCCCCAGTGCTGGGATTAAAGGCGTGTGCCACCACACTCAACTCAAGCAAATTTTTAAAAAGTACTAGATTTTGGTTTAGTGCTGTGATCCTTTGGGACAAATAATCTGTCTTTTCCTGTTTCATATAATGCTCACATACAGTCATACATGGTAACCTATTTATATTAATGTGTATTTGTTACAAAAACAATAATTAATGTAAAAAATAAATGAGATGCCTCAACAATCATTAATGTGATTTTTAAACTGCATATATTCTTTAGTACATTTAGAGATGAGTTTTCTAAACTAAAAAAAAAAAACTGTAATGGTCGTTATATGCAAAGATGAAGATTAATATTCAAATCACTATCTGAATTTTAAATGGTTTCCAAATAAACCCTATATTGGGGACTAGGGGCATATCAGCTGTGAGAGCACTTGTCCAGTGTGAAGGAAGTCCTGTGTTGGCTCCCCAGTACAACAGAAAGAAAACAAACCCCCAAACAGGTTAGATAACTCAAGATGTTATCCTGCTTAAAAAGCACAAATATTGGGGATGGAGAGAAGGCTCAGTGATTAAGGCGCTTGCCTACAAAGCCTAAGGACCGGGGTTCAATTCCAAACTTGTCACATAAAGCCAGATGCAAATATGTATGTATTTGGAGTTCACTTGCAGCAGCTAGAGATCCTGATGTACCCATTCTCATTCTCTCTCTGCTTGAACACAAGTAAAAAAATTTTTTCTTTCTAAAAAGCACAAATAGCTGGACATGTTGGCGCATGCCTTTAATCCCAGCACTTGGGAGGCAGAGGTAGGAGAATCACCAAGAGTTCGGGGCCACCCCGAGAATACATAGTGAATTCCAGGTCAGCCTGGGCTAGAGAGAGACCCTACCTTGGGGGGGAGGGGAGCAAAAAATATCAAGTTTATTACCTTTTTTTGTTTGTTTTTTGAGACAGGGTCGCATGCAGCCTACACTGTGTTCAAACTAGCTATGCCACTGAAGATAACCTTGAACTCCAGACCCTCCTACCTCTACCTCTGAGTGCTGTGACTCTAAGTATGCACACCACATACGGCCGTAGAGCTCACTATTTTAAATTATTGTGAAGAGCACTGGGATTTTGTTTTGTTTTGTTTTTGAGACAGGGTGTCATTGTATAACCAAGGACAGCCTTTAATGTGCTACACAGCCCAAGCTGGTCTCGAACTTACCATCTCCTCCTGCCTCTGCTTTGAGTGCTGGGATTTTAGGTGTAAGAGCCTGACAATGAATATTATCATCAAATTTTATTAAGCCAATTATTAAAACCTCAACATACCACTTCATTTTGAAAGTATAAAAAATTTTAACCACATGTCGTGGCTTATAAATTTTTCCTCAAAGGAGTAAAGGCACATTATTCACAATGTTATTCAGAATGTTTCTAGATGAATGTTTCTATAGGCTATATTAAAGAATACAAACAAAATGGCATTTGAAAATCTGAATATACTTTACCATGTCCCGCAAATTTGTCATGCCATCGACCTGAAATGTGGGTGCCTAAATTATAATGTCAAAGCCTTTGTAGTTGTAATTGGCCAAAGGTTTTTAAAAGGCGGCCTTGTTATACTGTGACTTAGTTGCATTAAAGGAAATAATTTTTCTTTTGGTAATGCTTTTCCACTGACCTCTACTCATATAAAAGCCTTGCTTTACATTCATGCCCCGCAAGTGCTTCAGTCTAGTGCAGAGAAAAGTTTTCTTTGAAACTATTATACGATTAAGTAGAATGATCAGAAGCATCTGGGAAAGGTGGAAGTATAAAAAAAAAAAAATCCTCACTGGGAAAGTAGCTTAATGCTTGCCCTTCAGAGTGGCCCATTATCAACATTTCATAGTGGGTTTCTTTATTTTCAGATCCCTGAGGTATGTGTAATAAATTATGACTTGAACTAAACAAGTCACACTTGGCTCCAAAATGAAATTTTCCTACCTCTACTTTCTAGTCCCCAAGGTGGGAAGAGGAAATCCTGGTCACAGCCAAAGAAGTCATATTTTTGGCTCCAACACACATTTTCCTGCCTCTCTAAAAAACCAAACTCAGCTATTGAGACTGTAAAGTCTTAAGTTAGTATTTTAAGCTATGTTTAAAATTTTATTTTCATGATCTTTCTTATTTTTAAGAAAAAAAACAACTGGTATCATAAACTTAATGTCCTTGCCTTCTTTTTCCCACTCAAATCACTTTTCTAACTCAGATACTGATCTGAACCCTTTAAAATGTAAATTCAAATAAAAGACAGATACCTTGTATCACTTCTACATTAAAATTTTTTAATCATAAATAGCTTCCATTCATTTCTGCACAGTATTAATATTTAAAAAAACAGTCATTGGAAGCAGTTTTGGAGGCGACAACTATGGGAATCATTGGTCTATCATCGTCGTTTATAGAAAACAAAGAGTACGGCAGACGCAGTCTAAAGTGGCACAGAGTCACACCTACACTCTCTTGAGTGAGGGCAGAACCTGTATCTTGCAATCTAGGCAACAGAAGATAGCAAGGGTTATGAGACAGTGACTGTCTTGATTAGGCTATAGTGTTCGGCGAAGGGACAGGAAGCCGTTCTCAGGATTACGTCGTCTTAGCTCACTGGTGCTAGGAAGCATCCTGTAGACCTGGAAGACCTAGCCCGCCATGCTATGAGAAGGCCTCCAAGGCTATCTCACAGGAACTCCGAGCAGCCTCTAAGGAACTAATTATGAAGAACCTCAGCCTAGAAACGCAAGGCGCTGAATCCTACTAATAAGCTGAATAGGCTTAGAAGAGGATCACAAGCCCCAGACGAGAATGCAACCTTGTGGAACCCTGAGAAGAGAACCCAGGCAAGCCATGGTCAGCCTCACGATCCACAGAGATAGTAAACATGTATTGTTCTGAGCTACTATGTGAGAACTTGTTACACAGCAGTAAAAAACTGAGACAAAGAGTGACAGCCAGTATAATTAAATTAGATAGCCTGTCATTTGTTATGTTCCACAATGCATTAGATGGCACTTCAAGATGCTGTTGCAGTCAGGTTCGCATTGCTGGTGGAAATCACCCAACCAAGAGCAGCTTGTGGGAAAAGAGGTTTATTTTGGCTTACATGCTCGAGGGGAAGCTCCACGATGGCAGGGAAAACGATGGCATGAACAGAGGGTGGACATCACTCCCTGGCCAACATAAGATGGACAATAGCAACAGGAGAGTGCGGCATGGGGAAACTGGCTATAACACCCATAAGCCCAGCCCCCAACAATACACTCCCTACAGGAGACATTAATTCTCAAATCTCCATCAGCTGGGAACCTAGCATTCAGAACACCTAAGTTTATGGGGAACACCTGAATCAAACCATCACAGATGCTGTTGGGTACTGAACAGTCCCTTCCATAACTTCTAACTATAGAACACTATACTGCCTTATTATGAGTCATATTAATAGTTACTATCAATTTGTTAATTATCATCTAATGATTACTATTATTAGTGTCTTAATTATACTATCTAGGAGTGGAGAAAATATACCAAAGCAATATTTTTATTATATTTATATTGATAGATGATAATTTATTAAGAGAAAGAGAAATATGAACATGGGTAGGCTAGGGCCTCTTTCCATTGCAAACAAGCTCCAGACACATGTTCCACTTTGTGCATCTGACTTTATAAGGGTGTTGGGGAATCAAATCCGAGCAGGCAGGCTTTGCAAGCAAGGGCCTTTAACCACTGAGCCATCTTCCCAGACCCACAAAGCAATATCTTAATTGTAGACAGAAAGATACTTAAGAATATGTCACAGGGCTAGAGAGATGGTTTAGCAGTTAAGATGCATGCCTGCTAAGCTTAAGGACCCAGGTTCAATTCTCCAGGTCCCACGTAAGCCAGATGCACAAGATGGTGCATGCATCTGGAGTTCCTTTGCAGTGGCTAGAGGCCCTGTTGCACCCATCTTCTCTGTCTGTCTGTCTCTCTCTCTCTCTCCCAAATAAATAAATAATTTAAAAAAGATTAAGTAACTGGTCTAGAAATGTCTCTTCCATTATAAGCAATAGTAAAAACTGAGCAACATTTTCAAGGAAAACACATTCAACAAACCAAGACTGATTCAGGACATCCATTTTGCCCACCTCCCAGTCTGGCACAATTGTCTGAACACAGAGGACATCACTGAAGTACAAACAGAGTGCAGTGGTCCTATTAAGTGGAAGATTAGATTGTGGAGCAGCCAAAATCATGAGATCTGAAGGGAAGGACACTGGTGGGGACAGGAGCTAGACAAAGAAAGGACCCTTGAGTTCCCAAGGGAGCCTACGAGCCTGTTGTCAGGAGCTTGATAAAACATCAGTCATAAACCTCTCACATCAAGGGTTTCCAACTTAGGAAGTCTAGTTGGAGGCTGGTAATCTGTTTCTATCAAATTCACAAGTTATCCTGATGTTCCTGACCAGGGACCACAGGCTGAAAATCACTTTGTTGTTGTTGTTGTTTTGAGGCATGGTCTCACCCTAGCCCAGGCTGACTTGGAACTCACCCTACCCCAGGCTAGCCTCAAACGCAAAGCAAACTCCTATTTCAGCCTCCCGAGTGCTAGGTTTGAAGGTGTGAGCCACCATGCTTAGCTCTGTAAATTACACCCAGGGAGCAAAACAGTAGTAGCAAGAGGCTATAGCCCCCACACTCCTTCCTTGAACACATGTGTGTACACACACACATGTGCAAATAAATAAAAAAAATTTTTTTAAATAAAATAAACATTTTCTTTTTTTTTTGGTTTTTCTAGGTAGGGTCTCACTGTAGGCTGACCTGGAATTCACTATGGAGTCTCAGGGTGGCCTCGAACTCACAGCGATCCTCCTACCTCTGCCTCCCGAGTGCTGGGATTAAAGGCGTGTGCCACCACGCCCGGCAAAATAAACATTTTCTACTAAAACTAACTCATTCACAGTCTCCAGAGATTTAAAAGAAAATGTGTAAGGATACGAGAAAAAACATATAATTAATTTTACAAAAAACTTAGAAGTGTAAATATATAATAAAACTTGATAGAGCTTTGATGGCCTACCTGTAGGTCTTTCACATTTGGAAAAGGAATTCCTATTGTTAGGACAGCACGCGCGTTGTCATCTGAGAAATCCAGACCCTCGCTCACTTTACCACGACACACCGCTATGAGAAGGGCTCCGTCTCAAGCAACAGGGGAAAAAAAAAAAAAATTAAAGCACACTCAGAATTCTCAGATGTTGCTTACTCTTGTCACTCTGTAAAGACTAATTATTATTCCTATTAACAAACTTAGTAAGAGATTGTTTTATGGGATGTAGTTTTTAAAGTTAATTACCTTTAACTAAATAAGGCAAACAAAATTATATACAATATGGCAGCAAGCCAATTTACGATCTAGTCACTCCTCAGATAGCTTATATAGTTAAATCACACCACAGCGGCAGCTTGCGTGTTAACTCAGAAATTATGAAAAACTTGAAGTTTAAATCATTACCTTTATTGCCAGAAAGTAAAAGTTTCAGAGCACATTATTATATTGGGAAGCAAATACACACAGGGGACCCTATATATATATACACTTTGTGGTTTTTGTTAAGACAGGGTCTTGCTACAGAATGCTGAATGGCATGGTACTCACTATGTAACCCAGAATGATCTCAGACTGGCAACAATCCTCCTGCTGCAGCCTCTAGACTGCTGGGATTATAGGCGTGTACCACCACACCTGGTTTTTTTGTTTGTTTGTGTTTGTGAGACAGTCTCATTATGTCACCCAGGCTGGCCTTGAACTCAGTCTTCTTGCCTTTAAAGCTTCCTAAGTGTTGGCACTACAGACTGCCCAACCTGACTATAACCTCATCGTTACAAGTATTAACAATGATGCTACAGTGTCTTCAGTGCTGGACTTTGTGCCTAAATTGCTGCTGTTACCAGTCCTCACATCAGAGCTGTCTATGGACATTCACTAGCCTGGAAGTTGAGTCCTCAGTTCCTCTTTGTTGTTCTGAGATACAGTCTGAGCCTAGGTGGGCCCTGAACGTGCCATCCTCCTGTCTCAGCCTCCTGTGCTGAGTTACTGGCGAGAAATGCCACACTGGGCTCCTTAGTTATGTTTTGAAAATAGAAGTTTGTTTATCTTATTTGATGGATATAAACACGAACTATGTTATTTGTATCAACGTATGTCTCGCTTAGTTAGTACTGCGCGTATTTTTACCTGTTCTAACTGCCTTCTTGCACAAAATATGATGTGTAAGGTGATGTGTAAGGCACACAGTGGGGTCCCCGAATGCACGCATACTCGTAGGAAACCTGTGGTGGGCTGAATGTAAGAATGTCTCCCAATGACTTGTGTGTTTGAATACTTGATCTCCACTGGTGGCACTGTTTGGGAAGATTGTGGAACTTTTCTTTTTTTTTTTTTTTTTTCAAGGTAGGGTCTCACTCTATCCCAGGCTGACCTGGAATTCACTATGGAGTCTCAGGGTGGCCTTGAACTCACGGCAATTCTCCTACCTCTGCCTCCCGAGTGCTGGGATTAAAGGCGTGCGCCACCACGCCTGTGGAACTTTTCTGAACTGGAGCCCTGCTGGAGGAAATGTGTCACTGGGAGTGAGCCTTGAGGTCTGTGTAGTCCAGAATGCCTGCTATTCTCTTTACTTTCTCCCTGCTGATGTGGTCAGTTTCTTGAACCTGCCATGCTTTTTCCACCATGGTGGACTCTACTCTCTGGCATTATCGCCAAAATAAACTCTTTCCCTCCCTAACATGCTCCTGGTTGGGTATTTTGTCCCAGCAATAAAACAACTGGTATAGGATCACTCTAAACAAAGGTGTTGTTTTTTTGGGGGGAGAAGGGGGTTAACTTAACCAATTTTCTTTTCACCTGAGATTATAAAATATAATTCTTCTCAAATGCAATTCACTTAAAAAGATAATATACAAGAAATTCTGATAACACTAATTTCTTGCTTTATAATTAACCAAAAAAACCCTTTCCATTGACCATGAAATTGTTTCCAATTACCTTTCTCTCCTTTGTACTTGATAGCGTCATAGTATGTCTGCAGTAACTCATCAAAATCAGTTTTTTCTCCTCCTTGTGGTTCTACGATGACAGTCTTCACTGACTCCAAGTTATTCCATAAGCCAGTGTAAAGCCAACGTTCTCTTAATTTCTCTAATAACTGAAACAGGAAAAGAACAAGTTATCTTTGTATGTCCATCGCACCAAACTTACCTTTGTTTAGAGCCAATTTAACTACAATGTGACTATAGTAAACATATTAACCAGTGTCTCTCATCTATAAAATAAAATTATTTCATAGAGCTGCTACTGGGATAAATTCATTAAAAGACTGGAAGAGGTTTGAATAGTGTCTCAACCACAGTAGCAATCAAGTATTAGCAGTTGCTACTAATAACATTACTACTACCATTAACACTACTGCTACCCTAGCAATTCCAAAAGAAGAAAAGAATACTCACTTAATATTTAAATTGATTTTTTTCCCCAGTATTAGGAATCAAATTTAAGGCTTTGAGCATGCTAAGGATGTGTTCTACCAGGAAGCTATGCTTCACTGCTCAATCCCTAAAATGGATATTTTCTTATTCACTGAAGGTGAAATTCCTTAATGTCGTTAAACAGTAATGAAGATTCTTAGAGATCATTTTACTAAATACGTAAGTAGATAAGCTCACTACTTGAAAATCTGATCATCATTAATAATCCAAATAGAATAAATATATAAATAGAGATTCAGGCACAAATGGAATATTTATAGTTGTAAATACAGGCTAGATTACAAAAAAATTAAACAAATTTCAGTCTTTATCAAACTGAAGCATATCTTAATAACACAATGTTATATTAAAAACAAATCATAAAGTCAGCTGGAAAAGATTCAACACTAATACAATCTTAAAAACAAGTTAGGGCTGGAGGGATGGCTAAGCAGTTAAGGCACTTGCCTGCAAAGCCAAAGGTCCTAGATTCAATTCCCCAAAACCCATGTAAGCGCAAGGTGTCACATGTGTCTGGAGTTCATTTCCAGCAGCTATAGACCCTGGCACGCCCATTCTCTCCCCTCCCCCCACCTCCTTCTCTCTCAAATAAATAAAAATTTAATTTAATTTATTTTTTTAAAAAAGTTAGACAGGGCCAGAGAGATGGCTCAGCGGTTAAGGTGCTTGCCTGCAAAGCCAAAGGACCTAGGTTCGATTTCCCAGGACCCATGTAAGCTAGATGCACAAGGTGGCACATGTGTGTGGAGTTTGGTTGCAACAGCTAGAGGTCCTGGTGTGCCCATTCTATCTCTCCCCTCTGTCTTTCTCTCTCTCTCTCTTAAATAAATAAATAAGTATTTTTTTTTAAAGTTTGTCAGGGCTGGAGAGATGGCTCAGCGGTTGAGGCACTTGCCTGCAAAGCCTAAGAACATGGGTTCAATTCCCCAGTACCCAAAAGGTGGCACATGCATCTGGAGTTTGTTTGCAATGCCTGGAGGCCATGGTGCACCCATTCCCCCCTCCTTCTCATAAATAAATAAATGAAATCTTAAAATAATTTAAAAAGAATAGGTTATTCAAACACCATATCCTTGTGCCATTTATTGCATGTGGTCTAAGGGATGGCTTGGGAACTGAAACCAGGCTCACAGACTTTGCAAGCAAGTGCCTGACACTGCTGAGCAATCTTCTCAGCAACAATAACACTGAATTCAAAGAAGGGGCTTTTAAAGAATCTATGCTAGGGCTGGGGAGATGGCTTAGCGGTTAAGCGCTTGCCTATGAAGCCTAAGGACCCTGGTTCGAGGCTTGATTCCCCAGGACCCACGTTAGCCAGATGCACAAGGGGGCGCACGCGTCTGGAGTTCGTTTACAGTGGCTGGAGGCCCTGGAGTGCCCATTCTCTCTCTCTCTCTATCTCTCTCTCTCTATCTCTCTCTGTCTCTCTCTGCCTCTCTCTCTCTGTCTGTCGCTCTCAAATAAATAAATAAAAATAAACAAAAAAAATTTAAAAAAAAGAATCTATGCTATAGAAATAAAAGCATAGATTTATAAATGAAAACAAAAACAGGTAAGAAAAGAAAATACAATAGGATGTATGTAATATTTAAATATGAATGGTAAGAAAAGCATTCACAAATCAAAACGCGTGTTGTACAGCAAGGGCAATACATGGAAAGACACAGCTTGAAATGTATGTGTTTTGAAACTCAAAGAATTAAGTATCCTTTTCAAGATGCTAGAAAATGAGGTGAAGCAAATGAAAAGAGACATAAATTAACAACTAAGAGCCAGATGGATGAGAAAGAAAAAGCCAGTGGTAGAGAGGATAATTAAAGTTAATTGTTTTAATCACTTGTATGTCATGAGTGCTACTAAACTATGGACAACTAATTTTCATGAGTTGGTTTACTTATTTAATATTTTATTTTATTTCTTATTTGAAAGCGGGCAAGAGAGGCAGAGAGACAGAGAGAGAGAATGGGCAAACTAGGGCCCTTTAGCCATTGCAAATGAACTCCAAATGCACATGCCATTTTGTGCATTTGGCTTTACATGAGCACTGGAGAACTGAACCTGGGTCCTTTGGTTTTGCCGGAAAGCACCTTAACTGCTAAGCTATCGCTCCAGCCCCTTATTTGTTATTTTATCAATATGCCTCTTAAGAACAAATTAAATTATACATCACTAGTAAAATAGCTCACTGTTTTATTCAATGATGAAGGTTTCTTTGATTAATACTTAAACTCCCTATAACATTATGTCACTGTTAACACAAACAAAACAAAACAAAATATCCTCTAGGGCTCTCACTGATTTAAGTCTTTTCTGTTTGAAGTGCCTCATGAATTGGCTACTAGAATTTGTTTTTTAATTCACAGTTTCTGGATACAAGTCTTGTGCCAGGGCTTAGAAAATATGGAAAAAAAATCTCCTGATAATATTCAGAATAATAGTGTATATGGAAGGGTCACACCAGGTCTTCAATTAGAAAATATGCTACTATAAAATCAATAAAGTGAAAGTAAACAAAATGTCAATAAAACTCAGAATAACAGCAAATTATTCAAATTTCTTTACTGGATAGCTAGTTTAGAATACAATAAAAATATCTCTAGAATATATAAAGCCACATGAAACCTGTTACAAATTTACATTGTTGATACTCTGCCTCCCGAGTGCTGGGATTAAAGGTGTGTGCCACTATTTAGCCGAGCATGGTGGTGCACGCCTTTAATCCCAGCACTAGGGAGGCAAAGGTAAGAGGATCACTGTGAGTTCAGGGCCACCCTGAGATTACCTAGTGAATTCCAGGTCAACCTGGGCTAGAGTGAGACCCTACCTTGAACAACCAAAAATAAATAAATAAATAAATAAATAAATTTAAACCAGGCATGGTGGCTTATTCCCTAATCCCAGCACTGGGAAGGCTGAGATAGGAGGATCATAGTGAGTTCCAGACCAGCCTGGGCTAGAGTGTGACCCTGATTCAAACCTCCTTCCCACCAACTATTTGTTTTATAAAAGTCCTGGGGATATAATTCAGCAGTACAGTGCTTGCTAGCATGCTCAAAGCCTTACATTCAATCCCTAGTACCACAGAAGAAAGGGACAGGAGGGAAGAAACAGTGAGAGTGGGGGAGAGCCAGAACCAATACCAAAAGAAAGATATAAGATCTTCAGACATCTAAGAAACTTGTTTGCAAAATAAGGCTCTTGAGTTCACTGATGTAGCTAATTTTTGACTACAAAGTTAAGTGATAATATTTATTTTTTTATTTTCAATGTGTTATTTGGGTTTTTTGTTTTTGTTTTTGAGGTAGGGTCTCGCCCTAGCCCAGGCTG
The DNA here is from genome assembly GCA_036346955.1 of Dipus sagitta. Classification (NCBI taxonomy): domain Eukaryota; kingdom Metazoa; phylum Chordata; class Mammalia; order Rodentia; family Dipodidae; genus Dipus; species Dipus sagitta. The sequence goes on along the minus strand of CM070778.1, from coordinate 44,538,742 downwards.
TCCTGGAACTCACTATGTAGTCCCAGGCTGGTCCTGAACTCATAGCCATCCTCCTACCTCTGCCTCCCAAGTGCTGGGATTATAGGCGTGCAACACCAAGCCCAGCCAATTGTACCCCAAAATTTATTTACTTATTTGAGAGAGAAAGAGGCAGATAGAGAAAGAATGGGCACACCAGGGCCTCCAACCACTGCAAACAAACTCCGGACACATGTACTACTTTGTGCATCTGGCTTACATGGGTTCTGGGGAATTAAACCTGTGTCCTTAGGCTTCACAGGTAAGCCTTTAACCAGTAAGTCATCTCTCGAACCCCTAATTTTACTTAACTTTTTTTTTTTTTTTTTGGCTTTCTGAGGTAGGGTCTCACTCTAGCTCAGGCTGACCTGGAATTCACTGTGTAGTCTCAGGGTGGCCTCGAACTCATGGCGATCCTCCTACCTCTGCCTCCCAAGTACTGGGATTAATGGCATGTGCCACCATGCCTGGCAATTTTACTTAATTTTTAAACAAAATTGTTAGCATCTAATAATTATATAACTTAGATTATAATTAAAGAAGTAGGCAAAAGCAAAGAGGAGAAACAGATACAACAAATACAGGGCTGCATTTTCTTATCTTGCAGTAAATTTGCATAAAAATCTTAAACCGGGCTGGAGGGATGGCTTAGTGGTTAAGGCATTTGCCTGCAAAGCCAAAGGACCCAGGTTTGAATCTCCAGGACCCATGTTAGCCAGATGCACAAGGGGGCACATGCATCTGGAATTCATTTACAGTGGCTGGAGGCCCTGGTGTGCCCATTCTCTCTTTCTCCCTCTTTTTCTGTCAAATAAATAAAAATAAAGTATTTTTTTAAAAAATCTTAAAACCTTGGCAGGGCATGGTGGCACACGCCTTTAATCCCAGAACTCTGGAGACACAGGTAGGAGGATCACTGTGAGTTTGAGGCCACCCTAAGACTACATAGTGAATTCCAGGTCAGCATGGCCTAGAGCAGGACCCTGCCTCAAAAAACCAAAAACAAAAATTAAAAAATCCTAATACCTTATTGCTAGTCTACATTTTGTAACTTGAGCACACTGTTTTCCTCATATAGTCACCACTCAATGTTAGCCTGGTATAAAAACCCTTCAAAAATCCCAGCATGTAGGCAGCTAAGGCAGGAAGATTCCAAGTTTGAGGCTAACTTGGGCTGTCTAAAAAAAATAATAATAATAATAATAATACTCTGGCTGGAGAGATGGCTTAGTGGTTAAAGTGCTTGCCTGCAAAGCCTGACAACACTTGTTCAAATCTCTAGGTCACGGATAGCCAGACGCGAAAGTGACACAAGCATGCAATGTCACAAATGCGCACAAGGGGGCACATGCATCTGGAGTTTGTCCACAATAGCTGAAAGGCCTTGGTGTGCCCATTCTCTCTCTCTCTCTCTCTCTCTTCCTCTTTCTCCCTCTCTCTCAAAAACAAAAAAATAAAAATAAGCCAGGCATGGTGGCACATGCCTTTAATCCCAGCACTTGGGAGACAAAGGTAGGAGGATCATCATGAGTTCGAGGCCACCCTGAGACTACACAGTGAATTCCAGGTCAGCCTGTGCTAGAGTGAGACCCTACCTTGAAAAGCCAAAATAATAATAATAATAATAATAATAATAATAATAAAATAAAAAGGATATTCTCTAAAGCAAACTCAAATTCACTGTAATTAAACAGGAAGAACTATTCTAATTCTCTAAATATAGCTGAAATATTATTAAGCTATGGTTTGTTTTGTGGAAAAATAAACCAGGAAGAGAGAAAAGGAGAGATATAGGTTACAGATTGGCAGAAAACAGCAAAAGAGAGCTGGAGAGATGACTAAGCAGTTAAGGCACTTGCCTGCAAAGCCAAAGGGCCCAGGTTTGATTCCTCAGAACCCATGTAAGACAGATGCACAAGATGGTGCATGCTTCTGGAGTTTGTTTACTGCGGCTGGAGGCCCTGGCGCACCCATTTTCTCTCTATCTGCCTCTTTCTCCCTCTCTCTCAAATAAATAAATAAATATAAAATATTTTTTAAAAAAAGAAAACAATAAAACACAGTATTATTAACTCCTTTTCTATCAGTTATTAGTTTAAGCTTGAATGGATTAAAATTCCCAGTCAAAAGACACAAAGAAGTTGAACAAGTCAAAAACTTGATCCAATTATATGCTAAAAATAAATGACTCACTGGGCGTGGTGGCACAGGTCTTTAATCCCAACACTCGGGAGACAGAGGTAGGAGGATCGCTGTGAGTTCAAGGCCATCCTAGAACTATGGAGAGAGAGTTCCAGAACAGCGTAGGCTAGAGTGAGACTCTAACTCAAAAAAAAAAAAAAAAAAAAAAAAAACTACAACAAAAAAAAGTGACTCACTTTAAATAAAAGGTTATAAGTAGGCTAAGAGTGAAAGCTGGAAAAGATACACTGAATAAATAGTATCCATTCAAGGAACACATGGATTAGACTAAACAGACTGAGCCAAACCGTCACAGAGACGTTCTTCCTATAAGGATAAACAGGCCAGTTTACCAAGAACATTGAGCAAGTATAAAGCTACATGCACCCAAATGAGAAAATCAAACCATTTCAAGCACGGACTGACAGAACCGAAGGGGGAAACAGGAACACAATAATGGTAGGAGATTTCAACATCCCAGCTTCAATGATAGATAAGATATTCAGGAAAAATGGAAAACCTGAGGCACTCTAGAGACAAAAGAATCTAACAGCTATATGGGAAATTCCACTGAATAGCAGCAGATACTAATTCTTCTCAAATGCATACAGTATATTCTCTAGGATAGATTATTAGGTCAAAAGGTGAATCAATAAATTTAACAGGATTGAAATTAATATCATGAATCTTTCCCAACCACAATGGAATGAGGCAAGAATTCAGTAATGGGGGGGGGGAAACTAAAGCAATAATAAACATGTGAAAATTAAATAAACTACGTAATTTTTAATTATTACGTAATAGTTTTTTCTTTTTGGTTGTTCGAGGTAGGGTCTCACTCTGGCCCAGGCTGACCTGGAATTCACTATGTAGTCTCAGGGTGGCCTCGAACTCATAGCCATCCTCCTACCTCTGCCTCCCGAGTGCTGGAATTAAAGGCATGTGCCACCACGCTCAGCTCCATAACAGATTTCTTTATAGTATTTTAAGACATGATTTTGTTTGATTCCCCCTCCCTCACTCTTCTTTCTTGCTCTCTGACCACCCCCCCATCTTCACTATACCCTTCCACCTTCAGTATTCACCGTTCCACTTTTACATCACACACATTCTATTCCACAACCTAAACCCCTATCTTAAAAGCCTCTTCCCCCCACCAACTACTCATGGTCACCTTTCTAGTTTTTTGGCATCTACCCACACTTATTCTCACATAATTACACATATGTAAAGATCAGAAGCTAGAATCTACATATGAGAGAGAACACATGTTATTTGTCTCCCTGGGCCTGGGTTACCACACTCAATATTTTCCAGTTCTATCCATTTCCAACATTATACTTTCAAACAATGATCATGGAACAGAAGAAGAAATCAAAAGGAAAATCATGAAATTATCTTGAAATGAAACACAACATACCAAAAGTACAGGATGCAACAAAAACAATACTCAGAGGGAAGTGTACAGGTAATATGAATGTTTACATTAAAAAAGAAAGACAGGGCGGGAGAAATTGCTCAGCAGTTAAGAGCATTTACCGTGCAAGCATGAGTGCCTGAGACTGCTTGAGTTTGATCCTCAGGACCCACACACCTATAACCCATCCTGCAGGGGAGCAGAGAGCCCCAAAATCGCCAGAGCTCATAAAAAAAAAAAAAAAAGGCAAGCTCTCTAATGAGTAAGAGACTCCAGCTCGAAGAACTAGCAGAAGAAAGAGTGAATAGGACAGCCAATGTTCTGCTTCAGCCACCACAGGTGAGTACATGGGGCACTGTATGGGCACATACCACACACACACACACACACACACACACACACACTATACCATACCATACCACACCACATTACTCACACCTGCATGCACACACAAGCAAAAAAAAAAAAAGATAAAGGGGGCTGGAGAGATGGCTTAGTGGTTAAGGCACATGCCTGCGAAGCCTAAGGACCCAGGTTCGATTTTCCAGGTCCCACATAAGCCAGATGCACATGGTGGTGCATGCGTCTGGAATTCATTTGCAGTGGCTAGAGGCCCTGGCGCACCCATTCTCTCTGTCTCTAATAAATAAATAAAATAAAATAAATTATTTTTAAAAATAAGGTAAAGGAAAAAAAATACAAGCCAGGCATGGTGGTGCTCACCTTTAATCCCAGCACTTGGGTAGTACAGGTAGGAAGATCACCATGAGTTCAAGGCCAGCCTGAGTCTACACAGTGAATTTCAGGTCAGCACCCTACCTCGAAAAACAAACAAACAAACAAAATAAAGAAATACAACTGGGTCTTGTAGTAAAGGCCTATAATCCTAGTTACTTGTGTGCTTGAGAAAGGTCTGTGGTAAGTTCAAGACCTGCTTACTCTACATAGTGTGTACTGCCTGGTTTACAGACTGTGTTCTAGGCCAGTCTGGGCAACTATTGTCACACTGTCATAATTCAGTGGTAGAATACTTATTTAGCATGTATGATGCCCTGGGCTTGATACCCATTTAAAAAAAATTAGCAGAAGAGAGAAGGCAGAACACTAAATCACTGAAAAAAAAATGAGTTTTTTAAAGATCAATAAAATTGGTAAGCTCTAACAACACTAGTTAAGAAAATTAAGAGATGACAAAGAAAGAGGGGACATGAGGTATTTCTGCTGATATATTAGAGTTCATAAAGGGTAAATATCAGTCACATATAGAGACTAGACGTTTTAATTTGCCAATTGGTAATCACAACACTTCAATTTGTTAACCTTCGAGGCTTTTTTTTAAAAAGTCACATCTCACAAATTAAAATATGCTTTGGAATGTCTGTGTCTTATCTGGACATTGTCATTTTTCTTTTTCAGACTTCTTAAACCCAGTATCCCACTAGGGAGGCAATGTCAGAACCCTGCACTTGCTCAATGTTCGTAGCTTTTACGCAGCACCAGATGTTCAGAACATTAATAATGCACTAACTCAAAGCCTCTTTTTGAAACTTTAGAAAGTGCAAATTGCATTAAGGCCACTTTACCCTCATTAATGGTATTGTTACAATCCCAGTCCTCTGGAAAATGTTTTTTGGCATGTATTTAAGTTTATATTATTGCCATTTACTTACTTTAATAGCCAGTACTCAAGTCTTAATGCTTTTAGTAGTCCCGCCTTAACAGACTACTATCTTGTGTAATCTTATTCATGGAATTTGTTTCATAGTCAAAACTCATGATATTTTTTCATGTAAAATGTACTAGAATGTGGGAAATGCTGACTTCTTTTTATTCAGGTGGTTCATACCTGTATCAGTTAGTTTCTTGTTGTTGGAACAAAACACCCAACCAGATACAGCTTTTGGAAGGAAAAGGGTTTAACTGGGCTTACAGTTCCAGGGAGTATAGTCTATCATGGTCGGGAAAACACGAGGGACCAGAAAACCAGGGTCACATTGCCAGAGACCAGAAAACCAGGGTCCCATTGTCAGAGACCAGAAAACCAGGGTCACTTGGCCACATCAGGTAAGAAGTAAAGAGAGAGAGAACAGAAAATGGAGCTGGGTTATAAACCCACAAGACCTACCTCCCCAGAGATGTACTTCCTCCACCAAGGTTCTCCCTTGTGAAGGTTCAACAGCCTTCCAAAACTGAGCCACCAACTAGGACTTGAGTATTCAGACACATGAGTCTATGGAGGACATTTTACATTCAGACCACAGAACCTATAGATGCCATGTCAGCAATAAATTACAGTCAATTTTTTTCTTTTGTTTTCTTTTTCTTTTTCTTTTTTTTTTTCTTCAAGGTAGGGTTTCACTCTAGCTCAGGCTGACCTGGAATTCACTATGTAGTCTCAGGGTGGCCTCGAACTCACGTGGCAATCCTCCTACCTCTGCCTCCCGAGTGCTGGGATTAAAGGCGTGCGCCACCACACTCGGCCCTACAGTCCATTTTCTATATTAATACAAATGAAAAATAAATTAGTGACATTTCAATATCATCATAATTAACCCATAACATGGATGTAGTCTTAATTCTTTTCTGTATTCAAGGAGACAAAAAATATGAATTTTTGCTTAAATACCTTCCCATTTGATTATATCTGACTTAGTACTTACACCACAAAAGGCTAGGTTACATTTCAGGATAAAATGATCGATGAATACTCTTGTAGTCAATAATTTACTTGGAGACAGTATAGACAAATACTAGCCTGAAGTGAATATAAGATCCCTTGTGGTTGTTGGCAATGTAAGTAGAAATGAAAAACCCTATCATATTCTCTGAAATTCTCATTTCTGAGACTGAGTACTCTGAAAAGGTTATGGCTACACTACTAACGATACCTTATTTCAAAGTTAATGTTGGATATAGTCAGATAAAGCATAATATCTATCTATCTATTTTTTGAGATAGGGTCGCATATAGCCCAGGATGGCCTCAAACTCACTATGTAGCCAAGGATGAATTTCTGATCCTCCTACCTCCATCTTTCAAGTGCTAAGATTATAGGCATGTACCACCACACCTGGTGGGGAATCGAACCTGGATCCTTTGGCTTTGCAGATAAGCACCTTAACTGCTAAGCCATTTCTCCAGCCTGGAAGACATTCTAAACTATTTAAAAATGGGTTCTGAATTTCTGCTGACTCATCACCACTGGACAGCAGGTTCAGTCAATGTCTGAAGTAAACAGTTAAATTATGTGTATTCGGAGCTAAGTGGTTAAGACGCTTGCCTACAAAGTCTAATGACCTGGGTTCGATTCCCCAATGCCCACGTAAAGCCAGATGCACAAAGTGGCATGTGCATCTAGAGTTCGTTTGCAGTGGTAGGAGTCCTTGGTATGTCTATTCTCTTTTCTGTCTGTCTTCTCTCTCTCTCTCTCTCTCTCTCTCTCTCTCTCCTTACAAAAAAAAAGAAGAAGAAAAAGAAAACTTAAATTTAAAAAGTGTGTATTTGATAAGTCTTGTTGTTTTAGAGTTATGTATTAGGTTGGTATGTGCTGGCTGAAAGCAGGATGACAGAATTCAACTGTATGGGTCATCCCCTGATTAGATTAAGGCCAGAAAAAAAAAAAAAAGCACCTCTTTATTTCCATTAAAAAGACAATAATAAACCAGGTATGGTGGCCCATGCCTTTAATCCCAGCACTTGGGAAGCAGAGGTAGGAAGATCACTCTAAGTCAAGGCCAGCCTCAGACTAGTGAATTCTAAGACAGCCTAGGCTAAAGCGAGACCCTACCTCAAAAAACAAAAAAAAAAAAAAAAAAAACTTAGAATATGATGTGGTACAAAACAAAACAGAAAGCATTCCAAGCAGTGGACCACCACAGAGGAAAAATCACAACTACAGAGGAAGGCTACTAAGGGAACAGAGGATATCTTCAAAATAACAGAAAAAAAAAGCAGACAATAAAAATAACAGACAAACAGAAGGAAAATGGCAGTCCCAAGTCCTTACCTACCGTTATGGTTTAGAACTTAAAATATCACCCAAGAGCAGCCGGGTGTGGTGGCGCACGCCTTTAATCCCAGCACTCGGGAGGCAGAGGTAGGAGGATCGCCATGGCTTGGTTCGAGGCCACTCTAAGACTACATAGTGAATTCCAGGTCAGCCTGGCCTAGAGTGAGACCCTACCTAGAAAAAAAAAAAAAAAAGAATGAAAATCACCCAAAGGCTCATGGGTTGAAGGTTTGGTTGATAGCAGGGAGACAGCTTTTAGGTGGTAGGGCCTAGCTGATGGAAGCAAGTCACTGATTATATGACCTTGAAGAATACACTGGGACCCTAAACTCTTCCTTTATTGTCCTTTGCTTCCTGGGTACTATGACGTGAACAGCTTTCACCTACCGAGTGCTTCTGCCATAATGTACGTGTCTTGAAACAGGCCTAGAAGTAACATGGCCAAGTGACAATGGACTGATAGCACAGAAACCATGAGGTTTTTCTCTTTCAAGTTGATTTCTCCCAGGTATTTTGCCACAGTCATAGAAAGCCAACACACTTGCCAATAACTACTTTGAATTTTGCAAATAAATTTAACTGTACAATAAAAAGACATAGAGAGAGACCAAATGGATAAAAAAAATATGACCCAACTATATGCTGCCTACAAGAGAATATGGTCAAAATACTTGATAGACTTGGAACTATGTACATAAAAAAATTACATACAATGAATATACAATAAATTTTTAAAAACAATTAGCCCATCTAATGCTGGAAGGCACTACATGAGCTACCAGGGGAAAGTAGCCAGCATCTGTCCAAGCAACTCAAAATCTAAGCTCAGAAGCAAACAACCTGACATGATGCTCACACAAGCGCAATAGTTGTCACATAGCCATGGCTGGTAACCAACTGCTCTTCGATTGGCAAACAGATCTGTTCAGTGGAAAGGAAACCATATCTGGAACTGGGAAACAAGTCAGAATCATATCCAGATAATGATTCTGCTTTCCATTGTCAAACTCCCACTAATCTTGGGCTATAAGAGGGTCGGTCTATACCCTTTAAATTCTCTCTAAATTAATAATGGGTATCCCATTTAACCAGTACTAACTTCATTCTCCGTTGGAGAATCTGCTTCTTGAATTCAGATGGGAGCTAGACCTGAGGAGATAAACCACCCATTGCACTCCACACCAACCCCAGCTGAAACCACAGAGGAACTGGGGAAATGAGCAAGAGTGCTGCTTTCTTAGTGAATCTGACATCAGCATAAGGGTGAAGGAGATAGACATTGAGGACACTCAACATCTACCAAACCAGAGATCCAGAAGCTCCTAAGTGCCCATCACTGAAGTAGACTTAAAATGCTCCCAGCATGGCTCAGGGAATTTTGTAGAAGAGGGGGTGGAAAGATTGTAAGAGCCACAAGTTGGTACATTTTACACAGAGACATTGCCTGCCCCTCTCCCCCGCCATATTGCATGACCCACAATCCCCATAGGGCTGACCTGCATCCCCAATGAGGAAGGCCTCTTCAGAAAAGGGGCAGGGAGGAGGGAAAGGATGGTACCAACATGTGTTGTTTACATATTAAATATGTCCATATGTAATAAAAAAATTTTTAAGTGCAGACATAATAGATACATTGATATGCTACATAGTATTAAAACAATTGTCATGCACTTATGATTAAAAAGTAAATTGTATTTTTCCAAAATTAAAACTCAATTGATTATGAATATTAACTATAAATATTAAAAACTGTATCAAAGATATAATACCGGAACTTCCAAATTTTTCTAGCCTGCCATCAAATTCAAAAATGTGCTTTTGGGCTGGAGAGATGGTTTAGCATTTAAGGTGTTTGCCTGAAAAGCCAAGGACCCAGGCTCAATTCCCCAGGACCCACATAAGGCAGATGCACAAGGTGATGCATGTGTATGGAGTTCATCATTTGCAGTGGCTGGAGGCCCTGGCACACCCATTCTCACTCTCTCTCTGCTTCTTTCTCTCTCTCTCTCAAATAAATAGATAAAATAAAATATTTTTAAACATACTTTAATATGAAAAAATGCATAGCTAAATAACTAATTGCTTGTTATCTACCCAAAATATCCCATTTTCCAAATTCATAAAACTACAGTTTAAACAAACAAACTGCAGTTTAGAAACCAAGGTAGGAAGAAGCCCAGAGACTCAGCATGAATTCAATGGTTGTGTTCACTAACTGATCCCTCCTTCTTAAACTAGGTAACCTGGAGATCCCAAACTCTAATTTAATCTTAATTACTTCCCTTCATCTCCTCTAGATTTTTCACTTGAAAATTGTAACTGATGGGCTGGGCATGGGGGTGCATGCCTTTGATCCCAACATCTGGGAGGCAGAGGTAGGAGAATCACCATGAGTTTGAATCTAGCCTGGGACTACTGAATGAGTTCCATGTCAGCCTGGGCTAGTGTGAGACCCTACTTGGAAAACAACAACAACAAACTATAACAGATGTATTATGATACAACTCTATGGGACCAGATGTGGCACAAATGTTAGTAATAGGTAATGAATATGAATGACTCTAAAGGGTATATACATACACAAAATACCTAAGTTACTTAAACTTCTAACTTTCAAGAGCTCTACTTTCTAGAATATTCAGCTTTTCAGCACACTACTTCAGAGTAGCTTTTATGTACCTTTGCAAGGATACCAATTTAACTCACAAAACCAAATGTGAAAAGCAAACACAGATATACAAATAGACAAGTAGAAGATAGCTGCATAGGAGTCACACTAATCCAGCCTAGGGAGGGATTTGAGCAAAACTACAGCGAAATACATTCGTTGTCTGAAAAGTGAAGGTGTATAGGGTTTTTGCTGCCAGAGTAGAGAAGCAGGAGGATAAGCTCTATCAGTAAGGAGGAAATCGACCCGAATCCCCCCCACCATGAGCTTGCAGACCCGAGCCTCCAGACCCGCGCAAATCCACGCCCAGCTGCAGGAGCAGAGACCAAGCAAGGGGATTTTCCAACCTCATCAGCCTCCTTGCAAAGTCAAGAAATCTGAAGGGGAGACAGCTAGACACAGGCAGGATCATGAGCTGAGCAGTTCCGGTACAACTCCAGGTTTCCTGCACTCTTCCAATCCCCCAACCGTCAGAACCACGACCCTCGGAGAACGCGTTCAGGCCCTGGAGGCCGGGCATACAGCACAGCTGATCAGAACACCAGATTCACAGCACAACACAGGAGGGATCGAGGTGGGCACTCGGCACTGGCGAGGTCTGAAGCCACCCCAAAAGGTAATGAGACCGACTGACAAAAAAGCAGGTACGTAGGCCTGGAAGTGCTAATCTCTCTTTCCATGTCAGGGCAGGTTATGGGTTACATATTCTTGGTTGGATTTGCCATTCTCAATTAAGCTGTATTTGGGGGTTGACTATTGTTGCCTTTGGTGCTTTCAGACTTTTAGGGCCTTTGTCTGTTTGTTTGTCTGTTATTATTGGGGACAGGGTCTGATTCAGACCCAGGCAGAGCTGGAACCCATTTCAGAACAGAAATCTCAACCTCCCAGCTGACAGGATAAACGGTGTAGAGCACCACACACCCTTAGGGGTTGTGGCTTTATAAGATTATCTGTTTGGTTCAATCCCCACACTGTATACCCTGTGCTGGCTTTACTTACTGTGTATATTGCTCAGGTGAATTTAGAATTTGCAGTAAAACGCTCCATCCAGCCCACTAGAATACTTGAATAGCAGGCAAACTCAACACCTAGGATTACTTCTGTGGCTGGATTGGAGCACAAGAGCTACACTTGGCACCTTAAAGTCCTACTCTGAAGGTACATAAAGTTGGACTGCCAAATCTAAAAGCACCACAGATTTTTAGAAAACACAAGCATCAAATCAACTCAGGATGCAAAAATCGCAACATTATAATACAAGTATCTGGATATATGTGCAAACTATCCTCAACTGAAATTTCAGATCAAATTAACATTCATACTATCAATCATATTTCATATATTAAATGTAGGATGCTCTTGGAAAAATAAATTAGACCAGAAAGTCAAGAGATCTAAGGTTAATGCTTTCACTATAAGTCAAGAGCTTTAGGACAAGCCATGATCTTGGCTGAGTCATTGGAGTTATTTGTCATACTGTAGTAGTCTCATTAAATTTTCATCAAATGAACAAGTGAATAAACGTCACTGCTTAATATCAGAGCACAAGCTCTCAAGAGCCACACACACATAACCTTTTAAGAGTTGTACAAATTCCCTCCCTCATCCCAAAGGTCTCAACACTGGACCATTCTATCTACCTGACATTAGAAAGAGGGCTGGAGAAATGGCTTAGCAGTTAAAGTGTCTGCAAAGCCTAAGAACGCATGTTCAAATCTACAGGTCCCACATAATCAGACGCAAAGTGACACAAGTGTGCAATGTCGCATATGCATACAAGGGGGTGCACACATTTGGAGTTCACTCTCAGCTGCTGAAAGGCCCTGCTGTGCCATTATCTCTCTGCCTCTTTCTCTCTCTCTCAAAAATAAAATAATTAAAAAAAAAAAAGAGTTCCTAGGCAAAGGCTCCTTTGATCACTTAAGGCATTTCTATCTACAGAAACTTCAACCATCTTTTAAATGTAGTATTTAGTTTCTCCTTACATTAAGTGAATTATTAGCTAAAATACACACACACACACACACACACACACACACAGCAACCATCAAACTGATAGCCCTGCAAACTTCCTACATACAAATTTGATACTGAATATTTATAAAAATTATAACTAGGACTTCCGGTTAAGATGGCGGCGTGGGTACCACACCAAAGCAGCGTAGGGGGAAAAAAGGCCAAAAAAAAAAAAAAAAAAAAAAAACCAGCAAACTACACACTTTTACTAAAAAGTGAGGTGTATGGGAAATTGAAACAGCAGCGGAGAAGTAGGAGAGATACAGAGCACTCAGAGCCCGCATGGGCCGGCAGAAGCTGCTCGGCGGGGCGGGTCCACACGCGAGACCTCGGCAGCGTCCCACCGGAGCTCTCCTGCAAACTCAAGAAACGTGAAGGGAGAACGGCAGTGAACAACGGAGGAGCAGATCACAAGGTAGAAGAACACGTGGAACAGCAGGCAAACTAGAGCAGCATGGGCTCCCTCCCCCTCCCCCACCGCCAGTGCCCAGCCCTTGGGAACAGAGCAGTGTTCCAGGGACCCGGCCACGCCTACTTGAACTGACAGAGCACCAAAGAGGGACCCAATCAAGAGCACAGCTGAGACCAAAATCATCCCAAAAGGTAACTGGGATTACACCAGGTCAGTACCCACCTAATAAACATGGTATATAGGCCTGAACCAGAAGTGCTAATTGCACCTTCCATAACAGGATAACTTATATGTTAAATCAGATGGATGGTCAAATTTGCCATTCTTAAATAAGCTGTATTTGGGCTTGTTATTTGTTGCTTCTTTTTTTTTTTTTTTTTTTTTTTTTTTTGGTTTTTCGGGGTAGGGGTAGGGTCTCACTCTAGCCCAGGCTGACCTGGAATTCACTATGGAGTTCCACTCAGGGTGGCCTCGAACTCATGGCAATCCTCCTACCTCTGTCTCCCGAGTGCTGGGATTAAAGGCGTGCGCCACCACACCTGGCTTATTTGTTGCTTTTTGAATTATAGGGGCTTTGTTTACTCTTCTGCTATACATTAGGGAAGGGTCTCACCTGTTCACAAGCTGACTTGGAACCCTCTACAGACCAGAAATCTTAACCGCCTTGTCAGGATTAAGGGAGTGGGTTGAGGCAACACACAGCCTAAGGGACAGACAGAGGATCTGGTTGTCATAATACCTACTCTTGAATAAATACTCTGTGCTGTGTTTCATTGAAAGTGTACATTGTTTAGTTAAATTTTAGAATCTGCCTGTATTTTGTTCCACTTAGCCTACTTGAATACTCTCATAGCAGGCACACCCAACACCTAGAGTCACTTTTGTAGATACTCTGAGAGTCTTCAGAGCCACACCTAGCGGCTGAAGCTCCTACCCTGAAGATATATAACATCAGATTGGTTGATACATCTCTTAATACCCAGCTAACTGGAAAATCCAATCATTAAATAATGCAAGATGCAAAAATATATACATTATAATACAAGAAACACCCAAAATCAAGACAATATAAATCCACCAAAAAGTATTAATGCATCAGAAATGACCTCCAGTGAGAACGAGTTAGAGGAAATGCCTGAGAAAGATTTCAAAAGAATGATTATAAATATGTTCAAAGAACTCAAAGAAGAAATCAAAGGAAGCAAAGAAGACATAGAATGCCAATTTAATGAAATAAAGAGGTCAATACTAGACATAAATAAGGAAACGGAAATAATAAAGAAAAACCAGTTAGAATTACTAGCAATAAAGAACACAGTTAATGAAATAAAAAACTCTGTAGAAAATCTCACCAGTAGAATGGATGAAGGAGAAGACAGAATATCTAAGCTAGAAGACCAGGTGGCAGATCTAATACAGTCCAACAAAGAGAAAGACAAACTAATAGAAAAGTATGACTGGGAATTTCAAGATATTCGGGACACTATGAAAAGATCAAACATAAGAATTCAGGTCATAGTAGGAGGAGAAGAATTTCACTCCAAAGGCATAGTTGGTGTGTTCAACAAAATCATAGAAGGAAACTTCCCCCAAATTGGGAAAGAGGTGCCAATGCAGATACAGGAGGCCTTTAGAACCCCAGCCAGACAAAACCTGGAAAGAACCTCCCCTCGCCATATTATAATCAAACTACCAAACATACAAACCAAAGAAAAAATATTGAAAGCAGTCAGAGAGAAAACTCAAGTTACCTACAAAGGCAAGCCTATCAGGATCACAGCAGATTACTCAACACAAACTTTAAAAGCCAGAAGGACATGGAGTGATGTATTCCAAGTTCTGAAAGATAACTACTGTCAACCAAAGTTACTTTATCCTGCAAAGCTATCCATTCAAATAGACGGAGAAATAAGGACATTCCACAGCAAAATCAAGCTAAAGGAGTATTTGAAGACAAAACCAGCTCTACAGAAAATACTTGAAAGAATCCTCCATGCTGAAGAAAAAGAAAAGCACACATATAGGGAACCAGGAAAAAACAAACAACACCCAAATACTAGTTAACACAAGACAGGAAAGGTAAAACCGGAAGAACTACAAAAAAAAAAAAGGCAAAAATGAATACAACCCTTTCAATAATATCTCTTAATATCAATGGCCTCAACGCCCCAACCAAAAGACATAGGTTTGCACACTGCGTTAAAAAGCAGGATCCTTCAATTTGTTGCCTCCAAGAAACACACCTTTCTACAAAGGATGGACCCTATCTTAGGGTCAAAGGTTGGAAAACGGTGTTTCAAGCAAATGGACCTAGAAAACAAGCAGGGGTTGCTAACCTAATATCTGACAAGGTAGACTTCAGTCCAACATTAGTTAAGAAAGATAAGGAAGGTCACTTCATATTGATTAAAGGCACCCTCCAACAGGAGGACATTACAATCCTAAACATATATGCACCTAACATGGGGGAACCCCAAATTCATCAAACAAACAGCTACTAGAACTAAGGTCACAGATAACACCAAACACAGTGGTAGTGGGTGACTTCAACACCCCACACTCATCAATTGACTGGTCATCCCAGCAAAAAATAAACAAAGAGGCATCTGGACTAAATGAGGTCATAGAAGGAATGGACCTAACAGATATATACAGGACATTTCATCCAAATGCTGCAGAATATACATTCTTTTCAGCAGCACATGGAACATTCTCTAAAATAGACCATATATTAGGACACAAAGCAAATCTTAACAAATACAGAAAAATTGAAATAATTCCTTGCATTCTATCTGACCACAATGGAACCAAACTACAAATCAATAGCAAGAAAGGCTATAGGGCATACACAAAATCATGGAAATTAAACAACACATTACTAAATAATGAATGGGTCAATGAAGAAATAAAGAGGGAAATCAAGAAATTTATACAGTCAAACGATAATGAGAATATAACATACCAAAATATCTGGGACACTACGAAGGCAGTCCTAAGATGTAAATTTATAGCTTTAAGTGCCTATATTAAGAAATTAGAAAGGTCAAGCCGGGCGTGGTGGCACATGCCTTTAATCCCAGCACTCGGGAGGCAGAGGTAGGAGGATCGCCGTGAGTTCAAGGCCACCCTGAGACTCCATAGTGAATTCCAGGTCAGCCTGGGCTAGAGTGAGACCCTACCTCGAAAAACCAAAAAAAAAAAAAAAAAAAAAAAAAAGAAATTAGAAAGGTCGCAAGTAAATGACCTAATGCTTCACCTTAAAGCCTTGGAAAAAGAAGAATAAGGCAAACCCAAAATCAGCAGACGGGAACAAATAATAAAGATTAGGGCAGAAATTAATAAAATAGAAACCAAAGGAAAAAAAAAATCCAAAGAATCAATGAAACAAAGAGCTGATTCATTGAAAGGATAAACAAGATTGATAAACCCTTAGCAAATCTGACCAAAAGAGAGAAGAGAAACAAATTAATAAAATTAGAGATGAAAAAGGTAACATCACAACAGAGGCCAGAGAAATTCAAAAAATCATAGGGACATACTATAAAAGCATATAATCCACAAAATATGAAAATATGAAAGAAATGGATGATTTCCTTGATTTATATGACCTACCTAAATCAAATCAAGATGAGATTAATCACTTAAATAGACCTACAACAAGCATGGAGATCCTAGCAGTTATCAAAAATCTCCCAACTAAAAAAAATCCAGGCCCAGATGGATCCACTGCTGAATTTTACCAGACCTTCAGGGAAGAACTAACACCAATGCTTCTTAAGCTTTTCTATAAAATAGAAAAAGAAGGAATTCTACCAAACTCCTTCTATGAAGCCAGCATCACCCTGATACCAAAACCAGACAAAGATAGAACAAAAAAAGAAAATTACAGACCAATCTCCCTCATGAACATAGATGCAAAAATTCTCAACAAAATATTGGCAAACAGAATACAAGAATATATCAGAAAGATCATTCACCTTGACCAAGTAGGCTTTATCCCAGAGATGCCGGATGGTTCAATATACGCAAAGCGATAAATGTAATACATTATATAAATGGACTGAAGGACAAAAATCACATGATCATCTCATTAGACACAGAGAAAGCATTTGACAAAATCCAACATCCCTTCATGATAAAAGTCCTAGAGAGACTGGGAATAGAAGGAACATATCTCAATATAATAAAGGCTATTTATGACAAGCCTACAGACAACATATTACTAAATGGGGAAAACTTGAAGCTTTTCCACTAAAATCAGGAACAAGACAAGGGTGTCCACTGTTCCCACTTCTATTTAATATAGTACTTGAAGTCTTAGCCATAGCAACAAGGCAAGAGACATACATAAAAGGGATACAAACTGGAAAGGAAGAGCTCAAGTTATCATTATTTGCAGATGGCATGATTCTATATATAAAGGACCCTAAAGACTCTACCAGCAAACTGTTAGAGCTGATAAAAACCTACAGCCATGTAGCAGGATACAAAATAAATACACATAAATCAGTAGCCTTCCTATATGCTAACAACAAACACACAGAGGATGAAATCAGAGAATCACTACCATTCACAATTGCATCAAAGAAAATAAAGTACCTTGGAATAAACCTAACCAAGGAAGTAAAGGATCTCTATAATGAAAACTATAAAACACTCAAGCTAGAAATTGCAGAGAACACTAGGAAATGGAAAAACATCCCTTGTTCCTGGATCAGAAGAATCAATATTATGAAAATGGCAATCTTACCAAAAGCAATCTACACATTTAATGCAATCCCCATCAAAATTCCAAAGGCATTCTTCATGGAAATAGAAAAAACAATCCAAAAATTCATTTGGAATCACAAAAAACCACGAATATCTAAAATAATACTGAGCAACAAAAATAAGGCTGGTGGTATCACCATACCTGATTTTAACCTATACTACAGAGCCATAGTAACAAAAACAGCATGGTACTGGCACATAAGTAGACATGTAGATCAATGGAACAGAATAGAGGACCCAGATGTAAGTCCAGGTAGCTATAGACACCTGATATTCGATAAAAATGCCAAAAATACTCATTGGAGAAGACAGCCTCTTCAGCAAATGGTGTTGGGAAAACTGGATATGTATCTGTAGAAGGATGAAAATAGATTCTTCTCTCTCTCCATGCACAAGAATTAAGTCCAAATGGATTAAAGACCTTAACATCAGACCGGAAACTCTAAAACTGCTAGACGAAAAAGTAGGGGAAACCCTTCAACATATTGGTCTTGGCAAAGACTTTCTGAATATAACCCCAATTGCTCAGGCAATAAAACCACAGATTAACTGCTGGGACCTCATGAAATTACAAAGATTTTGTACAGCAAAGGACACTGTGAATAAAGCAGAGGCAACCTACAGAATGGGAAAAAAATCTTCACCATCTATATATCTGATAGAGGATTAATATCTAGGATATACAAAGAACTCAAAAGGTTAAAGAATAAGAAATCAAACAAGACAATTAAAAAATGGGCTATGGAGCTAAATAGAGAGTTCTCAAAAGAAGAAATACGGATGGCATATAAGCATCTAAAATAATGTTCTACATCCCTAGTCATCAGGGAAATGCAGATTAAAACTACATTGAGATTCCATCTCACTCCTGTCAGATTGGCTACCATCATGAAAACAAATGATCATAAATGCTGGCGGTGATGTGGAAAAAGAGGAACCCTTCTACACTATTGGTGGGAATGCAATCTGGTCCAGCCATTGTGGAAATCAGTGTGGAGGGTCCTAAAACAGCTAAAGATTGATCTTCCATATGACCCAGCTATAGTACTCCTAGGCATATATCCTAAGGACTCATCTCATTTCCTTAGAAGTACGTGCTTAACCATGTTTATTGCTGCTCAATTCATAATAGCTGGGAAATGGAACCAGCCTAGATATCCCTCAACTTATGAATGGATAGTGAAGATTTGGCACATTTATACAATGGAGTTCTACTCAGTGGTAAAGAAAAATGAAGTTATGAAATTTGCAGAAAAATGGATGGATCTGGAAAGGATTATACTAAAGGAGATAACCCAGGCCCAGAAAGCCAAGTGCCGCATGTTCTCTCTCATATGTGGATCCTAGCTACAGATGATTGGGCTTCTGTGTGAGAAGGAAAAAACTCAGTAGCAGAGGCCAGTAAGCTAAAAAAGAGATACAAAGGGAAGAGAAGAGAAGGGAGATGGGTACTTAATAGGTTGGTATTGTATATATGTAAGTAGAAAAATAGATTAACGGGGGTCAAAAGGCCCAAAGTGAGGTCAGGGGAGGAGATTGAGTAAAGGAAAGGTGGAGGGAGGGCCAATCAAAATCTAAGAGGATATAAATAAATCATATGGAATCCTCCGGTTTTGGACAATGAACACTCAGGAGCCATAGATCGTTGTTAGAAAATTTTCAGTGCCAGGGATGGAATACCTCCAGTGAGTTGTTGGCCAGGGAGGTCCCTGATGCCCCCAAAACATTATAGGCCATTGCTGAGGCCCTTGGTTTCCCACCAGGAATCGATGGTAAGACCCTATTGCTGAAGACTCACATATTTGGGCTGCAAGGCCACTGAGAAATCCTGCTGGAACTGAGCTGATAACCTCCTCCATGTAGACCAGCTGACAGAAAGGTGGAAGAAGCCATTCTACATGCAGTTCAATGGGAGAAAGAGATACCACCAGTGAAGATACTCAGCAGTGGACATTGCAAGCCTTATAATTGGCCAGCCAGTCCAAATGAGCCAACGGGTACAATAGTGGCATGTCTGTCATGGTGGAAACCAACTGCCCTCTAATTGGACTGGAGGCCCACTCCATGGGAGGGAATATGTCCCTGATACTGAAAACTTAAAACAGGGGTAGTCATGAGCCCTAGGGGTGTAACATCTGCTGATGTCTGGATAAGTGTATATACTATGCTTATCAAACTGCCCAGTAAGCACTTCTCTTAATGTTCATACCCTTATATTAATGCTACTCTCACTTTGGGTAGAAAATCTTCTCTTTTCAGATGGCAGTGACCTTGGGCCGACTCAGAAGGTATCATGGTGCTGGAAAGAAGTGACTAGAGTACCAAGTAACATCTTGATCACACCTTCCAAGGCTCAGGGTCTAATGCGGAAGAGGTGGCGGAAAGAATGTAAGAGCCAAAGGAAGGGTAGGACTCCTTACAACGTGCTCCCTTCAGACATAAAATGGCCTCGATATCCATGACCTCATAGTGCCTGACACTACCTACACAAGACTATTATAAGAGGAGGGAAAGATCATGATATCAAAATAAAAGAGAGACTGATTGAGATGGGGAGGGGATATGATGGAGAATGGAATTTCAAAGGGGGGAAGCGGGGGGAGGGTATTACCATGGGATATTTTTTATAATCATGGAAAATGTTTTAAAAAATTGAGAAAAAAAGAAAAAAAAAAAGAAAAAAAACTGTAACTAGAGACTGAAGGAAACATTTACATTTTATTCCTTATCTAACAGTAGTGAATGCAAAAAGGCTCCCACAGAAACAATGGCTTGTGCAATTTATTCATAAAGCTATAGAGGAAAATCAAAGTCTGTAATGAACAAAGAAAAAGATCCAAGTTGCTCCATTGGCACCAGAGAGTCTCTTTTTAGAATTATTTCATGGAAACTTCCTATCCATATAAAGAGCTTAGAAGCTCTTCAACCCATAAAAATGATCTCTCAGAAAGTTCTCAAGCAGTGGTGCTCCAAGCTAAACAATAGAATCAAAATCAAATTTATCTTAGTAAAGGAATGGATTCCTCACAAAACTATTGTAATTTCTCGTAACATGAACAGACTTTTAAAGAAATGCCGAAGAGGGGTTATCCAGAAAAGCCTTCTTGCCATAACTGAGTATAAATCAAAGAAAACAAGTACTTATTAAAATGTGTGATCAGGGCGTTTCTGTGTCTCTTTTACGAAAGCCTGCAACCTTCTGTCCAGTCTTTCCATTTTATTTTTTATTTTTGTTTTTTTATTTTTTTGAAGTAGGGTCTCTCTCTAGCCCAGGACCTGGAATTCACTATGTAGTCTCAGGCTGGCCTCGAACTCACAGTGTCTCCTACCTCTGCCTCCCAAGTGCTAGGATTAAAGACTCCATTTTATTTTCACACAAGTACAGCTAGAGTGTGATTATAAAATATTTTCTGTGACTTCGCTAAAGCTATCTCCTTGGTTTTTAATGCTCAGTTCCTCATTCCCTGTGGAAATTGCAAGATGCCCAGATTAGTAAAGCACACCTCTGGGTGTGTCTGTGGGGATCATGCAATCCGTTAGCCTAGGTGGGAAGGCCCACCCCGAATAGTAGTGGTGCCATCTAACAGACGGATGGAATACAAAGAGAAGGATGCCCACCAGGTCAGGCCAACTCTCTCCTCTGCTTCGGCGCTACAAGGCGATCAGCTTTCCTTGGCCATGCTCTTCCATGGTTCGGCCTCACCACAGGCTTAAAAGCAATCTAGATAGCCAACCAAAGACTGAATCCTTGGAAACCAGGAGTTAGTAGTAGGTAGTCTGTTATGCAGCAATAAAAAAGTATTACCATTCCTTAGTTTATATTTCAATCCTTGGTCCCTAATGTTGCTAAGCTTTCTTATTTTTTTGCATGGTGTCAAGCCCCATCTGAAAGACATGATACATCTAATAACTTTAAGTCACTGTGCTGCGTAACCAATGGGAAAACTACCGGCAAGAGACTATTATAGCGTGCCACTTTGGTCTTTCTAGTACATTATAGGACTGAAACTCAGTTGAAAATACATATTTCAAATCATAAAACCAGGGCTTCTAATAAACTCCAGCATGTAAAGAACTCGGACATCATCACAGTCGTCTTACAAAAAGAAAAAGAGGAAAAGAAACTATAAACTCAATTGATTTTTCTGGGATCCAACAGAGACCTGAGACCACGGGGAGGGGGGGGCGGGGCAAAATGTCACCCTGAAATCTGAAGACAGGCAGACACGGAGAATCACAGCTGAGACAGCTTACTAGAAGCACCAGTCACCAAATCCCCAGGCTGACAGGGACAAGGAAAAGATAGTTTTGACAAATTGCTGGAAGCAGAATGTAGACAGTTTAAACGTGAGAAACTCCTAGGGGGCTACAGTCTAAATGGGCCCTCACATTTTTGAAGATATTAATTCCAGGAACCCCAGTTCTCACAGTAGAGCCAAGAAAAACCCTCCAGTTCTTGGCAAGGAGGAGGAAACAGTCATTCTGAAACACATTCAGAGAATTCCCCATAACCAACGCCAATCTACTAGAAAGGAGGACTTTACAAGAGCTTTATCGGACATGAGGGAAGGGAAAATTACCAAAAAATCCAGCTCCCTTCAGACTCCTTGTCTCATCTAATGAGCTCAGTGAGGACCTGAGAAACACTTGGAAGGTCACAGCCAAGGGACACAGTCTCACTCAAGGACGGAGACATAATTAAAGGATTAGAAGAAGCTTCCCTTCCCCCACCACCTATCACCACTTCAACCGAGCTTTAGGAATGATGGCAGTAGATTATGCTAAGATTACTGCAGGACTGACTCAAGGAATGAGTTTTTAGGACTGGGGGTATAGCTCACATGGAAGGATGTGGGTTCAGTCCATAGCACTGTAGAGAGTAGTTTTGTTTTCTAATACTTAAACAAAAAAAAAAAAGGATTATTTGAGTGTGTGTGTGCATCTGTGTATGGGCATGTCAAGGTCTCTTGTCGCCGGAAATAAACTTCAGATACATGTGCCAACTTACATCCAGCTTTACATTGGTGCTGAAAAATTGAACCCAGGCCAGCAGGCTTTGTAAGCAAAGTGCCTATAGAAATTTTAAGAAACAAGTGACATATTTCCAATATACAAGGTAGTGAGTAAGATCTCATATTTCAATGGGAGGGATGGGAGCACAGCAAGAAGAGATTGACCAAAGCAAGACGGAAACTCAACAGGACAAATATTAAAGCCTATAGCTCGATGGCCCACATCTAGGGCACAAGGTGCTCAGATGTTAGCTCCTTAGGCTTGGGCAACACCAACCACCACATCGTGCCATCGTCAACCCATATGGTCCCTCTCATGAACTGGCCACACCCATTTGCCCATGGCTTTCCCTGGCAGATGCTCCGTTTTCATTGAATCGCCAACATTCTGTGGTAGCTCAGGCTCCATGGTCACAGCATCATGTAGTGTCCTTTCAGGGCCTGCCTGCCCTCAAGGACACCAACTGCTGCGGGGAAACTGTTGCCCTGGGAAGACATGAACATGTGTCTTCATCCCAGACAGGGCTCTGATGGCAGACCAAAGTATGATTGCACCAATACCAGTTTAGTGAACCAGTGAGTTCTTTGGCTTTACCTACAGATCATACCGAGGGTTATTTATAGGAACATGACGCCCCCAAAACAGCCACTTTGATGGGCTTCCTGTGTCAAGATTACTCCTCAGATGTTCCTCCCTCAACCATAGGGTGAAGGCTTATTTACAGAGCACGGGGGACCCCAGAGCGGCTGCACCGCTAAGTCTCATCATAACCTAGATGACTTCCCCATGGCCACTTCAAGGTGCGCCCTGTCTCTGTGCAGGGGCATGGAGACCCCAGAGCAGCACTTCTGTGGGGCTCACCATGCCGCAATCACCCTCGCAGATGCTCCTCCCTCAGCGTCAGAAGTCCACTTCACTGGAGCTCCGCTATGTCGGGATTACCTCCACAGAGGGTCTTCCCCCGGCCTCAGGATGAGAGCATGGAAACTCCAGAGAAGCTGGTTCAACTGGAGCCCGAAAAACTAGCACCAGGTCAGCAGAAGATGGCAAGGTCTGCTGCCAAACTCCAGCAGTAGCTGGGATGCTTGGACTATGGCTGCAGTAGGCTCTGAATAGCTGGTGGCTGAGCATAGGGAAGACACTTTTTTAAACTGCCCATTTTGAGCAGGGTGCCTCAAAGGTTTCTCCTCAAGGGAAATTCTTTCAAATGAGTAAAATTATACTTCTTCAAACATAGTTGCTCTTAGACAGGTTTACAGTTTGCAGAACCAGGTACCACCCCCTTCTTTCCATATCTTTTTTTCCAATATTTATTATTATTATTATTTATTAGAGACAGAGGGAGACAGAGAGAGAGAGAACAGGCATATCAGGGCCTCTAGCCACTGCAAATGAACTCCAGATACATGTGCCACCATGTACATCTGGCTTATGTGGGACATGAGCATTGAACCTGGGCCCTTAGGCTTCACAGGCATGTGCCTTAACCACTAAGCCATCTCTCCAGCCCCCTCCATATCTTTTTAAAAATATTTTATTTATTCACTTATTTGAGAAAGAGAGGCAGATAGAGAGAAAGGGAGAGAGAATGGGTGCACCAGGGCCTCCAGTCACTTCAAGTAAACTCCAGACACATATGCTACCTTGTGCATCTAGCTTACATGGGTACTGGGGAATTGAACTTGGCACCCTAGGCTTCACAGACAAGTACCTTAACAGCTAAACCATCTCTCCAGCTCATCTTTTTTCCATATCTTTATTTACTTTTAAAAAAAATGTTTTTATTTTATTAATTAGAGAGGGGGGAAAAAAGGAAGGTAGAGAGAGAAAGAGAAAGGGAATGGGCACACCAGGGCCTCTAGCCACTGCAAAACAAACCCCACATGCATGTGCTATCTTGTGCATCTGGCTTACGTGGGTACTGGGGAGTTGAACTGGGGTCCTTAGGCTTTGCAGCCAGGCAAGTACCTTAACCACTAAGCCATCTCTCCAGATCTTTAAATGTGTTCCTTTTCTAGCCTAATTGAGTATCTTTTCAAATCTTTCTGCTCTACTCTTGTTTTTGCTCCCAATTCTCATTGTAATCCTGGCTAAAAGCAACCAGGAATAAAAAGAATACTACAATCTAAATGCAAAGCTATCTTAGAATTTCCTCCATTAAATTAACTAGTCCATTTATTTTAAATTTACTTCCATTCAAAATCTCAGGATACATGGGGAAAAGGGTAGAAAATGTCTTTTTCTTTGTTTATTTTTATTTATTTATTTGAGAGTGACAAACACAGAGAAGGAGGGAGGGAGGGAGAGAGAGAGAGAGAATGGGCACGCCAGGGCTTCCAGCCATTGCAAACGAACTCCAGACGCATGCACCCCCTTGTGCATCCGGCTAATGATTCCTGGGGAATCGAGCCTCGAACCAGGGTCCTTAGGCTTCACAGGCAAGTGCTTAACCGCTAAGCCATCTCTCCAGCCCCAGAAAATGTCTTTAAAAGAATTTAGCATGAATGGCCTCTAGTCCAATTCCCAACAGAGTCCCAACTCCCACCTAAAACTTCATAAACACTGTCTTCCCTTTTGTATTTTTATAGACATGGTGGTCTTCCAAGATCCCATCAGAATCTCCCTTTAAGCTCTACTTATACCATCCTAGGCTTTCTCTAGCTCTCTGCTCCAAACTATAGTAGAGTTGTTGCTTTTCATTCTAGTTTATCATGGCAATCCTACATGAAATTTTTTAGATGTTAAAAAAAAAAATCACAACAAATGTTCCCTTACCTTGTAAGATGGCAAAAAACACAAAATTCCTTGGCTCACAGTTTGGCACACAGATAACAAAAGCATTCCCACTTCATCCTGGAACTCAAATGTCTCAGTATGCTGGAAGGTAGCACAGAGATTCCGACCTTTAGGACCTGAACCAATAGTACCAACCCAAACCTAGAATATAAATATGTTAATATTAGAGGTGTACCTAAACAAAGAGGAAAAATTAAAATTTAGTTGGGAACATTTTCATTTACATAAAAATATACAGCACATTTTTAAATTTTATACAAAAAAACTTAAACATATTCAAACAAAGAATTTGTAGTACAGTATGTGAACCCAACAGAATATTAATGTTTCCTTTCTTGATAGTATGAAACTATTAAGTAGCTAAAATATTACTATTATTTCATTTTGTTGATAGTATTGAACTATTAAACAAGTTGAGCATGGTAGTGCACATCTTTAATCCCAGCACTCGGGAGGCAGAGGTAGAAGGATCGCCATGAGTTCAAGGCCACCCTGAGACTACATAGTGAATTCCAAGTCAGCCTGGGCTAAAGTGAAACCCTACCTCGGAATGCAAGGGGGAAAAAAAAAACTATTAAGCAGCTGACAGAATTTTCTTTTATTCTAAAACTAAAATGTGAATTTCTTATTAGGAGCCAGTCGTGGTGGTACATGCCTTTAATCTCAGCACTCAGATGTAGGAGGATGGCTGTGAGTTCCAAGGCCACCCTGAGACTACATAGTGAATTAAGACCCCATCTCAGAAAAGCCCCCCCCCTCAAAAAAAATCCCATCAGGGTTTGTTGGCACTCAAGGCATCTATTAATTTATTTATATAGAATTATACTAAGGTAAAAAGATGGAGAGTCACCAAAAACAAAGAAAAACAAGTGACCTGTGAGTTATTGATGACATGATTAGCCTCCAGTTGGATAGTAAATGTAACACCAAGTTCTGATGAAAAAGATTTCATAGGTGACAATGTGCCGGATGTCAAAACAATGGTCCGTACTTTGTCATTAATATCTGAAAAGGCCTACAAGGAAACAAAGTTAGAGATGTGTAAGATCATCCTTAAAAGAGTCAAGCACATTCACATAATTGTTGGTACCAACCAAAATGAACTTTTCATTCACAACATGATAACCTTACCACAGCTGGATTTAAACACCAAAAGTTTAGCACGTGAACTGCAATTTTCTGTCGCGAACGTTTCTTATTTTTTGGTAGGACAGCCAAAGTCCCACTTTTATCCGAAATAGCAATCTGATTTGTCCAGGAGTATGTCTGTTGAATAGCAATTTTATAATCATCTGCAAATCTAAATGCAAAGACAATGTGGATTGAATAATAAGTATTATAAAACTGATCCAACTAGATATTATATAAAACTTGATTATATTAAAACCCAACCGAGGGGCTGGAGAGATGGATTAGCGGTTTAGGCACTTGCCTGCAAAGCCAAAGGACCTCGGTTTGACTCCCCAGAACCCACATAAGCCAGATGCATAAGGGGACACATGCATCTGGAGTTAGTTTACAGGGCTGAAGGCCCTGGCGCACCTGTTCTCCCTCTCTCTCTCTCTCTCTCTCTCTCTCTCTCTCTACCTGCCTACTTCTGTATCTCTCTCTCTCAAATAAATAAATAAAAACAAAATATTAAAAAAAAACAACAACCAATACCTGCACAAGACCTACATAAGAGCAAGAGCCAGGGATGGTGGCATACGCCTTTAATTCCAGCACTCGGGAAGTAGAGGTGGAAGGATTGCTGTGAGTTTGAGGCCACCCTGAGACTACATAGTGAATTTCAGATCAGCCTGGGCTAGAATGAGACCCTACCTCAAAAAAAAAAAAAAAAAAAAGAGAGAGAGAGAGAGAGAGAGAAAGAGCGAAAGAGCCAGTCAACATTCCTCCATGGATGGGGCAGAGGCTCATGAGCAGCCCTGCCCGCCACCTCATGAGATAGTGGAAGTTCTTTCCTGTGGAGCAATGACAGTTAGTAGGTGGGGAATTAGGAAGGAGTCATGCTCTTCAGTGGTGTAACCACCTGTAAGTGGTGGAAAAGGTTCAGCTGGAGTAGAATGGGGATAAGAAAGGGTGATGCAAGTATAAATGATCACAATATAATGTGTACACAATGTATGTAACTGTCAAAAACAAAAATGAAATAACTGGGCTGGAGAGATGGCTTAGCAGTTACGGTGCTTGCCTGCAAAGCGAAAGGACCTCGGTTCTATTCTCCAGGACCCACGTAAGCCAGATGCTCAAGGTGGCACATGCATCTGGAGTTCATTTGCAGTGGCTGCAGGCCCTGGTGTGCCCATTCTCTCTCCTTTCTCTCTCTCTCTCCCTCTGCCTCGTTCTCTCTCTCAAATAAATAAAGTTGTATATACTTATATATATGTATGAGAAAAAAATTTTTTGATGAAATAACTCATGGGAAACTGCCACACCTTCCCACTGAGATAACATTGTCCTCATCACTAATTAAATCCAATAACTCTAATTTAAACTATTAAATTGCATAATCAACCAATTCTTACAGGAGATACTAAAATCCATCTAACCATGTATCCTTATTCAGCCCACTTTCCAATTTCATTGTCAAACATTATATAAATCATGGTGGAAGCAAACTTCATGCCGTCCACTACCCAGCTCTGAGCTCTCTATACTCTCTATTACATATTAAGTGACAGTTACAAAATAGAAGACAGAGCTGTGATTAAAGCGAGTCAACCAAAAATTATACTTTTGTTTGTTTATTATTTATTTGAGAGTGACAGACAGAGAAAGAAGGAGAGAGAATGGGCGCGCCAGGGCTTCCAGCCACTGCAAACGAACTCCAGATGTGTGCGCCCCTTGTGCATCTGGCTAACGTGGGTCCTGGGGAATCGAGCCACAAACCGGGGTCCTTAGGCTTCACAGGCAAGCGCTTAACCGCTAAGCCATCTCTCCAACCCAAAAATTATACTTCTTTTTAATTTCATGAGAAAGCAGGTAATTTTAATGAAAGTCTTAAGCATTAGCAATTAATTACAAAATGTTTATCTCTCACTAAAACCTGGGTCTCGGGGCTAGAGAGACGGCTTAGTGGTTAAGGCACTTGGCTGCAAAGCCCAAGGACCCATGTTCAACTCTCCAGATCCCATGTTAGCCAGATGCACAAAGGTGAGGCAAGTGCAAGGTTGCACATGGCCACTCGGTGGCGCAAGCGTCTGGAGTTCAACTGCAGTGGGTGAGGCCCAGGCATGCCATTTCTCTATCTCTCCACTCTGTCTGTCTCTCTCCCTTTCTCTCCCTGTCCCTAAAATATGAAAACAAACAATAGATTCCCGTGGGGCTCGGGGCATGGAGGAGCTGTGCAGCCTGTGGTGGAGCAGGGCGGCGGCGGCGGTGGCGGCGGCGGCGGGGACAGTGGTTTACAGTTTCCATTTGAGCAGGCAGCCAATCCCCAGCAGCCGGCTGGAGGCAGGAGGCACCAGCCTAACGTTGGAGCACAGTAAGACAGAACATACTCTTCGGGGTTTTATGTCCATCCTGGGGCGCAGTGATAACATTGAACTTTGGCTCCTGTAGAGTTAAGCTGGAGCTTGGCTCTGAAGGCTAAATAAAGCACAGCCTCTCCACTGGACATAAATGGATCTAAAGTCAGCAGTGTTCAATGCAGCTCATGATGGCAAGCAAATCCAAAGAGGTTTCCTCCTTGATCTCTGAAAAAAAGCAAATGGGGCCACACCACTCCTGATGGCTGCAAGGCATGGACACCTGGACATGGTGAAATTCCTTCTAGAGCAATGCAATACATCCATAGAAGCTGGGGGCTCTGTCAGTTTTGACGGTAAAACCACTGAGGGTGCGCCCCCTTTATGGGCTGCTTCTGCAGCGGGACATCTGAAGGTTGTCCAGTCTTTGTTAAATCACGGAGCATCAGTCAACAACACGACTTTAACCAATTCAGCTCCTCTTCGAGCTGCATGTTTCGATGGCCATTTGGAAATAATCAAGTACCTCGTAGAAAACACAAAGCTGACTTGGAAGTGTCCTACCGGCATGGGTATGGATGGGCATAGGTGCTTGATGATTTCATGTTGCAAAGGACATAAAGAGATTGCTCTGTACGTACTTGAAAAGGGGCAGATGTTAATAGAAAAAGTGTTAAAGGGGCTGGAGGGATGGCTTAGCCGTTAAGGTGTTTGCCTGCAAAGCTAGAGGACCCAGGTTAAATTTGCCAGGACCCACGTTAGCCAGATGCACAAGGGGCCACAGGTGTCTAGAGTTTGTTTGCAGTGGCTAGAGGCCCTGGCGCACCCATTCTCTCTCTTTCTCTTTCCCTCTTTCTCTATCAAATAAATAAATAAATATAAATATATTTTTTTTAAAAAGTGTTAAGAAAACCATTTCCACAGGATGGCATACATTTTTTAAGAAACTGGGCTGAGGCTGTAGCTCAGAAGAAATACTGCATTACACGATTGTGCAGAATCTGGGAGTTTGGACACATCATGAAGATGCTTCTTATGTATTGTGCCAGGATGGAAAAGGACGGTTAGGGAATGACTCCCCTTCTTTCAGCAAGTGTGACTGGTCACACTAATATTGTGGATTTTCTGACATACCATGCCCAGACCAGCAAAACAGAACGTTATCAATGCTCTAGAGCTTTTGGGAGCTAGGTTTGTAGACAAAAACAGATTTACTTGCAGCTTTGAAATATTGGAAAAAGGTGATGAGCATGAGGTACAGTGATAGGACTAATAATGGTAAACCAGTACCACAGACACTAATAATGGCTTATGATTATGCTAAGGGGGTGAACAGTGCAGAAGAGTTAGAAGGTATTACTGCTGATCCTCACGAGATGAGAATACAAGCACTGTTAATTAGAGAACGTATTCTTGGCCCTTCTCATCCTGGCACCTCTTAATATATTAGATATAGAGGTGCTGTCAATGTAGATTCTGGAATCTTTAAATGATGCATCAACATATGCTTTGGATATGCAGCAGAACAATTTGGACCCTTTAAGCCCAATGACCGCCAGCAGCTTACTGCCTTTTGCAGACCTGTTCTCCTTCATGCCACAGGATAGGGCTTAAAGGCTTGCTGGGTACTACTGTTCCTTTGATGATCTTATGGGCATACTGTGTGCACCTGACCCATTGTAATTAAATAAGGCTCTTTCCATCATTCTGCACCTAATTTGCTTATTAGAAAAAGTTCCCTGTACTCCAGAACAGGACCATTTCAAAAAGCAGACTATGTACAGATTTCTTAAGCTTCATCTAAGAGGAAAGAATAGCTTCAGCCCTCTGCATCTGGCTGTGGACAAGAATACTACATGTGTAGGGCGGTACCCTGTTTGTAAGTTTCCATTTCTGCAAGTTACTGCAATACTGATAGAACGTGGTTCTGTTGACTCTGATGACAACAGTCCCCTACATATTACTGCTCTGACAACCATCCAGACATCATGAATCTTCTTATTAAGTCAGGTACACATTTTGATGCCACAAACTTATACAAACTGCTAGTGACTTGCTGAACGAAAAGGAAATAGCTAAGAATTTGATCCAGCCCATAAATCATATCACATTGCAGTGTCTTGCTGCTCATCTCATCGTGAATCATAGAATATATTACAAAGGGCATATCCCAGACAAGGTAGAGACCTTCGTTTCACTTCACAGATGATAATTTGACTGTATTTTAGCATTGTATTTTGGCACGAATGGTGACAGTTGTTTCATAAATGAGCACTGTTGTGATAACACCAGCATTCATTTGGCTTGATGTCACTGTGCTCATTGGCTAACAAGCATCAAAGTTACAGGATTGGTTTCCCAGTATTTAATATGAATATACCATATAATATGGTTTGTGACTTATTGAGAAATGTAATGTCATATTCAAATTTCTAAAGTTGTCTGCCAAAGGCCATTCCAGTTTTGTTTGCTGTTGGGTATCTGGGACAGAGTTAACTGTTTTTTTCAGTGGTGTCTTTATACTTTTTGAATTTGTGAACTTTATATAATTAAGTCTTTTTTTCCTCCTGCTTTTTCCTTCTTCAAGCTTCACCCCTGCTTTCACCCTTTTCCTCCTGTTTTTGCTACTTTTCCCCATGATGGAACCATGCTAGGTCATAAACCTTATGGACTTATTCACCATTTGCAGTTACCATAAGTGCTCTATCTTCTCTATACACCGGCTTAAACTTCACTGTTGAATGTTAGCATATTCTATGCAGCAGTTGGTCAACTTCAACTTGACACAGATTTTTTTTTTTTTTGGTTTTCCGAGGTAGGGTCTTGCTCTAGCGTCACTATGTAGTCTCAGGGTGGCCTCAAACTCACAGCGATCCTCCTACCTCTGCCTCCCAAGTGCTGGGATTAAAAGTGTGCACCACCACGCCCGGCAACATGACAATTTTTAGAGCTGCCAGCTAGCTGAGCTCAAGCTTTTTGTTTTTGTTATTTTCCATCATATCTGAGGTTTCTTTCTCTAATTTACAGAAAATTTTTTTTAAATTTTTCTGTTTTATTCATTTATTTGAGAGTGACAGACAGAGAGAGAATGAGGCCAATAGAGAGCGAGAGAGAAAGAGAGAGAATGGGCACGCCAGGGCCTCCAGCCACCGCAAACAAACTCCAGACGTGTGCACCCCCTTGTGCATCTGGCTAACGTGGGTCCTGGGGAATCGAGCCTCGAACCGGGGTCCTTAGGCTTCACAGGCAAGTGCTTAACCACTAAGCCATCTCTTCAGCCCTACAGAAAATTTTGTATGCTAAATTTGGGAAACAAATCTATGACAACTCATTAACCCAGATGAAATTTAGGTCTGCCACCTTTATACATCATGCTCTAAAGGAAAGACTAAAGTAACCTGCCTTTCATACTGCTCCAGTGTTGTCCTGCTTGTGCTGATGGTGTGATTAGGTTAAGAGAATTTACTGAAATTTAACCTAAAAGTTTACACACACCTTAACAGATCACATTGAAATGCGAATGACTTTTAGTCACAAAAAGAGCTAAAGCATGTCAGTGGCGTGATGCTTGCCAAGCCAGAGCTGGGCATCTAAGAACTTAAAAGTATTTTAGTATGCAACTTACTGCCATAGTATCAAAAGTCAGCAACAGTGTTCCTTCTTCAAGCTTAAGCATATCTTTTAAAGATTTTCTTTTTATTTATTTGCAAGCAGAGAGAGAGAGAGAGAGAGAAAGAGAGAGAGGAGACAGAAAGAGAGAGAATGGACATACCAGGGCCTCTAGCCACAAACTCCAGATGCATGTGCTCCTTGTGCATCTGGCTTACATGGGTACTGGGGAATCGAACCTGGGTCCTTTGGCTTCACAGGCAAACACCTTAACCGCTAAGCCACCTCTCCAGCCCCCTAAGCATATCTTTTAAAGGTAACTTGCATGAGTTGCTTTGATCTCTATTATTTGTCACTCTAGTTAAACACAGTGATTTCCATTACTGAAAGCACCTCTCTTCTCTCTGCCCTTTCTTCATCTTTCCCCTCATTCTTTCCATCTTCCTCCTCCTCCTTTCCCACTGGTTTTCTTTCTTTGATTTGCTAATGCCACAGAAAGGGCTCTTTTGACTTAAGATAAGTGAAAATGACTAAAAAGATTCAGGCAGTACTCATTCAGCACTTTATTTTATCATAATAAAACTTATAATGGTGTTTTCGCCTGCAAATGTTTTAATGTTATTGTTCTGAATAAAAAGCTCCTTACTGATTTGAAGGAAAAAAAAAATCCGTTTACCCGTGAATTTTATGAGCCTGGATCACTGGGAGTTGGGGTTATATTTTATTCCTAGGGGTGATGTAATGAACAGCCATCATCTGCAGTGATGCTGCACTTACCTTCATCTTTATGCAGTAAAACTTGTAATGAGCACAAATAAAGAACATTAGACTTTTCAACTAAGATTAAATAAAAATTTTAAAAAATTCAATAATAAAATAAAAAAAATTTAGAAAATCTGGGTTTCAGCCTACATAATCTGTTAATGAAGGTAAGTGAAGCAGAGTCTACATGATCCAGCTTACACAGTCCACCCCGAAGAGTGCTAAAATGCTTAGGCATAACAAGAACAAAGTATGGTATTCTCGGCTATGTCCTGAGACTGTCTCAGCATTCACTTCATGACCTCTAGGAAGATCAGACCTCAAAGTTCAAATCAGGAACTCAACAATAATGAAGATAATTTTATAAAACTAATAGGAGCCAAAAACTATAAAACTACAAGAAAACAAAAGGAATTCTTCATGGCATCATATATGGCCATGACTCTTTACATGTGACACTGAAAATACAAGAAACATCAGAAAAAAAGAGACAGAAAATTTGACTTTAAGACTGGAGCAACAACAACAATAATTTGCCCAGATAGGTGTTTATATCTGTCCTCCCAGCCCACAGGAGGCCCAGGCAGCTTGGGCTACACAGTGACCATCCCCCTCCCAAAAAAAGGATAAAAAACAAAAAAGAGAGAGCCGGAAGGAGGAGGGGAAGGAAGGGGATGGGACAGGGGGAAAAGGAGAAGAAGGGGAAGGGAAGAAGGAGGGAAGGGAGGAGAAATTACAAGCAACACACCGCGCGCACACACACACACACACACACACACACACACACGGAAAAAACAAAACAAACTTTTCTACTTCCAAAGATGCTACCTTTAACAAGTAAAAAGACAGGGCTAGGGAGATGGCTCAGACTCAGTGGACAAGCGGCCCTCAGTGGAATGGGAGCAGGGGAGAGGGAACATAACAATATTAACTCAATTGGAAATATAACCAATTTGCAATAAGTTCATATAATAAATTTCTCAATTAAAAAAAAAAGTATTCAGAGCTGGAGAGCTGGCTTAGCAGTTAAGGTGCTTGCCTGCAAAGCCAAAGGACTTCGGTTCAATTACCCAGGACCCATGTAAGCCAGATGAACAAGGGAGCGCATCTAGAGTTCATTTGCAGTGGCTGGAGGCCATTCTCTCTCTCTCTCTCTGCCTCTTTCCCTCTCTCGCTCTCTCAAATAATAAATAAATAAATAAATATTTTTTTTAAATGTTCAGCTGGGCATGGTGGTGCACGCCTTCAATCCTAGCACTTGGGAGGCAGACGTAGGAGGATCGCCGTGGGTTTGAGGCCACCCTGGGACTACATAGTGAATTCCAGGTCAGCCTGGACTAGAGTAAGACCCTACCTCGAAAAACCAAGAAAAAGAAAAGTATTCACACTCAAGCCAAGCGTCAGACACCATGTAAAAGCCAGCAGCAGGGCTGGAGGGACGGCTTAGCAGATAAGGCACTTGCCTGCAAAGCCAAGAACCCAGGTTCAATTCCAGGACCCATGAAAGCACAAGGTGGAGTATGCATCTGAGTGTGTTTGCAATGGCTGAGGTCCTGGTTCGCTCATTCTCTGCCTCTTTCTTGCTTTCTCACATGAATAAAAATAATATTTTTTTACAGCCAGCAGAGGACATAGGCTTCTGTAATCCTTGCATTCTGCTGGCAAAATAGGAGACACAGACAGGAGAATTCCCTAGCAGCTTAAGGAGGGCACAAAGCTTCTCAGGAGATTGGCAGAAACCCTGCCTGAAACGAGATGTAATGGCTGACCTGAATGTTACCCTCTGGCCTCCTCCCAAAGTATGCAGACAAGAACATACTCTCACACAAAGTTTAAAGTAAAAAGACAACCACAAAATAGAAAGTATCTGTAAAGCATTTATCTGACACAGTGTCAATATCCAGATTATATGAAGACCTACTATAACCCGATAATAAAAATGCCAATTAAAATGTAGCCAAAAGACTTTAAACAGGTATTTCTTCAAGGAAGATACACAATTGGCCAATAAAGCATATAGAAATATTCACAATATCTTGAGTCATTAGGAAAATACAAATCAAAACCATAATGGAGTACTACTTGATATCCATTAAAATAACTACCATGTCAAAAAAAAAAAATCCTGGCTGGAGAGATGGCTCAGCGATTAAGGTACTTGCCTGTAAAGCCTAATAACCAGGGTTAAATTCCTCAGCACTCATGTATAGCCAGATGCATAAACTGGTACATGTATCTGGAGTTTGTTTGCACTGGCTGGAAGTCCTAGCACCCCATTTTCTCTGTCACTGTCCCTCTCCCTCCTTCTCCCCACTCCTCCTTGCAAAATAAATATATTTTTAAATTTTTATTTATTTATTTACTTGACAGAGAAAGAAGAAAGAGAGAATGGGCACGCCAGGGCCTACAGTCACTGCAAACGAACTCCAGACGTGTGTGCCCCCTTGTGCATCTGGCTAATGTGGGTCCTGGGGAATCGAACCTGGGTTCTTTGGCTTTGCAGGCAAACACCTTATGCACTAAGCCATCCCTCCAGCCCACACACACACACACACACACACACACACACACACATATATATATATACACACACACATATACATATATTAATCCCCACAAAATCATAAGCATGAGCAAGGATATGAAGAAACCAAAACCCTCCTACACTGCTTTTGTAGGTAAAATGGTGCAGTAGTAGTTAGCCCAAACACTGCAACTGTTCTTCAAAAGTTAAATACAGGATTATCATATGATTTTGCAACTCCATGTCCAAGTAAACATACATGCCCAGAAGAATTGAGGAAAGATTAAGACATCTGAACTCAACTATTCATAGTGTAGCAAAATACACAGTAGGTAAAAGATAGAAACAAACCAGATGCCAACAATTTTAAAATAGATTACCAAAATTTCAAAACGGATTAACAAAACATGGCATACTTGTATAGTAGTTATGCAACCATAAAGAGGAATGAAATTCTGATACATGCTCTACACAGATAATTCTGAGAACATAATACTAAGTGAAATAAGCCAGAAATAAAAGAACAAATAATGTATGACTGCTTTTAGATGAAATAACTAGAAAGAACAATCTTATAGTTTGAAAGTAGAAGTTACTAAGCCATAGATTGTTGCTAGAAAAATTTCAGTGCCAGGGATGGGATACCTTCCAGGGAGTTGTTGGCCAGGGAGGTCCCTGATACCCCAAAACATTACAGGCCCCTGCCGAGGCTCTTGGTTTCCCTCCAGGAATAGATGGTAAGACCCTATTGCTGAAGATTCCACATACTTGGGCTGCAAGGTCACTGAGAAATCCTGCTGGAGCTGAGATGAAAACCTCCTCCATGTAGACCAGCTACAGAAAGCTGGAAAAAGCCATACTGCATGCAGTTCGACGGGAGAGAGAGAAATCACCAGTGGAGATACTCAACAGTGGACACTCCAAGCCTTAAATTTGGCCAACCAGGCCAAATGAGCCAACAGGTATAATAGTGGCATGTCTGTTATGGGAGAAACTAACCACGCTCTAATTTGACTGGACGCCCGCTCCCTGGGAGGGAATACATCCCTGAGACTGAAAACCTACAACAGGGGTAGTCATGAGCCCTAAGGGTGTAATGTCTGCTGGTGTCTGGCTAAATGTATATACTATGCTCACCAAACTGCCCAGTAAAGTAAGCACTTCTCTTAATGTTCATACCCATATATTAATGCTACTCTCACTTTTCGTTAGAGAAGCTTCTCTTTTCAGACGGCAGTGACCTTGGGATGACTCAGAAGGCACCATGGTGCTGAGAAGAAGTGACAGAGGAATGCTCAGCACTGAAATATTTCTAATCACACCTTCCAAGGCTCAGGGTACATTGTGGAAGAGGTGGCAGAAAGAATGTTAAGAGCCAAAGGAAGGGTAGGACTCCTTACAACGTGCTCCTCCAGACACAAAGTGGCCTGGATATCCATGACCCCACAGTACCTGATACTACCTACACAAGACCATCATAAGAGGAGGAAAAGATCATGACATCAAAATAAAAGAGAGACCGATTGGGGAGGGGGATATG
Source organism: Dipus sagitta (assembly GCA_036346955.1). Lineage (NCBI taxonomy): Eukaryota > Metazoa > Chordata > Mammalia > Rodentia > Dipodidae > Dipus > Dipus sagitta. Next base: position 44,501,540 of record CM070778.1, on the reverse strand, counting down.
ATGGAGAGTGTAGTTGCAAAGGGGAAAGTGGGGGAGGGAGGGAATTACCATGGAATATTGTTTACTATTATGGAAGTTGTCAATAAAAAATTTTTTTAAGTTACTAGAAAATGTACGAAGGAATATAGTAATTTTTATATTTTTATATATTTTATTTATTATTATTATTATTTTGGTTTTTTAAGGTAGGGTTTCACTCTAGCTCAGGCTAACCTGGAATTCACTATGTAGTCTCAGGGTGGCCTTGAACTCATGGCGATCCTCCTACCGCTGCCTCCCAAATGCTGGGATTAAAGGCACGTGCCAACACGCCCAGCCTATTTTATTTATTTCCAAGAGGGGGACAGATAGAAAGAATGAGCATACCAGGACCTCTAGTCACTGCAAACGAACTCCAGATGTATGTGCCACCTTGTGCATCTGGCTTATGTGGATACTGGAGAATGAACCTGGGTTCTTAGGTTTTGCAGGTAAGTCCCTTAACCACCCAGCCATCTCTCCAGTCCATGAGTAATTATTTTATAGGTACAGAATTCCTATTTGGAATGATAAAAGGTTCTGGAAATAGATAGTATTGGTGATTGTACATTACAAGTGTACATTATGGTGCTGGATTGTACACTTAATGGTTAATATGGTAATTTTATGTGTGTGTACATATATATATATATATATATATATATACAATAATATTTTCAAAACACTTTAAAAATTCTTGAAGCAGGTAATACTAAAACTTTCAAGAGAAAAGCTAGGCATGGTGGTCCATATCTGTAATCCCAGCACCCATGTGGAAGAGGCAGAAAGGTCAGAGTTCAAAGGCCACCCTCTCTTTGGTACATAGTGAGTTCAAGGCCAGCCTGGGATACATGAGACTGCCTCAAACAAAAACCAAACCCAAACAAAAGAAGAGGTAAGGGAAGATGACTTGGCCATTTTTTATTTTTCACAAATTCATTAGCTGTTTTATAAACTATAAGGAAAAGACTTACTAGGGGTGGTGAGGGGGAGTAACAACTCTTTGCTACTATTAGCCATAGATCCAAATAATACTTAAATGAAGTTGTGGATTGAAGAGCTGACTTAGTGGTTAAGATGCTTGCCTGCTAAGCCTAAGGACCCGGGTTCAATGCCCATCATCCACGTAAGACAGATGCACAAGGTGGCACATGCATATGGAGTTTGTTTGCAGTGACTGGAGGTCCTGTAGTGCCCATTCTCTCTCTACCTGCCTCTTCCCTCTCTCCTTCCCTCCCTCTCTCAAAAAAAAAAAAAAAAAAGTTGTAAAGGCTTATGTTTGGCCCTGGAGAATCATAAATTTAACAATGAGTTGGTTAAATGCAGTTCAATATTCATTTCATTAATGAAAGAATAATTTCAGTTGATCTAAGTCTGTGCCAACAAGTAAGAACAGATACATCATAACATTCGCTTAACAATCTCCTACACATTTAAAATTATTATGCATTAAATATACATTAGCATCGGCTAGGTTGGTTTTTGAAAGAAGAAAAACACAAACCAGGTATCTTCACGTACCGGCTATTTTCCCTAAAAAGATAGTCAAGCACCATAAAGAGTCCTTTGAGCATGATTTGAGTTGAACCACTCATAATAGGTACTTCTATAGCCTCCTCTTTCCCGTAAATTGAAATTTTTTCTTCTTTTTGAAGAACTGTAGAAAAATGTCCCTGTAAGAAATTACCATATTAAGCATGAAGGGGACAGAGTAGGGCAGGAAGAAGGAAAAACCTCACCCAGGTATCATGAAATACAAAGAAAACATGCATTTGAAATTGTAGTGTATGATTAGTGCCAAATTCTAAGGACGTATTTTGTTTATTTGCTGGTTTGTTTGCGTGCTGTGTGCCTGGGATGGAAAAGACAGCGCTATAGCATCAGGATCAGTAGTCGCCTGGGCTTTAGCAGAAGTGTGGTAAAGATAACAACAGGTACAACATAGAGGATTTTCCAGGACACAGTATTCTACATGGTGCTGTAATAGTGGATAAGTAGGCAGAGCCTAGTTGAACCATACAGCACAAAGAGATCAGAAGGTAAATCATGGATTTTAGTTGACAATAATGAATCAATACTGATTTTAATTATAACAAATATACTCTATTACACTATTGTCAAAAATATGGAAATTTGTGGTGGGAGTGAGCAAAATGAGAATTCTGAGCTTTTTCTGTTCAATTTTCCTCCAAACTTAAAACTATTTGGAAAAAAACAAAAGTCTCTCAGTTTAAATAATTAAATGGGGGGGGGTGCTGATCTGTTAAAAAAATTCTTGAGAACATAAAATGATGAAACCTAAACCCAGAAAAATGTGCAAAAACATATACTCATAAAATTCCACATGCAGCTTTAAGATAAGAGGTCATAAAAGTCTACCCATGGACTGGAGAAATGGCTTGCCTACAAAGCCTAAGGACCCAGGTTTGATTCCCCAGACCCATGTAAGCCAGATGCTCAGGGTGGCGCTTGCATCTGGAGTTCATTTGCAATGGCTAGAGGCACTGGCACACCCATTCTCTCCCTCTCTATCTGCTTCTTTCTCTCTCTCTCAAATAAAATAAAATAATTTTTAAAAAGTCCACTCATGATCTCTACTCATGAATCCTAGACTTATAATACTAAGTTACAGTAAATAAAATACTAATGCCTTCTTTTCATTTTCCAAAACTTTACGCCTTGTAATTGACACAATAATTTTTTCTTGTTTTTGTTTTTTGTTTTTTGAGCTAGGGTCTCACTCTAGCCCAGGCTGACGTGGAATACACTATGTAGTCTCAGAGTGGCCTCAAACTCACGGTGATCATCCTACCTCTGCCTCCCGAGTGCTGGGATTAAAGGCGTGCACCACCACATCCAGCATGACACAATAAATTTACAACTAACAATATTGCTTCCTTTTTGTTTTGAGTAAAGGAATAAAATCCTTTAAGCCTTTAACTTACTTCCAACTAAATAATGACACTTTTCAACCGTCATTTACTCATGCTATCACTTAAAAATGATCAGATTTAAACAATAAAATACTAAAACTAAATTGTGAATTTTTAAGAATTCCCATATTATTTCCCCGAGGCGTTATGGGCTTGCTCACAACTACATCACTTCTAATTGACTAAACGAGGGTCATAGGTGGGGGAAAAGAACCTTACCTGCAAAATGGAAAAAGTAGCAGTGGTGATGCCCATTTTATGTAAATTTAAGAGCATTTCACTTCCACTCCATATTTTACAAGAAGATTCATAGTCCCTTTCTACAAGATGCTCAGAGTTTGCAACTAGCCAACTGAAAAAAAAAAACATAAAACAATTCTGTCAACCATTATCACCCTTAGAACAAGAGAACTGTTGTCATTGTCATGCATTGGTTTGTATTCCTTGCAGTTCTCAGGATGTAAGTAAGGCCTGACACAACTTTATAAAACTTGAATCTTTCATATTGCAAAATAGGTATTTATATAACTGAGAAATAAGTTCTCACTAAAAAGAATCAAGCTGGGCATGGTGGTGCAAGCCTTTAATACCAGCACTTGGGAGGCAGAGGTAGGAGGATCGCCATGAGTTCAAGGCCACCCTGAGACTACATAGTGAATTCCAGGTCAGCCTGGGCTAGAGTGAGACCCTACCTCGAAAAAAAAAAAAAAAATCAACCTGGGCTGGAGAGATTGCTCAGTGGTTCAGGTGCTTGCCTGTAAAGCCTAAGGACCCAGGTTCAATTACTACCCACAAAAACACAAGATGGCCCATGCGTCTGGAATTCCTTTGCAGTGGATAGAAGACAAGTGCACCCATTCTCTATGTGCCTCTTTCTCTCCCTCTCTCTTTCTCTATCTTAAATAAATAAAATATATAAAAATTTTTAAAGAAATCTTTAGCGCTGAAGAGATTGCTTAGTGGTTAAGGCACTTGCCTGCAAAACCAAAGGACACAGGTTCAACTCCCCAGGACCAACAGAAGCCAGATGCACAAGGTGGCACATGCATCTACAGTTCGTTTGCAGCAGCTGAAGGGCCTGGTGCACCCATTCTCTCTCTATTTACCTCTTTCTCTCCCACATACACTCTCTCTCAAATAAATAAAAAATAAAATCAAAATTTTAAAACAACATTTAAAAAAAAAGGATCAAGCATGTGATTTTTTTCATGGAATCATACTGCTTTACTTGACTAATATCTGCAAGTCAAGCATTAGGTGGTATTACTTATTGTACATTAAAAAAAAGAAAAGAATCCATACTCTATAAATTAACATGCTACGTATTAACACATAACAGGATATTTGAAATAAATATTCATTGACACCGGGCGTGGTGGTGCACACCTTTAATCCCAGCACTCTGGTGGCACAGGTAGGAGGATCAAGGTGAGTTCAAAGCCACCCTGAGAATACAGAGTGAATTCTAGGTCAGCCTGGGCTAGAGCAAGACCCTACCTTGAAAAACCAAAAATAAATAAAATAAATGAATATTCACTGACATACACACATTCAATAACAGTTTGAATTCCTATTTTGTATCAAAGATTATTATGATTAGAAACGACAGCAGTATGGGCTGAAGAGAAGGCTCAGCAGTTACGGAGCTTGCCTGCAAAGCCTAATGTCCTGGGTTTGACTCCCCAGTACCCACTTAAAGCCAGATGCACAAAGTGGCACATGCTTATGGAGTTTGTTTGCAGTGGCTAGAGGCCTTGGTATGCCCATTTTCTTCCTTCTTTCTCTCTGTCTCTCTCTACTTGCAAATAAATAAATAAATTTAAAGTACTAACATCTTCCCACTAACTAAAACCCATCAAGCTAGAATCCTACTCCAACTGGAGGATAAACCAATAAATAAAATCATGACCCAAAATTCTAAAATGTTAACTAAAACCATGTTCAAACAAAATAACAACAAATAATGCAGTTTCTGCTCAATGCCCTAAACACATACTATGGGACTATTAAATTATCCTGCTAAATTAGAAATAGGATTCACAACCAATTTTAAAAATCTGGTTTTTTCATTACATTCTATTTTGTGAGTACTTTTTCATTTTAAATAAGACAAAAAGTTTGGCTAGAAACAAACAACCCATTTCCCAAGTAGTGTAGATGATCAAAGTTTGCCAACTGCAAAATTAGCTACTTTTTATTTTGTTTCGAGGTAGGGTCTCACTCTCTAGCCCAGGCTGACCTGGAACTCACTCTGTAGATCTAGGCTGGCCTCAATCTTACAGTGATCCTCGTACCTTTGCCTCTCGAGTTCTAGGATTAAAGGTATGCAACACCATACCTGGCATAACACGTTTTTTAATACAAAACTAACACTGCTAGACAAATCCTCTTACTTAATGAAGCTATAGCACATGGCTCGTAGGGGTTCATGGTGTAGCTTCCTTATGTTACTGTTGACCAAACTATCCAGTTCATCTCGAGCAAAACGAAGCTGAACTTCTGTCACACTGTAACTTGCTGACTCCCGAGCACAGTCTTCAATGTTATGAGCTTCATCTAAAATAACAACCTGTTCTTTCAGATTTATATCCATCTAAAAGACAAAAGAATTTTCCTGTAAAACATTCAGCCAAGTGGATTCAAGAGCAGCAAGTAAAAGACTTCAATTAAAAAGTAACACTATAGGGCTGGAGAGATGGCTTAGCGGTTAAAGTGTTTGCCTGCAAAGCCTAAGAACCCAGGTATGATTCCCCAGAACCCACGTAAGCCAGATGCTGCACATGTGTCTGGAGTTCATTTACAGTGGCTAGAGAGGCCCTGTCGTGCCCATTCTCTCTCTCTACCTGCCTCTTTCACTCTCTCTCTCAAATAAAAATTAACACTACACGCCAATACTGCTGTGCAATTATATAAACAACTGATTCCAGGGCCTTAAATTTTTGAGGGGGGCTGGTGAGATGGCTCAGAGGATAATGTGCTTGTCTGCAAAGCTTATCAACCTACATTCAATTCCCCAGTACCCACATAAAGGCAGATGCACAAAGTGGTGCATGCATCTAGAGTTCTTTTGCAGCAGGTGGAGGCCCTGGCATACTCCCTCTCACTCTCTCTCTCTCACTCACCCCTGTCTTTCTCTCTCCCTCTCTCTCAGCTTGCAAATAAATAAATAAATAAATAAATTTCATGCACGTCACAGAGTTTGCCATTTTTTATTCGCAAAACACTTGACAAATCAATCAATAAAAATATACCTATTAAGTGAGCATGGATCAAGCAAGGCATCATTGGCTAAACAGAAGAGTACAAAATCCCTCAATGAAGCCGGGCGTGGTGGCGCACACCTTTAATCCCAGCACTCGGGAGGCAGAAGTAGGAGGATCGCCATGAGTTCAAGGCCACCCTGAGACTCCATAGTGAATTCCAGGTCAGCCTGGGCTAGAGTGAGACCCTACCTCAAAAAAGCAAAAAAAAAAAAAAAAAAAAAAAAAAAACCCTCAATGAAGGGGCTTTCAATATAATCTTGTGATTCTCCTACCGCTGCCTCCTGAGCCAAGTGCTGGGATTAAAGGCATGTGCCTCCACACCTGGCTTTTTTTTTTTTTTGCTGGGCTTTTGTGCATGCTAGGCCAGCGCTCTACTAAATAAGATACAATCTCATCCCTGAATACAAAACCTTCAAAGTACACCACCACCACAAGACTCAAATGATTCCCAAAACACTACGATAATGTAGTCTGTAAGCATTTGTCTCGTTTTAGTCATCCTGCAATCCTTCACTATGAACACTGTTCTTCCCCAATTCCTATGCGGTACTAGGCAGGCTATTAATCTATAAATCTGCCAACACCACTCTCAGAACAAGGGCAAAGCTTGTAACCCAGTTCATCAGTTACATAAAGTATTCCAATCTTCTGTGGTCACAGTGACGGGCTCAGATTCAGGGATGGATAAGCCATCCAAGCTACAGTAAGTTGAGGGGATTAACATGAGCTCGTGATCTTTCCTTCAGACCAGCTAACCGCTTGCCTTTGGTCCCACAAGCAAAGAGCTTGCCTCAGAATGAACCAACACAAAGAAGAGTTACGGGGCTGGGGAGATGGTTCCAAGGATGGAGCGCTCACCAGGCATGCATAAGGACTGGGGTTTCAATACCCAGAACCCATCTAAATGCTGGGTGAGTGTGGTGGTGTTTACATGGGCACCCCTGGGGCAAGCTGGCTAGCTAGCCTAGCCAAATCAGTGAACTCTGTGTTCAATTGAGACACCCTGGTTCAATAAATAGATGGAGAGTGGGGAAGATACCTGATGTCAATTTCTTGACTCCACATGGGTACAAACATACACATGCACACATAACATACACCTATGAAAGAGTCAAGTTGTTGCAGTCAGTTTCGCATTGCTGGTAGAAATCACCTGACCAAGAGCAGCTTGTGGGGGGAAAAGAGATTTATTTTGGTTTACAGGCTCGAGGGGAAGCTCCACAATGGCAGGGAAAATGATGGCATGAGCAGAGGGTGGACATCACCCCCTGGCCCACATAAGGTGGACAACGGGAACAGGAGAGTGTGCCAAACACTGGCAAGGGGAAGCTAGCTATAATACCCGTAAGCCCGCCCCCAACAATACACTGCCTCCAGGAGGCATTAATTCCCAAATCTCCATCAGCTGGGAACCCAGCATTCAGAGCGCCTTGGTTTATGGGGGACACCTGAATCAAACCACCACACAAGTATTTCTAAGTTCATTTGCGTGTGTATGTGTGTAGGCCAGATCACCTCAGGCATTGTTCCTCAAGAACACTGTCCACTTTTTTTTTTTTCATTTCTTTTTTTTTTTTTTTAACTGGTCTCTCACTGGCCTGGAGTTCACCAGTTAGGTTAGACTGCCTGGCCAACAAGCCCCAGGGATCCGCCTACCTGCCAGTGCTAGAATGACGTGCGAATGTCAGCATTTTATGTGGGTTCTGGACATATCACTCAGGTCCTCCCTCACATTTGCAAAGCAAGCACTTTGCTGACTGGCCTAGCTCCCCAGTCTCTTCAGCTCTTTTCTTTATTTTTGCATGTGTATGTATGTGTGGTGTTTGTGTGTCTGTGTTTGCAGATGTGTGTGCACATATGTTTAAGAGCATGCAGAGGCCAGAGGCAAATGCCAGGTGTCTTTCTCAATCACTCTCTACTTTATTCTGTGAGACATGATCTTTCATGGACCCGGGAGATCACCGCCAGCTAGAGATCCTAGGGATTCCATGTGTGTTTCTGTCCAGGGCTGGGATCCAGGTACACACCACAACACCTGACATTTTTTTATTTTTTTTTTGTTTATTTTTATTTATTTATTTATTTGAGAGCGACAGACAGAGAGAGAAAGAGGGGGAGAGAGAGAGAGAATGGGGGCGCCAGGACCTCCAGCCACTGCAAACGAACTCCAGACATGTGCGCCCCCTTGTGCATCTGGCTAATGTGGGTCCTGGGGAATCAAGCCTCGAACCAGGGCCCTTAGGCTTCACAGGCAAGCGCTTAACCGCTAAGCCATCTCTCCAGGCCACACCTGACATTTTATGTGGGTACTAGGGATCTGAACTTTGACGCTCATGCTCATAGCGGAAATATTTAACTCACTGAGCCATCTCCCCAACCCCCTTAAGCTCTTTATTTATCTATCTATCTATCTATTTATGAGCAACAGACACAGAGAGAAAGAGGCAGAAAGAGAGAGAGAGAGAGAGAGAGAGAATGGGCACGCCAGGGCCTCCAGCCACTGCAAACAAACTCCAGACGTGTGCGCCCCCTTGTGCATCTGGCTAACGTGGGTCCTGGGGAATCGAGCCTCGAACTGGGGTCCTTAGGCTTCACAGGCAAGCGCTTAACTGCTAAGCCATCTCTCCAGCCCATGCTGTTTTTTTTTATTTGTTCATACGTTTAGAAGCAGGGTCTCAGTCTAGCCCAGGCTGACCTGGAATGCACTCTGGTAGTGCAAGCTGGCCTCAAACTCCTGGTGATTCTCCCTACTTCAGCCTCCTGAGTGTTGGGATTAAAGATGGCAGCCACAATGCCCAGCTTACCTCTTAAGCTCTTTTTAAGTTAGGCTTATGTAACCTGTAATAGAGAATCCTAACTAGTAAAAGAAAGATGTGTTACAAAGCAATTACCAGTGAGTTATGCTGAGAAAATGACTAAGGAAGAACCATGGAAAAACAGAAAGTAGATTGGAGTTTAAAAGATGAGGGTTCCAATCAGGACAAATAAAGAAGGCACAGAGCACCTCAACAGAAGTGTAATCAAAAGTAGAAATACTGTATCTTCAGAGGAACTGTTAACTTTTGAAGGGTTGAAGTTGGCAGTTTTAGAAAACACAGCTGACATGGGGGTGAGGGCTGAAGAAATGGCTCAGTGGTTAAGGCACTTGCCTGCAACGCCAAAGGACTATAGTTCAATTCCCCAGGACCCATGTAAGCCAGATGCACAAAGTGGCGCAACAAGCATCTGGAGTTTGTTTGCAGCAGCTGATGGCCCTGGCACACCCATTCTTCTCTCTCTCTCTCTGTCTCCTTGTCTCTCAAATAAATGTATAAAAATATTAAAAAAAAAAAAAACTAAAAAGAAAACACAGCTGAACAGGCAGTTTTGTATTCCACTACTAAGCATCTTGAATATAAACTTAAGAAAAATAAACATTACCCCAAAACAAACAGAGAAACAAAATTTTAAGTAAGATATAGTAAAAATAATATTGCTAGGTTATGGTGGCACATGCCTTTAAACCAGCACTCAAGTGGCAGAGATAGGAGGACTGCTGTGAGGTTGAGGCGAGACAGATTGGGACTACAGAGTGAGTTCAAGATCAGCCTGGGCTAGAGTGAGACCCTACCTCGAAGAACCAAATCCATCATTATGATCATCATCTAGCATTCTCATGTTTAATGTCTAGTTGAAAGGCAACCAGTAAGAGACAGCACAGCCGGAGTACCAACAATGGATCCAAACACAAGGCCTATTAACTCTTAAATTAAAAATATAACAAAAACTGCATGCCGGGCATGGTGACATACACCTTTAATCCCAGTGCTAAGGAGGCAGAGGTCAGAGGATTGCCATGAGTTTGAAGCCAGCCTGGGACTAGAGTGAAACACTACCTTGGCAAAACAAAAAAACAAAAACTGCACAGTCAGATCTAAAGAAAGTAGTAACAAGAAAACACCAAGTAATTTACTTTTGTCTTAAACTCTAACAAATAGATACTTCTAAAACCAGACAAGCTCTGAAGTTCATTACTCAAAAGCTCAGTGACAGCTGTGCATGGTGGCGCACGCCTTTAATCCCAGCACTTAGGAGGCAGAGGTAGGAGGATCACCATGAGTTCGAGGCCACCCTGAGACTATACAGTGAATTCCAAATGAGCCTTGTCTAGAGTGAGACCCTACCTTGAAAAACCAAACAACAAAGAGCTCACTAAGCACCATTTTCATATTCTCCCAATGTAATTTCTTCAAAACAGCTTCTCAGAGAAGTTTTTTTCGCCCCTTTTTGTTTTTGGGATAAGCTCTCATGTAACCTCTGGCTGACCTCTAAAATGCCCATGTAGCCAAACTGCCCTTGTCCTTCTGTGCCCACATCCGAAATACCAGATTACACATGTGCACAGCTACACTCAGTTCAAACAATTGTCTTTTTTTTTTTAATTTTACTTACTTGAGAGAGAAGGAAGAGAGACAGAAACAGCGAAAAAAGCATAGGTGTGCCAGGACCTCTTGCCACAGCAAACAAACTCCAGACGCATGTACTTTGCAAGCAAGCACCCTTAAACGCTTAACCAGCTCTGCAGTCTGTAATCTCGGGTGTAAATAATTCTTTCATACCACTAGCCATGAATGGAAAGATCAATGGCTATATGCTGGGCTCAAATGGGGAATAATTTTATCCCACAGGGCACACTTGGCAATGTCTGAAGATAGTTTTGATGGTCACAACTGTGAAGATTCTAGTGACACCTAGTAGACGGAACCAGAGAGACCACTGAACATGTGGCAATGCACAAGCAGCCTCTCCAGCGGAAGGAGAGACGGCTCGGTGTTTAAGGTGCTTGCCTATGAAGCTGAAAGACCCAGATCTGAATATTCCCCAGGACCCACATAAGCCAGATGCACAAGGTGTCATATGTGTCTGGAGTTCATCTGTAGTGGCTAGAGGCCTCGGTACACCCATTCTCTCTCTCTCTCTGTAGATCTCTCTCTCTCAAATAAATAAGTAAAATGAATTTTTAAAAAAAGGCCATGCATAGTGGTTCATGCCTTTAATCCCAGCACTCCAGAGGTAGAGGTAGGAGGATCACCATGAGTTCCAGGTCAGCCTGAATGTACACAGTGAATTCCAGGTCAGCCGGGGCTAGTGTGAGACCCTACCTCAACTCCCCCACCCCCCGCCCCCAAAAAAGAATTCTCCAGCTGCAACTGTCATTCCTGTCAGGCTGAGAAACACTGTCACAGACCCACTTCAGTCACTAGGTCCTTAAAATTCTTTATCACTGTGGAAATAAAATGACTAAGTCTAAAATTCAATCCTTTTTTTTTTTGTTAAATTCCCTGGGCAGGGTTTGAGGCAGGGTCTCATTCTAGGCCAGGATGACCTGGAACCCACTCTGTAGGTTGGCCTCAAATGCATGGCTCTTCTATTTCAGTTTTCCAAACGCTGGAATGAAAGGCATCACATACCCAGCTAAAAAATTCAATTCTTACTTTTAAAGTTATTTTTGTGTGAATATATGTGATGTGTGTGTGCATACAATAGTGTGCCCATTTGGCCCGGGGTTGGCAGAGGACAACTTTCACAGCACAAGCTTCCAGGAAATTCTCATGCCCATACTTCCCTCTCATCTTGCTGTCCATATGCTGGTATTATAGAAGCCCACCATGACTTTCACCTTTTTATTTTTTATTTATTTATTTTGGGTATTTTTCAAGGTAGGGTCTCACTCTAGCTCAGGCTGACCTGGAATTCACTATGGAGTCTCAGGCTGGCCTCAAACTCATGGTGATCCTCCTACCTCTGCCTCCCACGTGCTGGGATTAAAGGTGTGTGCCACCACACCCAGCTCACCTTTTTACATAAGGACTGTGGCTTAAACTCAGGTACTCTAGCTTGAATAGCATCCACTAAGTCATCTCCATGGCCCCTAAAATGCAGTTCTTAGTTCACCTTAGAATATGTTTTTATATGTTTATGTAAACTGATTTACATAAATTCAATATGAAGCTAAAAGTAAACACATGAAAACTGAAAATAAGTCATTAAAACCTCACCACTTATAACCAAACAAGTAGGAAAAGCATTCTTATTTTTACCCATATACTCACACTTTCCCTTATTTGCGCATCTAGAAGGTAGTTGTAAGGACAAAATACTATGTCGGCTTCTTCTATTAGTTCTCGAGCCGTGTAATATGGACATGCCTTCAGTTTTTTACCTAGGCTGACAAGCTCTTCTATGTCCCAGGCTTTATGCATCCCTCCAAGAGTCTGTAATGTTTGCTGATTACCAATTTTATGAACTCCATGATACAGATAGCAGGATTTTCCCTACAAACAAACAGATATAACTGAAATGTGAACCAATTTTGGAAAATGTGGAATAAAATAAAGAACATTGTTAAAGCCACAAAGCTAGTATTTTACAAAGAAAGCAGATAATATTTATAACACACCTTTTTCCCCCTCTATGAGACGGCCTTGGGCCTCATTATGTTGCCCATGCTGACTTTGAATTCAGGGTTCAAGTGATCCTCGTGCTGGGATTATAAACCCAGGCCATCGCTCCTGGTTACAATCACACCAATTTAAAAGATACTATAGTGACTGAGAATGAGAGAGAGACAGAGAGCTACAGATGCCTCAGATTAACCTGAGATGAGTATTTTTTAAATTATAATTGTTGTGACTGTGATATTAGGCATAAAGCATTTTTGAAAAGATAAGCAGAGCAATGATATCATTGGCTACTTTTAAGGATGAGAATTAAGGATGGAGGAGGGGGACTGGAAGCATGGCTGAGTGGTCAAAGACACTTGTTTTCAAAGTCTACTGGCCCAAGTTCAATTCCCCAGTCACCCACATGAAGCTGGAAATAAAAAGAGGCACAGGTGTCTGCGTTCGCCTATATGCATACATGCAAACAAATAATAAATAAATAAATATTTTAAAAAGAGAATTGAATGACTGGGCACAGGAGGAAAGGAATTTCTTTTGGCTCTTGTTTCCTCCTCTAGATCAGGCTGACCTGCTTCCACCTCAATTCTGAGCCATGTGACAGGAAGAAGGGAAGGAAAGGAAAAAAGAAAATCTTGGGAAAAAATAAAGACAGAACACTCCAAAAATATTCACGAAACACAAGAGTACCAAAAAAAAACCCCTATAAATTATAATTCTGTGTCACAAGAAAGTACCATTAACACTTTGATATATTTCATATTTCTTTTATACATATGTATATGGAAGGCTTACATCTCTACAATGTAACCCAATATTAACATTAAAAACAAACTGATTCAGGTTGGAGAGATGGCTTAGCAGTTAAGCGCTTGCCTGTGAAGCCTAAGGACCCCAGTTCGAGGCTCGATTCCCCAGGACCCACGTTAGCCAGATGCACAAGGGGGCGCACATGTCTAGAGTTTGTTTGCAGTGGCTGGAGGCCCTGGCGCGCCCATTCTCTCTCTCTCTCTTTAACTGCCTCTTTCTCTCTCTCTCTGTCACTCTCATATAAATAAATAAAAATAAACAAAAAATTATTTATAAAAAAAGAAAAAAACAAACTGATTCATATTAGGAAAATCTCATGTCATTAGGCAGGTTTTTTACTATTGCTCACATATGTACTCGGAATTGATGTGCCATAGTTGATGAACGAGTTTGCTTAGTACCAGGCATTTAGACTGTTACCAGTTTCTGCTTTGAAACACAGCAGTGTATAACCCTGTGCAGTGCATATCCCGGTGCCCACTTCTGAACCATTTCTAAGCATCTCTTAGCATACAATCTTAGATTGTACTAGGTATAAGAAACTAGGAAGTATTTTTATATGTCTTGAGAACATATCACCCAATTATTCTCCAGAAAGTGAATACCATTAGCCGTTCCCACAGCCTAAGCAGCATAACTATCTTGGCCTACTTTATAAGTGAAAAACAGAAGAATTTTGTTTTGATTTACAAATATGAAATATATTTAAAAACACAGAAACAAAGACAGAGAAAGAGAGAAAGAAAGAAGATAAACCTAATGTCTACCACCCAGAGAAGAAATGTTAAGTTATGGTAAACTCATACAAAAGCTATGCCCTTTTAAAATGATTGTGTTTACCAGGCATGGTGGTGGCACACGCCTTTATTTCCAGCACCAGCACTTGGGAGGCATAGGTAGGATTGCTGTGAGTTCAAGGCCAGCCTGGGACTACCAAGTGAGATCCGATCCAGGTCAGCCTGGGCTAGAGTGAGACCCTACCTCAAAATAAATAAATAATAAAATGATTGTGCTAATGTGTTAGGCGCACTAAAAATGTCATGTGAGAAAAATAAGCACTGAGTGTGCACAGAATGACTCATCATGTAAGTTGTTTAGCTTGAATCACCTAGCCGTGTTCACGTATTAGCTATATTACTTTTTGTTGTTGTTGTTTTGAGGTAGGGTCTCACCACAGTCCCAGGCTGGCCTCAAGCTCACAGTCATCCTCCTACCTCTATCTCCCAAGTGCTGGGATTAAAGGTGTACGCCATCACACCTGGCCTACTTTTCTTTGTGTCTTTTCTTTTCTTTTATAGACAGGTTCTTGCTGTATAGCCTAGGTGGCCTCAAATTTGGAATTGTCCTACGACAAAATGTCAGCCTCCAGAGTGCTGCCATTACAGGTATGCGCCACCACGCCCAGCCAATTTCCTACTTCAGTTATCTTTTGACACTAAGTGGCTCAATAATGAGCCACTGTTCATCAAGTCCATGTATAAGTTGAAAAAAAAATATGGTGTTTCTGTTTTTTGTTTTTTTTTTAAGTTTAGCTAATGAAGTTTATTTATTTGAGAGAGAAAGAGCAAGAGGCAGACAGGGAGAATGGGTGCACCAGGGCCTTCAGCTGCTGCAAATAAACTCCAGAAGCACGCACTACCCTGTGCATCTGGCTTACATGGGTCCTTTTAAATATATAGAGACTCTCTCTCTTCTCTCTCTCTCTCTCTCGCTCTCTGCCTCCTTCTCTCTGTCGCTCTCAAATAAATAAATAAACAAAAAAATTAAATATATAGAGAGACATTTATCTATAGCTATATTATCTATATTTTAATCTAAGAACTCTTCAAATGAAGAATCTGTTTTCAAACCATACATACATTATTATATACATTAATATGCCTATAAATTGCTAGAAACACAGTAAACCTGAAAAGGGTCATAACATACAAAAGAATGTAAGCAGGGTGTAGTGGTACACGCCTTTAATTACAGCACTTGGAAGCCTGAGGTAGAAGGATCTCTGTGAGTTCGAGGCCAACTTCAGACTACATGGTGACTTCCAGGCCACTGTGGGGTACAGTAAGACCCTACCTTGAAAAATAAAATTAAATTAAAATTTAAAAAATTAAAGAAAAAGAATGTAAGTAAGCAAATACAAAGGAAGATAAGACATGGAACATCTGAAGACTGTTGTCCAAAGCATTGTACCAACCGTGTTCAGGAATGCTACCCGATGCCTCGCCACAGTTAAAAACAGGAAAAAAGTTCATGGAACTCTATTTGGTTCAGGTTCTACACGATTGTGTCTACTTTGTCTAACATCACTGTGTTTCTAAATCCTTCATATTGTGTCAGCTTCCCCATACTTTCAGGATAACTTCTGGGTTTGTTTCTAATGTAATCAAAACAGCAATGATACAGGAGTTGGAAAACTTGAGTTCTGGTTCCTAAACTTTCTTGCTAATTACTTGTCTGACCGGGCATATCTCAGGGCTCATTGTTCTCATGTGACAAGCCTCAAGGGTCATGGACCAGAACCCTTTAAGGATTCCTCCTGACTTGTCAACTATACTTCCTCTAAAGTTTCTTTCTGCTCTGAAATTCTGTGATTCGAGAATCCAAAGACAGCTGAAATGTGCCAACTTTTTTTTTATACTGAATCTGATGTACTCCTGCCTTAATAATAGGATGGTCAATATTTCTTCATTCTAAGCATCTCCCATTCAATTCTGAAATCTAACCTTATAATCACTAAGGTGCCCTCAGATGCTATGACTATTATCTATTTAATGACTTTATTCTTACATATTAAGTCTCACTTGAAGAAAAAAATCATATTCGATATCTAAAATGGCCTTCAGAATTCACATTTCTAGGTCAAGTTAAACTAATTTTTTCCTAATTAAAATAAAAAAATAACCTCATCAGATAAGCACATACTCTTCCAGAATGAGAGCACTTTAATAAAAGAAACAGTAAACAAAACACATGGGCTTACAGATCAAGCCAAAAAATCAGAAAGTTTACACATTAAGGGCACTTAGAAAGACAGCCCAGTCCAGGCTGATAGTAAATCCAAGAGCTCATCCATTTTCGCAGTGTAACACAACCCTGGGGGAGTCTGTCAATTGGAGCGTTATCACACTTTAAACTCTTTTCACTCAAACTGTCAGTTATCTATTTATCATTTCGCTTTGGTGATTTAGCCACAGTAAACACAGACACCTATGGTGACTTTGTAATTGGCCCTCATTACAATACCAAATTACTCTGAGGGCTTGGGAACAAGAAAAAAGAATGTTCATGAATACCCAGGTGGTATGCATTCTGAGACAGGATTAAGTCAAAGCAAACCACAAGCAGATATCTTCATTTATTTATGACAACTAATATTAAAAAATAAAATACTTATTCACTCTAGCCAATGAAAAACTTCTAAAACTTGAAGTCTACTGAATTATTTTTATGATTCAAACTTACGAGAATATAGATCAATAGTCATGGGATTCTAGGTGATTAAAGCAAGACTATTTGCCTGTAGTATACAATCTTTAATTTCACCAAGGCATTTTCTACAAGTACATAAGTTTCTCAATAACAAGCAAAAAATAAAAAAAGATCATTTCAATGCCAGCAAGTATTTGTGGAATTCAGCAGACCAGTTAACCATTTATGGAAAAAAGTCTAGTTAAGCATGAAATTTGTAGTTTTACCATAAAGAGCTTTTACTTTCTTTATTTTTAGCATTTTCATCTCCCTTTGAAGAGAATTAAAATATATATATATATATATATATGTATATATATATATATATATTTATATATAGTGAAAAGATTTCACAATTCTCCTTAAAGAGCTTACATGGAAATAAATATAGCTGTGGAATTTCAACAATGGTTTGCATTGAATAATTAATTCTATATCTCTTCCTGGCTTTAAAGAAGTCACTCAAGCTTTCTCACTGGATCTGCTTACTACTTGTACATTATAATTTCTTTTATACTATATAAATTTAAATGCTATTAAAATCTCTTACATATCCCTAAATAAAGCTTGACTAAACTCTCACCTGAGTACACAAAAACAAACAAAAAAGAACGGAGGAAAAAAAGCACAATACAAAATATGCAGTAGAAGGTAATAGGCCAATGAAATGAAATTCTTGGACTCTTAGTCTTTTGTGTAGAATCAACTCTGCTTAATAAAATATTAACGAAAGACAAAAAAAAACTTTTCAAATACACTATCAGAGGTAATTGCATATACTAGTTCACCAATAATTTGAGTATAATTTTATACTTATAACTTTAATCAGAGTAAACTAACAACACTAAAACATAAACTCTCAAAATAATACTGCCCAAAACAATATTAAAAAATCATGGGCTAGAGAGATGGCTCAGTAGTTCAGGCACTTGCATGCAAAGCCTGAGGACCCAGATTTGATTTCCCAGTACCCACTGTAAAGCCAGATGCACAAAGTGGCACATTCACCTTGAGTTCATTTGCAGTGGCTAGAGGCCCTCACATGCCCATTCTCTCTCTCCTTCTCTCTCTCTAGCTCTCTCTCTCTGTCTCACCTCTTATCTGCCTCTTTCTCTGTCAAATAAATAAATAAATAAAATATTTTTTTAAAAAAACATGTCATTGAGCTGGGCATGGTGGCACATGCCTTTAAACCCAGCACTCGGGAGTCAGAGGTAGGTGGATTGCTGTGAGTTCAAGGCCACCCTGAGAATACATAGTGAATTCACTATGCAGGTTAGCCTAGGCTACAAAGCAAGACCCTACCTTGAAAGTAAAAAAAATTTTAAAAAGTCATTGATCAGAAACACTTCTGTATTTCTACCTAGGCTAAATTTTTACAATTCCAATTTCCTCTAGCAAATTTTAAAACTATTTATGACAATATTTTAAAATTAAAAATCTGGTGTAAGTTTTAAGAGGCATCTGTACTAAAATGAATTACAAAACAGAATAATCACAGTTCTCAACTTTAAAAAAAAAATCCCAAACTTTGCTCAGCCTAAACTATCTTAAGTTTTTAATTATGTAAAATAATTAATTAGATCAAATTAGACTATGTTCTTAACACATTTTTATCTCCTCATACGGTTTCTTCCACATTCAAATATTTTGCTAGAAGGACTTTTTAAAAGGTGGCATCTGACTGCAATGGGAATGAATGCCAAGGAATTAGATACCTGCAACCTTTAGGATTGAAAGCTCATCTTTTGAACATGAATAAGGACCTTTATATGGTAATTTTATTTTTCAAAAAAAAATCAATTCTAACAACTCATTTTACTTTCATAAATTAATCTGATAATCACTAGAAAACTACATATAAGATACGTATCACTTTGAATGTTTCCAGTCTTATTTTTCCTCTAAAACAAAGTAACTTTTACTCACATCTTTTCCATCCAGCAATTCCATGCACTTTTCATTTCTGTTGAAGTTACCAACGACTTCGGGATGGACACAGGTATGATCCCTGCTGGAGAGAATAGTCATTGGGACTCCTGCGTACGCTGTCTTCCGAAGCTCTCTAGTAATCTGAGCGATCTGCTTGTGTGTGCGCGTCCCAAAATATATTTTAGGTCTCTTGGATTTCCCCTCCTGGTCCTTCTTAACGGTACTTGAGGACTCATGACTGTGTCCTTGTTTAGTGGAACAAGAGCACCTACAGCAGTGGCCAGGGGGCTGCAACAAAGGAAAGAAAACATTACCAAAGCTGGCCTACCACACCAAATGTTATAAAACCTTTCACAGAAGCACAATAGTCAAACAGAGAAAGTTTTAAATATTAGAGGATCTCAAACACATTGTCCAAGAAAGCTTAGTCCTTTTCCCCTCCATTCAAGGTTATCAGTAACACTGCCTTGATTGCATTCTTTCCAACATACCATTCACACTCTCCCCACTCGAATGTTTTAAGTACATTCTTAACTACCCTCTTTCATAAGTGACAAAAAGTAAAAATACAAGATCACTACAATTCCCCTTGAGTTTCATGTGAAATTATTACATCATAATTTAGAATTGATAGTTTTGCTCACAGCATAGCTCAAATATTCTATATCAATATGTTCTACAAAGTATTTTAGGTATACTTTACAAAATAAGGAGTTATCAGGTTGAATCTGATGCATCACTACAAAATGAGTAAAGAAAATTCTTAAATGAAAGTATAAAAATGAGTATAAAATATTAACATGTAATAGTGAAAGCAGGTTGGTTACATGGAACAAGTCTACTGAAATCCAATTACATGTCAAGAAATGCAAATCCATCACTAAAATTATCCAAGATAGCTGTTTTGGAAAAATTCACTAGTAAGTCACTATCACAACTGAAATAGTTATGTAAATGTCTCCTTAAATACAACTTTATGGAACATCAGAAATAGGATCTAATATTTACCTATTTTATCTCTTGCTTCCAAATTCTGAATTATTTTTTCAAATTTAATTCTATTAGAGCTCACAGGTTCTTAATAACTACTCCCTTCAAAGCCTCTCTATATCAAATGAGATAGAATGAAGCTTCATTTAAGAGAAATACTGTAAAAGTCGCTAATAAGGAAAAAAAAAAGGTAAATGGCACAGTAATTTAAAAGAATTTATACTGGAAAGCTTTAGTTTCATAGAACAAATACTTGACTTAGAGAATTTTTTTTTTTTTGTAATCAGTAAGATTAGCCTTCATAAACAAATGCTAAGTCATAGCATGTTACACCACAATACTGGGGATCAAGCTGTCTTTTAGCCTCAATCCAGTGGAAAGGCAAGTTCAAATTACTCCTCGTCTCGCTCAACCTTGTCTGCCATTAAATATTACAATACATGATAGAATGGATGTAAATGTGACCCTTCTGGAGCTGTCACTCACTGGGATAAAAGGTTCACTGATGTGCCAAATAAACAGTCAGTCAAAGCAGATAGGGTTACAGCCGTGCTAGAATTGTTACACTCCCCTCTCAGGTTGCCAGCAACAGCAGATTTCATTACAGAGTGCTGCCACATTAAATAGCCACTTCCAAATATCCTGCCTTCTATATTGAATAATTACTTATTCACCGAAAGGATAAAAAGAAGAGTTATGAATGGAGCCTCTTGTCAACAGTGAAGCAGGAAACAGCTGACATGTGGCTTATGTTACATATGTTGCAATATCTAACAACTTATGGTCACAGAGAAAATGGAATGCAAATTATACCATGATAGTTTGATTGAATTCATTTTTTTGATCTTTGAAGTGATCACATTAATTAACAGGCTAAAAAAAAACTAAGGTAACACTGGGTTATAGAATATTTACTTTCAAACTTTTTATTCTCTCATATCCATATCGTTAAATTTACCTCAATATCAGAATGGCACGGCCTATTACATCATTCTGTCTTATATGGATCCACTATATCCAAGCCTAAAACTAATCCTTTAAAACAACTTTTTTTCAAGGCTTAAGAAACCTACTTTTTGTTTTTGTTTTTTTGAGGCTGGATCTCATTCTAACCCAGGCTGACTTGGCATTCACTCTGTAGTTCCAGGCTGGCCTCAAACTCAAATTGCTCCTCCTACCTCTGCCTTCTGAATGCTGGGATTAAAGGAATATACTACCATGCCTGGCAAAATCTACTTTTTGGTGGAAATTTTTCAATATTCACTTCACTTAACATATACCTCCTACTTCTATTAAGTCAATCTTTTCCTGATAATTCCTTACTCCCCAAATCAGGCAACACAGAAACATACAAAATAAATCAACAATCACAAATATCTTAGTATTTAGCATAATAGACATTTACATATATCTTTCACATAATTATTTTCAAATGAAAAGGGATACTGCTATAATGACACTGTCAAAACACTGCATATTCAAAACTTTTAATTTTTAAAATGATTGAATTGGGCACTTACAACAAAGTAGTACTCTACATTAAAATGTTATACTAGAGCTGGAGAGACGGCTTAGCGGTTAAGCGCTTGCCTGTCAAGCCTAAGGACCCTGGTTCGAGGCTCGATTCCCCAGGACCCACGTTAGCCAGATGCACAAGGGGGCGCACGCGTCTGGAGTTCGTTTGCAGTGGCTGGAGGCCCTGGCGCGCCCATTCTTTCTCTCTCTGTCCGCCTCTTTCTCTCTGTCTGTCACTCTCAAATAAGTAAAAATAACAAAAAAAAATTTTTTAAAGTTATACTGGTGGCTGTACTAACAAAAGCAAAAGATTAAGAATTTGTTTCAAAAAAGTAACTAAAATGGCTTTGTTTAGGTACCTTAATTTTTTTATACCATTAACACAGAAAATTATAAACCATAGCTAATTTTATATTAAATGTGTTTTGTTAACTTTTAGATTGATCTGAAGTAATTATGGCATCTGTGAATTCAAGAAAGAGTTTTTTTTGTTTGTTTGTTTGTTTGTTTGTTTTGGGTTTTTCGAGGTAGGGTTTCACTCTAGCCCAGGCTGACCTGGAATTCACTATGGAGTCTCAGGATGGCCTCGAACTCACCGGGATCCTCCTACCTCTGCCTCCCGGGTGCTGGGATTAAAGGCGTGCGCCACCACGCCCGGCTAAGAAAGAGTTCTTAAAAACATGGTTCTCAATGGGTGACTGAACAAAAAAAGTAGACTGAAATTTTAAAGTTGAATCTTTTTTCCTTCACATTATTAAAGAATTATTTCTTCAAAAGTGACTTTCTAGTACGGTTCTCATTTCAAAGATTTGGAAAAATCATCAGTGAAGAGGGGAAAACTATATGTCACATGGTAAAGACTAGAGAAAACTATTTACTTAATGACAAATAGACATCCTTCTACTAAAACGAGTAACTTTCAGTACTGTACAAAAACAAAAAGAAAAGATCTGGATAACAATAGTGACAGGAGGCCAGAATATTCCCTAAATCCAGCTAATGTAGCTGCTACTTCATTGCCTTTCACTGAAACCCTGGGCTTAGAAAACTCGAACAACTGGATAAATAAAGTTAAATAATTTGGCATCTCTCCCTAGGTATTTCTCCTGCTAAGAAATAATCAGGGTGGTCTTTCATAGGATGTTTTGTTTTTAGCTTTGCTCTTTAAATTTATATACATTTTAATAAGACTCTAGAAAATAGATTTAAAAGTATTCATTTTGATTTAGTGTATTGGAAGGTCAACAGGTGAAACACACAAGCTCCCAAAACCCAATGAACTCGATGACCTGTAAATGGTATAGTCAGTAGCAGAATAGAGCTCTTTAAGAGATGATGTCTTCAACACAGTGAGAAACTATCCAGTCCTTTTAAGTCAGCAAAAGACAAGAAATTCCCACACTAGTGGCAACAAAAATACATCATCATTTAAAGAGAAAACAAGGGACGCATGTGGGTATGACAGCTGTAACATTTCCCTCAACTGTTCCAAACAACACTTCAAAGTTACAGCAGGTCTTTTTAAAAGGTCAGCAACCAAGGACTTTTATAAAGTTTTCCATGTTTGTAATAATTTCTATTTCCCTCTCCTGTTGTATTACATAAAGACATATCTAAATGCCTTGGACGGATAAAGGATTAGATTTGATCTCAGAAGGCCAACTTTTGAGTCCCTACCACCACTCCTTTGAAAAAGCTATGCTTAGCAGTTCCAACAGGAAGATTCCACAATGCCAAATGCTAGTTCCCCAGCTTGCCCCAATCTTACCCTGTACCCTACCCACAAAACAGAATGCCTAAATGCTTAAAAAATAAAATGAGCATGATGATTAAATACAAATTAATTTTATATAGAAAACAGAAATTAATCTTATTGTCAAGAATAAGGCAGGGAAAATGGCACATAGCCTGTAATATATACATATACATATACATATATATGTATATATGTATATAAACACACACGCACACACACACACACACACATATATATACTGAAATATTTAACAATTTCTAATCTAGAGCAAAATGTAATACAGATTATGTCACAATTATTTTGACCAAATACTATGTTACTGTGATAACTGTATACATCAGGGGAGCTTCTAAATGGAGACTGTGGATTGAATCCTAAAACCAGACCTAAAAGGACATATTTAATATGAAAAGTTAAACAAATAAGCTGGGAGTGATGTGCATGGCTCTAATCCCAGCAACTGGAAAGCTGAGGCAGGAAGATCAGGAGTTCAAGGTCATTCTCAGCTGCACAGTAAGTTTAAACCAGTCTGGGTTAACTGAGACCCTATTACAAAAAAAATTTATACACACATAAACACACACAGACACACATACAGTAGAAAAGAAAATGATATGGATGGAAAACTAAGTCAACAAAGGATAATCTGTATTTTCCCTAACTTTGCATATAGATAGCTACTTTTTTTCAACTACACTGCAAATTCTTTAAGTATAGAAACTCACATTTTTTGTGTATGTGTATGGGCCTGACGTGTGTGTGGTATGTGTATGCATGTCCATCTGTGTGGATGCATGTGTGTGTGCACAGGCATGCAGGGGCCAGAGACTGAGTGTACTCCTCAACTGCTCTCCACCTTATTTTTTGGCTGAGCCCAGAGCTCACTGGATTGGCTCCTGCCTCTGCTTCCCCAGGACCAGGGTGATAGGCATGCACCATCATGCTTGGCACTATCTGTGGGTGCTGGGGATCTGAACTCATGTCCTCATGCTTATGCAACAAGCCCTTTATACACTGAGCCATTTCCCTTGCCCTATCACATTTCTTCACATGACGCATGCTTGGAGCATGGTGCTTTGCACACAAGTAGAATTTCAATTATAGTTTTGAATGACAAACATATATCTTGGTGTGTTGAGTATTAGTAATATCATTTATGAAGGCTGCTCCTGGGCTAAGCACTTTACATGTGTTATCTCATTTCACTCAAGAAACATTAGCATTCCTGCTTCTGCCGAGCCAAGCTGAAGGCAATGAGAATGGTCACCTCACGGCACTGACAGAGAGCGCTTCTCTCACCAGTTGTTCTACACAGCTTACTTTGGGGAGTCCAGTGATACTAGTTTCACGGAATAAGGAATTGTTTAAAGGTCAGTTCCACATGCATTACTTCTGAATGCAATTACAAAATATTCTTAAGGGTAAGCTATAAAGTTTAATACATAAATTATTTTAACTCATTATTTAAATTGCTTCTAACAAGATCCATGTTAAGGACAAGGGGAAAAAAACTTTCAAATAATAGACTCTTTACAGCAAACATCAGCAAAGTCTTTCCATAAAGGTCCAGAGAATAAATAATTAAAGTCAATGCTCTTTTATAACATGTGGGGGGTGTGTGTTGTGTGTTGTGTCTTAAGTAGGAGAAAAGAATTTTTTTTGTTTGAGACAGGGTCTCACTAAGTAGCCCATGCTGATGCTGAACTTAAGACCAAACAAGCCTTAAACTTGATCCTCTTACCTCAGCCTACAGAATGCTGGGATTAAAGACATGTACTATTATGCCTAACCTGCTTATTCTTTTTAAAAAATATTTTATTTTTATTTATTTATATGAGAGGGAGAGACAGAGACAGAGAGAGAGAGAGAGAGAGAGAGAGAGAGAATGGGCATGCCAGGGCTTCCAGCCACTGCAAACAAACTCCAAATGTATAGGCCACCTTGTGCATCTGGCTTACATGGGTACTGGGGAACTGAACCGAGGTCCTTTGGCTTTGCAGGCAAGTGCCTTAATCACTAAGCCATCTCTCCAGCCCCTAACCTGCTTATTCTTAACCACTAAACCAAAAGTTAAAAAAAAAAAAGAAAGAAAATTCTGGAACTACCATATTAGTATGTAAAAATTCTATTTTAAAAGACACCATCGTCAGGCCCCTGCATGTCCACAATCCTTATAAATACCAGTTACCTCAGAGGCAAGGGGAAAGGGACTACAAGTTCAAGAGTAGCCTGGCAACCTACCAAAACCTTATCTCAAAATAAAAAATTTAGGGTTGGAGAGATTGTTCAGTGCTTAAGGCACCTGCCTGCAAAGCCTAAGGACCCAAGTTCAATTCCTCAGTAACCATGTAAAACCAGATGTATAAGGTGGCATATACATCTGAAGTTCATTTGCAATGGCTAGAGGCCCTGGCATGCCAATTCTCTCTCTATCTCTCTCAAATAAATTAATTAAAGATTAAATGAAATGAAAAATTTAAAGGCCTGGGAGTACAGTTCAATGGTAGAATACTTGCCTAGCATGTGCAAGGGTCTAGGTTTAATCACCAGTACCAAAAAAAAAATATCTTCCTGGGGGGGGCATCCTGGGCTAGAGCAAGACCCTACCTCAAAAAAACAAACACAAGAACAAAAAGCCAGGCATGGTAGCACACACCTTTAATCCCAGCACTGGGGAGGCTGAGGTAGGAGGACTGCCATGAGTACCAAGGCCACTCTGAGACAACATAGTGAATTCTAAGTCAGCCTGGGTTAGAGTGAGACCCTACCTCAAAAAAACAAATAAATTGATGACTGGAATAAAAACATAAAACCTTAACCAGGCGTGGTGGTGCATGTCTTTAATCCCAATACTTGAGAGGCAGAAATAGGAGGGTCACTCATGTGAGTTCGAGGCCAACTTGGGACTATAGAGAGAGTTCCAGGTTAGCCTGGGCTCGAGCGAAACCCTACCTCAAATATTCTAGGTTCTCACAAGTTTCTTCTTAGACCCCACTGAAACAACTTCCATGTTATCCCCTCCTAGTCAAAACTTTTCCAACTGACGTATTAGGAAACAAGTTAATTTGTAGTCCATGGGATGTTACAGAAGGTTTAGGATAACTGAGAAACTAGCACACAATTTTGTGTGCATTTTTAGAAAGTGAATCCGTAAGTATTATAGGTGCTCAATTAGAATTGTGACTGCTTTGGGTGAGGGATTTATTATAAAATTTATGGCTGATTTTTTTTTATTGGAAATCAAATGGAAACAGTACGTTCTTGACAGCTGATGGCCATACACATTTGTTTTACAAGGAATAAGCAAGATGACAATGAAAACGTGCTCACTGCTTTTAAACTCATCTCTATTTTAATGTCCATTAATTATCTAATATTAACATAAGGCTTAAAAACTTGGGCAGTTCACTAATCTATGTATCTAATTCAATTTTATAAATAAAAAAGTAACTTAAAAAATTTTCTAGCTGTGCCAGGCGTGGTGGTGCACGCCTTTAATCCCAGCACTCGGGAGGCAGAGGTAGGAGGATCGCTGAGAGTTCGAGGCCAACCTGAGACTACAGAGTGAATTCCAGGTCAGCCTGAGCTAGAGTGAGACCCTACCTCGAAAAAACAAAAAAATAAAATAAAAAAATAAAAATAAAAAAAAATTTCTAGCTGTGTGCATTGGGTCATACTTAGAATCACAGCACTGGGAAGGCTGAAGATCACTGTGAGTTCAAGGCCTACCTAGGCTACCTAGTAAGTTCTAGGTAAGTTTGGGCTAGAGTGAGACCCTTCCTCAAGAAAAAAAAAAAAAAAGTTGGGCTGGAGAGATGGCTTAGTGGTTAAGGTGCCTGCCTGCAAAGCCTAAGGACCCAGGTTTGATTCTCCAGGTCCCACATAAGCCAGATGCATAAGGTAACGCATCTGGAGTTAGTTTGCTGTGGCTAGAGGCCCTGACACTCCCGTTCTCGTTCTCTCTCTGTCTCAAATAAAGAATTTTTTTAAAATTCTTCAAGTTGCTACAAAATGCACAATAAATTTGTAAAGGAGAAATTTATAATCTTAGATATTCAAGTTTTATTGTTTATTATTTATTTATTTGAGAACAACAGAGAGAGGAAGAGTCAGATAGAGAGAATGGGCATGCCAGGGCCTCCAGCCACTGCAAACTAACTCCAGATGCGTGTGCCCCCTTGTGCATCTGGCTAACGTGGGTCCTGGGGAATCGAGCCTCAAACCAGGGTCCTTAGGCCTCACAGGCAAGCACTTAACCGCTAAGCCATCTCTCCAGCCCAGATCTTCAAGTTTTAAAAGGTTCATTTTCATCTACCATTTATCCAGGAAAAAAAAAAAAAAAAGTAAAATACTGTCTTTTTCAAAAAGTTAGGTAAGAGCTGGTAGAAAAGGGCTAATGAACATAGACTTATACTACAATCTTTGAGGCATTAAAAAAAAAAAGAGGACTTTTTTAAATTAACTTTATCAATGATTTGCTGTCGTTCAAGCCATCTAAACAGATACAGAATGGCCGTTGTGCAAAAATCTCACATAAGCACACACTTCAGTAAGATAGCAAAAGTGACAGATCTATACCTTTTCAACCATTCTTCTAAAGAAAGAAAAGTTCAAACAGGAATACTGTGCTGCCAGTTTCATGATTAAACTGCACAAAGCAGCTGTTTATCCGCTCGCAGCAACCAGCAGGTGAACCTGATTCAATATTTATCACAGGCTTTCACAGATCACTGCTAACCAAGCAAACGTTTTAATTAAGTTGGAACTTGCTTCAAAGAGCTCATTCAAGATGTCAATCAGCAGGTATGGGATCAGATACAGTGTCAGGTGAGAGTGTGTAATACAAATCCACAACTTTCTTCATCCCATCTCTGTAAATTAGCCTGCTCGAAAGTTCAGACTCTGATTGTAACAGACTGCCAGTCTCCTGGAATGTGTAACTGAAGTCACTCAAATTCTATTGTGAAGGTTGTAAGCAATATGTTAAACTGCAATGGGCTAGCACATTAAGACAGATCTTTTTCACGGTTGTTTTTTGATACCGTAAGTGTTTGTTACCCTACTCTCCACTTACTGTTTACTTTCTTGCCTAGTGTAAATGGGAATTCCTCAACACAGGTGCCCTAGTTTCTGAAAAGTCTGTTTCAGTAGACCTAATCAAAAAAAAAAAAAAAAAAAAAAAGATCCAAAGCAGGATAATTTTTATCTAAGATCATATTAGAACAATCTCATGGAGTAAGACGTCTCCGTTTAACCAACATGCCATAGAGATGATGACCAAATTGCTATAAAGCAAAACTTCTCAGATAATAGCACTGGTACACAGATGTGGTTACAGCACTTAGTCTTGAAGTAAGAGGGTGTCTCACTGACAAACTTCATGGTAAATATCTTGGGTGTTCATTAAAAACATAAAAATAGAGCTGGGCGTGGTGGCGCATGACTTTAATCCCAACTCTTGGGAGGCAGAGGTAGGAGGATAGCCATGAGTTTGAGGTCACCCTAAGACTACATGGTGAATTCCAGGTCAGCCTGGGCTACAACGAGACCCTACCTCAAAAATAAATAAATAAATAAATAAATAAATAAATAATAAAAACAGAGCTGGGCATGGTGGTGCACGCCTTTAATCCCAGCACTTGGGAGGCAGAGGTAGGAGGATTGCCATGAGTTTGAGGCGGCCACCCTAAGGCTACAGAGTGAATTCCAGGTCAGCCTGGGCTAGAGTGAAACCCTACCTCAAAAAAACAAAAAATATAAATTAATTAATTAATTAAAATTAAAATAGGGGTTAGAGAGAGGGCTTAGCAGTTAAGGTGCTTGCCTGTGAAGCCTAAGAACCCAGGTTTGATTCTCCAGGCCCCACGTAAACCAGACTCACATGGTGACGCATGCATCTGGAGTTCATTTGCAGTGGCTAGAGGCCCTGGTGCGCCCATCTCTTTCTCTCCCTCTCTGTCTCTAACAAATAAAAATTTTAAATGAAATAAAAATAAGGCTGGAGGGATGGCTTAGCGGTTAAGGTGTTTGCCTACAAAGCCAAAGGACCCAGGTTCAATTCCCCAGGACCCACGTTAGCCAAATGCACAAGGGGGTGCATGCATCTGGAGTTCGTTTACAGTGGCTGAAGGCCCTGGCGTGCCCATTTTCTCTCTCTCTCTTTCTCTGTCAAATAAATAAAAATTTAAACTTTAAAAAAAATAGGGCTGCAGAGATGGCTTAGCAGTTAAGGTGCTTTTCTGCAAAGACAAGGGACCCAGGTTTAATATCCCAGGACCCACATAAGCCAGATGCACAAAATGGCACATGTTTCTGGAGTTCATTTGCAGTGGCTAGAGACCCTGGCATGCCTATTATTTCTCTATCTGGCGCGCTCTCTCTCTCTCTCTCTCTCTCTCTCATAAATAAGTAAGTTATTAAATTAAAATAGCTGGGGGTGGTGGCACACACCTTTAATCGCAGCACTTGGGAGGCAGAGGTAGGAGAATCACCATAAGTTCAAGGTCAGCCTGGGCTAGAGTGAGACCCTACCTCAAAAAACCTAAATAAGGGCTGGAGAGATAACTTAGCATTTAAGGCATTTGCCTGGGAAGCCTAAGGACCCAGGTTCGATTCCCTAGTACCCACATAAGCCCGATACACATGGTGGTGCATGAGTATCGAGTTTGTTTGCAGCAACTACCTCTCTTTCTCTCTCGGTCTCAAATAAATAAATAAAATCTTTTTTAAAAAAACTAAATAAATAAAAATAAAGGGTTGAAGAGATGCCTTAGCAGTTAAGGCACTTGCCTACAAAATCTGAGGACCCAGGTTTCGTTCCCTAGTACACAAACAAGCTAGATGCACATGCTGGTACATGCATCTGGAGTTTGTTTGCAATGCCTAGAAGCCCTGGTGCACCCATTCTCTGTCTCTCTCAAATAAATAAATAAAATAATGAAAAATGAATAAAATAAAAATAAAAGCAAGCATGGAGGTACAAGCCAAGAATGGTAGTACACCAATAATTGTAGCACTGGGAAGCTAAGTAGGGAAGCCTGGGTATTAAAGGCTAGCCTTGACTACCCTGCAAGTTCAAGTTTGAGGCTTTTCTGGGCTGCATAAGAGTCTGGACAAAATAATTCCACAGTCAATCACACAAGAAAATGAGAGGAAGGGTGAGGAAGCTAATCTTTACAAAGAACTGCTACAAACTGTAAACAGAGTATTTTAAAATCACAATTTTATTTTTTAATCTTTATTTTTAAAAAGAGAGAGGGCTGGAGAGATGGCTTAGTGGTTAAGTGCTTGCCTGTGAAGCCCAAGAACCCCGGTTCGAGGCTTGATTCCCCAGGACCAGATGAACAAGGGGGCACACGCATCTGGAGTTCGTTTGCAGTGGCTAGAGGTCCTGATGCACCCATTCTCTCTCTCTCTCTGCCTCTTTCTCTCTGTTGCTCTCAAATAAATAAATAAACAAAAAAATTAAAAAAAAAGAGAGAGGGGGGGGGTGGTTGCACCAGGGCTTCCAGTCAGTACAAACGAACTCCAGAAACATCTGCCACCTTGGGCATCTGGTTTATGTGGGTACTGGGGAATCAAACTTGGGTCCTTATGCTTTGCAGGCAAGCACCTTTGCCACTAAGCCATCTCTCCAGGCCCTCCCATTTATTTATTTATTTTATTTATTTATTTTTGGTTTTTGGAGGTAGGTTCGCACTCTAGCCCAGGCTAACCTGGAATTCACTATGTAGCCTCAGGGTGACCTCAAATTCCCTGCAATCCTCCTACTTCGGAATGCTGGGATTAAAGGTGTGCGCCACCATGCCCGGCTTTTTTTTTTTGTTTTGTTTTGTTTTAATAGGTAGGGTCTCACTCTAGCCCAGACTAACCTGGAATTCACTATGTAGCCTCAGAGTAGCCTCAAACTCACAGTGATCCTCCTACCACTTTGACTCCTGAGTGCTGGGATTAAAGGCATGTGCACCAAGCCCAGCAAAATCACCACTTTTTAACTCATAACATAGTGATTCAGGCAAACTATATGAATGGATGCTAAAAATCACTGGGTGAAACATTGTTGGGTACAGAATAGTCCCAGGCTCAAAGTATCACTCCTAGGTTAATCAGCAACCACAAAAGGAAAGTGGAAAAACATGTTAGTCACCATTTTAAATATTTTTATTTATTTATTTATTTGAGAGAGAGAGAGGAGAGAGAGAGAATAGAGAATAGGTGTGTCACAGCCTCCAGCCACCACAGAGGAACTCCAGATGCATGGGCCACCTGCGCATCTGCATCTGGCCTTACATGGGTCCCGGGGAATTGAACCGGGGTCCTTTGGCTTTGCAGGTAAGCGCCTCAACCTCCAACCCTTAGTCACCATTTTAACCAAGTGGTCCAATTTAGCCTCAACAGTGGTGAAACAAACTGAACATGGCAGCTCACTCCTAAAATCCAAAAACTTAGAAGGCTGAGGCAGGAGGATTGCCATGAGTTTGAAATCAGTCTGGACTATACAGTGAGTTCTAGGAAAGCCTATGTTATACCATGAGACCCTGCCCTAACAAAACAACAAAATCATACTGTTTAAGACAAATTGGCACCGTATACACATTGATGTAACACTAATGTGTGCTGGAGAGATGGCTCAGTGGTTAAAGGCACTTGACTGCAAAGCCTGATGGCCCAGGTTCAATATCCCAGTACCCATGCAAAAAACAGAAGCAGTAAGTGGCACACAGGTCTAGAGTTCGTTTGCTGCAGCAGAAGGCCCTGGTACACCCACTCTTCCTCTCTTCCCAAGTCTTTCTCAAATAAGTAAATATTTTTTTGCTGAGCATGGTGGCACACGCCTTTAATCCCAGCACTAGGGGGGCAGAGGTAGGAGGATTGCTGTGAGTTTGAGACCAGCCTGAGATACACAGTGAATTCTAGGTGGCCTGGGCTAGAGTAAGACTGTACCTTGAAATACCAAAATAACTAAATATATTTTTTAAAACACTAAAAAAAAAAACCTATTGTGACCTTCTTTTTTGGAAATTTTAAAATATATATATTTATTTGCACACATGCGCAGGGGAGAGGCACATCAGCGCCTCTTGCCAATACAAACACACACCAGACACTTGTGCCACTTTTTGCATCTGGGTTACATGGGTAGCTAAGAAACTGGACCCAGGCCAACAGGTTTTATAAAGAAGTGCCTTTAACTGCTAAGCCACTTTCCCAGCCCCTAATGTGCCCATCTTGACTATTACATCCAACAATCACATACAGATAAACAGTAGTGCTTACCTAGCATAGGCATGGCTCTGCGTTTGATTTCTACCAAAATGGGGGAAAATACCAAAAATATATGAATCAAAAAGAAGTTGGGCCAGGCATGGTGGCACATGCCTTTAATCCCAGCACAGGAGAGGCAGAGGTACGAGGATCACTGTGAGTTTAAGGACAACCTGAGACTACAGAATGAGTTTCCAATCAGCCTGGACTAGAGTGAGACCCTACCTCAAAAAAAAAAAAAAAAAGAGGTTGGGAGCTGAGAAGATGGCTCAGCAGTTAAAGGTGCTTTTTGCAAAATCTGTGAGCCTGGGTTCTATTCCCCAGTGCCCACATGAAGCCAGATGCACAATAGGGTATATGCATCTGGGAGTTTATTTGCAGTGTCAAGAAGTCCTGGTATACCCATTCTCTCTTTGCCCAAAAAAAAAAAGTTTCGACTAGACAAACGGTGGTAAAAAGACATATATTATTTATTTAGTTGGTAAAAATCCAATGGGGACTGGAGAAATGACTTAGCAGTTAAGGCACTTGTCTGCAAAGCCTAAGGACCCAGGTTCAATTCTCCAGGACCCATGTAAGCCAGATGCATATAGGGGCGCATGTATCTGGAGTTTGTTTGACCTGGCACACCCATTCTCCCCCCCCCCCCCGCCATCTCTCTGTCTCTAAGAAATAAAAATAAATATTTTTTAAAAAATTAATCTGGGCTGCAGAGATGGCTTAGCGGTTAAGGTGTTTGCCTGCAAAGCCAAAGGATCCCGGTTCAACTCTCCAGGACCCACATTAGCCAAATGCACAAGGGGGCGCATGCATCTGGAGTTCGTTTGCAGTGGCTGGAGGCCCTGGCATGCCCATTCTCTCTCTCTCTCTAATAAATAAATAAATAAAATATTTAAAAAACTAATCCAATGGTACATTTCTTTTTCATTTTTTTGTTTATTTTTATTTATTTGAGAGCGACAGACAGAGAGAGAAAGGCAGATAGAGAAAGAAAGAGAATGGGCATGCCAGGGCCTCCAGCCACTGCAAACGAACTCCAAACGTGTGCGCCCCCTTGTGCATCTGGCTAACATGGGTCCTGGGGAATCGAGCCTTGAACCGGGGTCCTTAGGCTTCCACAGGCAAGCACTTAACCGCTAAGCCATCTCTCCAGCCCTCCAATGGTACATTTCTGATGCACACCCATACTTATATTTCAAAAAGACTTAAAATCCTAATTCTTAGGATTGCAAGTCATTTTATTTTCTCCTTGATGGTATTATGGTATTTTTCCAACTTTCTTCAAAAAACCTTTTCAACTAAATAAGAAAATGCTACTATCCTATCCAGTTGTCTTCCACCTATTAACCAAAATACTATAAGCAAAATGTATACAAACCAAGTAGCTTCTTTCATGGGCATTAGATATGTGACATTATCAACATTCAAACCTCTAACACACTACCCACAAATCAACAGAACTTTTTCCAATAATGGAATGTTTAATATCTACATTCTTCAATATACTCACCATTAGCCAAATGGAGATGACAAGCATATGCACTTGAAAAGTAATTAGTGTAACTAAGTGAATTTTAATTAACTAAAATAAATAGCCACTGTTACTATCCATGCAAGCTTGGCATAGAAAAAGAAAGATTATATCAAAAAGTTTACATCAAAATATATCAAAAAGGGGCTGGAGAGATGGCACAGCAGTTAAGGCACTTGTATGCAAAGCCTAAGGACCTGAGTTCAATTCCCCAGTACCCACATAAAGCCAGATGCACAAGGTGGTACATGAGTCTGGAATTTGTTTGCAGTGGCTAGAGGCCCTGGTGCACCCATTCTCTCTTGCTCATTCATAACTAAATAAATAAAATATTTAAATTAGATATACATATGTCTCAATAAAAATGCAAATTTTAATCCAGGCATGGTGGTGCCCACCTTTAATCCCAGCACTCAGAAGGGAGTGGTAGGAGGATGGCTGTGAGTTCTAGTCCAGCCTGAGACTACCACATAGTGAATTCCAGGTCAGCTTGGGCTAGAGCCAAGATCTTACCTCAAGAAAATAAAAAACAAAAAAGTAAATTTTAAAAGAATTTTACTATCATCAAGACATATTAGGTAAAAAGAAAGAAAAGCAATGCACTTTAAGCTTCATGAAAAATACTGTGTAATATCTATTAAATGTAAAAAAAAAAAAAGGTCACCAATTCTTGCCATCTAGAATATAAGTCCTTTTGCAATGTTATTTTATAACCCTTGCTATGAAGACATGAATTCAACCCCTTAAATCTGAGTTTGGCCATGTGAGTTGCTTTTGGGGATTAGACCCTCAGCAAACCTAACAGAGACTCAATGTCATTTGCATGTTGAGATCTGCTCTCTTGCTTCTTTTGGTACCTTGTGGTCCCTGAGCAGATGGAGTAGTATTGGTTTGCTAAAAGATGAGTGCTAATGGGCTGAAGAGACGACTTAGCAGTTAAGGCGTTTGCCTGTAAAGACAAAGGACCCAGGTTCGATTCCCCAGGACCCATGTAAGCCAGACACACAAGGTGGCACATGTGTTTGCAATGGCAGGAAGTTCTAGTGTGCCCATTCTCTCTTAGTCTCTATCTGCCTCTTTCTCTCATAAATAAATATATAAAATATTTCAAAAATTTTTTTGTTTATTTTTATTTATTTGAGAGCAACAGACAGAGAGAGAAAGACGCAGACAGATAGAGAATGGGCGTACGAGGGCTTCCAGCCACTGCAAACGAACTCCAGATGCATATGCCCCCTTGTGCATCTGGCTTACATGGGACCTGGGGAATCAAGTCTCGAACCAGGGTCCTTAGGCTACACAGGCAAGCACTTAACCACTAAGCCATCTCTCCAGCCCTAAAATATATTTTTTTTAATAAAATTGAAAGCTACCCACTCTAGGGTCCTACTAACCCACACTAAATTCCCTGAAACATGGCTGATTTTCTAACCTCCAGATGCTCACAGCATATGAGAAGGACAGCTGAAATTAGCAGAAGAATAAGCCAGCTAAGGCCAGCCCAGATGTAGACCCCCTCCAAAAGAAACCCAGAAAGCTAAGTAAATGGTTGGGTGTTACACAGTAATGTATACTGTGTCTGCATTCAAATCCATATAACAGAGCAGGTGAGAGGTCAAGAGTTAATACAAGGGACATTTGAATTAAGGGTTAACATTCATAACTTGGTTGCACATTTTGTTGGCTTATAATTTTTCTTTAAGAAATAGATAAGGGACTGGAGAGATGGCTTAGTGGTTAAGGCGCTTGCCTGTGAAGCCTAAGGACCCATATTCAATCTCTCTCCAGATCCCACATAAGCCAGATGCACAAAGGTGACACAAGCACAAGGTCACACATGCTCAGTAGGTGGCGCAAGCATCAGGATTTCGATTGTAATGGCTGAGGCCCTGGTGTGCCAATTCTCTCTCAAAAAATAAAAATAAAAATAAAATAAGAAGAAAAGAAAAGAAAAAGAAAGAAAAGAAATAGATAAGGCAGGGCTGAAGAGATGGCTTGAGGCTAAAGCCTGACAGCATGGGTGAATTCCCAATACTCACATAGAGCTGGATGCACAAAGTGACCCATGTGTCTGGAGTTCATTTACAGTGGCACTAGGCTCTAATATGCCCATTCTCATTCTCTCTCTGCTTGCAAGTAAATAAAAATATTTTTTAAAGAAATAGATAATGCTTTTGTACCCAAAAAACAATGTTATTAAAAGCACAAAATGCAAAAAAAAAAAAAATACAAAATGCAATTCAATATCAAAAAGTATTCTGCTGATGTCTGGAAAAATGTATATACTATGCTTATCAAACTGCCCAGTAAGCACTTCTCTTATTATTTATACCCTTATATTAATGCTACTCTCACTTTGGGTAGAGAATCTTATCTTTTCAGATGGCAGTGACCTTGGGATGACTCAGAAGGTATCACAGTGCTGGAAAGAAGTGACTGGAGAACTGAGTAACATCTCGATCACACCTTCCAAGGCTCAGGGTCTAATGCGGAAGAGGTGGCAGAAAGAATGTAAGAGACAAAGGAAGGGTAGGACTCCTTACAACATGCTCCCTCCAGACAGAAAATGGCCTGGATATCCATGACCTCATAGTGCCTGACACTACCTACACAAGACCATCATAAGAGGAGAAAAAGATCATGACATCACAATGAAAGAGAGACTGAGATGGGGAGGGGATATGATGGAGAATGGAATTTCAAAGGGGAAAGTGGGGGGAGGGAGGGTAACACCATGGGATATTTTTTATAATCATGGAAAATATTAATAAAAATTAAGAAAAAATTAAATTAAATTTTAAAAAAAAATCTATAAAAAAAAGTATTGTTTTGGGGCTGGAGAAATGGCTTAGCAGTTAAGGTGCTCATCTGCGAAGCCTAAGGACCCAGGTTCAATTCTCCAGGTCCCAGGTAAGCCAGATGCACAAGGCAGCACATGTATCTGGAGTTCATTTACAGGGGCTGGAGACTCTGGTGTGCCCATTCTCTCTCTCTCTCTGTCTCAAATAAACAAATAAAAATATTTTTTAAAAAGTATTGTTTATTATTCCCAGTAAAGATGTAAAGTCTAAAAATATGGATGATATTGATTGGATGTATTTGAATGATTAACAAATTGTAAGTTTTGACAATTTCGAGGGAGTTACATGTATACTGAAAACTCTTCAAACCAGAAAAAATAAGACATGGACTGAGTAAGAAAAAAAGAACGAATCAGTTTTGAAAGTAACTTACAGAATTATACAAATGTTAACATATTGGGAGGCTAAAAGGGTGAGTAATCAAAGAAGTGAAAAGTATAAAACCAAAAATTTCAGAGAAAAGTAAAAGTAAACATATTAATTCAAGAGAGACTAAATATCAGAACAAGTAAAGTGACTGGAAGTCATTGGCTTAGGATAGTGGAACTGTAGGGAAAAAAAAAAAAAAAAACTAGGGCAGAAGACCAAGGCTGTTTGTTTAAAGCTATAAAGCATTCTGGCTCTTACTATCTATGGAAATATTTTGAAAACAAAGATGAGTATTTTTTTAAAAAGTTTAAGTCCAGGGACCAATCTGCAGCAGTTACTGTCTCGTTGCTAGGACAAAATACCCGACCAAAAGCAGCTTAGGGAAGGGAAGTGTTTATTTTGGCTTACACTTGCAGAGTCCATCATGGGAGGGGTGGGAAAGCAGGAGATAGGGGTCACACTGTCATGTCAGAGGGGAGGGGGTAGAAAGTGATGAACACTGCTGCTCAGCTAACTTTCTCTTTTTTATACAGGCCAGGACCCCCGGTCCATGGAATGGTGATGCCCACTGTAAGGGTGGGTTTTCCCACCTCAATTAATAGAATCTAGAAAATCTCTGACATGTCAAGAGCTTTGTTCCATGGTGATTCTAAATACTGTCTAACGGCCAACCACAGATTAACCACCACACAACGCAGGTACATGTAACGGCTGAGACCATGATAACAGCAGAACTTCAAATTAACAGAAACTGTTCTTTAGCTTATTCTGAAAGGACACTGATTGTCTACTTAGAAAAGCACACACTTAACAGCTTGATCTCACATATTAAAAGAAGTATTAAGCTGGGTATGGTGGTGCATGCCTTTAATCCTAGCACTCGGGAGGCAGTGGTAGGAGGATCACCGTGAGTTCGAGGCCATCCTGAGACTACAGAGTGAATTCCAGGTCAGCCTGAGCTAGAGTGAGACCCTACCTCAGGAAAAAAAAAAAAGTATTAAAATGCAAAAGTTAAATGTCAAACAAAACTATAAAAGAATTATGAGGGCTGGAGAGATGGCTTAGTGGTTAAGCATGCTTGCCTGTGAAGCCTAAGGACCCGGGTTCGAGGCTCGATTCTCCAGGACCCACGATAGCCAGATGCACAAGAGGGAGTTCGTTTGCAGTGGCTGGGGGCCCTGGCGTGCCCATTCTCTGTCTCTCTGTATCTGCCTCTTTCTCTGTCTGTCGCTCTCAAATAAATAAATAATAATAATAAAGGATTTATGAAAAGAATGGTTGGTTCTTTTAGAAATTGAAGCAAGGCACGGTGGCACACACCATTAATCCCAGCACTCAGGAGGCCTAGGAAGGAAGATTGCTATAAGTTCAAGGACAGCCTGAGACTACATAGTAAATTCCAGGTCAGGCTGGGTTACAGCAAGACCCTGCCTCAAAAAAAAAAAAAAAAAAAAAATTGAGGGCTGGAAAGAGATGGCTTAGCAGTTAAGGCATCTGCCTGCAAAGCCAAAGAACCTCGGTTAGATTCCCCAGGACCCACGTAAGTCAGATGCACAAGGTGGCATATGTATATGGAATTTGTTTGCAGTGGCTGAAGGCCCTGGCGTGCCCATTCGCTCCCCCCCCCCCATGTCTTTCTCTCTCTCAAATAAATAATAAAATATTTCTTTAAAAAACTGAGTTTAAGCTAGGCTTGACAAAGCACATCTGTAGTCCAAGAACTCAGAAAGCTGAGGCAGGAGGATTAAAAACTCAAGACCAGCCTGAGCTACACAGTAAAAACAAAACCTTGAAGGAAAAAAAAAAAAAAAGATAACCCAAAATTTTAATTAAAAAATCAGGTTTAGGCCTGGAGAGATGGCTTAGTGATTAAGGTGCTTGCCTGTGAAACCTAAAAACCCATGTTTGAATCTCCAGGTCCCACGTAAGCCAGACACACAGGGACATGTCACAGAAGGTAAAAGCACTTGTACAAGCATGAGGAACTGAGCTCAGTCCACAGCACCTGCACGAAAAGTTGGGTATGGACACACATGCCTGTAACCTCAGAGCTGAGGAGTGGAACGGAGACAGGAAGACTGGTGAGGCTCCCTGATCATCCAGCCTAACCAAAAAGCAGGGAGCTGCAGGCTCAGTGAGAGACTGTCTCAGGGGAATAAAGCAGAAGCATGAAAGAACAGGACACCCAACATCTCCCTTTGCAGTATGTGCACAGGGCCAGTGCATCTGCACACACGCATGACACACCATGTGCACAGCACAAACATACACACACACACACACACACACACACACGAAAAAAGTCAAACTTAAAATTTCCTTTAGCCAGTCATGGTGGCACACACCTTTAATGGCAGTACTTGGCAGGCAGAAGTAGAAGGATAGCTAGGAGTTCAAGGCCATCCTGAGACTACATAGTAAGTTCCAGGTCAGCCTGGGCTAGAATGAGACCTATCGCAAAAAAAAAAAAAAAAAAAAAAAAAAAAAACCTTTATTTCTTAACAAAATAAGTACACAAAATGTCTCCAGTGACATAATCTCTCCTGAAGTCATGGGCTGCTGGTGAAAAGAAGGAAGGAAGAGAAGAGAGGGAGGAAAGACGGATAAAAGATAGACTAGATATATATAGAGAGAGATAGACAGATAATAGACAAAAAAAATTTAAAGACAGGGTCTCACCAGGCTGGCCTCAAACCAGCAATGTACCCATGGGCTAGGCTGGGCTTGAATTCACAATCTTCCTGCCTCAGCCTCCCAAGCTGGGAGTATAAAGATGTACCACATGGCTAAAGATATCTTAAAGCTAGATGTATTAAATATTCAAATCTATTTTTTTCTCAGATTTTTTTAAATTTTTAAATTTTTTTGTTTATTTTTATTTATTTGAGAGCGACAGACAGAGAATGAGGCAAATGAATTCCAGACGCCTGCGCCCCCTTGTGCATCTGGCTAACTTGGATCCTGGGGAATCGAGCCTCGAACTGGTGTCCTTAGGCTTCACAGGCAAGTGCTTAACCGCTGAGCCATCTATCTCTCCAGCCCTTTTCTCAGATTTTTTTCATCACCAGATAACAACGACAAATTTCCCCACTATTTTCCTTCCCTTTGTCCTCATATATAATTCATACAGTTATATTCATTCCGTTCTAGAACTGGGCTCAAATCATGGTTTCACCATTTACCTGCAGCAAAATTGTGTTGAAATCATCTAATATCTTTTGGCTTCATTTTTTTGTACCTGTAAGAAGACATTAACATTACCTATTTTCTTCATAGTACTGAAATTAACATCAAATGAAAGAATATATCAATTATTTAGTACAAGTATAGATTCCAAAAAGCTATTATTAGCCAGGCATGGTGGCACACACTTTTAATCCCATCACTCAGGAGGCTAAAGTAGAGGACTGCTGTGAGTTCCAGGTCAGCCTGGGCTAGAGACCCTGCTTCAGGAAAAAAAAAAAAAAAAAAAAAGGCAAGAAACTAGAGAGAAGGCAGTTAAACGCCTAGCTTGCAAAGGCTAGTGACCCAGGTTTGATTCCCAAGTACCCACATAAAGCCAGATGCACAAAAATAGTGCATGTGTCTGGAGTTTCTTTGCAATGGCAAGAAAACCTGGTATGCCTATAATCTGTGTGCATCTCTCAAATAAATAAAAATAAAATACTTTTTTTTTCTTTTCTGAGGTAGGGTGTCACTCCAACCTCAACCTCAGATGACCTGAAGCTCACTTGTACTCCTAGGCTGGCCTCGAACTCAAAGCAATCCTCCTATCTCTACTTCCCAAGTGTTGAGATTAAAGGTGTGAGCCACCACGCCTGGCTTGGTATCCATTCCTTTTTTTAACTTTTAAAAATTTTTTTAAATATTTTATTTATTTGAGAGAGAGAACAAGGTAGAGAGAGAGAGAGAGAGAAAGAGAGAGAGGATGGGCACACCAGAGCCTCCAGCCACTGCAGACAAAATCCAGATGTGTTATTTGCTGTAGCAAGACACCCTAGCATACCCATTCCCACCCTCTGTCATAAATAAATTAAAAATATTTAAATAATTTTAAAACCTGTTCCTATGGTAGCTACAGAAGCCAAAAGTTATTTCTTTTTTTAAATATTTTATTTTTATTTATTTATTTGAGAGATAGGAAGAAGCAGAAAGACAGAAATAAAGAGGTTGATAAAACAATGGGTGCGCCAGGACCTCCAGCTGCTGCAAACAAACTCCAGATGGATATGCCACATAAGACTTACGTGGGTCCTAGGAAATTGAACCTAGGTCCTTTGGCTTTGCAGGCAAGTATCTTCACTAAGCCATCTCTCCAGCCCCCAAAAGTTATTATTTTTATATGCTGACACATTAAAATGTACAATCAAACTGCACTTACAATACTATCATACTGCCATTAACTATACAGGTCTAAGTAAAAAATATAAGCAACATATAGTGGAAAAATCATGCATCTCCCTACCTTTGGCTATATATATATATATTTTTTTTCTTTTTTTGGTTTTTTGAGGTAGGGTTTCACTCTAGCTCAGGCTGACCTGGAATTCACTATGTAGTCTCAGGGAGGCCTTGAACTCACAGTGATCCTCCTACCTCTACCTCCTGATTAAAGGCATGTGCCACCATGCCCGGTTCCTTTGGCTATTTTTTCATTCATGCATTCAACAAATATGTGATACTACTAAGCACAGACCCTGGTTATAAAAATGTGAAAAACAGGAATACTGTTGATTGTCCTTAGGGACAGTCTGGCAAGGAGGCAAACAAAGCAGCCAAATCTACGTAGAAACATACTGTGATAAACTCTGGTAAGCACGGCGATGGCGGAGGCCGGGGGATGGGAAACTTGAAGAGAAGCTGTCTTGAAGAGTCACCTGCATGGGGCTGCGCATGACCCGTAACAGTGTGAACTGGTCTGCGTGTCCTCCTCAGCGATCCAGTTAGAAGCAGAGTGGACCGCAGGGAAGAGGGCCTTCTCTGGAGGCAGAGGGCCGCATTTAACCCAGCTGCTCAGTTCCTCAGCCTTCCACACGGACAAGGTACTGAGCTGCTGCCTCGGCGTGCTCTCGGAGGAGGAGACAACACAGCTCCTTGCCCACAGGAAGGCTGTAGGGCCTGAAGCAAACTCTTCAATTCTTAGATTGTCAAACCCCAAGTAAAGCTGAAGCAACTTGACAGTAGTAAACATTACCTCACATGAACCTGTATTCTCCAGGTGAATTAATATTTCTAAATAATTTAAAGAGGTGTGATGAACATAACAGGAATTGTACTGAAGTATATACACAGTGATGCTAACTAGTTATTTTAAATGAAAAGTAAATTAAAACTCAGGAAGTGATATAAAATACTTTCAGAAAAAAATGCCCATTTTCTCATGAGAACCTACAGAACTTTTTCTTCTTCTTCTTCTTTTTTCCCCCCAGAGGAAGGGTCTTGCACTAGCCCAGGCTGACCTAGAATTCACTATGAAGTCTCAGGGTGGCCTCGAACTCACTGCGATCCGCCTACCTCTGCCTTCCGAGTGCTGGGATTAAAGGCGTGCCCCACCACACCCAGCAGAACTTCTTAAATAGAAAGAGAGATGAAGCAGAAAGAGGAAGAGTGGGGGAGAAAGGTGTGGGAAGAAGAAAGGGGGGGGGGGGGAGACTGCCAAGATCTCCTTAGTATCAACATTTGATCAAAGGGCAACATCGCCCTCTGCTGGCCCAAAGCCTCTCCTACACACTTGGGTAAATCTAAAACAAGCTACACCCTACTTAATCAGACAGAAATTTTTTTATAAATGCATATAATATAAACATTTATTTAACAGTAAATCAAAAGCCAGCATAAACATAAAATACTTTAAAATATCTTAATATGAATGTTTACGAAATGAATGTTTACTAAAAATATAAATTCCAGAAAAAAAATGTTAGAACAGAGTAATATCAGAATGTTAACATTCTATTTTCTTATTTTAATAACTTTTAGTATTTATTTCAGAAAGAAAAGAGAGAGAGAGACAGAATGTGTGCACCAGGGCCTCTAGCCACTGTAAATGAACTCCAGACACATGCACCCCCTTATGCATCTGGCTTATGTGGGTACTGGAGAATAGAACCTGGGTCCTTTGGCTTTACTGGCAAGCATGTTAACCGCTAAGCTATCTCTCCAGCCCGATATTCTATTTTCAAAAGCAGAATAAGGCCTGGAGAGAGATGACTTAGCAATTAAGGTGCTTGCCTGCAAAGCCAAAGGACCCAGGTTCAATCCCCCAGGACCCACATAAGCCAGATGCACAAGCTGGCACATGAGTTTGTGTGCAGAGGCTAGAGGCCCTGGTGTACACTTTCTCTCTCTCTCTCTCTCTCTCTCTCTCTCTCATAAATAAATAAATAAATAGAAGAATGTGAGCTGAGAAAGCTCAGTGGTTAAAGATGCTTGCATGTAGCCAGGCGTGGTAGCACACGCCTTTGATCCCAGCACTTTGGAGGCAGAGGTAGGAGGACTAGAGTGAAACCCTACCTCAAAAAAAAAAAAAAAAAAAAAAAAAAAAAAAAAAAAAAAAAAGATGCTTGCATGTAAAGCCTGCCAGTCCTGGTTCAATTCCTCAGTACCCACATAAAACCAGAAGCACAAAGTGGCCCATACATCTGGAGTTTGTTTGCAGTACCAAAGGCCCTAGTGTGCATCACCTTGCTCTCAGTCTCTCACATAAATAAAATTTTTGTTTGTTTTGGGGTTTTTTTTGTTTTGTTTTGTTTTTCAAGGTAGGGTCTCGCTCTAGCTCAGGTGACCTGGAATTCACTATGTAGTCTCAGGGTGGCCTCGAACTCACGAACCACCCACCTTTGCTTCCCAAGTGCTGGGATTAAAGGCGTGTGCCAGCATGCCCGGCTCAAAATATATTTTTTTAAAGTGGAATATGCGGACTGGAGAGATGGCTTAGCAGTTAAGACACTTGCCTGTGAAGCCTAAAGACTCATGTTTGACTCTCCAGATCTCACGTAAGCCAGACACACAGTGATGCAAGCACACAAGATCACACATGTGCACAAGGGGTGGGAAGGGGCATTCATCTGAAGTTTGATTGCAGCGGCTGGAGAACCCAGAGCATCAATTCTCTCCCTCCCTCCCTCTCTGTCTGTCTCTCTCATAAAAATAAAATAAAATAAAATAAAAAGTGGAATGTAAGCCAGGTGTGTTGGCACACAGCTTTAATCCCCGCACTTGGGAGGCTGAGGTAGGAGGATCACTGTAAGTTCAAGACCAACCTGAGACTACATAGTGAATTCCACGTCAGCCTGAACTAAAGCGAGACCCTACCTTGAAAACGAAACAAAAAAAGGCAGATTGATAATGAATGTTGGCCCCACAGGCTTGGGTGTTTTATTAAAATTGAGCCCCTAGCAGGCCAATCCCTGCTACAGGGGACATGTACCTGGGGCGGTTCTTGGAGTCCGGCCCAAGGTGTGTTTGGAGATATATAATGTTTTAAAAATCCAAAATTCAAAACAGTTCTGGTGCCAAGCACTCTGGACAGTGGTCATTCAGGCTGCATGGTGCGGCTCTAAGATGCACTAGACACATGCTACCAACCCTGTAATACCTTCACTAACCCTTGTAACCACTCTGAGAGACAGACACTCCTACTACCTCCATTTAACAAACAGGAAA
Source organism: Dipus sagitta (assembly GCA_036346955.1). Classification (NCBI taxonomy): domain Eukaryota; kingdom Metazoa; phylum Chordata; class Mammalia; order Rodentia; family Dipodidae; genus Dipus; species Dipus sagitta. The sequence goes on along the minus strand of CM070778.1, from coordinate 44,456,725 downwards.
TGTTATACCGAGAATTTGCAAACATAATTTAGTGCTGGAGAGGTGGTTCAGAGGTTAAGAGCACTTCTTGTGCAAGTGTGAGAGCCTGAGAAGACCTCAGGAGACTGACTCCCTAGAACCCACATAAATAGCTGGGCATGGCCACAATCAATCAATCAATCAATCAGGCTGAGTGTGGTAGCATACGCCTTTATCACAGATCTCGGGAGGCAGAGATAGAAGGATTGATTCCAAAGTTCATTCTTTTAATAAATAAGAGCAAAACCCCAGCCAGGCATGGTGGCATACAACTGTAGTTCCAGCTCCTTGAGAGACCCAGGCAAGAGGATCTCTTAAGCTTAAGCGTTTGAGGGCAGCCTAGACAATATAACAAGATCTTTTTCTCAAGCATGAGATACTGCCTCAAACCTCCACTCCCTACCCCCCAAAAGACAAAATTGACCAGGCATAGTAGTGCACATCTTTAATCCCAGCACTCAGGAGGCAAAGGTAGGAGGATGGCTTTGAGTTCAAGACCACCCTGATACTACAGGTCAGCCTGGACTAGAGTAAAACCCTACCTCGAAAAATCAAAACATAACATAAATTTTTTTAATAGCTGGTTTGGCTCAGAAGCCAAATGATGATCCTACAGATGCTTTTCCTCAGGACATCCATCCGATTTTGTATGAGTACTATGAATACTACTCATTTCTTCATGCAGAATGCTAAAAATCTCAAAGGCTGAGATTCAATAAAACTAAATCACTTTTATTGCCTCATCAAAGATATTCTTTTTTTTCTTTTTCTTTTTTTGTTTTCTCGAGGTAGGGTCTCACTCTAACCCAGGCTGACCTGAAATTCACTATGGAGTCTCAGGGTGGCCTCAAACTCACAGTGATCCTCCTACCTCTGCCTCCCGAGTGCTGGGATTAAAGGTGTGCGCCACCATACCCGGCTAAAGATATTCTTAAAGGAAACTAGCTTTTATTTTCTTTTTTATTTAACTAGTAAGCATGAATGGGACCACTCATGTATATATTGGCGACTTCCTATTTTCACTTAACATATCCTGCAAGTACATATATTAGTAAGTATGGAGCTACTTCTCTTCCTTTCCTTCTTTCTTTCTTTCCTTCTTTCTTTTACTGAGACAGGGTCTCATAAGGATGACCTTGAACTACTAGACCTTTCTGCCTGACTCCAAAGCGATGTCATTACAGGCCTGCACCAACATGCCCAGCTCTTTTTTTTTTTTTTTTTTAATTTGTAAGTAGAGAGAGACAGAAAGAATAGAGACAGAGGGAGAGAGAATGGGTGTGTCAGAGCCTCCAGCCAGTGCAAACAAACCCCAGATGCATGTGCCACTTTGTGCATCTGGCTTTATATGGGTACTGGGAAACCAAACCCAGGTCCTTAGGCTTTACAGGCCAGTGTCTTAAACACTCAGCCATCTCCCTGGACCCCTGCCTTTATTTTTAAACTATGAGTTAATATTGGTGAAAAAAAAATCTATTAATATAGGTCAGAGCCACTACCCTGATTTGTTCTAAAGACACCAGAAAGTTTATCTGTCATTCTGCTTCTACAGCACCACTGAAAATGTCAGCACAGGAAAACAATATTGTCACTAGTTTCATGAAATTGGTTTTTTTTAATTTTTTTTGTTATTTTTATCTATTTATTTGAGAGTGACATACAGAGAGAGAAAGAGGCAGATAGAGAGAGAGAGAGAGAGAGAATGGGCGTGCCAGGGCTTTCAGCCACTGCAAACGAACTCCAGATGCGTGCACCCCCTTGTGCATCTGGCTAACGTGGGTCCTGGGGAATCTAGCCTCGAACTGGGGTCCTTAGGCTTCACAGGCAAGTGCTTAAACGCTAAGCCACCTCTGCAGCCCATGAAAATGTTTTTGACTTGACGGATCATTCCCCCAAAACTCAAGGGCTCCCTAGACTAACCCTTAATAAACTGAAAAGAAATTTAGGAAACTGAGCCACTAGACCATACAACAGACTAGTATAATTCTTTCGCTTTACAAATGAGAAACTGTAGCACAGAGAAGATATAGTTTATCATCTCACACACTGTGAAACACTAACATGGCATTACTCAGGAGTCCCCAGTTACTTTTCTTTATTCAGCAAGTCATATTATTCAATGTCTATTTTCAAAAATGGATTTAGAAAATTCCACCATTTCCTTCTTTAAAAAAGTAGTAGCAGCCGGGCATGGTGGCACATGCCTTTAATCCCAGCACTCGGGAGGCAGAGGTAGGAGGATCACCATGAGTTTGAGGCCACCCTGAGACTACAGAGTGAATTCCAGGTCAGCCTGGGCTACAAAAAGCAGTGACATAAACACATACCTTTTGTGGAGAAAAAGAGCTTGTCTTTCCTAAGGGAGAGTTGGGTTGTACAGTCTGTCCTGAAGCTCCTCGTGCATCCAAATGGTGGACATCCTTCTCAAAACAATGACGTTTTCTAATCTGTAAGCAGAACCAAGATGAAGGATTAACAGTTGGCAGGTAGGCCAACAAAGATCAAAATAGCTCCATGAGGATTTTCTCCTATACCTTCCCCTTTTCCCCTGGAAGAATATATCCGATTAGTAATAATCGAATTTTTGTTCTGTTTTGTTTTTTGTTTTTCAAGGTAGGGTTGTTTTCACTGTAGCTCGGGCTGACCTAGAAATTCACTATGTAGTCTCAGAATAGCCTCCAACTCACAGTGATCCTCCTACCTCTTCCTCCCAAGTACTGGGATTAAAGGCGTGCAACACCATGCTCCACTCAAATATTTTCTTTTTCTTTTCCAAGGCAGGGTTTCACTCTAGACCAGGCTGACCTGGAATTCACTATAGTCTCAGGGTGGCCTTGAACTCATGGCGATCCTCCTACCTCTGCCTCCCAAGTGCTGGGATTAAAGGCATGCACCACCACGCCCAGCTCACTCAAATACTTTTTAAAAACAAATAAATATCTCGTAGCCTGGCATGGTGGAGACGCCTTTAATCCCAGTACTCAGGAGGCAGAGGTAAGAGTTCAAGGCCAGCCTGGGACTACAGAGTGAGTGCCAGGTCAGCCTGGGCTAGATGAGACCCTACCTCAAAATAATAATAATAATAGGGCTGGAGAAATGGCTTAGTGGTTAAGGCACTTGCCTGTAAAGCCTAAGGACCCAGGTTTGATTGCCCAGTACCCATGTAAGCCAGATGCACAAGGTGGCACATGTGTCTAGAGTTTGTTTCCAGTGGCTGGAGGCCCTGATGTACCCATTCTCTTTCTCTATCTGCCTCTCTAGCTCTCTCAAAATAAGTAAATAAATAAAATAAATATAAAAAAACAAAACAATAGCCAATGAAGTCAAAGAAAAAATGATTTATACTGCGCTTGCTTCACATCAAACTGTGCATACATTTTGCAGGCTAAAATCTCTGGAGTCACACTTCATTAATAATTGGTACTTTCACATAAATAAGCTATTTCATCCTACTTCTAAACACAAGGTTTGACAGTAGAAATTCATTAAACTATAGAGAATGCAAACACTTTAAGCACACCGGACTAAAAGTACTCCATCACAAACAAATGCCATACTCATCAACCATCCTCTTTTTTTTTATATTAATATGGCAGCCTCCCAACCTCAGTGCCAGAAATTCTAAGAAAACATTATGTTCCTCTATTTTTCATTTCATTTTCATCTGGTAATTCAGGTTTACAACAATTTTTAGAAATATTTATTTTATCATATATCTTTATGGATTTATTTGAAAGAACATGTGTGTGTGCGTGTGCACGTGCACACACATGTGCATGCATGCATTAGGGTCTCCTACTGCTGCAAATGAGCACCAGACGCATGTGCCAAACTACTTTTTGCATGTGGCTTTACATGGGTGGCTGGGGAGCTGAACCTAGGCCGGCAGGATTTGCAAGCAACCACCTTTAACTACTAAGCCATCTCCTCAACCCCCCTCATCACACCACTTAAAAACTCAATAAGGCACAGCCAGGCGTGGTAGTGCACGCCTTTAATCCCAGCACTCAGGAGGCAGAGGTAGGAGGATCGCCATGAGTTCGAGGCCACCCTGAGACTCCATAGTGAATTCCAGGTCAGCGTGGGCTAGAGTGAGACCCTACCTCGAAAAACCAAAAAAAAAAAAAAAAAAAAAAAACTCAATAAGGCAGGGCATGGTGGCACACACCTTTAATCCCAGCACTTGGGAGGCAGAGGTAGGAAGACACTGTAAATTAGAGGCCAGTCTGGGGATACAGTGAGTGTTAGATCAGCCTGGGCTAGAGTGAGACCCTACCTTGGAAAAAAAAAAAAGAAATATTCACAAAGGAACCGGGCATGCATGGTGCATGCCTATCATTCCAGCTACTCAGGAGGCTAAGGAAAGAGGATTCCAAGTTTGAAGTCAGTCTGGGCAATTCAGCAAGACTCTGTCTCAAAATAAATTTTAAAAGGGATGGGGATAATAGCTCAGTTGTAGAATGTTTGCCCAGCATGCACAAGACCCCAGGTTCGATCCACAGTACCATCAAAAAACAATAAACCAGCCGGGTGTAGTGGTACATGCCTTTAATTCCAGCACTTGGGAGGACTGCCGTGAGTTTGAGGCCAGCCTGAGACTATACAGTGAGTTCCAGGTCAGCCTGGGCTAGAGTGAGACCCTACCTCGAAAAACCACAACCACAACAACAAAATGAGAACCCTCTCCTCAGCAGCACATGTACTGAAGTTGGAGCAATGCAGAGATTAACACAACAAGGATCTCATACAAGGAAGACGCATGGATTTGTGAAGTAATCCCTATTTTTATGATGTCTCTGATATGTGAAATCTAGGGTTGATAAAGCAATGACACATGAAGGTAGAAGGGGGACTGTTCTGGAAAAGGAAGGGGACCAGCAGGGAGAGGAGGCAGGGTATAGAGGACACTGGGCGAAGAGGAGTAGGTCCAAGCACATCCTGTACATGCATAAAAATGTCATTGTGAAACCCACGGTATTTTATATGACTAACAAACACTAACTCTTTAAAATAAACAGTTGCTATATTACTAGGATGTCCTTTAAGTAAATATTTTACTGTCAAACTTGTCATCTATGCAGTTTTGCTTTCATGATATCTGTGAATTACTTACAAATTCCCTTGCAATAGTGGCTGTATGAAATGAAGTGATAATGAATCCCATTTCACTTAATGGCCACGGCACAGCCTAACTAATCCCTGTAAATGACTCTAAAAACATGATCGGTACTAGACTACCATATTAACCTGTGCAGAACTAAGTTATTTTCAGCCATGAAGCTGTTTACCTGTTGCGCAGTTTCTAGGGGTCGAATTCTTTTCTTCTCTGCTTGGAAATCGTCATTTTCATCTTGGCGCATGAATGCCTGTTTCTTGGCAGATAACCTTGCAGCCAGGGTGCTTTTTTCAGGAGAGTCTTATATAAGAAGTAATAATAATAATAATAATAATAATAATAATAGTAACTAACATAAATAGCATACTCTTTAGACAATTTTTAGAACAAAATCAAGACAGAAAGACTTATTTCATACCATAGTTTAAAATAAAAACTGTTAAACATGCATTTCTTTTTCTTTTTGAGGTAGGATCTCGCTCTAGCCCAGGCTGGCCTGGAACTCACTCTGTAGTCTCAATCTGGTCTTGAATTCACTACCATCCTCTTACCTCTGCCTCCAGAGTGCTGGGATTAAAGGTGTGCACCACCACACCCAGCACTAAACATGTTTTAAGATTTTTTATTTTTTAGTTTTACTTGAGAGAGAGAAAGAAAGAGAGAGAAAGAGTGTGCCAGGGCTCTAGCCACTGCACACAAACTCCAGATGCATGCACCATCTTGTGCTTCTGGCTTACATGGGTACTGGAGAATGAAACCTGGGTCCTTAGCCTTCGTAGGCAAGTGCCTTAACCACAAAGCCATCTCTCCAGCCCTTACTAAACTAAATATTTTAAAGAACTTTCTATCACTTAATTGACTTTATTTATTGATTCGTTTTTTTATTGGCTTTTCAGAATAGGGTTGTACTCTAACCCAGGGTGACCTGGAATTCACTATGTAGTCTCAGAGTGGACTCGAACTCACAGTGATCCTACTACCTCTGCCTCTGTAGTACTGGGATTAAAGGTGTGTGCCACCATGCCCAGCTATATTAACTGACTTTATCAAAGACATATCAAACATTTTGTGAAACGTGTTTTTTTGTTGTTGTTGTTGTTGTTGTTGTTTTTTGAGGTAGGGTTTCACTCTAGCTTAGGCTGACCTGGAATTCACTACGTAGTCCCAGGATGGCCTCCAACTCACAGCCATCCTCCTACCTCAGCCTCCAGAGTGCTAGAATTAAAGGTGTGTCCAGCTTTGTGAAACATAATTTTAAAAGAAAATTCCCAATTTTGATTTTTGACATTGAATCTTGTTTTCCTGAGTGGTCTCCAAAGACATTGCTTCAGAAATGAAATTCTATCGAGGCCAGCCTGAGACAATGTTGAAATTCTAGGTCAGCCTAGGCTAGAACGAGACCCTACCTCACTGACGCTGAGGTAGGAGGATCACTGTGAGTTTGAGGACGCAGTGAATTCCAGGTCAGCCTGGGCTAAAGCAAAAAAAGAAAGAAAGAAAGAAAGAAAGAAAGAAAGGAAGGAAGGAAGGAAGGAAGGAAGGAAGGAAGGAAGGCAGGCAGGCAGACAGGCAGAAAACTCTAAGGACTTGGGAGGATATGGCAGTTGGTAGAGTACTTGCCTAGTATTTGGAGGTCCTAGGTTCAATCCCCAGTACATAAGACTGCTAAGAAATGTATCTGGATGGGGCAGGGAGATGGTTCAACAGTTAAAGGTGCTTGCTTGCAAAGCTGGTCAGCCCAGATTCAATTTCCCAGTAGCCATGTACAGCCAGATACACAAAATGGTAGATGCATCTAGAGTTCACTTGCAGTAGCAGGAGGCCCTGGAATACTCATATATTCTCTCTCTCTCTCATCTGTGTAAACAAACTCTAGATGAATGGCTTGGCAAGTATTGTTCTATTTTGGTTTGGTATGTGGTGTGTTTGTGTGTTTGTGTGTGTGTGTGTGTGTTGAGGAATGAAAAAAAAAATTTTAAAGAAATAATATTTAGGGCTGGGGAAATGGCTTAGTGGTTAAGGCACTTGCCTGCAAAGCCAAAAGGACCTATGTTCGATTTCCCAGGACCCATGTAAGCCAGATGCACAAGGAGGCACATGCGTCTGGAGTTCCTTTGCAGTGGCTGAAGGCCTTGGCATGCTCATTCTCTCTATCTCTGCTTCTCTCTCAAATAAATAAAAATAAATAAGTAAATAAAAAATTAAAAAACAAAATTTAAAAAAAAGAATATTTAGTCGGGCATGGTGGCATATGCCTTTAATCCCAGCACTTGGGAGGCAGAGATAGGAGGATCACCATGAGTTTGAGTCCACCCTGAGAGTGAATACCAGGTCAGCCTGGACTAGAGTGAAACCCTACCTCAAAAAACAACAAATAAAGCTGAGAGTGGTGGCACATGCCTTTAATCCCAGCAGAGGTAGGAGGATCCCTGTGAGTTCAAGGCCACCCTGAGACTACATAGTAAATTCCAGGTCAGCCTGGACTACAGTGAAACCCTACCTCAAAAAAAAAACAAAAACAAAAACCACAAATAATAATAATAATAATAATAATGTTTAATTTCCAAATTAGGGACAGAAAACAGAACTTCAATGATATTCTACTTCCCCTACAAGCTGCGTTTCTTGCTAGGGTCTTATGAGCATCACTTGAAAACCTAATAACTTTTGTCTTCCATACCTATGGCTTTAATCCAGCCAGAGTGGATATTTGTGTATGTTGCAAAGTCCAGCAAAAACCTCAATTTTTACACATGTATATTCAGCATACCTCCACTTTTCTCTATATTCTATATGAGCAATTTTATAAAAACACTCAATTTTCAGTGGCTTGGGGGTAAAAACACTGGTAGAACACTTGCCTGGCATGTATGAAGCTCTGAGTTCAATTCCTAGCATCACAAAAAAAGAACTTAAGTTTCTGGATACATGTGAGACTGGGTTGGGGTTCTCTAGACATCTATATAAATCTATCACTCTGATAACATGAAAATGGTCTTAACTACTGCTTATATAAATCAGTACATCTGGTAGACCAAGTCTCTCAGTTTAACCTATTTCTTTTTTTTTTTTTAATTTCTTTTTTTAAGTATTTTATTTATTTATTTCGGTGGGGGGAGGATAGGCACACCAGGGCCTCCAGCCTCTGCAAACAAACTCCAGATGCATGCACCCCCATGTGCATCTGGCTTATGTGGGTCCTGAAGAATCGAACTGAGATCCTTTGCCTTAACCGCTAAGCTATCTCTCCAGCCCAATTTTTTTTTTTTTTTTTTTTTTGGTTTTTCAAGGTAGGGTCTCAGTCTAGCCCAGACTGACCTGGAATTCACTATGGAGTCTCAGGGTGGCATTGAACTCATGGCAATCCTCCTACCTCTGCCTCCCGAGTGCTGGGATTAAAGGCGTGTGCCACCATGCCCAGCTTAACCTATTTCTTTTTTTTTTTTTTTTTTAATTTATTTGAGAGTGACAGACAGAGAGACAAAGGGGGAGAAGGGGAGAGAGAGAGAGAGAAAGAGAGAATGGGTGCGCCAGGGCTTCCAGCCACTGCAAACAAACTCCAAACGCATGCACCCCCTTGTGCATCTGGCTAATGTGGGTCCTGGGGAGTCGAGCCTCGAACCAGGGTCCTTAGGCTTCACAGGCAAGCACTTAACTGCTAAGCCATCTCTCCAGCCCAACCTATTTCTTTAAAAGTGCCTTAGCTAGGGGCTGGAGAGGTGGCTTAGCGGTTAAGGTATTTGCCTGCAAAGCTAAAGGATCCTGGTTCGATTCCCCAGGAACCACATAAGCCAGATGCATAAGGAGGCGCATACATCTGCAGTTCATTTGCAGTGACTGGAGAGCCTAGCGTGTCCATTTTCTCTCTTTCTCTTTCTCTGTCTCAAATAAATAAAAAACATATATTTTTTAAAAAAGTGTCTTAGCTGGGCATGGTGGTGCACACCTTTAATCCCAGCACTCGGGAGGCAGAGGTGGGAGGATTGCCCTGAGTTCAAGGCCACCCTAAGACTATATAGTAAATTCCAGGTCAGCCTGGACTAGAGCGAGACCCTACCTCAAAAAACAGCAACAACAAAAAAAAGTGTCTTAGCTAGCTGGGCCTGGTGGCACATACATGCCTTTAGTCCCAGCACTTGGGAGGCTAAGGTAGGAAGATCACTGTGAATATGAAGCCCACCTGGGGCTACAGAGTGAATTCCAGGTTAGTCTGAACTAGAATGAAACTCTAACTCAAAACAAAGAAAGGAAAGAATGGGCTGGAGAGGTGGCTTAGCGGTTAAGCGCTTGCCTGTGAATCCTAAGGACCCTGGTTCGAGGCTCATTTCCCCAGGACCCACGTTAGCCAGATGCACAAGAGGGTGCACGCATCTGGAGTTCATTTGCAGTGGCCAGAGGCCTTGGCACGCCCATTCTCTCTGTCTCTCTCTCTGTCTGTCACTCTCAAATAAATAAATAAAAATAAAAAAAATTTTAAAAAGGGAAAGAAAACAGCAAAAGTATTAGCGAATTTTAGGTTTATACATTTCCATCTATTTTGATTAAAATGTGATTTTTTTAACTTTAATTTCCAACAAAATCAATAAAATAACTACAAAATAATTTATTTCATTTATTTAGTTATTTACAACCAGAGAGAGAGAAAGAGAATGGGCGTGCCAGGGCCTCTAACCTCTGCAAACAAACTCCAGTTGCATATACCACTTTCTGCATCTGGCTTTACTCAAAAATATTTAAAATTACTTATATAGACTTATTAGTTTCTGTAGCCTATAATCAACCTAAGAGAACTACTTAAGGACCTGATAATCATATAAGATACTGGCTGTAGAAGAGACAGTTACCAAGACTGAGACCAGTTAGATTTAGTCTCAGCATACAATTTTTTAAAAAATATTTTTATTTATTTGAGAGGAGGGAGTAAGTATGAGTGTGTCAGGACCTCCTGCCACTGCAAACTCCCTATGAATGCACCACTTTGTGCACCTGCCTTCACATGAATACTGGGAAGTTAAACATGGGTCATTAGACTTTGCAAGCAAGCACCTAGAACCACTGAGCCTGGAACTCATGGCAATCCTCCTACCTCTGCCTCTCAAGTGCTGGGATTAAAGGTGTGCGCCACCAAGCCCGGCTGGTGCACGCCTTTAAATCCAGCATTTGGGAAACAGAGATAGGAGGATTACTGTGAGTTCAAGAACACCCTGAGACTACATAGTGAATTCCAGGTCAGCCTGAGCTAGAGTGAGACCCTACCTCTAAAAAAAAAGATTTGTTTTGTTTTACATTCATCACAAAATATAACTTAAGGGCTGGAGAGATGGGTCAGTGGCTAAATGTGCTTGCTTGCAAAGCCTAAAGGTCTATGTTGGATTTCCTTAGTACCTACAGAAAGCCAGATGCGCAAAGTGGCACATATGTCTGGAGTTTGTTTGCAGTAGTGAGAGGCCCTGGCATGCCCATTATCTCTCTCTTTCTCTCTCCCTCCCTCTCTCTTCTCTCACTCTGCTTGCAAATAAATAAAAATATTTAAACAATAATAATTTAAGAGCTACGAAGATGGTTAAGCAATTAAAGGCACTCGTGTGCTAAGCCTGCTGACCCAGAGTTCAATTGCCCAGCACCCATGTAAACCCAGATGCACAAAGTGACACATGCGTCTGGAATTCATTTGCAATAGCAATAAGTCCTGGTGCACCCATATTCCCGTCTCACTCCACCTCTCTCCCTCCCTCAAATGAATACAATAAAATAATTTTTAAAATAATGATAGAGCTGGAAAGATAGCTTAGCAGTTAAGGTGCTTGCCTGTGAAGCCTAAGGACCCAGGTTCAATTCCCCAGTACCTGCATAAGCCAGATGCATATGGTGGCGCATGCATCTGGAATTTGTTTGCAGTGGCTAGAGTCCCTGGTGTGCCCATTGTCTCTCTATATATATACATATTTTTTTCCTCTCTCAAATAAATAAAAATAAAATACTAAAGATAATACATAATAAGCCAGGTGGGTGGCGCACGCCTTTAATTCCAGCACTTGGGAGGCAGAAGTAAGAAGAGTGCCACGAGTTCAAAGCCATCCTGAGAATCCAGAGTGAATTCTAGGTCAGCCTGGACTAGAGTGAGACCCTACCTCAAAAAAAAACAAAAATAAATAAATAAATAAGAAATCCCACCATTTGAGAAGTAGAAGCAAGAAGGAATGGCCCAAGCTCAAAGACAGCCTGGGTTACAGAGGGTTACCCTGTCTTAAAGCAAAAAAAAAAAAGATAAAACTTGGCCAGTGTGGTGGTGCATGCCTTTAATCTAGGACTTGGGAGGCTGAGATAAGAGGATTGATCTGAGTTTGAGGCTAACCTGGGACTATCTAGTGAATTCTGGGTCAGCCTAGGCTAGCCTACCTTGAAAAGAAAACAAAACAAAAGATAAACCAAAATCAAACCAATATAAAACATCCATGGATTTTAACCACTCAGTGTTATTTAAAAATAACTCCCTCACAGGTAAAGCGCATGTTTAGCATGCACAGAGCCCTAAGATCTATTGCCAGCACCAAAAATAAAGAAAATTTAAAAGAAATCAGGTGGGCTGGAGAGATGGCTTAGTGGTTAAGCACTTGCCTGTGAAGCCTAAGGACCCCGGTTCGAGGCTCGATTCCCCAGGACCCACGTTAGCCAGATGCACAAGGGGGCACACGAGTCTGGAGTTCGTTTGCAGTGGCTGGAGGCCCTGGCATGCCCATTCTCTCTCTGCCTCTTTCTCTGTCTGTCACTCTCAAATAAATAAATAAAAATGAACAAAAAAAATTTTTTTTAAAGAAATCAGATAACAATAAATATATAATCATGCTAATTTATCTAAATAAGGCCAAATAATAGTAATAATTAAAACCCAGGCAGGAGGCAGATGGCTTTGGATGGGAGGGGTTAACAGCTCTTCCCACCCAAGCCTGAGAGCCTGAGTTCGATCCCTAGCACCCACATTAACAAAAAAAGAAAAGACTCAGACAAAATATAATTTACCTTGACAAGTTGATGAAGTCTCATTTCTTTCAGAAGGTGGTGTGCTTGGATAGCTGAAATGAGGTGAGGTTTCTTGGCTCGTGTCACTGTGTGTAAAATTCATTGTATGGCATGTGCAACAACATGATGGCGGTACTTCAGCCTTTTTACTCAAGCCCTCATCCACTGGCCTCCCTGAAAATGAAAGAACATGTGTTTACAACACATGTAATAACATAAACATTAATCCTTCTCAGTAGCTAGGATGAACAAACAAACATCTCAGTTCAGCCAGGATTGGAAGGTTTCCTATGATACAAAATTTTGGGAATTAAAAACCAGGAAATCCATCTATCTGGAAAAATCTGGACAAGCTGATCCCTATTTACAGTATCAAACTAGGGCAGGTCAAAGGTGTGGTGGCACTCGTCTTTAATCCCAGTACTTGGGAGGCTGAGGCAGGAGGATCACTCTGAGTTCATGGCCAGCTTGGGGCTCCTGAGTGAGTTCCAGGTCAGCCTGGGGCTAGAGTGAGACCCCACCTCAAATAATTAAATAAAATAAAGTATTAGGACATAATAGAATTCATATACATATTACAATAAACAAGTAGAAAGGTAAACTTGAGTATTTTCGTTCTTTCTTTTTGTCTTCTTTTCTTCTATGTAACCCAGTCTGGACGCTAACACTGCTCTGCTTCAAAGTACTGGGATTACAGACATGCACCACCACATTGGCTTATTTCTTCCTACATATTCCAGGTTTTAATGTCTTAAGGAAGTCACATAAGCAAATAAATTAAAAGAATTCACTCAGGCTGGAGAGATGGCTTAGATGTTAAGGCACTTACCTGAGAAGCCTAAGGATCCATGTTCAACTCCCCAAATCCCATGTAAGCTAGATGCACAAAATGATGCATGCACAAGGTCACACATGCACTCAAGGTGGCACACAGGTCTGGAGTTCTATTATAGTGGCTGGAGGCCCTGGCACACCAATTCTCTCTCTCTTGCTCTCATTTAAAAAAAAAAAAAAAGCCAGTCTGTTGGGCTTGCCTCAATTTTTTTTTTTTTTTTTTTTAGTTTTTCAAGGTAGGGTCTCACTCTAGCCCAGGCTGACCTGGAATTCACTATGTAATCTCAGGCTGGCCTCAAGCTCACAGCATCCTACCTCTGCCTCCCAAGTGCTGGGATTAAAGGCGTGCACCACCACGCCCGGCTTCAAAACAAAATTTTTTTAAAAGAAGAATTCACTTAAGATCAGCCATTAGCAAACTTATTAGCATCATCAGGGCTTGATCTCTTGTGTCTTCTACATATACATTATCATCTAATCATTTTCACAATAGTGCCAAGCATCCAAAATACTCACGTATCTTCTGAACAACCAAAAGACAAAACTGTGTTAATACTGTACTAGGATTAATTCAACACATTTGGCTGTATTCAACTTCTTCTGGAAGATAGATAATGCTTTGTTGTTCTGAGATGATCTTACTATCTAGCCCTGGCTGGCATACAAGTCTCTATGTAAATTAGGATGGCCTCAAACTTGTAGCAGATGTCTTGCTTCTGCCTCTAAGTGTCAGGATTACATACATGCACCACCACGCGCAGCAGATATAATGCATTTATGGGGGACACAGAATGTGGTATACACACGTGTCCCATGTGCACTCAAGCAGAGGCCAGAGAAGAATGCCAGGTATCTTCCTTTACTGCTTATTCTCATGTTTTCTTGAGATGGAGTCTCGCTAAACCCAAAACTGCCATTTTTGGTCAGTGAGCCCCAGTGATTCTCTGGTGTCCGCTCCTCACAGGACCAAGGTTACAAGTGCTCAGCTGTTTATATGGCTGCTGGGGAATCATACACAGATCAAATCAGGTCCTCACGCTTGCACATAACACTTTTAACCACGCAGCCCATAATCCCAGCCTATATAGTGCTTTTATTTTGTTTTGTTTTTTGAGGTAGGGTCTTGCTGTAACCCAGGCTGACCTGGAATTCACCCTGTATTCTCAGGGTGGCCTTGAACTCAAGGCAATCCTCCTACCTCTGCCTCCCAAGTGCTGGGATTAAAGGCGTGCACCACCACGCCCAGCTATTTTTATTTATTTAACAGAGAAAGAGGGAGAGTAAGAGAGAAAGAATGGATGCGCCAGGGCCTCCAGCCACTGCAAACGAACTCCAGACACGTGCGCCCCCTTGTGCATCTGGCTAATGTGGGTCCTGGGGAATCGAACATGGGTCCTTTGGCTCTGTAAGCAAACGCCTTAACCGCTAAGCCATCCCTCCAGCCCTATAATGCAATTTTTTAGGATTTATTTTTATTTATTTATTAGAGACAGAGAGAGAGAAAAAGAGAGGGAGAATGGGCATACCAGGGCTTCCAGCCACTGCAAACAAATTCCAGACGCAAGCGCCACCATGTGCATCTGGCTTACATGAGAACTAGAGAATCAAACCTGGATCCTTGGGCTTCACAAGCATACATCTTAACTATTAAGCCATCTCTCCAGCCCTATAATCATTTGTTAAGAATGTCTTAAAAGAGAATGCTTAGAGCTGGAAAGATGGCCTCAGAGCTGGGGAGATGGATCAGTGGTTAAGAACACTTCCCATGCAAGCATGAGGGCCTGCGGAGGCCTGAGACTCTTTGAGTTTGATTCCCAGGACTCACATAAAGAGAAGGCATGGCCACGCATGTCTGTGGGAAGCAGAGCCCCAAGAATCGCCAGAGTTCATGAAAAGCAGCAAGCTTCAAGCACAGTAAGAGACTCTGGCTCAAGTAAGAACAGGTGAAAGAGGGATAGGTTGGGACAGTGAGTGATACCTCACTCAGGACATAGGGGCACAAACATGTGCATCACCCCCCCACACACACACCATGCACAACACATAAGCAAAACAATAAATAATTTTATTTATTTATTTGACAGAGAAAGAGGGAGAGAGAGAGAGAATGGGTGCACCAGGGCCTCCAGCCACTGGAAACAAACTCCAGACGCGTGCGCCCCCTTCTGCATCTGGCTAACGTGGGTCCTGGGGAATTGAACCTAGGTCCTTTGGCTTTTCAGGCAAACGCCTTAACCACTAAGACATCCCTCCAGACCAAAAATTTTTTAAAGAAATTATGTAAATTAGAACACAGGTGAGGGCTAGAGAGATGGCTCAGCAGTTAAGGCACTTGTCTGCAAAGTCTAAGGACCCAAGTTTGATTCCCCAGTACCAAAGTAACACCAGATGTACAAGGTGACACATGCGCCTAGAGTTGGTTTGCAGTGGCTAGAGGCCCTGGCATGCCCATTCTCTCTCTGTCTCTTTCTGTATCTCTCTGTCTTATTTAAATAAATAAAGATATTTCTAAAAATAAAAAAATAGGGGCTGGAGAAATGGCTTAGTGGTTAAGGCGTTTGCCTGCAAAGCCAAAGGACCTCGATTCAATTCCCCAGGACCCACGTAAGCCAGATGCACAAGAGGGTGCACACACCTGGAGTTCGTTTGCAGTGGCTGGAGACCCTGGCGCATCCAATTCTCTCTCCCTCTCTGCCTTTCTCTCTCTCTCTCAAATAAATAAATAAAAATAAAGTAAAAAAAAATTAAAAATAAAAAAGTAGAACACAAGTCAATCGGTATGAATAAAGAGTACTTTATACTGGGGCTGGAGAGATGGCTTAGCAGTTAAGACACTTGCCTGTAAAGCCTAAGGACCCAGGTTCAATTCCCCAGGACCCAGGTAAGCCAGATGCACAAGGTGGTGCATGTGTCTGGAGTTCTTTTGCAGTGGCTGGAAGCCCTGGCGTACCCATTCTCTCTATCTGCCTTTCTCTCTTTCTCTCTCTCTCAAAATAAGTAAATAAATGAAATATTTTAAGAGTAACTATCGGGGCTGGAGAGATGGCTTAGCGGTTAAGCGCTTGCCTGTGAAGCCTAAGGACCCCGGTTCGAGGCTCAATTCTACAGGACCCACGTTAGCCAGATGCACAAGGGGGCGCATGCGTCTGGAGTTCGTTTGCAGTGGCTGGAAGCCCTGGCACGCCCATTCTCTCTCTTTCTCTCTATCTGCTTCTTCGTCTCTCTGTTACTCTCAAATAAATAAATAAAAATGAACAAAAAAAAAATTAAAAAAAAAAAAAAAAAAAAAAGAGTAACTATCAAAGTGAATACATCAAGAGCTACTTACCACCAAAAGATTGCTGCCACGCTAAGGCAGAACAAAGCAAAGCTAAGCTTTTTCCGCTTCCTGTGGGGCTCTCCAACAAACAATGCTGCCTACTGTTTAGTCCTCTGACAATCTGTTAACACAGAATAAACAACAAATAAAAACAATAAACATTTTACTAGATTAGGTCTCTTCCATCAGTACAAACAGAACAACAGGGAGTAAAAGGCTGTTCTCCAGCAAACAGCAATAGCACAAGGAGAATTAGAATTTAGTTAAATCTAGACTTTATTTCTTTATACCTCTCCCTAAGATTATGTTGGTTTTACAAACATCAAACAAAAGAAGTGAAAAATAAACAATTTATGCTTCAATTATACAAACACCTGGGCTGGGGAGACAGCTCAGCAGTTAAATGCACTTGCTTACAAAGCCTGGTGGCTCAGATTTGATCCCCCAATACCCATGTAAAGCCTGATGTACAAAGTGGCGCGAGCATCTGGAGTTCATTTGCAGAGGCAAGAGGCCCATACTTTCCCTCTATCTCTCTCTTCTCTCTTAAATAAATTTAAAGAAATTTTTTTTAATTATACAAAATGGGCTGGAGAGATGGCTTAACAGTTAAGGCACTTTCCAGCAAAGCCAAAGGACCCAGACTTGTTTCCCCAACACCTATATAAGCCACATACACAAGGTGGCACATGTGTCTGGAGTTTGTTTGCAGTGGATGGAGGCCCTGGTGCACCCATTCTATCTGCCTCTTTCTCTCTCTCAAATAAATAAATATTTTTTAACTACACAAAAGCCAATTATTTCTATAAAAGTAGAATACACCTATGAATATACCTGATGAAAATTTAATAGGATATACTATTATTGGGAAGGCAAATTGTTATAACCACTTTGTACAAATATCAAAAATTTATAATAAAAATAAAAATAAACAACTCTACCAAGTCCAGCTCTAGGTATATACCCCAAATCCTTCCTAAATGAACACAAGGAAATATGTAAGACAGTTCATAGCAGTACTGTTTTCTTTTTTTTTTTTTAATTTTTTTTGTCATTTTTATTATTTATTTGAGAGGTACAGAGAGAGAAGACGGAGATAGAGGAGAAAGAGAGAGAATGGGCACGCCAGGGCTTCCACGCCTCTGCAAACGAACTCCAGATACATCGCACCCCTTGTGCATGGCTCTAACGTGGGTCTTGGAGGAATCGAGCCTCGAACGGGGGACTCAGGCTTCACAGGCAAGCGGCTTAACCCGCTAAGTCCATCTCTCAGCCCTAGCAGTACTGTTTTCTATTCCAAGAGAATATAAACAACCCGAATGTCCACCAACAAGAAATAAATTTTATGACAGAGAATGGCACACTGCTATTAAAATGGCCTAACAAGCTGGGCGTGATGGTGCATGCCTTTAATCCCAGTACTTGGGAGGCGGAGGTAGGAGGCGGCCATGAGTTCGAGGCTACCTGAGACTACATTCCAGGTCAGCCTGGGCTAGAGAAAAACCCTACCTCAAAAAAAAAAAAAAAAAAGAAAGAAAAACTGAAACTGGGGCTGGAAAGATGGCTTGGCAGTTAAAGCACTTGCCTACAAAGCCAAAGGACGCAGGATCAATTCCCCAGTAGCCACGTGAAGCCAGATACACAAGGTGGTACAAGCATCTGAGATTCATTTACAGTGGCTGGAGACCCTGGTGCGCCTATTCTCTATCTGCCTCTTTCTCTCCCTCTCTCACAAATAAATAAATAGAAAATTTTAAAAAATGAAAAAGAAAAACTGCATCTGTACTGGACACACAGACTTTATTCTCTTATTATCCACTAAACGATTATATAGTTGTAAATATTACAGCTATTTACCTAGGATTTATATTGCACTGGGTTAGTAAGTAATCTAGAAATGTTTTAAAATATACAGAAAATATATGTAGAATATATGCGAATAGTGCACCATTTTACATAAAGGACTTGTGTGTCTACACATTTGCATTAGGTGGGTTCCAGAATTGTTCCCACACATACTGACAAATAATGATAAATATAATAGTCTGTGTAATAAGTAATAAATATTTTGTTGAAAGGAGTAATTCATTTTAAAAGAAGAAAAGAACTCAAAAAGGGCTGAGAGCATTTTTCAGTGTTATTCCTTGCACCTTATCCAGACATGTACAGCTTAGTGGTTAGCAATATTACTTTCCTAAAGGCCAGATGCTCTTGCACATGAATTCAGCAAATACTATCATTTAGTATCTGTGCTGGTTTGAATGCATTGCCCCATACACTCAGGTGTTTTTTTGTTGTTGCCTTTTTTTTTTTTTTTTTTTTTTTTCAAGATAGGATCTCTCACTCTTGCCCAGGCTGACCTGGAATTCACTATGTAGTTCTAGGCTGGCCTTAAACTGGCAACCCTCCTACCTCTGCCTCCCAAGTGCTGATATTAAAAGCATGAGCCACAACACCTGGCTTGACTCAGGTGTTTCTGATTAAGATTGAGCTTGGGGCTGGAAAGATGGATCAGCAGTTAAAGGCACTTGCTTGCAAAGCCTGACTGCCCAGGTTCAATTCCCCAGTACCCATGTAAAGCCAGATGCACAGAGTGGCACATACATCTGGAGTTCATGTGCAATGGCAAGCAACCCTGGTATGACCATTCTCTCTCTCTCTCTCTTTCTCTGCTTGAAAATAAATAATAAATTTTAAAAGTTAAAAATAAAAAAAAAATAAAATAAAAAGACTGAGAGCTGAACATAGTGGCACATGCCTTTAGTCCCAGCACTCGGGAGGCAGAGGTAGGAGGATCACTATGAGTTCGAGGCCACCCTGAGATTACATAGTGAATTCCAGGTCAGTTTGAGCTAGAGTGAGACCCTACCTCAAAAAAAAAAAAAAAAGATTGAGCTTGCAACTTGAGTCTCCAGGTCTCCAGAGGGCAGAGCCCTGTTGGGAAAGAGGAATGTCACTGACTGGGGGTGGATCTTGCAGTCTAGGTGTGTATTGAGCAGTGTGAGCTTCAGCTGTGTGTGTTTGCTATGCTAGCTGTTTGACGTTGTCTCTCTGCTATAAATCTACAGACGTGAGCCAGTTTCATCCACCATTAATGTTGTTTCCCCTTCATTCTCTAAGCCTGAAATAAACCCTCCTCTCTCATAAGACGCTTCTGGTCTAGTGTTTGTCCAACAACTCGAAGGTAACTACAACACTCTCAAAGAATATAACTGTGGTTACGTAAGGTATGTTATGGATCATAAGCAACTATACCTCAATGAAGACTCAACTGTTAAACAATACTTACAGAATTCATCATAGCAAGCTGTGATGGGTAAGCTTTACAAGGAAAGTTAATCTTCACCCCACCAATTATGTATTCAGATGATACTGAGGACATTCTGCTTTCTTCTGTACTTCAGATTCCTTACTGCAACAGAGAAAAAAATCAATATTGAAACAATGTCATCTAAATAAAAACAGCCACTGCTAGCAATAGCACAGAAGTCTGGGGTTAGGGAGATAGCTCAGTGTGTGAAAGTGCTTGCCACGTAAGCATGAAGGCCAAGAGGACCTGAGATCTGTGTGATGTTGAGGCCAGCCTGGGACTACACAGTGAGTTCTAGGTCAGTCTGGGCTAGCAAGACCCTGTCTCAAAAACATGAAATTAAGGCGGGTGTGGTGGCGCATGCTTTAATCCTAGCACTCCAGAGGCAGAGGTAGGAGGATCACCGTGAGTTCAAGGCCACCCTGAGAATACAGAGTGAATTCCAGGTCAGCCTAGACTAGAGTGAAACCCTACCTCGAAAAACCAAAAAATAAAATAAATACATAAATTAAACCTTGTTCAATTTTAAAAAATAGTGGAAGCAAAACAATTTCTCACTCATAAATCAGAGTCAAGAGCATAGACTAGAGCCTGACAAATCTAGATTTGCACTGCTATTCTATCAAGTATTCGTTGTCTGTCTCTAGGTAACTGGCTTCGCTCTTCTAGGCGTGCCGTGTCCTTATGTACAGGATCTACACCACAGGGCTGGTGTAAAGATTGAAATAACATGCAAATCTACGGCCATACCACCCTGAAGGCCCTGATCTCATCTGAATAGAATACACAGTACAAGGCAGATTAAGCACAAACTCTTGTAACAATTTAGATCAGATACAATCAATCTACAAAACAAACAGGTTTCTAAGGCAACTCTTCCATTCCATATCACCACTCTTTTTCTCCTATGTAGCACCTTCCTATTTCCCTTTTCTCCCATCTTCCTGTCAGAAGAAAAGAAGCTGAAGACCAGGAGTCAAAAAGCACAGCCTCTAGACTAGGCTTTCAAAAAGCTGTGAAATAGGGCTGAAGAGATGGCTAAGCAGTTAAGGCATTTGCCTGCAAAGCCAAAGGACCTAGGTTCGATTCCCCAGAACCCACAGAAGCCAGATGCACAAGGGGGCGCATGCATCTTGAGTCCGTTTGCAGTGGCTAGAGGCTCTGGCGCACCCATTCTCTCTCTCTCTCTCTCTCTCTGTCTCTTTGTCTCTCTCAAATAAATAAAGTTTAGCAAATCTGACCAAAAGAAAGAGAGAAGAGACAAAAATTAATAAAATTAGATATGAAAAAGGCAACATCACAACAGATACCAGAGAAATTCAAAGAATCATAGGGACATACTATAAAAACATATACTCCACTAAGTATGAAAATCTGAAAGAAATGATGATTTCCTTGATTTATATGACCTACCTAAATTAAATCAAGATGAGATTAACCACTTAAATAGACCTATAATAAGTATGGAAATCCAAACAGTTATCAAAAATCTCCCAACTAAAAAAAGTCCAGGCCCAGATGGATTCACTGATGAATTTTACCAAACCTTCAGGGAAGAACTGACACCATTGCTTCTTAAGCTTTTCCATAAAATAGAAAAAGAAGGAATCCTACCAAACTCCTTCTATGAAGCCAGCATCACCCTGATACCAAAACCAGACAAAGATAGAACAAAAAAAGAAAATTACAGACCAATCTCCCTCATGAACATAGATGCAAAAATTCTCAACAAAATATTGGCAAACAGAATACAAGAACATATCAGAAAGATCATTCACCCTGACCAAATAGGCTTTATCCCAGAGATTCAGGGATGGTTCAACATATGCAAATGGATAAATGTAATACATTATATAAATGGGCTGAAGGACAAAAATCACATGATCATCTCATTAGATGCAGAAAAAGCATTTCACAAAATCCAACATCCCCTCATGATAAAAGTCCTACAGAGACTGGGAATAGAAGGAACATATCTCAATATAATAAAGGCTATTTATGACAAGCCTACAGACAACATATTACTAAATGGGGAAAACTTGAAGCTTTCCCACTAAAATCAGGAACAAGACAAGGGTGTCCACTGTCCCCACTTTTATTTAATATAGTACTGGAAGTCTTAGCAATAGCAATAAGGCAAGAGACACAAATAAAAGGGATAAAAATTGGAAAGGAAGAGATCAAGTTATCATTATTTGCAGATGACATGATTCTATACATAAAGGACCCTAAAGACTCTATCAGCAAACCGGTAGAGCTGATAAACACCTACAGCCATGTAGCAGGATACAAAATAAATACACAGAAATCAGTAGCCTTCCTATATGCTAACAACAAACACACAGAGAATGAAATAAGAGAATCACTCCCATTCACAATTGCATCAAAGAAAATAAAGTACCTTGGAATAAACCTAACCAAAGAAGTGAAGGATCTCTACAATGAAATTGCAGAAGACACTAGGAAATGGAAAAACATCCCTTGTTCCTGGATCAGAAGAATGAATATTGTAAAAATGGCAATCTTACCAAAAGCAATCTACACATTTAATGCAATCCCCATCAAAATTCCAAAGGCATTCTTCACAGAAATAGAAAAAACAATCCAAACATTCATTTGGAATCACAAAAAACCACGAATATCTAAAACGATACTGAGCAACAAAAATAAGGCTGGTATCACCATACCTGATTTTAACCTATACTACAGAGCCATAGTAACAAAAACAGCACGGTACTGACACAAAAGCAGACATGTAGATCAATGGAACAGAACACAGGACCCAGATGTAAGTCCAGGTAGCTATAGCCACCTGATATTCTATAAAAATGTCAAAAATACTCATTGGAGAAAAGACAGCCTCTTCAGCACATGGTGCTGGGAAAACTAGATATGTATCTGTAGAGGGATGAAAATAGATTCTTCTCTCTCACCATGCACAAGAATTAAGTCCAAATGGATTAAAGACCTTAACATCAGACCTGAAACTCTGACACTGCTAGAGGAAAAAGTAGGGGAAACCCTTCAACATATTGGTCTTGGCAAAGACTTTCTGAATATAACCCAAATTGCTCAGGCAATAAAACCACAGATTAACCATTGGGACCTCATGAAATTACAAAGATTTTGTATGGCAAAGGACACTGTGAATAAAGCAAAGAGGCAACCTACAGAATGGGAAAAAATCTTTGACAGTCATACATCTGATAGAGGATTAATATCTAGGATATACGAAGAACTCAAAAAATTAAACAATAAGAAATCAAACAAGCCAATTAAAAAATGGGCTATGACAAGCCGGGCGTGGTGGCGCACGCCTTTAATCCCAGCACTCAGGAGGCAGAGATAGGAGTATCGCCTTGAGTTCGAGGCCACCCTGAGACTACATAGTGAATTCCAGGAGAGCCTGAGCTAAAGTGAAACCCTAACTCGAAAAACCAAAAAAAAAATGGGGGGGAGCTATGGAACTAAATAGAGAGTTCTCAAAAGAAGAAATACAGATGGCATATAAGCATTTAAAAAAAATGTTCTACATCCCTAGTCATCAGGGAAATGCAGATTGAAACTATGTTGAGATTCCATCTCACTCCTTTCAGATTGGCTACCATCATGAAAACAAATGACCATAAGTGCTGGCAAGGATGTGGAAAAAGAGGAACCCTTCTACACTGTTGGTGGGAATGCAATGTGGTCCAGCCATTGTGGAAATCAGAGTGGAGGTTCCTAAAACAGCTAAAAATAGATCTACCATATGACCTAGTTATAGCACTCCTATGCATATATCCTAAGGACTTATCTCATTACCTTAGAGATACTTACTCAACCATGTTTATTGCCACTCAATTCACAATAGCTGGGAAATGGAACCAGCCTAGATGTCCCTCAACTGATGAGTGGATAATGAAGATGTGGCACATTTATACAATGGAGTTCTACTCAGCGGTAAAGACAAATGAAGTTATGAAATTTGCAGAAAAATGAATGGATCTGGAAAGGATTATACTAAGTGAGGTAACCCAGGCCCAGAAAGCCAAGCACTGCATGTTCTCTCTTATATGTGGATCCTAGCTACAGATGATTGGACTTCTATGTGAGTAGGAAGAAAACTCAATAGCAAAGGCCAGTGAGCTAAAAAAGAGATAGATACAAAGGGAAGAGAAAGGGAGGGAGGGAGGTTCTTAATAGGATGGTATTGTATATATGTAAGTAGAAGAATAGATTAATGGGGGTGAAAAGGCCCAAAGTGAGGTCAGAGGAAGAGATTGAGTAAAGGAAAGGTGGAGGGAGGGCCAATCAAAATCTAAGAGGACATAAATAAATCATATGGAAATCTACTTTTTTGGACAATGGAACACTCAGGAACCATAGATTGTTGCTAGAAAACTTTCAGTGCCAGGGATGGGATACCTTCCAGTGACTTGTTGTCAGGGAGGTCCCTGATGTCCCCAAAACATTACAGGCCATTGCCAAGGCCCTTGGTTTCCCACCAGGAATCGATGGTAAGACCCTATTAGTGAAGACTCCATATACTTAGGCTGCAAGGCCACTGAGAAATCCTGCTGGAACTGAGCTGATAACCTCCTCCATGTAGACCAGCTGACAGAAAGCTGGAAGAAGCCATTCTGCATGTAGTTCAATGGGAGAAAGAGAAATCACCAGTGAAGATACTCAACAGTGGATACTGCAAGCCTTATATTTGGCCAGCCAGGCCAAATGAGCCAACGGGTGCAATAGTGGCATGTCTGTCATGGTGGAAACCAACTGCCCTCTAATTGGACTGGAGGCCCACTCCATGGGAGGGAATACATCCCTGATACTGAAAACTTAAAACAGGGGTAGTCATGAGCCCTAGGGGTGTAACGTCTGCTGCTGTCTGGCTAAATGTATATACTATGCTTATCAAGCTGCCCAGTAAGCACTTCTCTTAATGTTCATACTCATATATTAATGCTACTCTCACTTTTGGTACAGAATCTTCTCCTTTCAGATGGCAGTGACCTTGGGACGACTCAGAAGGCATCACGGTGCTGGAAAGAAGTGACAGGAGTGCTCAGTACTGCAATATCTCTATTACACCTAACAAGGCTCAGTGTCTATTACAGAAGAGGTGGTGGAAAGAATGTAAAAGCCAAAGGAAGGGTAGGACTCCTTACAATGTGCTCCCCCCATACACAAAATGGCCTGGATATCCATGACCTCACAATGCCTGCACAATACCTACACAAGACCATCATAAGAGGAGGAAAAGATCATGCCATCAAAATAAAAGAGAGACTGATTGAGAGGGGGAGGGGATATGATGGAGAATGGAGTTTCAAAGGGGAAAGTGGGGGGGAGGGAGGGCATTACCATGGGATATTTTTTATAATCATGGAAGTTGCTAATAAAAAATTTTTGAAAAGAAAAAAAGTGAAATCCAAAAAAACTTAAAAATAAATAAATAAATCTATAAGTTCTAAAAAAAAAAGTTGTTAATTACATATCTCTGATATGTTTTTTCACTTCTCTGGTCTCAGAACCTTATCTGTAATAACCCCTAATTTTAAAAATGTTGTTAAGTGATAGTGGGTACTCAGTAACTGTAAAAAGTCAGAACATAAACCATGCATGGTGGCACACACCTTTAATTCCAGAACTCAGAAGGCACAGGTAGGAGGATCACTGTGAGTTCGAGGCCCAAGGCCACCCTGAGCACCCTGAGCACCCTGAGACTACATAATGAATTCCAGGTCAGCCTGGGCTAGAATGAGACCCTACCTCAAAAAAAAAAAAAAAAAAAAAAGTCAGAACGTAATAGCAGTAAGACAAATCCAATTCCACTGCATTCATCACCTCCGTCACACCTTGTCCCTTCCTCTTATGAAACTGAGATGAGACATGCTTAGGGTTTTTATGAAAATTAGCCACAACAGAATGTACCTACCTTAGTATTTGACACAGAAGTGATCTTCTGTATTCCTTGCCTCTTCTCAACCACTTGACTTTTTAAAAAAAAATTTTTTTTAATTACTTCAGAGACAGAGAGTGAGTATGGGCCTCCTGCCACAGCAAATGAACTCCAGATACATGTGCCACTTTGTGCATCTGGCTTTACCTGGGTACTGGGAAATCCAACAGGGGCCATAAGGCTTTGCAAAAGCAACCACCTTTAACCGCTGAGCCATCTCTGCAGATCAAACAACTTTTTTTTTTTTTTTGTCTTTTGAGGTAGAGTCTTGCTCTAACCCAGGCTGATCTGGAATTCATTACGTAGTCTCAGGGTGGCCTCAAACTCACTGCTATCCTTCTACCTCTGCCTCCATCACCCCAAAACCACTTTTCTCAAGCTACAATCTATGGATGTAATTCAAAGCCTGTGCATAGTGGCATTTTTCTGAAAAGAAAACCTATAGATTTCTCTTCCCAAAAATATATCCTGAGGAAAATCCAAAGAGGGGGAAATAAAACGCACTGAGGAATTTTTGCAACAGTGTGAAACAGATAGATTTAATTTGGGACTGGAGGTGGTTAAAGTATATTATCCAACAACAAATTCTATCATCCAATCAATGTTGAAGCTCATAATAACTTTAACTACAACCTCTGTGCTCCAAAAGCAGAAGGAATGTAAAAGCTCAGAGAATGAGCCTGGGTGAAATCTAGCTTCTTCAATCTGAATCATGAACTGCGCGCTCATTGACTCAAGACACAGCTTAGAAAGCAATCCATGCCAAGCAGTGGCAGCGCCAGTCTCCAAAGATGGAAACTTCCCCTGCTGACTGTGTAACAGACGGATCGATCAGCCTCCCGCCAAGAGGCACCGTGGGGCCCCGGGCTCATTGCAGGCCTACGCTCCCAGGAGGGAAGGACGGTCAGTCTTCTCCTCGGGTTCCCTTCCCCAGGCTTCCCGCCTCCCCGGGCAACAGAGATTCCCCTAGGCCGGGTGATTCCAACACCCTGACGGGTCGGAGAGCCCGCTCCCGCCCAGGACTTGCCTGCGTGTGATGAGCGGGGAAAATGAAATGCTGGTTTCCCAGAGCAAACAAGACAGAGCCTGGCAGAGAAGGGACACGGGCCCTCCCTCGGTCGCCTGTCGCCCGCACCCGACTGCCAGCTACTCTCCGGCCGCAATCCCGGCAAGGAAGGACGCTGCTCCACCAGCTCGCTGGGCACGGCAGCTCTCTCTCTCTCTCAGTCCCCTCCACAGCGCGCACGAATTCCCGCCTCCCACCCCCTGGGCTCCCAGTACCCAATCACCGAGCCGGCTCCGACAACCAATCACTGACAGGCACCAGAAAGCAAGCAGCCAATAGTGGAGCGAGGCTGGCGCTACAGCAGCCAATGGCAGCCTTCGAAGTAAAAACCCGCCCAAGCTACTTGGCGGCCCCGGAAGACACTCATCCACATGACAGCAAATCCCAGCGGTTTGAGGACAAGAACCTTTTGAAGTCGCTGCTTTAAGCCCGGTGGCCAGTTATCTTTCCTAAGCCGGGAAGCTCTCTGGGCACTCATCAGCGCCACTCTACTTGAACTTCCCAACTTTACAGGAGCCAGGATATGCGGGGCGGGGAGAGAAGCCGAGGAAGGAGGTGCAAGACTAGGTGGGAAGGTCCCTACAAATAGTGACTATTCCACAGAGGTGGAATGTGGCAGAGATGGCACTGTGCAGCACCAGATCACATCCACCTAATACTAAGGCTTAACTGCCTTCCTTTCCTTCTGAGACCACTTTATTATTTGGCAAGAAGTACCGTTTCCTAGGAGGTAGGAGGTTAATCATGACTTCTCCAAATTTTCTTGATACTTCGTTTTTTGGGTTTTTTTTTTTTTTTAATTCCTTAGATCTTAAACTTGATTCAAATTCTAGTGTCCCCAAACAGCAAAACCTCAGACAGCTCTTAAATTCAGCTAAGTAGTTTGGGGAGGGAGCAGGAGACGGATTTGTTTTCTTCTTAAAGTGACAAAAACTTGTGACCACAAAAATAAATTTAACGGGCTGGAGAGATGGCTTAGGAGTTAAGGCACTTGCCTACAAAGCCTAGGGATCCAGGTTCGATTTTCCAGGTCCCACGTTAGCCAGATGCACAAGGGGGTGCACGCATCTGGAGTTTGTTTGCAGTGGCTGCAGGCCCTGGCACGCCCATTCTCCCCCCCACCCACCCTCTCTCTGTGTCTCTCTCAAATAAATCAAATAGATTTAAAAAATAAATTTTACCATCTGGGGAGATGGCTCAGTGGTTTGCAAAGCCGCCAGAGTTTAATTCCCCAGCTCCCATGTAAAGCCAGGTGCACAAAGTGGGACATGCATCTGGAGTACGTTTGCAGTGGGAAGAGGCCCTGGTGCACTTACTTGCTAGCTCTCTCACACATTCTGTCACACCACACACACACACACACACACACAAATAACAAAATATTTTTTAATATATTTTAAGCAGGGCATGGTGGCACACGCCTTTAATCCCAGCACTTGGGAGGCAGAGGTGGGAGGATCACCTTAAATTCAAGACCACCCTGAGAATACATAGTGAATTCCAGGTCAGCCTGGGCTAGAGTGAAACCCTACCTAGAAAAAACAAAAATAAATACATACAAACATACATACATACATTTTACCCTTGTCCTATTTAATTTCAGTGCCAGAAACTTATCCTAAAGTTTCCAGCTAGACACAAGTTGGAAAAAAGAGATTCAGTGAAAGGGGGAGATTTGGAAGGGAAAAGGAGTGGTAGGAGGGGATTATGATCATAGAATATTGTCTATATTTATGGAAATTGTCAATAAAAAGGGTTTTAGAAAACTAAGTTGAAATAAACCCCTTCTACAAAAAAATTATCTAAAAGTAAAACCTCAGCCTCATGCATGGTGGTGCACACCTTTAATGCCAGCACTCAGGAGGCAAAGGTAGGAGGATCGCCTTGAGTTCGAGGCCACCCTGAGACTACATAGTGAATTCCAGGTCAGCCTGGACTGGAGTGAGACTCTGCCTCAAAAAAATAAAAAAGAAATAAAAGTGAAACCTCAACTGGCAAGGGCATTTTAAAAAGTGAGAGGCTGGGGAGATGGTTCAGCAGGCAAAAGCTCTTGCCATGTGAGTATGAAGGCGTGAGAGAACCTAATTTGCCTTGAGTTCAATTCCCAGACCCCACACAAACAGCTGGGTGTGGCCATACACCACTATATCCTCAGTCGTGCAGAGAGCAGAGAATCGCAGATAAACCAGTCTGATCCAAAATGGCAGCTCTGAGCAGACATGGTGTCACACATCTTTAATCCCAGCACTGGAGAGGCAGAGGTAGGAGGATTGCCCCAAATTAGAAGCCACCCTGAGTCTACATAGTGAATTCCAGGTCAGCCTGGGTTAGAGCAAGACCCTACCACGAAAGCCAAAAATAAATAAATAAATAAATAAAGTAAAAATAAAGTAGGAGTTTAAAAAAAAATAGCAGTTCTGATTCAGTAAGAAACTCCATCTTAAGCAAATACTTGGGAGAAAAAGGTACAATCTCCTCTGGCCTGCATGCTCATCTGCACACCTACCACACACACACAAAAGTTATAAACTCCCCAGTATGGTAATGGGGAGATGGTCCTCACACATAAATGAGAAAGCTAATAAAATTATATACTTACAAGGGAAAAAAAAAAGCAGATTCCAACTCGTGTGTGAGGAATTCAATGGTGTCATAATTCATAAAGAATGGCAAGGCTGGGCATGGTGGGTCACACCTTTAATCCCAACATTTGGGAGGCAGAGGTAGGAGGATCACCATGAGTTCGAGACCACCCTGAGAGTACAGAGTGAATTCCAGGTCAGCCTGGGCTAGAGTGAGACCGTACCTTGAAATACCAAAAAAGAATGGTGAAGAGGCTGGAGAGATGGTTAAGGCACTTGCCTGCAAAGCAAAGGACCCATGTTCGAATCCCCAGATCTTACATCTTACACAGATGCATGCACAAGGTGGCACACGTGTCTTGAGTTCAATTTCAGTGGTTGGAGGCCCTGGTATGCCAATTCTCTCTCTCATTAAAAAATAAAAATAAAAAATGGGGCTGGAGAGATGGCTTAGCCATTAAGGCATTTGCCTGGAAAGCCAAAGGATCCTGGTTCAATTCTCCAGGATCCACATAAACCAGATGCACAAGGGGGCACATGCAACTGGAGTTCATTCGCAGTGGCTGGAGGCCCTGGCGTGCCCATTCTCTCCTTCTCTCATTCTCTCCCTCTCTGTCTCTTTCTCGCTCTCAAATAAATATATTTTTAAAAAATAATGAGGGAGAGGGGACATGAGTATAACCCAATGGGACTATGACCAATATACAATATGTTCATGTATTAAAGTTCTCAACAATTTTTTATTTAAAGAATGAGAATAAAGAAGCTGGGTGTAGTGGCACAAGCCTTTAAACCTAGCTCTAGGGAAGCAGAGATAGGAGGATCACCATGAGTTGGAGGCCACCTTGAGACTACATAGTGAATTCCAGGTCAGCCTGGGCTACAGCAACACCTTACCTTGCAAAAAAAAAAATAAAGAGTAAAAAGAATAATTTGCTGTTACAAGAATGGGATGAAGGATAATTTACAAAATCCTTAAGATATCTTAAAGTTAGGCTGGAGAGATGCCTCAGCAATTAAGGCGCTTGCCTACAAAGGCAAAGGACCCAGGTTTGATTTCCCGGGACCCATACAAGCCAGATGCACAAGGTGGTACATGCATCTGAAGTTCATTTGCAGTGGCTGGAGGCCCTGATGTGCCCATTTTCTCTCTATCTGCCCCTTTCCCTCTCTGTCAAATAAATAAACTTTTTAAAAAGTTGCTACTTGCTTTTCCTTGTTGTTTTTTTTTTTCTTCGTTTCTTTCCTTTTTTCTTTTTTCATGGCAGTACTGAGGACCCTGTGTAAACACAAGGTTTACAGTGCTAGGCAAGCACTCTACCACTGAAATGCACCTCCAAGCCTTCCAACTGTTTTAAAATAGCAAATGTTCAAGTAATTGCCCCAGGGTAACTACTCTCATCTCCCTCACCTAAATCCCTATGGCTCTCCATTGAATCCAACCTCTTACTGTCGTTTGCTTTATGTGGCATGACAGAAAGGAATGCATGTGAGCACTGGATCTGGACAGTCTTAGGAACAAAACACAAAAAACTACACTTCATTTGATAAAGAATATCAATGTTTATAAACCAATATTCAAAATAGTTGCACACATCTGTTTTCACTTGAGTAAAAAAAATCACATTGTGACAAATTTTATAACCTTAACTTAAGATGCATGAATATTAACATTTACTAATATTATTTACACATTTTATTTACACCATCAACAAATCTGATGAAAAATAGTATGTTATTATTTTAACACAGCAGGTTATGACCAGTCTTTGAAAGTTGATCCAGGAAATGTGTACTGCATTTCATTAGAAAACATACTCCAAACACTTCTGAATTCCTAAAGGATAATATTCACAAAAAATATTCCAGAAAGGCCTCAGTTTAAAAACAAAACAGAAGCAGTTGTACTTAATATTGAGAGACTACAAAACTGCCTTGTTTAAAAATATGAAAATTTTATGGTCTCTTTAAAGCATATTCTTTTATTCACATCGAAATTACTTAATTGAACATTAAGCATTGGATAAAAAGTTATAAATAGTCTACCATGCATGATACTATATACTTCATGATTAGAAACAGCTATAAACTGGTTTTTATAGAGCATCCTTGTGAGGTAGGGCCAGTAGTGACCCCATTTTACAAAGAAGGAGAATGAGAAGTGACTACTTGCTAGCAGGAAGGCTGAAGCTGAATTTCTTAAAGAAATGCTGTTGTTGGGAATGACTGAGGTATAGCTCAGAGAGCAAAGAGAAGTACCTTCCTCCTACAATGGACACTTCACTGAAACAAATGATCATGGTTTATCTGAATGCGTCTCTTAATCAGTGGAAGTTATTAACAAAGGACTGCAAACTCCTTCAGCAATACAGTATTTTCCACACTTTTCTTTTTCCTGAGGTTCAAACACTGAATATATTTTCTTACTCAAAGATCTTTCCAAAGTAAAATGTGTATTATAATCCTGATGAAAGCCAAGAGCTCTTCAATCCAGTGGGTTTTATTGCTCTAAAATTCAGTTAATTTGATACACCTTTTCCCCTCTGAGCACTAGCTAAGTTAATAAGGTTTATAAAAATAATTTTTTTTTTTTTTTTTTGGTTTTTCGAGGCAGGGTTTCACTGTAGCCCAGGCTGACCTGGAATTCACTATGTAGTCTCAGGGTGGCCTTGAACTCACGGCAATCCTCCTACCACTGCCTCCCAAGTGCTGGGATTAAAGGCATGCGCCATCACGCCCAGCTATAAAAATAAACTTAAAAAATAAAATAAATGAGATTCACTTTCAGGTTCTTTGCACAAAGATGTTTCTGTAAATATTTTTAAACAAATATCTTGAAATTCCAAATGATTCAAGTATCTCCTTAAACATATGGCTTCATCTATTAGGAAAAACTGAAGCAAATAAGTGAAGTCTTTAAATACTTGTCCGTGTTTCCATGGAAGTCATTTACAAAATTACTTCCTTGCTTTTTTTAAAGCCTTCTTAGCATCGTTTCTTCACAAACTAGAATTCCAACCACACTACTACTCCTTGCATTGTCTTTGCGATTTTTGTGTATTTGATTCCTAAATGTTCCCTAGACCCTTTTTTCTCCCTTCCATCATTCCATCTTGTTGAAATGTGTTAAAAGCTCACAAATGAGCTAGGGCTTTCCACACATCCATATTTATAAGAAATTAAAGGCCTGGCAGTCTTGCATCACTTCAAAAATTAAGTATAAGACTAAACTCCCTTCCTGAGAGTAAATTTCTTCAATGGGCTCCCAAGGAAAAAAGTTCAGCTGCTACAATATAAACACACCAGCAAAGTAGATCCAAAGACGTGTCAATCAAATACAAGCAAATATAATTCTCAGAGTTCTAAATTATATTTGTGTTGAACTGATCATTTCACCAATTCCAAGATACTGAGTTTAGAGCTGTTATAAGATGCAGATGCATGTTGGGTATGTGCCTCATTTTTCTTGTTTTAATTTTTTCAAATTCCACTAACACTCATGTTTATTATTTCAATTATTGTGCTTTCAATACAGTGACAGAGCTGTACATCAGGATCCATACTTCCAGTATCCCTGGATCCATTTTTATAAGATGGATCTTTACAGATTTGAGACCATCCACTTGGTTTCTCCTTTATTTGTTGAAGACCTACAAATACAGAAAGGAAAATAAATTAAGGCACAATATATAGAAATAAATTTGGCTTTATCTGAGATATTCAGATAACTCTTTTTGTTTGTTTGTTTCTTGTTTTTTGAGGTAGGGTCTCGCTGTAGCCCAGGCTGACCTCGAATTCACTATGTAGTCTCAGGATGGCCTTGAACTCAGTGATCCTCCTACTTCTGTCGCCCCAGTGCTAGGACTAAAGGCTCATGCCACCATGCCCAGCCTAAGATAACTCTTGAAAATGAATCACCTGGCTAGGGAGACAGTACAATTAGTAAAATGCTTGCCCTGTAAGCATGAGGACCTGAATTAGATCCTCAAAACCCACATAAAAATGCCAGATGTAGTGGTTCACACTCATAATCCAAGTGCTGGGAAGTAGACACAAGAAGATCCTAGGGGTTCCCTGGCCAGCCAGTCAGGCCTACTTGTTGAGCTCTAGGCCAATGAGAGATCCTGTCCAAAAAATTTTTAAAAACGGGGGGGGGGGGGGGGGGCTGGGCGTGATGGGTCATGCCTTTAATCCCAGTAAATGGGAGGCAGAGGTAGGAGGATCATGGGAATTTGAGGACAGCCTGAGAATACATAGTGAATTCCAGGTCAGCCTGGGCTAGAGTGAGACCCTACCTTGAAAAACCAAAAAATAAAAATAAAAAATAAATAAATAAATCAGGAACATCCAAAGTTGTCCCTCCGGCTGTCACGTGCATTGAAACACAGACATGCACATAAACATGCACATGCATAATAACAAAGAAGACAATGAATTACCACTTACGTGTAATGATTGGATCAATGTCTCTTGTCTGAGTGGCAACGTCAGATGCACAAACTTGCCCTATTTGAATGAGCAGAGACATAATATCTTCATATAGTGGAGGAAAGGCTCGACAAAAAGAGACCAGGCTTGGAAGGGTGGGCATGAAAAAAGCAAACCGCTTTGCCTGTGTTAAAACTGTTAGAAAGAAATGACACAGAATTAATTTTAGTTATACAAATTTAACATACACAGCCTAAACACTTAACTTATACCAATGCCCTGTGCTGGGGATTCTAGCTTTTCTAGGATACTGCCCATCTTGCTTTCAGGCAACTCAGAATCTAGTAGTCAGTTACCATCCATGATATAAATTTTTATTATACCCAAGCACTGTGATGAGTACATTGCATATATTATTTCCTTTCATTCTCAAAATTTCATTATT
Organism: Dipus sagitta; assembly: GCA_036346955.1. Taxonomy (NCBI): domain Eukaryota; kingdom Metazoa; phylum Chordata; class Mammalia; order Rodentia; family Dipodidae; genus Dipus; species Dipus sagitta. The sequence continues at coordinate 44,422,640 of CM070778.1, read as the reverse complement.
GCAATTTTCATATGGAAAAACATTAAATAAACTTTAGAGGTTTAAAAAACATCATTGTTCCAAGCTGGGTGTGGTGGTGCACACCTTAATCCCAGCACTTAGGAGGCAGAGGTAGGAGGATCATCATGAGTTCAAGGCCACCCTGAGACTACATAGTGAATTTCAGGTCAGCCTGAGCTAGAGTGAGACCCTGCCTCAAAAACCCACCCCCCTCCCCGCAAAAAAATCATTGTTCCAAGACTGGAGAGGTAGCAGTGCAAGGCCTTGGATTCAATCCCCAGCCCTGAGGGGAAAAAAAAAAAACTAGTTCTAAATCACACAACAGTTGGTGGTTAAAGCTGAGACAGAATACCTGAATGCAATATAAGCCCTAAACACTACAAATTATTATGAGATAAGAACGATGAAAATTAAATGAAGTATGAGAATACTGAAATTCTCTATAACTTTACAGAATTGAATATAGTTACATATTTTAGTATATTTTCATACCACTTTCTCTATAAACCAAAAAGCATTTATATCAGGATAAATCTATAATTTAAAGAAATACCTATTATATTTTTGTCTTCTTTGCATATATGACTGGTTTTCTAGAACTGTGCACTTTTAGTAAATCTTACTTTATTTTCTACTAATGCATTCACACAGATTTGACTTCCATTTGGAAATTTTATTATGTTTACTCTATGTTGATAACATTCATACACAAAATGAAAGACAATTTCCCTTCTATTAGTCTACATTATAAATCACATCTATAAATAAGTCTCAAAAGAAAACTAATTGAAAGAACAGCATAGGCTAAATTAACAGTAACACATACTATGTCATACTAGGTAGCAGTAATATTAAAAACTGAGTCACTAAATTCTGAAAATATATATACTAACTTATGTTAGAAGGTTTTGTTGACATTGATTGGCTACACACCTGTTAGCAAAGTCCCCATGACATTGACAGCTAAGCGAGCCACACTTAGTGACTTTGGAAGTGCATACTGGATACACAGGTGAGAAAGCAACTGGATGGCAAATATCTGTAACACATAATCCAAATGTTACATATTTCTTAAGAAAATTTCTAAGTATAAAAATTAAAAATGGTAGCAGGTATAGTGGTGGCCACCTTTAATCTCAGCACTTGGAAGACAAAGGTAGGAGGATCACTGTGAGTTCGAGGCCAGTGTGGGACTTACATTATGAATTTCCAGGCCAGCCTAAACTAGAGTAAGAACCTATCTTGAAAAAGACAAAAACAAAGCTGGGCGTGGTGGTACATGCCTTTAATCCCAGCACTCGGGAAGCAGAGGCAGGAGGATCACCATGAGTTCAAGGCCACCCTGAGACGACACAGTTAATTCCAGGTCAGCCTGGACCAGAGTGAGACCCTACCTCGAAAAACAAAAAACAAAAAACAAAAAAAAAAGAAAAAAGAAATTATAAAATGGGGCCTAGGAAGATGGCTCAGTAGATAAAGCACTTGCTACTCGAGCCTGAGTACCCAAGCTCAATCCTCAGACAACATGTCAAAAAAAAGAATACCACCAGCCCAAAGCCATAGGCAGGCTTCTGTAACCCCAGCATGCTCGAGGTGAGATGGGAGGTAGACATTGGGCAGAAGTTTTCCACGAACACAGCAAAAAGGATAATAGCAGCACAGTGAGATGGAGAAAAACCCTGCCTCAAATGAGGTGCAGCGACTACAACAAGCCTAGAAGTTGTCCTCTGACCACCACACCTGTGCCATGGCACGTTTAGTGGTTTGACTCAGGTATCCCCCATAAACTTAGGTGTTCTGAATGCTGGGGTCCCAGCTGATGGAGATTTGGGAATTAACACCTACTGGAGGGAGTGTATTGTTGGGAGAGGGTTATGGGTGTTATAGCCAGTGTCCCCTTGCCAGTGTTTGGCATACTATCCTGTTGCTATTGTCCAAGTTATGTTGGCCAGGGGGTGATGTCCACCCTCTGCTCATGCCATCATTTTCCCTGCCATCATGTAGCTTCCCCTCAAGCCTGTAAGCCAAAATAAACCTCTTTTTCCCACAAGCTGCTCTTGCTTGGGTGATTTCTACAAGTAATGAGAACCTGGCTGCAACAGTAAAGTGTTACCGAGGAGTGGGATTGCTGCTAGACACCTGACTGTGTGGCTTTGGCCTATTGGAACTGATTTTCAAGAGGAATGTGGAAGGATTTGAAACCTTGGCCTAAGAGACGCCTGGCAGTGCTGTAGTACAGCTTGATGGACTATTCTGGCCAGAGTTGAAAGACCTGAATGCAATAAGAACTACGGACTGTGAGGTTTGGCTTATGAGGGTGAGAAAGAGCTTTGCTGCCCATTCAGCTGCAACTGAGAGATTACAACCTTTGAGACTGGGCCAGCTGACCTGCACTGGGGCAATAGGAAGAATGAAGACTCTTTTAAAGGGGCCTAAGTGTTCAAGGAGAGTTCTGTTCTTCAAAGTCTGCTTTATTCCCCCTGGATTAACAAATTGGCACCCTACCTGGTATTGTGGAGTGTAAGAAATGCAGGAAAGAGAGGGTCAAGACTGCAACACAGTCTTGTGTTTTGGAAATGGCCATGGGCAGTGTGAAGCAGGTTTGCTGGATGCCTCCATGGAGACCCCATGGGGTCATGAGGATGAACCGTGGCTTGCAGTGGAGACCCAGTGAAGATGCCAGGACCACACAATGGCTACCAAAGAGAGCTGCAGCCCAGGATGAAGTTTTACAGGACTGTGAGTAGCCTAGCTGGAGAGGTGGAATTGGAACTCCAGAGACTTGTTGCTGGTTAGAATTATTGGACTTGGAGCTTTGTCACTGACTAAAGTTGTTGGACTTGAAGCTACAGTTTGATGTTTACCCTGGTTGTTTTAAATCTTGTATTAGTTGAATATTTCTTTGCTATGCCCAATGCCATCTTTTGCAGTGAGAATGTTTTATTCTGTGCCATATGGGCTTGGGGGGGATTTTTTGGAATTATGGCTCAGTTAGAAGATCTTGGACTATGGGAATGTATGAACATCATTGGAATTGATAAAAACTATGGCGACCTTTAAAGTTGGATGAATGTGCTGCATTTTACATTATGTATGGTTACCAGTTTATGAGGGCCAGGGGCGGAGAGTGGTGGTTTGATTAGAGTGTCCCCCATAAACTTACATGTTCTGAATGCTAGGTTCCCAGCTGATGGAGATTTGGGAATTAACACCTCCTGGAGGGAGTGTCATTATTGGAGGGGGGGGGCTTATGGGTATTATAGCCAGTGTCCTCTTGCCAGTGTTTGGCACACTCTCCTGTTCCTATTGTCCACCAGATGTTGGCCAGGGGTTGATGTCCACCCTCTGCTCATGCCATCATTTTCCCCTGCCATCATGGAGCTTCCCCTCAAGCCTGTAAGCCAAAATAAACCTCTTTTTTCCCACAAGCTGTTCTTGGTTGGGTGATTTCTACCAGTAATGCGAACCTGACTGCAACAGCACGTGTGCCTACAATCTTACACACATGAAAACATATGCATGTGTCCATTCACACAAACATAAAATCAATTTTAAAAAATTGTAAAATGTCTTCTATAATTACTAAGACTACAAAGTGCTAAAAATTTTCTTCAGGTTCCAAAATGTCCATTACCTGTTTCTCCAGTTCTGGCTGCGCAATAAGCTCGGGAATAAAATCCAGACAGATGTGCATAGATGGGATGCCTGCGACTGTCAGGGGCAGAAGTTCACATGGATAGCCCTAGCTCAACAGGAAAGGGAGAACAGGAGAGAAAGATCATTACTCCAAGTCACAGGTGGCACACAACCGAGGATTTCACTTCAGCATGCTCTATAGTATTTGAATATGCATCCTGGAATTTCACTTTTTAGATACATGAGAACAGAGACAAATTATTTGAATACTCTGTTACTACTCAAAATTTGGATTTTTCTCCATATTACAAGACTCTGATTATCTCTTTTTTAAATGATCCCTACTAACTTAGTATACAAAGTCCCCAGGAAAAAGAAATTTCAACCTTGAAGTATCATTCTTTGATGGGGCTAAAGGGATGGCTTAGTGGTTAAGAAGTTTGTCTGGGGCTGGAGAGATGGCTTAGTGGTTAAGCGCTTGCCTGTGAAGCCTAAGGACCCCTGGTTCGAGGCTCGATTCCCCAGGACCCACGTTAGCCAGATGCACAAAGGGGCGCACGCATCTGGAGTTCATTTGCAGTGGCTGGAGGCCCTGGCACATCCATTCTCTCTCTCTCTCTCTCTCTCTATCTGCCTCTTTCTCTGTCTGTCACTTTCAAATAAATAAAACTAAACAAAAAATTTAAAAAAAATAAAGAAGTTTGTCTGTAAAGCCAAAGGACCAAGGATCGATTCCCCAGGACCCACATTAGCCAGATGCACAAGGTGATGCATGCAGCTGGAGTTCATTTGAAGTAGCTGGGAGGCCCTGGTACACTCATTCTCTCTTTCTCTCTCACTCCCTCTTTCTGTCAAATGAATAAAAATAAAATACTTTTTAAAAAAGAAGTGCCATTCTTGAAAACACACCTGAAAGTGAACAAGTTTAGCAATGTTGGGATCCGCAATGTACATTTGGTGCAACAGACAACAGATAAGGCACTGAACTTCTCGAAGGTTACAAAGCAAGTTGTCTTCTCCTTCCTCCATTTCTTTATTCGGAGTGCTGCTGGTAATGACACTTGGAATGTTCCTTGGGGAGATTTCTGGATTGACGCCTCTTGCTTTCTCCTCTTCAGTCGGGAGACAAATCTCTAAGAGGATCTGCACGGCGGCACTATCCTACAAGGAAATCAAATAGGGATTGTAAGAAGTCTCTCAGAAGTTGATCTGAAAACAAACCTAATTTTTTTCCACATAAATAATAACAATAAAACATAGGTCACACAGGCATGGGGGCACACACCTTTAATCCTTTAATCCCAGTACTCAGAAGGCAGAGATAGAAGGATCACCTGAGTTTGAGGCCAGCCTGAGACTACAGAGTGAGTTCCAGGTCAGCCTGGGCTAGAGTAAGACCCTACATTAAAAAAAATAAAAAGAAATAAAGGAAAAACACAAAAAAGAAAACCTAATAATTATAAAATAAAATTAGACTTACTTGACAACCTATGCTTAAGGGATCTGTGTGTGTGTGTGTGTGTGTGTATGTGTAGTGTATGCACACGTGTGCAGATGCATGCGTCCCTGCACACAGGTAGAGGCCTGGGAACGTAGGGTGTCCTCTTCTGCTTTATTTCTGTGAGACACAGACTCACACTGAACCTGGAGCTGGCTGCCATTTTCAGTCAGAAGGGTTGAGTAGAGAGCCCCAGCAATTGGACTGTCCCCATACCCCTCAAGAAAAGGGTTACAGACACGTGTGGCCACTCTCAGTTTTTTACATGGGTGCTGGGACAAGTGTGACAAGTGCTCTTACCCACACAGCCACCTCCTCAGTCCTGGTTTAGGGGTGTCAGATAGTTGTTATTTTGTTTGTTTTTTCTTGTAGTTTCTGGAACCAAGGGCTGGGCATGAATCCTAACTAATTGTATAGCCTTAAAAAAAAATCACTTAACTCTTCTGTGTCTTAATTTCCTAATTATAAAAATGGAAACAATACTCTAACACATACGGCAGTTGTAAAACTTAAATGAGTTAATATATATGAAAAACTTAGATAAGCACCCAACATATAGTAACCTTTATGCAGCTATTACCTATTAGGGCTCAAAGTGATATCCTAATTGTTAGGGGTAGACCTCGGAATTGCTTTAAAGTAATATTATATAATAAAATATCTCCATCAAAGAGTGAGGTAGCACCTTATAATCAAATGTATTAACACTTCTACAGTAAAGATACCAGTGACTGTAAGATGAGATCAAACCTTTTTGTTTTGTTTTGTTTTGTTTTGTTTTTTTGATATAGGGTCTCACTCTAGCCCAGGCTGACCTGGAATTCACTATGTAGTCCCAGGCTGGCTTCAAACTCACAGCAATCCTCCTTCCTCAGCCTCCCATGTCCTGGGATTAAAGGCATGCACAACTATGCCCTGCAAAAACCATTAATGGTATAGAGTCAATTCAGGTTAAGTTTTTTGGGTATTTTTGGTGTTGGTTTGTTTGTGGGGTTTTTTTTTTTTGTTTGTTTGTTTGTTTTTGGTTTTTCGAGGTAGGGTCTCACTCTGGTACAGGCTGACCTGGAATTCACCATGGAGTCTCAGGCTGGCCTCGAACTCACAGCGATCCTCCTACCTCTGCCTCCCGAGTGCTGGGATTAAAGGCGTGCACCACGACGGCCGGCTTGTTTTTTTGTTTTTTTTAAATAAAGTTGCTAAATCTTATTTTTCTTTTTTTCCCCCCATATATTTATTTATTCATTAGAGAGACAACAAATTGCCAGGGCCTCCAGCCACTGCAAATGAACTCCAGACACATGCACCACCATGTGCATCTGGCTTACATGGATTTTGGGGAATTCAACCTAGGTCCTTAGACCTTGCAGGCAAGTTTCCTTAACTGCTAAATTATCTCTCCAGCCCAGGTAAAAGTTTATCACAAAAGTAGTTCACATCAGACCAAGTTTTTCTGACAACTGAATTATAAAATAAATACTCCATTTTCATAACTTTTTGGATTTCTTTTTTGTTTGTTTGTTTTTTAAAGACTTTGTTTTTATTTGTTTATTTATTAGAGACAGAGAGAGAGTAAGAATGGGTGTGCCAGGGCCTCCAGCCACTGCAAACGAACTCCAGACGTGTGCACCACTATGTGCATCTGGCTTATGTGGGACATGGAGAATTGAACTGGAATCCTTAGGCTTCGCAGGCATGTGCCTTAACCGCTAAGCCATCTCTCCAGCCCCACTTTTTGGATTTCTATGGTAAAGATAAGGGTTGAAGACCTGCATTATTACTACTAATTCTCTTATTATTACCAATGAGATTTCAGAAAATATGCTTCAAACTAAGAAATGCCTTTTACCTTGAAGACTTCAAATTGCTTAACATTTTAGCATGACAGATTAATTACCTTATTCAAAAATGGCTGAAATTTTACCTTATACAAAATTTTGAAAGTTGACTTCTCATACCGTCACAGTATTTATCACTGCCTGACATTCTATTATATCTTTAATTGTTTTTCTGTTTATTTTTCTACAATATTTGATTTTCTTTTCTACCATTTGATCTTAAGAAGTAAATAACCAAGGATTTTGCCTTCTTTACCAGAGTATCCCTACTTCTTAGAATGGACACCATTAGGTGTCTAATAAATATGTGTTGAATGTGTGAAGATGTAACTTCAGGCTGAGTATGGTGGCACAAACCTTTAATCCCAGCACTTGGGAGGCTGAGGTAGGAGGACCACTGTGAGTTCAAGGCCAGCCTGGGACTACATAGTGAATTCCAGGTCAGCCTGGGCTAGAGTGAGGCCTACCTTGAAAACGACAACAACAAAGGATATAACTGCTAGAGAGATGGCTTGGCAGTTAAGGCACTTGCCCACAAAGCCTAAGGACCCATGTTCAACTCTCCAGGTCCCACATAAGCCAGACAACACAAGGTGACATAAGCACACAAGGTTACACATGCACACAAGGTGGCACACTCATCTGGAGTTCAACTGCAGTGGCTGGAGTCCCTGGCACACCAATTCTCTCTCTTTCTCATAAGAATAAAATAACAATTAAAAATAAAGTAAAGGCTATAACAGTTATAACTTTGGAACTAGTCAAGCCTTTTTTTTTTTTTTTTGGTTTTTGGAGGTAGGGTCTTACTCTAGCCCAGGCTGACCTGGAATTCACTACGGAGTCTCAGGGTGGCCTCGAACTCACGGCAATCCTCCTACCTCTGCCTCCGGAGTGCTGGGATTAAAGGCGTGCGCCACCACGCCTGGCAAGCCTTGTACTTTATTAAATATAAACCTTATTTAAGGCTAATAAATGTTCATCATTAGGGCTGGAGAGATGGTTTAATGGTTAAAGTGGTTGCCTGCAAGGCCTAAGGACCCAGGTTTGATTTCCTAGTACCCATGTAAACCAGATGCACAAGGTGGTGCATGCACCTGGAGTTCATTTGCAGTGGCTAGAAGCTCTAGCACACCAATTCTATCTGCCTGCCTTTCTCTCTCTCTCTCTTTTTAATAAATAAGTAAATAAAAAAGTTTTTTTTTTAATTTCACCATGAAGATTATTTATGGTTTCAGTAAGAGTTTATCTACTACCAAGGAGCCAAGGTAACATTATTATAATAGACACTATACAGGAATGAATAAACAATGTCAACAATATACATAGAGGACATGAGGTGTCATCTATTGACTGGATTTTATGAGTAATAAAACCCTTCTCTTTTGACTAAATTTTACTTTAGCAAAACTTACCTGAGCAGCCAGTAATGCATTTTTCAGTTCTTCTCTAGTAACTTCTGGGGCATCTGTCTGTCCAACCAAACCTATTGTATTATTCTGGGAAGGCCTATCTTGCTCTGCTGTTTCTTGAGATGGGCACTGAGGTATGCTTTAGATGCAAGGAGATAACCATTCAGCATGTGTAGAGTAATATCCATCAGTGGAGGGCACCTAAACAAAGAAAAAGAAAAGAATATGAATTTAGCCTGTTGTGGTGACGCACGCCTTTAATCCTAGCACTTGGGAAGCAGAGGTGGGAGGATCGCCATTAGTTCGAGGCCACCCTGAGACTACATAGTGAATTCCAGGTCAGCCTGGGCTACAGTGAGACCCTACCTCAACCCCCCCAAAAAAGAATATGAATTTATAAATTAGAACACAATCAATCCCACTTAATTAGAAAAACCTGAATAACAATGTATTGTAACTTTTCTCACTGAAACATCTATTCTCAAAATAAGTCTTTAAGCATTTAAAAAAATATTTTTATTTATTTGAGACAGAGAATACAGGTGTGACAGAGCTACTGCCACTGCAAACAAACTCCAGATGCATGTGCCACTTTGTAGATCTGGCTTTACATGGGTACTGGGGACTCAAACCCAGGCAGTCAGGCTTTGCAAGTAAGCATCTTTAACCATTAAACCATCTCTCCAGTCCCTAAAAAAGAAGTCTTAGGTGGTCATGGTAGCATGTATGTAATCCCAGCACAGGTGAGGCTAAGGCAGAAGGATGGTGAGTAGAAAGCCAGCCAGGGCCATAAAGCAAGACCATGTCTCAAAACAACAAAAATCTGTAAATTAAAAGTTCACAGCTGGGCATGGTGGCACATGCCTTTAATCCCAGCACTTGGGAGGCAGAGGTAGGATGGTCACAGTGAGTTCGAGGCCACCCTGAGGATACAGAGTGAATTCCAGGTCAACCTGGGCTACAGTGAGACCCTACCTCAAAAAAAAAAAAAAAAAAAAAAAGTTCACTATCTGGGCTAAATTCCTTTTTTAACATGTGGGCAGAAATGGTGTTATTCTTTATTGGTCTTGATTATGAGAGAGAAAAGAGCCACTATTGATAGTTATCAAACCAAGAATTACCTTCCTCTAATGTTATATTTTATTGGTCAAATGTTAAATATTAAGCAGAATGTTATCTATGAATACATACAACTAAAAAAGTAAGGGATTAGGGAGATGACTCAGCAGTTAAAGGTCCTTGGTTGCAAACCTTGCTGGTCTGGGTTCAATTCCCCAGAAACCCACATAAAGCTGTATGCAAAAGGTAGCACAAGCATCTGGCATTCACTTGCAATGGCAAGAAGCCCTGCTGCACACACACACACAAAAACTTTTAAAAACTCAGCAACAAGCCAGGCGTGATGTGCACGCCTTTAATCCCAGCACTCAGGAAGCAGAAGTAGGTGGATCACTGTGAGCTCGAGGCCACTCTGAGACTACATAGTGAATTCCAGGTCAGCCTGAACCAGACTAAGATGCTAAAACCAAAAGAAAACAAAACAAGTCAACAACAGGACTGGAGAGATGGCTGGGTGGTTAAAGCACTTGCCTGCAAAGCCTAAGGACCTATGTTCAAATCCCCAGATCCCACAGAATGCAAACGCATAAGTGACACATATGCAAGGTTGCATATGCACACAAGGTGGCACATGGGTCTGGAGTTCGATTACAGTGGCTGGATGCTCTGGGCAACCAATTCAATCTCTCTCTCCTGCACTCTCTCGTTAAAAAAAAAAAAAGCCAGTATGTTGGGCTTGTCTCAAAAAACTAAAACAAAGAAAAAATCAACACCTTTAATCCTAGCACCTGGGAGGCAGAGGTAGGAGATCACTGTGAATTGGAGGTCAGGCTGGACTACAGAGTTAGTGCCAGATCAGCCTGGGCCAGAGTAAGACCCTACCTTGAAAAAAAAATTTTTAATTGAACTTCTTCAATTTCTTTCAATTCTCCAAATATAAGTATATTATAAAAATGATACTCAAATGACACATACCTGTGAACCCTGCGATCACACCTCAGGACAATGAGAGGATCTATCATCAAGTCATTCTGGGTATACTTTTGTTGTCGTACATACTTTATGGAAGGTTGCAGCGCATTAACTGTCATTACCCATAGCCTGATGAGAAAACAATCACAAGTTAAAAACAGCTGTATTATAACTGAAATCTAGTCATATAGTTATTTTTTTATTGAAGAAAGTTATTTTCAAGAAAAAAATAGGTATGACTGAATTTTGAAAAATTAACACCATAAAGCTGGGTATAGTGGCTCAGACTATGATCCCAGCAACCTAGAATAAAAACTTGAAGTAAGGCTGGGCGTGGTGGTGCACACCTTTAATTCCAGCACTCAGGAGGCAGAGGCAGGAGGATCGCTGTGAGTTGGAGGCCACCCTAAGACTACATAGTGAATTCCAGGTCAGGCTGGACCAGAGTAAAACCCTACCTTGAAAAACTTAAAAAAATCCTTCAAGTAAATTCTCAATTCTATCATGCTTGGTAGGAAGGAAGGAAGGTGGGATGGTAGGAAAGATGGAAGGAAATACTACTTAGAAATGAAGAACATAAAACATTCAGATACAAAGGAGCTATTAAATATTAAGAATATGCTGGGTGTGGTGGAGTATACCTTTAATCTCAGCACTTAGGAGCTGGCAGTCAGAGGGAGAAAGATCTCTATAAGTTCAAGACCAGCCTAGGACTATAGTGAGAGTTCCAGAATAGCCTGGGATACAGTGAAGACCCTACCCCCTTCCCTCCAAAATAAGTCCCAGGCAAAAAAAAGTGCCAGGCGTGGTGGCTCATGCCTTTTAATCTCAACACTCAACACTCCGGAGGCAGAGGTAGGAGGACTGCCATGAGTTCGAGGCCACCCTGAGACTACATAGTGAATTCCAGGTCAGCCTGGGCTAGAGGGAGACCTCAAAAACAAACAAACAAACAAACAAACAAATAAATAAATAAAGAGGGCTAGAGAGATGGCTTAGCAGTTAATCCCTTGCCTACGAAGCCTAAGGATGCTTGTTTGAATCTCCAAGTCCCAAATAGTAGTAGCCAGATGCAACAGTGATGCAAGCATGCAACGTTGCACATGCACACAAGGGGGTGCACGCATCTGAAATTTGTTCACAGCAGCTGAAAGGCCCTGGCATACTCATTCTCTCTCTCTCTCAAAAATAAAATAATAATAATAATAGTAAATATTTAGCCAGGCATGGTGGTGCACGCCTTTAATTCCAGCACTTGGGAGGCAGAGGTAGGAGGACTGCCATGAGTTTGAGGCCACCTTGAGACTACATAGTAAATTCCAAGTCAGCCTGGGCTATAGTAAGACCCTACCTCAAAAAAACAAAATAAATATTTAAAAGAAAAAAGAAAGTGAAAGAAAGAGGGAATTAACCAAAATATATTCCATAATTCAACTGTAAATATCATTTATGTAATCATAACATGTATACTGAACATTGCTTTAACCAAAAAATTATTATCTGTATTGGAAAACAAGGGAAAAGGGTAATCACAAGGGAGGAAGTAGGTAAGACAGCTAAACCTCCATTTTGAATAATAAATTCACTGATAAGCACATTACTGAGCTATAATGAAGGGATGTAAATGCTGCAAGTTGTTGTCTGTGGAAAGCTGGTCTAAAATAGAAAGGTGCAGCCGGGCGTGGTGGCGCACGCCTTTAATCCCAGCACTAGGGAGGCAGAGGTAGGAGGATTGCCATGAGTTCAAGGCCACCCTGAGACTACATAGTGAATTCCAGGTCAGCCTGGACCAGAGTGAGACCCTACCTCGAAAAACCAAAAAAATAAATAAATAAATAAATAAATAAATAAATAAATAAAATAAAATAAAATAGAAAGGTGCGAGACAGACCGTATGTATATTTATTAATTTGACACAAGTAAAACTTGAATACAGAAAATACACATGGGCTACAGACATGGCTTAGCAGTTAAGGCACTTGCCTGCAAAGCTAAAGGATCCAGGTTCGATTCCCCAGGACCCATGTAGATTTAGATGCACAAGGTAGCACATGTATCTGAAATTCATTTGCAGTGGCTAGTGGCCCTGGTGCACACTCTCTCTCTCTCTCTTAAGTAAATAAATAAATAAAATATTTATGCCAGGCATGGTGGCACACACCTTTAATCTCAGCACTTGGGAGGCAGAGGTAGGAGGATCATCGTGAGTTTGAGGCCAACCTGAGACTACAGAGTGAATTCCAGGTCAGCATGGATTAGAGTGAGACCCTACCTCAAAAAAAAAAAAAAAAAAAAAAAAAAAAAAAAACATTAGAACATATACATAGTCCCACTCCCCAGACAAAATCAAACTGGCAGGACAAGTTCAACCAGGTCTTCTGAATTTTACAAGTGGCTGCTATTGCTGAGGCACTATGAGCCAGCACAGATCTACTGACTAAACACAAAGTAAGTTCTCCAAACGCTGCTCCAGTGGAACCATCTGAGGGATGTGTTGACAACCTGGAGCGAGCCTCGCTCTCATCACAGATGTTCAATTGGATTGGCATGGCTTACAACCTGGAGAGCAGGAATTTCTAAACCACTCCAGGGGAGTTCAATATGCAGCACAATTTGGAAAAAGTACATTGAGTAAAGACACAATGATGATCACAATCACAATGAGCCACAAATTCCTATACACTAGAACCCACTTTAAAAGAACTTCCTCAGAGAAAAGTTTCTGATTCTTAAAATATAATAAATCACTATAAGGCTTCAGAGAGGAATTATTTTGTCACATGATAAACAAATGTTAGTATGTGGTCTTATGAAGGCTTTCATTTCAATAACTATATTTACTGTACATTGTGACTGGTATAAACACTATATATGTAACAATACACAGATTTACCTTCTCGGCATCACAGTATTAAGAACCATCCATAATTTGTTGACTGTTTGAAGAACTCTCCGGGGAACCCCTGAACTCAGCAGCTGGTTCATATTGGATGTTAACACTTCTGCATATGGTATAAGTTCACTGGCAGACAGTAGAGTCAAGTGTTCTATAATCTGCATTACTTGTGTATAACTTACTGGGACAGCTGAAAATGCTAAAAACAAAGAAAATTTTGTAATCATGATCTAAATTCTATAAAATTTACCAAACAGGAAATATTATTGCTCTCTTAGGCCAACCAAATAAAAAAGGGGAGGGGCTAGAGAGATGGCTTAGGGGCTAAGGTATTTGCCTGCAAAGCCAAAGGATCCAGGTTCGATTCCCCAGGACCCACATAAACCAGATGCACAAAGAGCCACATGAGTCTGGAGTTCATTTGCAGTGGCTAGAAGCCCTGGCACACCCTTTCTTTCTCTATCTGCCTCTTTCTTCTCTCTCTCTCTCCCCCTCTCTCTCTCATAAATAAATAAAAATTAAAAAACAAAAAATAAAAAACAATCAAAGTTTCTGAGAGTAAAACTTTCATGTGTAGCCACAGTTTACACTAAAGCTAATATAAAAGCCTTCAGAAAAATTCATGGAGGACTAGAGAGATGGCTTAGTAGTTAAGGCACTTGCCTGTGAAGCCTAAGAACCCAGGTTCAGCTCCCCAGTACCTATGTAAGCCAGATGCCCAAGGTGGTGCATGCATCTGGAGTTCATTCATGGTGGCTGGAGCCCTTCCAGCCCATTCTCTCCTCTCTCTTCTCCCTCTGCCCCCCTCTGTCTCAAATAAATAAAACTAAAATAAAGGGCTGGAAACATGGCTTAATGGTTAAGGCGTTTGCCTGTGAAGCCAAAGGACCCAGGTTCAATTCCCTAGAACCCATGATAACCAGATGCACAAAGGGCACATGCATCTGGAGTTCGTTTGCAGTGGCTGGAGGCCCTGACATGCCCATTCTCTCTCTGTCTGTCTCTCTTCTCTCTATCTCTCTTTCTCTCTCTACTTGCAAATAAATAAATATAAAAAAAACCTAAAATAAAAAAATTTTTAAATAGGGCTGGAGAGATCGCTTAGCAGTTAAGACACTTGCTTACAAACCTAAGGACCCATGTTCAACTCTCTAGATCCCACATTAGCCAGAAGCACAAAGGTAAGGCAAGCGCAAGGTTGCACATGCCCTCTAGGTGGCACAAGCATCTGGAGTTTGACTTCAGTGCCTAAAGCCCTGACATGCCAATTCTCTTTCTCTTATTCTCTAAAAAAAAAAAAAATTTAATGAAAGAAAAAAAAAATATATATATATTAAAAATAAATAAATTCATGGAGAGCAGTTGTTATTTCATATAGAACAAAAGTGTTATTATAAAAACCACATTAATAGGCTGGGCTTGGTGGCTCAGCCTTAGAATCCTTGCACTTGGAAAGTGGAGGCAGGAGGATCAGAAGTTCAAGTACTCAGCTACACAGCAAGTTCAAGAAGGGACAAGCTACATGAGAGCCTTCTAAAAGAAACAAAACAAAACAAAAAACTATATTCTTTGGCAATTCAGATAAGACTGATCTTTAGAGGCAGGAGTGAAGTAAGAAAAGGGTCCTGAGTAATGCTTCTGGTAGGTATTCATTTGGAAGGTTCAAACTCCCTGGTACTTTTCACCAGGTGATCTCCTTCATAGGACAGAAGCATTCAAAACATTGTTGTTATTATAAAACATCTAGGCCAGGTATTGTGGTGCACACCTTTAATCCCAGCACTCAGGATGCAGACAGAGGTAGGAAAATCGCTGTGAGTTCAAGGCCACCCTGAGACTACATAGTAAATTCCAGGACAGCCTGAGCTAGAGTGAAACCCTACCTCGAAAAGCCAAAAAATAAATAAAATAAAATAAAACATCTAGAGCACCCGGCATGGCGGTGCACACCTTTAATCCCAGCAATCAGGAGGTAGAGGTAGGAAGATTGCTGTGAGTTCAAGGCTACCCTGAAACTACATAGTGAATTCCAGGTCAGCCTGGGCTACAGAGAGGCCCTACCTCAAACACACACACACACACACACCCTGAGGATTATTAGTCCAGCCTTACTGAGTATTCACTAGCAGAATTCACTCTTGCTGCTCCCTCCCTGCTGCTGATATGTAATGATGGGGGCCAGCTCCCACACTTTCCCCACCATGATGAATCCTCCCCTTGACAAAGTACGTGGAAAAAACCTTTTCCTCCCATCAGATGCTTCTGGTCTGGTGTTTTGTTCAAACAGAGGAGGTAACTGCAACAAGGTGTAAATGTAAAATAAATAGTAGATGGAAAAATAATGTGGGTGAAAAAGTAAAATATTAATATTTTCTTATTTTGACTACATGATACAATAACATATTAGAAATACTTGGCTAAATAAAAATAAATTTTAAGCCAGGTACACATATTAACCCCAGTACTTAGGAGGCAGAGGTAGGAGGACTGCTGTGAGTTTGAGGCCAGCCTGGAACAACAGAGTGAGTTCCAGGTCAGCCTGGTCTACAGTGAAAACCTACCTCGAAAAAAAACAAAAATCAATCAATCAATTTTAAAACTTACTATTCCCTCCTGACTATCTGAAGATTGGTCACCATCCTGAACAACATCAAGACTACTGAAACCTGAAAGCCCATGACCAACTGACTGCTTGAGGCTAAACAAAAGGTTAATGAATGGACATAACAAAACAGAAATTTGGGAGAAACTAGCCAAAATTTATAAGAACACACCAGATTACATCTTTGTATTTAGATTTCAAACCCATGTGGCAAGGATAGCTGTCTTTGCATGACTTACAATTCTTGAATAATGCAAAGAAAAATGAACCCAAACAATTTTGCAAAACATGACCTGTATGAGAAGACGAAGACTTCAAGGGGCAGGGGTATAGCTCAGTAATAGGACCCTGGCACTGGTACAGAATGCACAAAAGACCCAGGATTCAATTCCAGGCACCAGAGGGAAAAGAAAGACTCCAGAAGAACAGTAAAAGGAACTCAGAACGGGGTGGGGGAGGGATGGCAAGGGAGGGCAAAGGCCAATGTTGGCGCTACAAAGAGGAGCAAGACACCACAATAACTACCTTGTAGTGACTGCGCAGATGTTTCACAAGATTCATAAACTGCAACTTTTTTTGAAGTAGGGTCTTACTCTAGTCCAGGATGACCTGGAATTCACTATGTAGTCTCAGGGTGGCCTCAAACTCACAGCGATCCTCCTACCACTGCCTCCTGAGATAAACTGCAACTTTTGACTAGTACTACTATAAAGTTTATGTGTGGCTCACATTATTTAAATTTATGGTGTCATTCTAGAACATTACTCATTAACAGCAAGTATACTGCCTTATTCTATCATATTTATTTCTAAACAGTTCGGGACTTTGAAAAACTATATCACCTTTTTAGTCAAATAACACAGGATATTAAGAAAAAGACAGGCATGACACATTGACCCCCACCCTATCATACATATATGCATACATACTGCATGCCTGAAGGAAATAGTTAAAAACTCTTAAATCCAACAACTTAAAATACATTCAACAAAACAATCATACAGGCCAAGAAAAATTCAGTGTCACCATAAACTCAATTTGCCTTGTGCCTACTTGTACTAGTAACCAGGAGCACCTACCTACAATACCTTCTTATATTACTCAATGGAGTGAGAGGAGCCTGATCTACTCTACCTTCTTATACTAGTCAACGGGGTGAGAGGAGCAGTGATCTACTCTATCTTCTTATACTAGTCAATGGGGTGAGAGAAGCAGTGATCTACTCTACCTTCCTGTACTAGTCAACGGGGTGAGAGGAGCAGTGATCTACTCTACCTTCCTGTACTAGTCAATGGGATGAGAGGAGCCGTGATCTACTATGCCTTCCTATACTAATCAACGGGGTGAGAGGAGCAGTGATCTACTCTACTTTCCTGTACTAGTCAACAGGGTGAAAGGAGCAGTGATCTACTATGCCTTCCTGTACTAGTCAATGGGGTGAGAGGAGCAGTGATCTACTCTAGCTTCCTGTACTAGTCAACAGGGTGAGAGGAGCAGTGATCTACTATGCCTTCCTGTACTAGTCAACGGGGTGAGAGGAGCAGTGATTTACTCTACTTTCCTCTACTAGTCAACGGGGTGAGAGGGGCAGTGATCTACTCTACCTTCCTGTACTAGTCAACAGGGTGAGAGGAGCCCTGATCTACTATGCCTTCCTGTACAAGTCAATGGGGTAAGAGGAGCAGTCATCTATTCTACCTTCCTATACTAGTCAACAGGGGAAGAGGAGCAGTGATCTACTCTACCTTAATGTATTAGTCAATGGGGTGAAAGGCGCAGTAATCTACTCTACCTTCCTGTACTAGTCAACGGGGTAAGAGGAGGAATGATCTATTCTACCTTCCTGTACTAGTCAACGGGGTGAAAGGAGGAATGATCTACTCTACCTTCCTGTACTAGTCAACGGGGTGAGAGGAGCAGTGATCTACTCTACCTTCCTATACTAGTCAACGGGGTGAGAGGAGCAGTGATCTATTCTACCTTCCTGTACTAGTCAACAGGGTGAGAGGAGCAGTGATCTATTCTATCTTCCTATACTAGTTAACGGGGTAAGAGGAGCAGTGATCTACTCTACCTTCCTATACTAGTCAACGGGGTGAGAGGAGCAGTGATCTATTCTACCTTCCTGTACTAGTCAACAGGGTGAGAGGAGCAGTGATCTATTCTATCTTCCTATACTAGTCAACGGGGTAAGAGGAGCAGTGATCTACTCTACCTTCCTGTGCTAGTCAATGGGGTAAGAGAAGCAGTGATCTATTCTACCTTCCTGAACTAGTCAACAGGGGTGTGAGGAGCCGTTATCTACTATACCTTCTTGGAGTTGCTTGGGAGAGTGGTTTTTGGCATTGCTAGTCAACAGCATTCGCCTTAGCAGGGCATCAGTTCCTGTGATTTCTTCTTCACAGATCCAGTCATCCACAATGCATAAGTGTGGGTAATTAGTTGCAAGGAGACGTAGCAAAGCTGAATGCAGCCCTTAAAAATCAACAGCAAGTCAGTTGGACAGTCAATTGTCAAGAACTCAGATCTTCCCCATTATCTGATTTGCAGCAAGTTCACAGGCCACAAGGAAATAAGGTGTGCTCTGAGGAGGTTTTCTCAGAGCACGGCTGAGCATCTCCAGCCCCAGAAGCTAACAAAGAAGCATGTTTCATATGCAGAACAGATGCCATGCTGGTGACTGTAGCATGGGCTCTAGAATGGAGCCCTAGGAATTTGTACTTCTGCACATGTATACCATAAGGAACTTCGAGCCAGCATGGTGGCACAGGCTCATAATCTCAGCTACTCAGGAGGTTGAGGCAGGAGGATCACAAGCTCAAGACCTTGACAGGACTAAAGGATGATTTGAAAGCCAGCCTGGACAACTTAGTGAAACCGTGTTTCAAAATAAAACTTAAAAAAGGGAGGCGGGAGCTGGGCGTGGTGGCACACGCCTTTAATCCCAGCACTCGGGAGGCAGAGGTGAGAGGATCGCCGTGAGTTCGAGGCCATCCTGAGACTGCATAGCGAGTTCCAGGTCAGCCTGGGCTAGAGTGAGACCCTGCCTCGAAAAAAAACAAAACAAAACAAAACAAAACAAAAAAGGGGGCGGGAGTGGTGATGCATGCCCTTAATCCCAGCACTTGGGAGGCAGAGGTAGGAGGAACACCATGAGTTAGAGGCTACTCTGAGAATACATAGTGAATTCCAGGTCAGCCTGTGCTAGAGTGAAACCCTACCTGGAAGAAAAAAAAAAAATAGACTGTGCAAGATCTAATACATGTAGCCATCTGGCTAACCATGTCCAATGAAGGCACATATTTCTCCTTCAAATTAACCACAGCAAAGAAAGAAAAGAAAATCACAACTTTAAAGAAACATTAAAGCCATACTATAATATTATGTAAAATGTTTAATTAAAAAAAAATAACTGAGCCAGGCATGCTGACACATGCCTTTAATCCCAGCATTTGACAGGCAGAGATAGGAGGATCACCATGAGTTCAAGACCACCCTGAGACTACATACTGAATTTCAGTTCAGCCTGAGCTAGTGAGACCCTACCTTAAAGAACAAACAAACAAAAAAGGTTTAAAAAAAATGGGTTGGAGATGTAGCTCAGTGGCACACTTGGCTAACATGTGCAATGCCCTTGGTTCAATCTCCAGTAATGCAAAAACGGAAATACCAGGCAGTGTTATCATCCGTAGTTTCAAAACAAAATCTTTCATTGTATGTATATCTATGAGATTCAAGTATGTAAAATTGTTGCTCTTATATAGGTCAAAAGACCCTAACAATGGATTATTAGATTTATGATTCTTCAGCTTAATAATGATGAAAAGTGATACACATTTAGTAGAGACTGAACCTTACAATGTGATGTTTTCCAGGCTGGCAACATGAGGTAAGATACTCTGTTGTTACGCCAGGCATCATAAGCAAGCTGCTCTGCGCAGCCCTACAGTCACGAGGGTAAACAAGTGCTACTCTACAGTGACTGCTCTGCTAAACTAAAATATTCTGTATGTTAGATGGAGTAAAATATTTTGGACATGAGATATTTTCAGTTTACAAAGGGGGTTGTGCCCTAGTAACCTCATCTTAAGTTCAAGAGTATCATCAGTATATGTCTGCCTAAGTGTGTTTGCTGGTAACTGAACACAGGGCATCATGGATGCCAGGCAAGCACTGTATCCCTGAGCTGCACCTAGGTCCAAAGGCTTGCGGTAGTATTTGGTCTGATCTATAGAGACAAACAGCATTAGTAATTCCAAACTGAAAACAGCTGAGGTTTTCAGGGAGGACAGGTGGCTTGCAGGGAATGATATGATGGATTTAGTGAGGGAAGCAAAGAGAAATTTTATTCTCTTATTCTCTTTATTGCTTTTGAATTATTTTGTTTGTTTTTCAAAGTAGGGTCTCACTCTAGTCCGGGTTGACCTGGAATCGATATGTAGTCTAAGGCTGGCCTTGAACTCACAGTGAAACTCCCACCTCAGCTTCAGTGCTGGAATTAAGGTGTGCCTCACCACACCCAGCTGGTTTTGAGTTTTTTTTCCAAGTATTCAAAACTTTATTTTTAAAAACTGCTTTCACTGGGTAAAAGGACATAAGTGACATGTACACAAAAAAGTGGGAATATATTGTGGGGAAAGGAAAAAATGGAAGGGTGAGAGGGATTGGTCAAGGAGGGGAAACAAGAATCAGATAAAAGAAAATTTTCTGAAAATGCCAGGATGAATGATACCTAAAAAATGAAAAGTCCATCTTCATTAAAGTACTTAAAGTATGCAAAAGTTCCTTTTTACCATACCCAAAGGAGTTGGTAAACATGCATAGCACAGCAAACTCATTTTAAGAACATTAAAAAGGTAAAAGGTATATTCAGAGGTATCCATCCAACTTCTAAAGGGAGTGTGAACCTTAGGTAGTCAGTATCAAGGTTACCAGTTTGCTTAATCATCCAAATGTATAGCTTAATTCATCCACTTAGGACCGAAGAAAAATTAGATTGTCTGACACAGGAAACGTCATTCCTAAGTCTCGTTTCTGGCTGGATCCTCAAATTTTTCACTTGAGAAAATGTTGAGTTTGTCTTTCCCAATGGCTCTTGGGTTGTTTCCCCAAAATGACTACCATTATTTCCTACTTTTTTTTTTTTTTTTATAAATGTGAATCTAAACTTTCTTTGAACAGAGCATGATATTGGGACATAGCCTCTGAAGTTTAAAATCACGGGCTCAGCCAGGCGTGGAGGCACACGCCTTTAATCCCAGCACTCAGGAGGCAGAGGTAGGAGGATCACCATGAGTTCAAGGCCACCCTGAGACTACAGATTTAATTCCAGGTCAGCCTGGACCAGAGTGAGACCCTACCTAGAAAAAAAAAAAAAATGAGATTGAACTTTCAATGAGAGTGGCCCATATTTGATCATATTTCATGATGCCACAAGAGGAAAGAGGATAAGTAAACTCAAAGAAGTTGGGCAGGATTCTGTTTACAGAACAGCCAGTTCCCAGGTACAACTCATAATGCAATAGTTGGAGCTCATCAAACAAAGGTGTTCTTCTAACTTTGACCTGGAGCCACTATTCATAACAGTCTGCCAACAAATTGTCAAGGCCATGAGTTGACAGCACGAGCCACAGGAGCCCACTTAACACCACGTACATCCTCATCCTTCAGATGCCAAAGCAGCATCAAATAGGAAACAAGTTCTCTGGTTTTGAATTTTTAACATTGAACACTGATTATACCTTGTAGCATAAACAGTAATGTATTTGTTAACAATAAACTTTAGCACTAACAAAGCAAATGAAAGGGGGACTGGAGAGATGGCTTAGCAGTTAAGGCGTTTGTCTGCAAAAACTAAGGACCCAGGTTTGATTCCCCAGGAACAACGTAAGCCAGATGCACAAGGGGGCGCATGCGTCTGGAGTTTGTTTGCAGTGGCTGAAGGCCCTGGCATGGCCATTCTCTCTCTCTCTCTCTCTCTCTAACTGCTTCTCTTTCTCTTTCCCTTTCTCTCTCAAATAAAGAAACAAATATTTCTTTAAAAAAACAAAAAAAGCAAGTGAAAGGATTACCTCCCAACTCCTGCTGTAGCCCTTGAGCCTGTTGAATCAGGAACTTGATTGGAATCTGATCCATCAGAGAAGAAGAGTATGACTTGGGTTTCCTTTGCATGGCAGCTGTCATTCAAAGTCAAAAGGTGTCAAATAAACGTGAGTCCAGAAACAAACCTTAACTTTCAACCCAAATGAGAACAAAGACAATATGATGAAATGACTTTCGATTTGCTCAATGTGAATATAATGCATAAAAGGTTAAAATCACCACCAAAATAGTGCCTTTTCAGGAAAAGGAAGAACGTATGTAAAGACATGATCTGAAAAATACCCTGAAATTGCAACCAGTGGACAGAAATCTTACAGATTTTAGTGCAGACATACACTGCAGTGAAACTGAGTTAAGAGTTTCCCAAGCCTACTTAGGAAGTTCAAATGCAGCCATGAACACAGAACTTAGAGATTGAAGATTCAAATGTAACTTATTTTTTAAAGTGTTAATAGGGAGCCAGGCATGGTGGCGCATGCCTTTAATCCCAGCACTCGGGAGGCAGAGGTAGGAGGATCACCATGAGTTCGAGGCCACCCTGATACTCCATAGTGAATTCCAGGTCAGCCTGGCCTAGAGTGAGACCCTACCTCGAAAAACTAAAAAAAAAAAAAGTGTTAATAGGGGCTAGAGGGATGGCTTAGAAGTTAAGGCACTTGCCTACGAAGCCTAAACTCATGTTCAAATCTCTGGGTCCCACGTAGCCAGAGGCACAGTGACACACATGCATAATGTCACACCGGGGCACAAGGGGGTGCACATGTCTGGAGTTCATTCGCAGCAGGCTGAAGGTCCTGGCACGCCCATTCTCTCTCTGCCCCTTTCTCTCTCAAAATAAAAAGTAATTTAAAAAATATATTTTTAAAAAAGTGTTAATAGGGCTGGGGAGATGCTCAGTGGTTAACAGTACTAGGTTTCAGAGCCTGCTGGCCCAGGTTCACAACCAGAGCACCCATGTAAAGTATTGCATGTAACTGATGTTACCAAGAAGTGCTAAAACTACAATACAACTTGACAGGTAGTAATATGTTTGCAACAGAATAATAACCTTTTTTGGCTAAAGACAAAAACTATCTCAACATCTATATTCTTTTTTTAATATTTTTAAAATATTTATTTATTTGCACACAGAGAGAGAAAGAGAGGTAGACAGACACTGAGTTAGAGAGTGAATGGGTAGGCCAGGGCCTCTTGCCACTGCAAACTAACTCAGGATGCATTTGCCACTTGGCACTTCTGGCCTTAGGTGGGTACTGGGGTTTTGAATCCAGGCTTTCAGGCTTTACAAGCAAGCACCTTAACTGCTGAGTCATCTCCCAGCTCTCAACAATCATATTTTTTGTTTGCTTGTTTCACTGGACTGTGTTTTGAAGTTTTTTGTTTTGTTTTGTTTTCTGAGGTAGGGTCTCACTCTAGCCAAGGCTGACCTGGAATTCATTATATAGTCTCAGGGTAGCCTTGAATTCACAGTGATCCTCCTACCTCTGCCTCTCAAATGCTGGGATTAAAGGCATGTGCCACCACACCCAGCTTTGGTTTTGTTTTTAAAGCAGGGTCTTACTCTAGCCCAGGCTGATGTAGAACTCATTCTGAAGAGCAGGCTGGCCTCAAACTCATGGTGATCCTCCTGCCTTAGCTTCTGAGTGTTGAGATTGAAGAACCATGGCCAGCCTATCAATGTGGCATATTATGAAATTATTTACTCCCCTAGAAAGAAAAAAATGGCTTCTAACAGGGCTGGAAACTTATTCAGGAAAAGGCCAATCCTCCCACTTGTCTTTTACAACCCAACTCCTCTCATCTCTCAAGGACATGACTCCAGGGCCTGACCTGCCTCAAGAACCCTTCCATCACTACCATACTACTCAACAAAATATAAGTATTTTTCAATATTTTCACAAAAAAGGAAAGGACTACAGAGATGGCTTAGCAGTTTAGGTGCTTGCCTACAAAGCCTAAGAACCCAGGTTCAATTCCCAAGAACCCACGTAAGGCAGATGCACATAGATCTGGAGTTTGTTTACACTGGCTAGAGGCCCTCATTCTCTCTCACTCGCTAATAAATAAATTAATTAATTAAATTTAAAATTTCTCTAAATACTTATTGATTTATTTGAGAGAGAGAGGCAGATAGAGAATGGGCACACCAGGGCCTCCAGCCACTGCAAACGAATTCCAGATGCACATGCCACCTTGTGCATCTGGCTTACGTGGGTCCTGGGAAATCAAACCTGGGTCCCTTGGCTTTGCAGGCAAGCACCTTAACCACTAAACCATCTCTCCAGCCCAAACTGAAACATTTTGTTTTGTTTTGTTTTTTGAGGTAGGGTCTCACTGTAGCTCAGACT
The DNA here is from genome assembly GCA_036346955.1 of Dipus sagitta. Taxonomy (NCBI): domain Eukaryota; kingdom Metazoa; phylum Chordata; class Mammalia; order Rodentia; family Dipodidae; genus Dipus; species Dipus sagitta. The sequence goes on along the minus strand of CM070778.1, from coordinate 44,398,283 downwards.
GACCTGGAATTCACTATGTAGTCTCAGGGTGGCCTGGAACTCACAGTGATCCTCCTACCTCTACCGCCTGAGTGCTGAGATTAAAGACATGTGCCACCACGCCTGGCTTAGAACATTTTTTATAAAGGCAAGGCATGGTGGTGCACACCTTTAATCCCAGCACTCAGGAGGCAGAGTACAAGGACTGCTGTGGGTTTGAGGCCAGCCTGGGTTAAAGTGAGACCCTATCTAGTTTAAAAAAAAAAAAAAAAAAAGGCTGGAGAGATGGTTTAGCAGTTAAGTCTGCAAAGCTTAAGGACCCATGTTCAACTCTCCAGGTCCCATGTAAGCCAGACACACAAAGTGACCCAAAAGCAAGGTTGCACATGTGCATAAGGGGTTGCACATGTGCACAAGGGGGTGCACATGTCTAGAATTCGATTGCAGTGGCTAGAGACCCTAGCGCACCAATTCTCTCCCTCACTGTCTCTCTCTCTCTCTCTTTCTCTCTCACTCTCTCATTTTTAAAAAAAAAAAAAAAAGGCCAGTTTGTTGGACTTGCCTCAAAAAGATTGCCAGGCATGGTGGCAATCTGCCATTAATGCCAGGACTGGTAAAGCAGAGAGAAAGGAGGATCCCTGGGGCTAGCCAGTCTATTCTAATTTTTGACTCCTAGGCCAATAAAAGAAAAAGTGTCTCCAAAAAAAAAAAAAAAAAAAAAAAAGCCGGGCATGGTGGCACACACCTTTAATCCCAGTACTTGGGAGATAGAGGTAGGAGGATCACCATGAATTCAAGCCCGCCCTGAGACTACATAGTGAATTCAAGGTCAGCCTAGGCTAAAGTGAGACTCTACCTCAAGAAAAAGAAAAGATAAAAAAAACCTTGGGGCTGGAGAAATGGCTCAGCAGTTAGATGTGCTTCCTTTGAAAGCAAAGATGGCCTGAGGGGGCCTGAAGCCACCCAAGTTTGAATCTCTGGAACCCAAGCGACAGCTGGCATGGCCAACACCAGCCCTCAAAGGGGAGCACTGATCAGGAAACTGCCCAGCTTACAAGAATACAGCAAGCTCCAGTGACAGCAGGAGACTCCAGCTCAAGTAAGAAAGGGAGGAAGAGCAATGGAGCAGAGCATCAACATTCTGCTCTGGCTACAGGAGATAGGCTCCCCTGGCCACAGGTGAGTGCATGGGGTGCAACAAGGGCATATACATGTATACACATAGACACTGGAAAAAAAAAAAAAAAAAAAAGAGGGCCAGGCGTGGTGGTGCACACCTTTAATCTCAGCACTCGGGAGGCAGAGGTAGGAGGATCACTGTGAGTTTGAGGCCACCCTGAGACTACATTGTGAATTCCAGGTCAGCCTGAGCTAGAATGAGACCCTATCTCGAAAAACTAAATTAAGGGCTGGAGAGATGGCTTAACGGTTAAGCGCTTGCCTATGAAGCCTAAGGACCCCGGTTCAAGGCTCAATTTCCCAGGACACACATTAGCCAGATGCACAAGGAGGCACACGCTTCTGGAGTTCGTTTGCAGTGGCTGAAGGCCCTGGCGCACCCATTCTCTCTCTCTATCAGCCTCTTTCTTTCGCTGTCCCTTTCAGATAAATAAATAAATAAAAATAAACCAAAAAATTAAAAAAACTAAATTAATAAAAAAAGAGACACAGTGCCTGACACGAGCTTCACAAGACCATCATAATAGGAGGAAAAAATCATGCCATCAAAATAAAAGAGAGACTGATTGAGAGGGGGAGGGGATATGATGGAGAATGGAGTTTCAAAGGGGAAAGTCGGGGGAGGAAAGATATTACCATGGGATTTTTTTTATAATCATGGAAGTTGTTAATAAAAATAAATAAAAACATGGGCTGGAGAGATGGCTTAGCGGTTAAGAGCTTGCCTGTGAAGCCTAAGGACCCCAGTTCGAGGCTCGATTCCCCAGGACCCACGTTAGCCAGATGCACATGGGGGCGCACGCGTCTGGAGTTCGTTTGCAGTGGATGGAGGCCCTGGTGCACCCATTCTCTCTCTCACTCTGCCTCTTTCTCTCTCTGTCTGTCACTCTCAGATAAATAAATAAATATTTAAAAAATGAAAAAAAAAAAGAGAAATAGAAAGAGAGACCAGGCGTGAAGGTGCACATCATTAATCCCAGCACTTGGGAGGCAGAGGTAGGAGGATCGTTGAGGTTGAGGCCAACCTAGGATTAGTGAGTGACAGGTCAGCCTGGGCTACAGGAAGACTCTACCTTAAAGAGAGAGAGAGAGAGAGAGGACAGCATTCTTAAGAATGACACCTGACTGCCCTTTGACCTCCACACACATGTGCTTGCACACACATATACATGTACATACACATACACAAACACATATGCACACATATATACACACAGGGATTTTTGTTTTTGTTTTTGTTTTTGTTTTGTTTTTCGAGGTAGGGTCTCACTCTAGCCCAGGCTGACCAGGAATTCACTATGGAGTCTCAGGGTGGCCTCGAACTCGCGGCGATCCTCCTACCTCTGCCTCCCAAGTGCTGGGATTAAAGGCGTGCGCCACCATGCCCGGCTTAACACACAGGGATTTTTAAAAACATTGTTCATGCCAGACATGGTGGCGCATACCTTTAATCCCAGCACTCGGGAAACAGATGTAGGATGATCCCTGAGTTCGAGGCCACCCTGAGACTACACAGTGAATTCCAGCCTGGGCTAGAGGGAGACCCTACTTTGAAATCCCCCTACCCAAAATTGTTCAAGGTCATCCTTGGCTCTATTGTGAGTTTGAGATCAGCCTGTGATACATGAGACACTGCCTCAACAATGGAAGTCCTTTCCTGTCCTTAGTATCCACTCAAGTTACCACATCATTTCTTTCCTTTTCTTTATACCTCCCATAATTTCAGTCTCTACTCACTGTGGACCAATTTATCTCCTCTAGTGCTCTCCTGAATTCATAACAAGTAGACTTTCACCCGACCACTCAACCAGGAAAGATGTCAGGGTCAAATGCGCTCCATTGGCTTAGCCTCCCCAGGGCCTCTAGAGGCCCTCCCCTCTGCACAGCTCACCTAGAGTCTTTGTGTTTGCGAGCAGAGCTTCCTCATAAGACAGGATGTAGTAGAGCACCAGAAGCTGCGCTGTGATACTGAAACGCTGATTCAGGCGGACACTGTCACCCTGGGAGGAATAATACAAACTCTGACAATACTACTAAGTTGCATGGTTGCTTTTTCTCAACAGCAAAAATAGCATAAATAACAATTATCTGAGGTTACTGCTCCCAACTCATAAATGGAAGGAAGGAAACTATTTGCATTAAACTCAGAGAAAACATCACATGCAACTGAAATTTGAGATAGCAGAGAGATGGAAGGCAACATCTTTACCTAGCCTTTAAAGCATTAAATAAAAAATTAAGAGGGGCTGGAGAGATGGCTCAGTGGGTAAGGGGCTTGCCTGTAGAGCCTAACCACATGAGTTTGATTCTCCAGCACCCACGTGGAACAAGAAGCCCACAGTCGAACATGTGCCTGGAGTCTGTCTGTTTGCAGTGGCTGGAGGCCCTGACATGCCCATTTTCTCTGTCTCTCTCTCTCTCTCTCTCTCTGCTTGCAAATAAATAAAAATTTAAAAAAATAAGAGACTTCAGCCAGGCGTGGTGGCACACACCTTTAATCCCAGCACTCAGGAGGTAGAGGTAGGATGATCACAGTGAGTTCAAGACCACCCTGTCACTACATGGTGAATTCCAGGTCACCCTGACCGAGAGTGAGACCCTACCTTGGGAAACCAAAAAAAAAAAAAAAAAAAAGACTTCAGCTACTACTTCTCAATGGTATTCACATAAGGCTGCTTCTAGAAAAACTTGCGTTAATCTACGTACTATGTGAAATTACCAAACAAAAATAAACTACTCAAAAAGTACTTGTTAGGGGGCTGGAGATATGGCTCAGCAGTTAAAGGAACTTGCTTGCAAAGGCTGCCAACCCAGGTTTGATTCCCTAGCACCCATATAAAGCCAGAACCAAAAAGTAGCATATAAGCATCTGGCATTCATTTACAGCAGCAAGATATCTTTTTAAGTGCTTGTTTGACAAATTATTTTTATAGGTGATCTAATGCAATTTAATTTAATTTAAAATCAGAATTACCTATAAATCCTCCAAGGAGAAAAATATGGAACAAGTGAGAACAAACTAAAGGAAAATAACTTAATACATGTCAAAGACCCATTATTTTGGGCTGGAGGGATGGCTTAGCAGTTAAGGCATTTGCCTGCAAAGCTGAAGGACCCAGGTCGATTCCTCAGGACCCACATTAGCCACATGCACAAGGGGGCGCACACATCTGGAGTTTGTTTGCAGTGGCTGGAGGCCCTGGTGCGCCCAGTCTCTCTCTCTTTCTCCCTCTTTCTCTGTCAAATAAATAAATAAATAAATTTTTTTTAAAAAAAGAACCACTATTTTACCCCAATGACTTCTTGGAAAATATTGAGAATCTCTTGTTCTGTGACTGGCTGATTAGTGGCCTCTGGGTTTGATTTCGAGGCAGGAGTGAGTATGGAATTTATGTACACATCAATCAGAGGAAGCAACTGAGGATGCAGTGGAGTGGAGGTTTCACACAGTTGTCTATAAATCCAGTCCTAAAAAGGAAAGTTAAAGACAGTAAGAAAAAAATGGACAAAAAAACAGAAGCACATACTTTTGCAAATCAGTGAAACTCACTATTAGCTATTAAGAACACCGACTATATTATATACTTTGATACTTGCCTTTGACTTAAAAATGTATCGGGGGGGGGGGGGCTGGAGAGATGGCTCAGTGGTTAAGGTGCTTGCTTGTGAAACCTAAGGGCCCAGGTTCAATTCCCCAGGACCCACGTAAGACAGATGCACAAGGTGGCACATGCGTCTGGAGTTCATTTGCAGTGGCTACAGACACTAGTGTGCCCATTCTCTCATTCTCTCTTTCCCGTCTATGTGCTTATTTCTCTCAAATAAATAAACTATGTCTGCATATTCTAATCAAGAACATTGTCCAGCCAGGTATGGTGGCACACACCTTTAATCCCAGCACTCGGGAGGCAGAGGTAGGAGAATTGCTGTGAGTTCAAGGTCAGCCTGAAATAACATAGTGAATTCCAGGTTAGCCTGGGCTAGAGTGAAACCCTATCTTAAAAAAAAAAAAAAAAATAACTGGGTATGGTGGCACATGCCTTTAATACCAGCACTCGGGAGGCAGAGGTAGGAGGATTGCCATGAGTTCCAGGCCACCCTGAGACTACATAGTAAATTCCAGGTCAGCCTGGGCTAGAGTGAAACCCTACCTCCAGGGGAAAATATATATATATATTCCAGTGAAAAATGAACTGAAGATGATGAGAAACCTGGCTTTGTGCTAATGTTTTAAATAGTGAGGAAAACATTTTAAGACTGTCTTGAGAGTGCCACATGTGTTGTCATGGAAGACTTCCCAGCAGAAGGGAAATTAAGGAGAGGGACATTTCTTCAGAAATACTGTGACTAAGACAGCAGCTATGCTGAGCACTAAAAGGAGACTCCCACCTAACGATTTCCCAGTAGAAGACAGGTGGTACTTTTGGTGTGAATTTGGACTCATTATTCTTAGCTGCGTCACTTGATGAAGCACTAAGAAGAAAAGCAACCTTGCAGGAACACTACTTCATTACGCCATCACAACGAGGACAGCTACAGCGATGCCCCATGCACATTCTGTTCCTTCCTGTGTTTTAAAAAAGGACACCTTCTTTCAGTGGTTCAAAAATGCTTATTTAAAGCCGGGCATGGTGGTGCACGCCTTTAATCCCAGCACTCGGGAGGCAGAGGTAGGAGGATTGCCATGAGTTCAAGGCCACCCTGAGACTCCATAGTGAATTCCAGGTCAGCCGGGCAAGAGTGAGTCCCTACCTCAAAAACAACAACAACAAAAAAAGCTTATTTATCTCCTGGCTTCAGATTTTTCTATAGGGGACCTTCTGTGAGACATAGTCAAATAAAACAAACTGAAAACATTGATAAATTAGGCACTGAGCATTATTGTGACAAATGTGCACAAAGGCCACTTTCCCAATTTGGTGAATAAAAGTACATTTCAATCACTGACCAGACAGGGTAGTACACACCTATAATCCCAGTAGTGGGGAGGTAGAGGCCATCCTGAGCTACATGAGACTTGTCTCAAAAATCAAAAGAAAACAAAACAAAACAATTTAGAAAATGGAAATTTCTTTCCATTAATGAAATAGCCAGATGCTAGTATTAAGAATTTAAATGGATTTAAATGAATGGAGTTGGGGAGATGTCTCAGAGTCTAAAACTGCTCACTTGCAAAGCCTGGCAAACCAGATACAATTCCGCAATACCTATGTAAAAAAAGCTAGATGCATAAAGTGGCACATATATTTGGAGTTTGTTTGCAGTGGCAAATGGCCCTAGCATGCCCATTCTCTCTCTCTCTCTCTCTCTCAAATAAATAAATAAAAATATTTTAAATAAATAAAAATACTTTAAAAGGTTTTTGTATAAGTTTTATTTGAAAGTCAGTGAGAGAGGGACAGACAGAGAGAATGGACATGCCAGGGCCTCTTGCCACTGCAGATGAACTCCAGACGCATGTGCCACCTTGTGTGTCTGCCTTACATGGGTCCTGGGTTGAACCTGGGTCCTTTAGCTTTCAGGCAAACACCTTAACCGCTAAGCCATCTCTCTAGCCCAATAAAAATACTTTAAATTGATCAGTAATATACATTTTGTAAATAAGTTATATAATTTTTTATTTTTATTTATTTGAGAGAGAGACACAGAGAATGGATGTGCCAGGGCCACTAGCCACTGCAAACAAACTCCAGATGCATGCACCATCATGTGCATCTGGCTTACATGGGATCTAGAGAATCAACCCTGAGTCCTTAGGTTTCCCAGGCAAGTGCTTTAACCACTAAGCCATCTCTCCAGCCCAAGTTATTTAATCCCAGCACTTGGGAGGCAGAGGAAGGAGAATCACCACAAGTTTGAGGCCAGCCTGAAACTACATAGTAAATTCCAGGTCAGCCAGGCGTAGAGTGAAACCTGACCTGGAAAAAATAAAAAAATCTGAAGTTGGGTTACCAATAACTGTAACTATAATTACTAGTAACATACCTTAATACCAAATGTTAATACACAAGATCCACAGTAAATGACTACAAACTGACACAGAACTATCTAGGGAGAAAGAATTAAGTTGCAGTTTAAAATTAAATGCAAGGCCATACTTTTATTGACACTTTGTGCTTGGTAAAGGAACGGCTCCTCAGAAGCTGGTAAATACAATGAATGGGCAAAAATCCAGTGATGTTGGCACTCAGATTGCTGGTGACAGGAACTCGTACTGCATGAGCTGTGACAACCTGAAGGGAAAAACAGTATCAATACATATGATAACAACGGCAAAACGATTCTGAAAAAGGATTTTTGTTTGTTTGTTTGTTTGTTTTTATTGTTTTTTTTTGAGGTAGGGTCTCACTCTAGCCCAGGTTGACCTGGAATTCACTATGGAGTCTCAGGGTGGCCTCAAACTCACGGTGATCCTCCTACCTCTGCCTCCCGAGTGCTGGGATTAAAGGCATGCACCACCACGCCTGGCTACAAGAGGTTTTAAAATGTAGATTATCAGTATAAGTAAACTACTAACACAAATGTGTGCCTTAGGAATGAAGGATAAAAATCAGTTGGTCCATGTTTTAATTTTTTTTATTTTTATTTATTTCTTTGAGAGCAACAAACAGAGCGAGAAAGGCAGATAGAGAGAGAGAGAGAGAGAATGGGTGTGCCAGGGCCTCCAGCTACTGCAAATGAACTCCAGACGCATGGGCCTCCTTGTGCATCTGGCTAACATGGGTCCTGGGAAATCGAGGCTCGAACCGGAGTCCTTAGGCTTCACAGGCAAGCACTTAACTGCTAAGCCATCTCTCCAGCCCCATGTTTTAATTTTTTTGTGTTTTTGTTTTTTGAGGTAGGGTCTCACTCTAGTTCAGGCTGACCAGGAATTCACTATGTAGTCTCAGGGTGGCCTCAAACTCATGGTCTACCTCTGACCCCCAAGTGCTGGGATTAAAGGCATGCTCCACCACACCTGACTGTTTTGATTATTTTTAGATGACAAGTAAGCCAGGCATAGTAGCTCTCACCTTGAAATCCCCGCACCTGGGAGTAGAGGCAGAAGGATCGGCCTCTGCCTCAAAAAAATAAAAATAAAAATAATAATAAAAAAAAAGCCAGGTATGGTGGCACATGCCTTTAATCCGAGCACTCAGAGGCGGAGGTAGGAGGACTGCTGTGAATTTGAGGCCAGCCTGAGACTACATGATGAATTCCTGGTCAGCCTGAGTTAGAGTGAGACCCTACCTCGAAAAACCAAAAAGGGAAAAAAAAAAAAAAAAAAAGGCTGAAGAAATAAACTTTTAAAACTAAACCTGGTGTTACAGGCCTATTATCCCATATACTTTGGAGGCTAAAAAAGGAGGACCACAAATTCAAGGCCTATATGGGTTACACAGCACAAAGAAAACCAGTGTGGACAACTGAGTACAACTATGCTACAAAAATGAAAAATAGGGCTGAAGAGATGGCTTAGAGGTTAAGCGCTTGCCTGTGAAGTCTAAGGACCCCGGTTTGAGGCTCAATTCCCCAGGACCCTGGTTAGCCAGGTGCACAAGGGGGAGCATGTGTCTGGAGTTCGTCTGCAATGGCTGCAGGCCCTGGCGCGCCCATTCTCTCTCTTTCTCCCTGCCTTTCTCTCTGTGTCTGTTGCTCTCAAATAAATAAATAAATAAATAACGAACAAAAAAAAAAGAAAAATACCAGGGTGAGATGGTGCATACCTTCAATCCCCGTGTTCAGGAGATTGAGGTAGGAGGATTGCTAGGATTTTGAGGCCAGTTTCGGTAAGTTCCATGTCAGCCTGGACTGCAGTGAAACCCTGCCTCAAAAAAAGGAAGGAAGGAAGGAAGGAAGGAAGGAAGGAAGGAAGGAAGGAAGGAAGGAAGGAAGGAAGGAAGGAAGGAAGGGCTGGAGAAAGGCTCAGCCCTTAAGGAGCTTGCCTGAAAAGCCTAACAACCCAGGGCTCAATACATGCATCTGGAGTTCATTTGTAGCAAGTGGAGGCCCTAGCAAGCCCATTCTCTCCCTCCTTCATTCTAGCTCTCTCTCTTTCCCTCTGTATCTCCCTCTATAACTCTCCATATATATATATTTTAAAGGCAGGTGGGATGACACACACCTTTAATCCCATCACTGGAGTGACAAAGGTAAGAGCATCACTGTGAGTTCAAGGCCAGCCTGAGACTACACAACGAATTCCTGGTCAGCCTGGGCTATAGCAAGACCCTACCTCGAAAAACAAAAATAAAAAATAATTTTTAAAAAAATCCAGGATTCACAGAAATCAGTAGCATTCCTATATGCTACCAACAAACACACAGAGAATGAAATCAGAGAATCACTCCCATTCACAATTGCATCAAAGAAAATAAAGTACCTTGGAATAATCCTAACCAAGGAAGTAAAGGATCTCTACAATGAAAACTATAAAACACTCAAGCGAGAAATTGCAGAGGACACTAGGAAATGGAAAAACATCCCTTGTTCCTGGATCGGAAGAATCAATATTGTGAAAATGGCAATCTTACCAAAAGCAATCTACACATTTAATATAATCCCCATCAAAATTCCAAAGGCATTCTTCACGGAAATAGAAAAAAAAATCCAAAAATTCATTTGGAATCACAAAAAACCTCGAATATCTAAAATAATACTGAGCAACAAAAATGAGGCTGGTGGTATCACCATACCTGATTTTAACCTATACTACAGAGCCATAGTAACAAAAACAGCATGGTACTGGCACAAGAGCAGACATGTAGATCAATGGAACAGAATAGAGGACCCAGATGCAAGTCCAGGTAGCTATAGCCACCTGATATTCAATAAAAATGCCAAAAATACTCATTGGAGAAAAGACAGCAAATGGTGCTGGGAAAACTGGATATTTATCTGTAGAAAGATGAAAATAGATTCTTCTCTCTCTCCATGCACAAGAATTAAGTCCAAATGAATTAAAGACCTTAACATCAGACCTGAAACTCTGAAACTGCTAGAGGAAAAAGCAGGGAAAACCCTTCAACATATTGGTCTTGGCAAAGACTTTCTGAATATAACCCCAATTGCTCAGGCAATAAAGCCACAGATTGACTGCTGGGACCTCATGAAATTACAAAGATTTTGTACAGCAAAGGACACTGTGAATAAAGCAAAGAGGCAAGCTACAAAATGGGAAAAAATCTTTACCAGCTATAAATCTGATAGAGGATTAATATTTAGGATATACAAAGAACTCAAAAAATTAAATAATAAGAAATAAAACAAGCCAATTAAAAATGGGCTATGGAACTAAATAGAGAGTTCTCAGAAAATTTACAAATGGCGTATAAGCATCTAAAAAAATGCTCTACATCCACTCATCAGGGAAATGCAGATTAAAACTACATTGAGAGTCCATCTCACTCCTATCAGATTGGCTACCATCATGAAAACAAATGACCATAAATGCTGGCAGGGATGTGGAAAAAGAGGAACCCTTCTACACTGTTGGTGGGAATGCAAGCTGGTCCAGCCATTGTGGAAATCAGTGTGGAGGGTCCTAAAACAGCTAAAAATTGATCTACCATATGACCCAGCTATAGCACTCCCAGGCATATATCCTAAGGACTCATCTCATTTCCTTAGAAGTACATGCTCTACCATGTTTATTGCTGCCCAATTCACAATAGCTGGGAAATGGAACCAGCCTAGATGTCCCTCAACTGATGAATGGATAATGAAGATATGGCACATTTATACAATGGAGTTCTACTCAGCGGTAAAGAAAAATGAAGTTATGAAATTTGCAGGAAAATGGATGGATCTGGAAAGGACTATACTAAGTGAGGTAACCCAAGCCCAGAAAGCCAAGCGTCGCATGTTCTCTCTCATATGTGGATCCTAGCTACAGATGATTGGACTTCTGTGTGAGAAGGAAAAAACTCAGTAGCAGAGGCCAGTAAGCTAGAAAAGACATAGAAAGGGAAAAGAAAGGAAGGGAGGGGGGTACTTAATAGGATGGTATTGTATATATGTAAGTAGAAGAGTAGATTAATGGGGGTGAAAAGGCCAAAATGAGGTCTGGGGAAGAGATTGAGTAAAGGAAAAGTGGAGGGACAGCTAATCAAAATCTAAGAGGATATAAATAAATCATATGGAAATCTACTTTTTTGGACAATGGAACACTCAGGAGCCGTAGATTGTTGCTAGAAAATTTTCAGTGCCAGGGAGGGATATCTTCCAGTGAGTTGTTGGCCAGGGAGATCACTGATGCCCCCAAAACATTATAGGCCATTGCCAAGGCCCAGACTGACCTGGAACTCACTCTGTAGTCCCAGGCTGGCCTTGAACTCAAAATGATCTTCCTACCCTCTGCCTTGTGAGTGCTGGGATCATTGGTGTGTGCCACCATGCCTGCCCTTACATTTTTGTTTTTGAATACATATGTAAAAGGCTAAAGGTGTAGCTCAGTAGTAGAGCACTTGTTTAGCATTAACAATGTCCAAGGTTCAATCCCCAACACCACCAAAAGAACAAAAAAATAAGTGAATGAATATATGTGCACGTGGTGGTGTGAAAATAACAGAAATATGAAATTCAGAATCAGAGTGCTGATTTCAAAATCTTTGGATAAGTCACTTTATCTTTTAGTCTAATTTCACATCTCTGAAACAGAAGACTATCGCCTTCTGTGGGTCTATTGTTATGAGGGATTTTTTTGTTTTGTTTTTTTGTTGTTGTTGTTGTTTTGTTTTGTTTTGTTTTACAAGGTACTGTCTTGCTCTAGCCCAGGCTGACCTGGAATTCACTATGTAGTCTCAGGCTGGCCTCGAACTTACAGTGATCCTCCTTCCCCTGCCTCCCGAGTTCTGGGGTTAAAGGTGTGTGCCACCACACCTGTCTAAATATTTTAAAAATACATATAAGATGAGTCTCTGTTTTCCTCCAGAGAAAACCATATGATTGACACCAGCATGGTGTCACATGTCTGTGACCCCAGTATCTAAGATGTGGAGGCAGGAGGATCAAAAGTTAAAGATCATTCTCAGCTACATAAAAAGTTACAAAGGGAACTATAGGCTGAATCAAAAAACAACCAAAAAAAAAAAAAAAAAAAAGAAGAAGAATCCAAATGATTACTCCACATGAGCACATTATTAATAATCTACAACTATACTCATATATTTGCAAATTTTATGTACTGAATTGTTACAGGTTTTATGTTTTGTTTTTTGTTTTTTGTTTTTCGAGGTAGGGTCTCCCTCTAGCCCAGGCTGACCTGGAATACATTATGTAGTCTCAGGATGGCCTCGAACTCGTGGAGATCCTCCTATCTCTTGCTCCTGAGTGCTGGGATTAAAGGCGTGTGCCACCACACCCAGACAGTTATTATTTTTGGTGGGTGTATAATACGTGTGAAGGATACATGTGCAGTTGTACACTCCTTGTGCACATGTGTGTGGTGGCCAGAGGAGAACATCAGGTGTCCTCTATTGCTCTTCTGTGTTGTTTCCTTAAGAGAGAGTCTCTCTCTCTCTCTCTCTCTGAATCTCAAGGGGCTGTTTTTGGCCAGACTGGCTGATAAGTGTATTTTAAGTGGATTATTCTTTACTGATAATTCAAGTATGAAATAAATTATCATTAAAAATTAAAAATGAACAAAGAAAAATATGTTATTCTTTTAAGTTAACATATACATGTCACCCCCCCCCCCAAAAAAAGTTGTAAAATCAAGTTAAGAGAGTACCTAAGTATAAAAAGACATACCTGCTCAGTAAAAATTTCCTGTGTGAAGATAGTCTTCATCCTGCTCAGGGAACTTGGCTTAATTACAATCTAAAATAATCAAAAGAATTCCAATAGCATGTAAACATACACAGAACACAATTTTTTATTTTATTTTGGTTTTTCTTTTCCTTTTCTGGGGGGGGGGTTGGTTTTTCAAGGTAGGGTCTCACTCTGGCTCAGGCTGACCTGGAATAGTCTCAGGGTGGCCTGGAACACACTGCAATCCTCCTACCTCTGTCTTCTAAGTGCTGGGATTAAATGCGTGTGGCATCCCCCCCCCCCCCGCCCGCCAGGCTAATTTTTGGTTTTTCTGAGGTAGGGGCTCACTCTAGCCCAGGCTGACCATGGAACAGCAATCCTATCTCAGCCTCCAGAGTGCTGCAATTAAAGACATGCACCACCATGCCCAGCTACATAAATTTATATCTAAGATATGCAATATTAATGTTCAAATACTCAACTCTGTTTCAAACCCAATACCATTAAAGAGCTCAGAAGGAGAACCAGCACAGAAAGTGCCTAGTGACAAGAAGAGAACCAGTACAGAACGTGCTTAGTGAAGAGAACCAGCACAGAAGGTGCTTAGTGATGAGAAGAGAACCAGTACAGAACGTGCTTAGTGAAGAGAACCAGCACAGAAGGTGCTTAGTGATGAGAAGAGAACCAGTACAGAACGTGCTTAGTGAAGAGAACCAGCACAGAAGGTGCTTAGTGATGAGAAGAGAACCAGTACAGAACGTGCTTAGTGAAGAGAACCAGCACAGAAGGTGCTTAGTGATGAGAAGAGAACCAGTACAGAACGTGCTTAGTGAAGAGAACCAGCACAGAAGGTGCTTAGTGATGAGAAGAGAACCAGTACAGAACGTGCTTAGTGAAGAGAACCAGCACAGAAGGTGCTTAGTGATGAGAAGAGAACCAGTACAGAACGTGCTTAGTGATGAGATGAGAACCAGTATAGAACGTGCTTAGTGATGAGAAGAGAACCAGCACAGAATGTGCCTAGTGAAGAGAAGAGAACCAGTACAGAACGTGCTTAGTGATGAGATGAGAACCAGTACAGAACGTGCCTAGTGACGAGAAGAGAACCAGTACAGAACGTGCCTAGTGACAAGAACCGGCACAGAACATGCCTAGTGACGAGAACCAGCACAGAACGTGCTTACTGATGAGAAGAGAACCAGTACAGAACGTGCCTAGTGACGAGAAGAGAACCAGTACAGAACGTGCCTAGTGACAAGAACCGGCACAGAACATGCCTAGTGACGAGAACCAGCACAGAACGTGCTTACTGATGAGAAGAGAACCAGTACAGAACGTGCCTAGTGATGAGAACCAGCACAGAATGTGCCTAGTGATGAGAACCAGCACAGAACGTGCCTAGTGACGAGATGAGAACCAGTACAGAACAAGCTTAGTGATGAGAACCAGTACAGAACGTGCCTAGTGACGAGAACCAGCACAGAATGTGCTTAGTGATGAGAAGAGAACCAGTACAGAACGTGCCTAGTGACGAGAACCAGCACAGAATGTTGCTTAGTGATGAGAAGAGAACCAGTACAGAACGTGCTTAGTGACGAGAACCAGCACAGAATGTTGCTTAGTGATGAGAAGAGAACCAGTACAGAACGTGCTTAGTGACGAGAACCAGCACAGAATGTGCTTAGTGATGAGAAGAGAACCAGTACAGAACGTGCCTAGTGACGAGAACCAGCACAGAATGTTGCTTAGTGATGAGAAGAGAACCAGTACAGAACGTGCCTAGTGACGAGAACCAGCACAGAATGTTGCTTAGTGATGAGAAGAGAACCAGTACAGAACGTGCCTAGTGACGAGAACCAGCACAGAATGTGCCTAGTGACGAGAACCAGCACAGAACGTGCCTAGTGACGAGAACCAGCACAGAATGTGCCTAGTGATGAGAACCAGCACAGAACGTGCCTAGTGAAGAGAAGAGAACCAGCACAGAACGTGCCTAGTGACGAGAACCGGCACAGAACATGCCTAGTGACGAGAAGAGAACCAGCACAGAAGGTGCTTAGCGAAGAGAACCAGTACAGAACGAGCTTAGTGACGAGAACCAGCACAGAATGTGCCTAGTGACGAGAACCAGCACAGAACGTGCCTAGTGACGAGAACCAGCACAGAACATGCTTAGTGACGAGAACCGGCACAGAACGTGCCTAGTGACGAGAACCATCATAGAACGTGCCTAGTGACGAGAACCATCATAGAACGTGCCTAGTGACGAGAACCAGTACAGAATGTGCCTAGTGACGAGAACCACCACAGAACATCCTTAGTGATGAGAACCAGCACAGAACATGCCTAGTGATGAGAACCGGCACAGAACATGCCTAGTGACAAGAACCAGTACAGAACGTGCTTAGTGACGAGAACCACCACAGAACATCCTTAGTGATGAGAACCAGTACAGAACATGCCTAGTGACGAGAACCAGTACAAAACATGCTTAGTGACGAGAACCACCACAGAACGTCCTTAGTGACGAGAACCAGCACAGAATGTCCTTAGTGATGAGAACCACCACAGAATGTCCTTAGTGACGAGAACCAGCACAGAATGTCCTTAGTGACGAGAACCACCACAGAACGTCCTTAGTGACGAGAACCAGCACAGAATGTCCTTAGTGATGAGAACCACCACAGAATGTCCTTAGTGACGAGAACCAGCACAGAATGTCCTTAGTGACGAGAACCACCACAGAACGTCCTTAGTGACGAGAACCAGCACAGAATGTCCTTAGTGATGAGAACCACCACAGAATGTCCTTAGTGATGAGAACCAGCACAGAATGTCCTTAGTGATGAGAACCACCACAGAATGTCCTTAGTGATGAGAACCAGCACAGAATGTCCTTAGTGATGAGAACCAGCACAGAATGTCCTTAGTGATGAGAACCACCACAGAACGTCCTTAGTGACGAGAACCACCACAGAATGTCCTTAGTGATGAGAACCAGCACAGAATGTCCTTAGTGATGAGAACCAGCACAGAACATGCTTAGTGACGAGAACAGTCATAGAACGCGCTTAGTGACAAGAACCATCACAGAACGTGCCTAGTGAAGAGAACCGGCACAGAACGCGCTTAGTGAAGAGAACCACCACAGAACGCGCTTAGTGAAGAGAACCGGCACAGAACGCGCTTAGTGAAGAGAACCATCACAGAACGCGCTTAGTGAAGAGAACCGGCACAGAACGCGCTTAGTGAAGAGAACCGGCACAGAACATGCTTAGTGAAGAGAACCATCACAGAACGCGCTTAGTGAAGAGAACCGGCACAGAACATGCTTAGTGAAGAGAACCGGTACAGAACGCGCTTAGTGAAGAGAACCATCACAGAACGCGCTTAGTGAAGAGAACCATCACAGAACGCGCTTAGTGAAGAGAACCGGCACAGAACGCGCTTAGTGAAGAGAACCGGCACAGAACGCGCTTAGTGAAGAGAACCACCACAGAACATGCTTAGTGACGAGAACCATCACAGAACGCGCTTAGTGAAGAGAACCGGCACAGAACGCGCTTAGTGAAGAGAACCGGCACAGAACGCGCTTAGTGAAGAGAACCGGCACAGAACGCGCTTAGTGAAGAGAACCGGCACAGAACGCGCTTAGTGAAGAGAACCGGCACAGAACGCGCTTAGTGAAGAGAACCGGCACAGACGCGCTTAGTGAAGAGAACCTGCACAGAACGCGCTTAGTGAAGAGAACCGGCACAGAACGCGCTTAGTGAAGAGAACCGGCACAGAACGCGCTTAGTGAAGAGAACCGGCACAGAACGCGCTTAGTGAAGAGAACCGGTACAGAACGCGCTTAGTGAAGAGAACCAGCACAGAACGCGCTTAGTGAAGAGAACCGGTACAGAACGCGCTTAGTGAAGAGAACCGGCACAGAACGCGCTTAGTGACGAGAACCACCACAGAACATGCTTAGTGACGAGAACCATCACAGAACGCGCTTAGTGAAGAGAACCGGCACAGAACGCGCTTAGTGAAGAGAACCACCACAGAACATGCTTATGACGAGAACCATCACAGAACGCTGCTTAGTGAAGAGAACCGGCACAGAACGCTTAGTGAAGCAGACCTCACAGAACGCGCTTAGTGAACGAGAACCACCACAGAACGTCCTTAGTGACGAGAACCAGCACAGAATGTCCTTAGTGAAGAGAACCGGCACAGAACGTGCTTAGTGAAGAGAACCACCACAGAACATGCTTAGTGAAGAGAACCAGTACAGAACGTGCTTAGTGAAGAGAACCACCACAGAACGCGCTTAGTGAAGAGAACCACCACAGAACGCGCTTAGTGAAGAGAACCATCACAGAACGCGCTTAGTGAAGAGAACCAGCACAGAACGCGCTTAGTGAAGAGAACCATCACAGAACGTGCTTAGTGAAGAGAACCACCACAGAACGTGCTTAGTGACGAGAACCAGCACAGAACCTGCTTAGTGATGAGAACCGGCACAGAACGTGCTTAGTGATGAGAACCAGTACAGAACATTCTTAGTGACGAGAACCAGTATAGAATGTGCTTAGTGACAAGCAGTGATAACCCCAGGTACCTGGGTGGCTGAGGTACATGAATTGCTTCAGTTCAGGAGATCAGAGCCAACCTGGGCAGCATAGTAAAACCTCTTCTCAAAAGTAAGTAAACAGGGCTAGAGGGATGGCTTAGCAGTTAAGCGCTTGCCTGTTCTGAAGCCTAAGAACCCTGTTTGGAGGCTCGATTCCCCAGGACCCACATTAGCCAGATGCACAAGATGGTGCATGCATCTGGAGTTCATTTGCAGTGGCTGGAGGCCCTCGTGTGCTCATTCTCTCTGTCCTTCTCGCTGTAACTCTCAAATAAAAAAATAAAAATAGACAAAGAATTTTAAAAATAATAAATAAAAATAAATGTGCTTTTAAAATGACTAAGTAGTACTAATTATTAGCACTTTAAGTTAGTAGGTAGAAGAGGTTTATCCAATAAATGGAAATTGGTGGTACGTGCCTTTAGTCCCAGCATTTGGGAGGCTGAGGTAGAAGGATTACTGAGTTTGAGGACAGCTTGGGACTACAGAGTGAGTTCCAGGTCAGCCTACGATAGCATGAAACTCAAAAAAAAAAAAAAAAGGAAATAGAATGGACAGACAATAGTATACTTGATTGTCTCTGAGTGACAGTATATAAGATAAATTTCCCTTTTCTGTGCTGTTCATGCTCTTGCTATGAAGTAAGACTGTTCCCAGTTGTGAAGAGAAGGGGACTCAAGGCCTCCACCAAAGGACAGAGGTTTACTTCACCACAAGTCTTTCTCCACACAGACAGCTACTCAGACACCAGTACAAGCCACCACCCACAAGGGGTTTGTTTTTTCTATGTCAGAAGGTCAATTTTGAGGGGCCATGTATTATCCAGATCTAGGGGAAAAGATCTGCAGGGCACCTTGGGAATGTCCAAGCCCAGAGAAACTAGGGAGTAGTCCCTGAACAAGGCTTTCCAAAACTTTTTACAATGAACATCTATTATAAATGTTCTACAAATTCAATTTTTTCAAGAATTCCTTAATAAAATTTCAAACTAGCAAATGACTAAACTTACTTAAATGACAACAATGTATTTATGATACACACTATGACGCTGTGTCCAGATTAGAAACACTTTCTCTTAGGAAGAAGATAGAGACCGTTACCTTCATCCCTAGAGTGGAACAGACTAGGTCAATGATAGCACTAAGCTGATTGCTATGAAAGTACATGGCCACCAACAGCAGCATCTCCCCAAAAGAAGCAGAGACACCTGAAGTGCTGGGGAAAAAGAAAAAAAAATGTGAATTTCCAAAGAGAAAACTAAGAAAGGCTTTCTCAGCCCCGTAAGACAAAGTAAGGCCCATACCTCTCAAAGTAGGCTTCTTCTTTTATCATCCAGCTGAGCCACACCACCATGAGCTGCTCCTGTTCCGGCGTGCTGCACAGAACGTACCAGAATGTCACTGCAGTCACATCAGTGAGCATGGACATAAGAAGGGGCTCTGAAGCTAATGCTGGTAGGAGGCTTTTCCATCCCTCCTGGGAAGTGCCGGTGCACATGGTACTGTTGCACCATGGATGCCTCTGAGGCTCATAGTGAGGACTTTGGGTCCTTGAGTCTGAACTATTGAACTCATTTAACATCTGATTCATTGTATTTGTAAAATGGAGAGATTGAATTTCCTTGTATTTCCCAGGAAAGGAAAGCCCATTTGGGGTTAAAATGCTAAAAGAAGTGTATTAACAGATTTCATATAAGAAAAAAATTCAAGTCTTAAAACTTAAGCATCAAAGCCTGGGCATGGCGTCAAATGCCTCTAATCCCAGCACTTGGGAGGAAGAGGTAGGAGGATCGCTGTGAGTTTAAGGACACTCTGAGACCACATAGTAAATTCCAGGTCAGCCTAGGCTACAGTGAGACCCTACCTTGGGAAAAAAAAAAAAAAAAAAAAAAAAAAAAAAACATCAACAAGTCAAAACTAGAGGCTGAAGAGATTGTTCAGTGGTTAAGGGGGCTTGCTTGCAAAGCTTGATGGCCTGGATTCAATTACCCAGTACCCACATAGAGCCAGATGCACAAAGTGACGCATGCATCTGGAGTTCATTTGCAGCAGCAAGAGGTCCTGGCATGCCCATTGCCTCTCTTTCCTTGCAAATAAAATAATTTTTTTAAGTCAGAACTGGGCTGGAGAGATGGCTTAGCAGTTAAGGCACTTGCCTACGAAGCCTAAGGACACATGTTCGACTCTCCAGATCCCATGACACACAAAGGTGAGAA
Source organism: Dipus sagitta (assembly GCA_036346955.1). Lineage (NCBI taxonomy): Eukaryota > Metazoa > Chordata > Mammalia > Rodentia > Dipodidae > Dipus > Dipus sagitta. Next base: position 44,378,562 of record CM070778.1, on the reverse strand, counting down.
AAATGCAAGGCCACATGTGCCCACTAGGTGACACAAGCACCTGGAGTTCAATTTCAGTGGCTGAGGCCCTGGTATGCCAGTTCTCTCTCTCCTTCTCTCCTCTCTAAAACAAAAAAAAAGTCAGAACCAAATTCTAGACAGTAATAATTCATCCTTTACTTGAAAAATAAATAATTTATAGAAATCTTTTGAGTAGAATTAAAAATTAGAGAGGATAAATAAAATATTTAAAAATCAAGGCAGGTGTGGTGGCGCATGCCTTTAATCCCAGCACTCGGGAGGCAGAGGTAGGAGGATTGCCGAGAGTTTGAGGCCACCCTGAAACAACACAGTGAATTCTGGGTCAGCCTGAACCAGAGTGAGACCCTACCTCGAAAAACAAAAACAAACAAACAAACAAAAATTTTTTTAAATCTATTTAGGCTGTAGAGATGGATCAGCAGTTAAGGTATTTGCCTGCAAAGCCTAGGGACCCAGGTTCAATTGCCCAATACTCAAGTAAGCCAGATGTACAAATATGCATCTGAAGTTCATTTGCAGTGGCTAGAGGCCCTGGTGTGCCCATTCTCTCTCAAATAAAGTAATTAATTTAATTAAATATAAAAAATTAGAGAATAGAGAAATGGCTTAGCAGTTAAGGCGCTTGACTGCAAAGCCTAAGGACCTGGGTTCGATTCCCCACATAAATCCAGATGCACAAGTTGGCACGTCTGTCTGGAGTTCATTTACATGGCTAGAGGACCTGGCACACCCATTCTTTTCCTGTCTTTCTGCCTCTTTATCTCTCTCTCAAATAAGTAAATAAATAAATATTAAACAACAAAATAAAAGTTAGAGAAAAAATGTATTACTAAATACGATAATGTGGCCAGATGTGCTGGTGCACGCCTTTAATCTCAGCACTTGAGAGGCAGAAGTAGGAGGATTGCTGTGACTTTGAGGGCAGCCTAAGATTGCATATTGAATCCAAGTCAGCCTGGGCTAGAGTGAGAACCTACCTCAAAAATAAAATTAAAAAAAGCTGGCATGTGACAAATGCCTTTAATCCCAGCACTTGGGAGGCAGAGGTAGGAGGACTGCTGTGAGCTTGAAATCCCCCTAGAATTACACAGTGAATTCTAGGTCAGCCTGGGCTCAAGACCCTACCTCAAAAAACCAAAAATAAATAAATAAATTAAAAAAGAAATAAAAACAAAAATTAGGCTGGAGTGATAGCTTAGCAGTAAGGCACTTGCCTGCAAAGCCAAAGGACCCAGGTTCAATTCCCCAGGATCCATGTAAGCCAGATGCACAAGGTGGCACATGCATCTGGAATTCATTTGCAGCAGCTATGGCAAGCCCATTATCTCCCTTCCCCTCTCTCTCAAATAAATAAAAGTAAAATAAAATTGAGGTCAGGCATGCTTTTAATCCCAGCACTAGGGAGGCAGAGACAGGAGGATTGATATGAGTTTGAAGGCTGCCAGGTACTACAGAGTGATTTCCAAGCCAGCTTGGGCTACAGTGAGACCCTACCTCCAAAAAACAAAATAAAAACAAAAATTACAGCTGATATTAATGAGCCACCTTGAAACAAAAGACACTATAAAGAAGAAATATTCAAGGACCAAATCAATCCTACTACTCAGGAGGCAGAAGCAGGAAGATGAGGAGTTCAAGGCCAGACTGCATCTGGGGGAGAAAAATGGAAACAGAATAAAAGAAAAAAGAATAGAAAAGAAAAATAAATCCAGGAGTTGTGGTGCACACCTTTAATCCCAGCACTTGGGAGGCAGAGGTAGGTGGATCACCATGAGTTTGAGGCCACCCTGAGACTCCATAGTGAATGCCAGCTAGAGTGAGACCCTACCTCAAAAAACTAAAAGAAAGAGAAGAAAAAAAAAAAAAAAAAAAACAGCTATTAGAAATTAAGACAATTTCAGGACAAATCCTAAAAGGGAGAATAAGCAGTTTCCTTTTGGAAAGATGAAAATATCCTAGAATTAGATTACACTGATGGTTGGACAACTTTGTCAAAAATAAAGAACCCTGAGCTGCATTGGCTAGAGGCCCTGGCATGCCCATTCGCGTTCTCTCTCTCCCAATCTCTTTCTCTCGTAAATAAATTTTTTTAAAAATTACCAGAGTTTGCAAAAGGAATTAAGATGGCAAGTTCCAGGATCAGTAAGAGACTCCAGACCAAATAAGAATGGGTGTAAAGGCCTGGCATAGTGGCGCACGCCTTTAATCCCAGCACTTGGGAGGCAGAGGTAGGAGGATCACTGTGAGTTCAAGGCCACCCTGAGACTACAGAGTGAATTGCAGGTCAGCCTGAGCTAGAGTGAGATCCTACCTTGAAAGAAAAAAAAAAAAAAAAAAAAGAATGGGTGTAAGGGCTAGAGAGATGGCTCAGTGGTTAAGGCTCTTGCCTGTAAAGTCTAAGCAGCCAGATTCAATTCCCCAGTTCCCACGTAAAGCCAGATATACAAAGTAACACATATGTCTGGAGCTCATTTTCAGTGGTTGGAGGTCCTGGCGTGTCCATTCTATCTCTATCTGCTTCTTTCTCTCTCATAAATAAATAAATAAAGTTTTTTTAAAAAATTGGGTTTAAACCAAGTGTGGTGGCACATGCCTTTAAGCCCAGCACTCAGGAGCCAGAGGTAGGAGGATCGCAATGAGTTTGAGGTCAGCCTGAGACTACAAAGTGAATTGCAGGTCAGCCTGTGTTAGAGCAAGACCCTACCTCAAAAAACCAAAAATAAATAAAAATTTTTAAAAAATTAAAGATGCTATTCATACGTAGGTTTCCTATGTAGTGAGCTCTTGCTATAATGCTATACATCCTTTTTCTTTCTTTCCTTTTTTTGGTGTGGCAATGCTAGTAATCAAACCTTGGGCCTTGAACATGCTAGGCAAACAGGTTACCACTAAGCAACACTCTTAGGCCCTGGTTAAGCATTTTGAGAAGTGAAGAAAATGACGCTTTGAGAAAATAGAGCAGCTTATAGAGGAAGGTACCTGACCAGGGTGGAGAAGGCCAGCAGCATGCAGAAGGACAGGGAGACGAAGCGGACCCCAGCCGGGGTGGCCGGGGGGCGGCTGCTCATCAACTGCAGCAGCTGCTGGGCTTCTTCCTCAGTGGGCCTGCAAGGGACACGCAGTTAGGCTTTGCTTCTGTTGCCTTTCTTTCTTTCTTTCTTTTTAAGCTCAAAAAGGAAGAAAAAGTGAAATTTCCTAACATCTTAACCTTTTAGATACCAATTTCTTAACTTTATAATGATACTCCAGGCCAAGCTGACCTGGAACACAATTTCTTAATTTTATAATGACACTCTAGCCCAGGCTGACCTGGAACGCACTCTGTAGTCCCAGGCTCCAGGCTGGCCTCAAGCTCAGAGATTCTCCTACCTCTGCCTCCCTAGTGCTGGGATTAAAACCGCTTTACCACTTTGCATCTCTTTATCACACTTTCATCTTTTTTGTTTGTTTGTTTTTGTTTTTCAAGGTAGAGTCGCATGAGTTCAAGACCACCCAGAGACTACATAGTGAATTCCAGCTCAGCCTGAGCTAGAGTGAGACCCTACCTCAGAAAAAAAAAAAAAGAAAAAGAAACTGATGACCTTCCCTGACCTCTCATATATTGATATTTTTCTATTTACAAGCAGATCAAAATAGATTACTAGATCCCTCCTAGTAATACTTGGCCTTAGCACTTTCACTCTTGACCCCCAAAACTTTGAACCTTCTTTTTATTTAAATAAGTCAATAAAAACTATTCCCTGAGCCTTCTTACTAAAAGCCTTTGGCTCACTTCCTTGAAGCTAGGAACGGGAACGTGAAATGACAGAAAGGTAAAATATCAAGTTGAATACTTGAGGCCGGCGATCCCCATCAAGGCACAGTACAGGCGTAAGAGCGCACTGGCTTTCACCACATGCTCTTCTTTCAGACCCGAATACACGGACACGCTGGGCTCCGTTTCCACATCAGCCTCTTGCACAATGCGGGTGCTTCTTACTGTGGGAAGAATGCCCATCAGCTCCAGAAGAAGCTGCCGCCTCATTTGCCAAAGCACAGAACTGCTGGTCTCTCTTTTTCTCTGCACAAAACACCAATCAAAAAAGACAGCACGAGCACTTACTATATTAGAAGAACTGGAAAAAATTATACTGAGGTCACCCAAGCCCAGAAGACAAAACTCCCATGTTGTCTCTCGTGTGTATTCTTAACTTTTATTTTATTTTGGTTTTCCAAGTTAAGGTCTCACTCTGGCCCAGACTGACCTGGAATTTACTATGGAGTCTCAGGGAGGCCTTGAACTCACAGTGATCCTCCTACCTCTGCCTCTCCAGTGCGGGGATTAAAGGCGTGCACCACCCCGCCTGGCTTTGTATTCTTAACTTTTAATGCATGTATGTACATAAATAAGGAAATGTGAGACCGAGTGTGGTCTATGATACTAGATACAAGACCACCAGAGGGGAACAAGAGATGATAAGGGAAAAGGAACAAAAAGAACCATGGGGTATGAAAGCAGAAAAGAGGCTAAATTGCAGGGGAAGGGCACAGCAGATAGGGGGAAGGGAGAAAAGGGGAGTAAAGGAAACAAAATAGTTAGAAAACAAAGTGAAAGCCTGCAATGCCAAAGGACCCAGGTTCAATTCCCCAGGACCCATGTAAGCCAGATGCACAAGGCGACACATGTAACTGAAGTTTGTTTGCAGTGACAAGAGGCCCTATACATCCGTTCCCTCTCTTTCTCTCTCTCTCTCTCTCTCATTCTCCCCCTTCTTCCCTCTCTTACATAATAAAAAAAAAATTTTTTTTTTTTTTGGTTTTTCAAGGTAGGGTTTTGCTCTAGTCCAGGCTGACCTGGAATTCACTATGACTCCCGAGTGCTGGGACTAAAGGCATGCGTCACCATGCCCAGTTAAAAATATGTTAAAAAAAAAAAAAAAAAAAAAAAGGAAGCCAGGCATGGTGGTGCATGCCTTTAATCCCAGCACTTGAGAGGCAGAGATAGGAGGATCACCATGAGTTCAAGGCCACCCTGGGACTACACAGTGAATTCCAGGTCAGCCTGAGCTAGAGTGAGACCCTACTTAACAAAACAAAACAAAAAAAAACAAAGGAAGCCAAGGCTGGAGAGATGGCTTAGTGGTTAAGCGCTTGCCTGTGAAGCCTAAGGACCCCGGTTCGAGGCTCGATTCCCCAAGACCACGTTGGCCAGATGCACAAGGGGGCGCACGCGTCTGGAGTTTGCAGTGGCCCTGGCGCACTCATTCTCTCTCTCTCTATCTGCCTCTTTCTCTCTGTCGCTCTCAAATAAATAAATAAAAATAAGCAAAAAAAAATTAAAATGCTATTTCAGCCTGGCATGGTGGTGCATACCTGTAATCTTAGCAGCTGGGAGGCATAACAAGAGGATTGCTGCAAGTCCAATGCCAGCCTGGTATAAACATTGAGTTCCAGGACACCCAGAGCTACAGAGCAAGGGTCCATTTAACAAAAAAAAAAAAAAAAAAAAAAAAAAAATGGAGAAGAGCTGGAGAGACAGCTTAGTGGTTAAAGTGCTTGCCTGCAAAGCCAAAGGACCCAGGTTCAATTCTCCAGGACCCACGTAAACCAGATGCACAAGGTAGCACATGCATCTGGAGTTCGTTTGCAGTTGCTGAAGACCCCAGGTGCCCATTCTCTATCTGCCTCCCTCTTTCTCTCTCAAATAAATATTGTGGTTTTTTTTTTTTTTTTTTTTTTTTTTGGTTTTCCAAGGTAGGGTCTCACTCTAGTTCAGGCTGACCTGGAATTCACTATGTCGTCTCAGGGTAGCCTCGAACTCATGGCAATCCTACCTCTGCCTCCCAAGTGCTGGGATTAAAGGCGTGCGCCACCATGCCCGGCTCTCTCAAATAAATAAATCCAAAAACATTTTTTTTTAATTTTAAAAAGTGATGGGGCTGGAGAGATGGCTTAGTGGTTAAGGCATATGACTGCAAAGCCAAAGGACCTCAGTTTAATTCCCCAGGGCCCATATAAGCCAGATGGGCATGCATCTGGAGTTTGTTTGCAGTAGCTAGAGGCCCTGGCGCACCCATTCTCTCTCTTCCTCTTTCTCTCTCAAATAAATACATAAAAATAAAGTTTAAAAAAACAATGGAGAGATGGCTCAGCAGTCAATGGTGCTTGTTTGCAAACCCTGACAGCCCAAGTTCAATTCCTTACTCCACACATAAAGCCAGATGCACAAAGTGGCACATGCATCTGGAGTTCCATTTGCAGTGGCAAGAGGCCCTGGTGCATCTATTCATATTCCCCCCATACACACACACACACACACCACTTGCAAATAAATAATAAAGAAAATATTTTTTAAAAATAGGGCTAGAGGACTAGAGAGCTGGCTTGGCAGTTAAAGGATTTGCCTGCAAAGCCAAGTATCCAGGTTCAACTCGCCAGGACCCATGTAAGCCAGATACACAAGGTGACACATGCGTCTGGAGTTTACAGTGGCTAAAGGCCCTAGAATGTCCATTCTCTCTCTCTCTCTAATAAATAAAATAAAATAAAGAGTTTGAAAAAAAAAAAGCCAGGTGTGGTGGCACACGCCTTTAATCCCAGCACTTGGGAGGCAGAGGTAGGAGATCACCTAGGTAGGAGTTCAAGGCCACCCTGAGACTACATAGTGAATTCCAGGTCAGCCTAGACTAAAAAGAGTCCCTGAGTCTAATCCCAGAACCACAAAACATGTAATAATACATAATTAATTTAACATAATATAATAGTGTATACCACAAACTATACTATATATCCACCAACTGGTAAATGGAAAACAACAGGGTCTCCTTATGTATCCCAACTGGCTTTGAACTAGATAAATATCCCAAATAGTCCTGCCTCTAGCTACTGAATGCTGGGATTACAGGAATACACCACTTCACTCAGTTAAAGAAATCTGATACTTGCTACATACAACATGGATGAACCTTGAAAATATTATGCTAAGGAAATAAGAAAGATACAAAATGACAAATATCCAATGATTCCACTCATGTGAGGTACCTTGAATGGTACCCAGAATTCACAAAGAAAGTAGAACAGGGCTGGAGAGGTGGCTTGGCGGTTAAGCGCTTGCCTGTGAAGCCTAAGGACCCTGGTTTGAGGCTCAATTTCCCAGGACCCACATTAGCCAGATGCAGAAGGGGGCGCATGCATCTGTAGTTTCTTTGCAGTGGCTGGAGGCCCTGGCATGCCCATTTTCTCTCTCTCTCTCTCTCTATCTGCCTCTTTCTCTGTCTGTCGCTCTCAAGTAAATAAATAAAAATAAAAAAATTTTAAATAAAAAAAAAGAAAGTAGAACAGAGGTGACGAGGGGTTTATAGAAGAGAGAAAGAAGTAGGAGTTTAACAGGAATCAGAGCCTCTATTTGGTGTAATTTTTTAAAAATGTTCTAGATGCAGATAGTGGTAATGGTTACATATCATCTTGAATGTTCTTAATGCCACTGAACTAGCCGGGCGTGGTGGCACATGCCTTTAATCCTAGCACTCGGGAGGCAGAGGTAGGAGGACTGCCGTGAGTTCGAAGCCGCCCTGAGACTACGTAGTGAATTCCAGGTCAGCCTGGACTAGAGTGAGACCCTGCCTCCAAAAACAAAACAAAACAAAACAAAAATGCCACTGAACTGTACACTGAAAAATGATGTAATGGCAAATTTTATGTTAGATACATTTTATCACTATGCACACATACACAAGCATATATTAAATTACAGAATATAACTTATTTTGATGATCTAATACAATAGTTCTCATAAGCTTAACACAGGAGCCTAAAAATTCCCACTCAGCCAGGCGTGGTGGCTCACGCCTTTAATCCCAGCACTTGGGACGCAGAGGTAGGAGGATCACCATGAATTTGAGGCCACCTTGAGACTACACAGTGAATTCCAGGACAGCATGAGCTAGAGTGAGACCATACCTTGAAAAACCAAAAAAATAAAATGATTCCAAAATTCTTACAGCCAAAAAGGCAAAAATATTTCCTTACCATGACAGTGATCTTTCCCCCTCTCATTTTCTCACAAGTACACAGTGCATTTAAAGGCATCTATTAAGCCAGACACACATGCCTTTAATCCCAGCACTCAGGAGGCAGAGGTAGGAAGATCGCCGTGAGTACGAGGCCACCCTGAGACTACATAGTGAATTCCAGGTCAGCCTGGGCCAGAGTGAGACCCTACCTCGAAAAACCAAAAAAAAAAAAAAAAAAAGTGTAAAATAATATCACCATTCTCACCACATTTTTTTTTTTTTGCTTAAAAAAAAATCTATTCTCAGGCTGGAGAGTTGGTTTAGCAGTTAAGGCATTTGCCTGCAAAACCAAAGGATCCCAGTTCAATTCTCCAGGAACCACATAAACCAGATGCACAAGGGGGGCAGGGGGCGCATGCATCTGGAGTTCGTTTATGGTGGCTGGTACACCCATTCTCATTCTCTCTCCCTGACTCTCTCAAATAGATAAATAAAATGTATTTAAAAAAAAAAAAGTCTTTAAAAAAATCTATTCTCAAGCCAGGTGTGGTGGCACACGCCTTTAATCCCAGCACTTGGGAGGCAGAGGTAGGAGGACTGCCATGAGTTTGAGGCCATCCAGAGGCTACATAGTGAAAAACAGGTCAGCCTGAGCTGGAGTAAAAGCTACCCCGAAAAAAATAAAATCTACTCTCCATTTAAAAATGTTTACTGGGCATGGTGGTGCATGCCTATAATCCCAGCACAAGGATTGATTTTTAATCTTTTTTAATTTGTATTTTATATATTTGAGAGAGAGAGATGGGGAGAAAGAGAGAGAGAAAACGGGGGTGCCAGGGCCTTAAGCCACTGTAAGTGAACTCCAGATGCATGTGCCACCTTGTGCATCTAGCTTACGTGGGTTTTGGGGGATCAAACCTGGGTGCTTTGGCCTCACAGGCAAAAGCCTTAACTGTTACTAAGCTATCTCTCCAGCCCACAGCACAAAGATTGAAACTCAAGGCCACCTTTGGTTAACTAGTAAGATCCAACTTCAAAAAAAATTGAGTATGTGTATATATATCTACATACACAGGTATACATATACATGTAATATTCACATTTAATAGTTATCTTGATCATTTTAAATATTTTTTATTAACAATTTTAATTTCTAATATGGGAAATATCAAAAGATAAAAATTTTCATATCCTTTGAATTTTTTTTTAATTTTGTTGAGGCAACCCCAACAGACTGCGATGATTTTTTTTTAAATGTTAGAAGGTTCCTGGAACTGATTATAATTTATTGCTTTCCTTTTTTTAAAATTGGGGGCTGGAGAGATGGCTCAATAGTTAATGGTGCTTTCTTGCAAACCCTAACAGCCTGGGTTCAATTTCCCAGTACCACATAAAGCCAGACACACAAAGTGCCATATGCATCTAGAGTTTATTTGAAGTGGCAGGAGGTCCCAGTACAGCCACACTAACTGCCTGTCTCCCTCTCTCAAATAAATGTTTTGTTGTGTTTTTTTTTAATGTATTTATATATCTGAGGGAGTGAGTGAGGCAGGGTCTCACTCTAGCCCAGGCTGGCCTTGAATTCGCACTGATGCAACCTCAGACTCCTAAGTGCTGGTATTAAAGGAATGAGCCACCATGCCCAGCTTGGTTCCGAAAACTAAGACAACTGCTGGTTTAAAGACATCTTCCTTCCTTCCTCCCTCTTTCCTCCTTTCCTTTCTTCTTTTCTTGGTTTTGTGACACAGGATCTCACTCTATAGCCCTGGGATGACCTGAAACTTACTCTACAATCAAAGCTAGCCTCAAACTCATCAGAATTCTCCTGCCTCAGACTCTCAAGAATGAAGATTACAGGTATGAGCCACCAGGTCCAGATGCAGATGTCTTTCTAGAAGTGCTTCTTGCTCTTAATAACTGTTCCTCAGTAGGAATCCTCAGCTGACACAGACACTTAACTCTCACCTGCTGTCCATTTCGGATAAAAGTTCCAAACCAAGTCCGGACTTTGGCATTTGTTCCAAGAAGCAAACCACTAACAAAACAAACCAAGTCGCTCACGCCATCTTCACAAGCTTCAGTTTTAGTATGATCTAATGTCAAAGCTACCCCAAGGCCTGGCAAATGGCATTCTTCCACCTACATGGCAAAGAAAACAAATTAAACCAAATATATTGCAGAAAAGAACCAGGATATTTCAAAATCTAAAGCTCCTGAAGTTTACAGGAAGAGATTTCACAAAACATAAAACCCCAGAGAGGAAGGTTTTTTGGAACCTTCAGTAGGGTTCCAAAACCATCTGGCAAAAAGTATACCTCTGCAGGCACATGTCTTTAACCTCAGTACTTGGGAGGCTGAGGCAGGAGAATCACCATGAATTCCAGGCTAGCCTGGACTACAGAGTGAGTTCTAGGTTAGTATGGGCTAAAATGAGACTTTGAATAAAAACAAAAAAACTACATTGTTCTATTATGAAAGGCTTTGCTACATACAAATAACAGAATGGGGCTGGGGAGATGGCTCAGTGGTTAATGGCACTTGCTTCACCTGTTCACAAAGCCTGTTCCTGGGTTCAGTTCCCCAGACACATGTAAAGCCAGACCCCAAAAGTGGCATAAATATCTAGCCTTGTTTGCAGCAGCAAGAAACCCTGGCACACGCGCGCGCACACACACACACACATATAAATAAATAAATAAGTTTTTAAAATCCTCCTCCAGAAAGACACTAGGATCTCTTACCACCATGCCTCGGACCTTGAGGGCTTGAGAAGGATTCATTTTGCATAAGAAGCGTAAGGCATCTGTTCTGCGTCGTCCTCCAAGGCTTTCTTCGTCTTGTCGTTCTCCATTTTTAATCAGGCCCCTACAAACTATATAGTTAAGGTCTATTACTTTAAGTTTTATAAATAAGTTGTTATAAACCATTTGCTTTCATCATTGAAAATCAATCATTTATTCATATTAGACACTACAGAAGAAAGACATCAGGAAACAGAGCCAGGTCAAGATCAAAAAAGGACAAAAGGGCTGGAGAGATGGCTTAGCGGTTAAGGCTCAGGCCTGCAAAGCCTAAGGACACAAGTTTGATTCTCCAGGTACCACATAAGCCAGATGCACATGGTGGCACATGCATCTGAAGTTTGTTTGCAGTGGCTAGAGGCCCCCAGCATGCCCATTCTCACTCTCTCTGTCTCTAATAAATAAATAAAAATGATTTTTCCCCAAAAAGGACAAAAAAGACTTTAAAATGAATAATGTGAAACAATAACACCAATTAGCACATGTCCAATTACATATCCAAAAAGATAAAGACAGTGAACAACAAAATATGAGATGAACATGGTGGTGCATGCCTATAATCCCATCAATAGGGGCACAGAGAAGAATCTCACATTGGAGGACAGCCTGGGCACAAAAAAATAAACAAAATTTAAAAAAAATTTTAAATTTAAAAAAAAGACGAGGCATAGTGGTGCTATATACTTACTGTACTTAAATTGGCAAAGTCAATATAACTTTGAAATCTCTAAACACAATATCCCAACAATGAGTATCAATCAACTTTCAAAGGATGAAATTTCATAAATATGTCTTAGCAAAGAAAAAGTGTATTTTTAAAATTTTTTATTTATTATTTATTTGCAAGCAGAGAAGGGGGAGGAGAATGGGTGTGCCAGGGCCTCCTGCCACTAAAAACAAACTCCAAATGCATGCACCACTTTGTGCATTTGGCTTTACATGGGTACTGGGAAATCAAAGCCAGGCCATCAGGCTTAAAAGTAAAGCCCTTTAACCACTAAGCCATCTCTCCAGCAACCCCCTCCTCAAATTTTTTTTTCAATTTAAAAACTTGGGACTGGGAAGATGGCTTAGTGAGCAAAGCACTTGCTGCACATGTATGACAACCAGATTTCAGATCCCCAGAACCCACATAAAGGTGGACAAGCACGCAAGAGTCTATAATCCAGCACACTTACAGCAAGAAGGAAGGCAGAGACTAGAACATCCCAAAGCTGAGACCAGCTACCCTGGCAAGCACAGCAACAGACAATAGGCCCTGCCTCAAACAGGAAGGAGGGCAAGCACCAGTACTTGAGGTTGTCGTCTGACCTCCACATGCACACTGTGGCACATGTACATCAACGTTCACACATGAACACCAAAGGGAACAGAAGAGTAGACCGGAGAAAAGGGGGAAAAAAAGGAGGGAGAAGGAAAAAAGGGAATAGGAAGGGAAGAGATATGCAGGGAGGAGTGTTATAGATGTAGATCAGTTGGAAAAGAGCTTCAATAATAGGCACAAAGCCCTGGGTTCAGTCCCCAGCACCACACATACTGACGTGGTGACACAGCACACACATCTGATACCAGTACTGAGAGGTAGAGATAGGCGGATCAGGAGTTCAAGGAATTCAGTGTCATCTTGGGCTACATGGTAACTTCAAAGGCAGCTTGAGTTACATGAGACCCTTATCTCCAAAAAAAGAAAGAAAGAAAGAAAGAAAGAAAGAAAGAAAGAAAGAAAGAAAGAAAGAAAGAAAGAGAAAATATAAGAAATGAAGGAAGGAAGGAAGGAAGAAAAAGTAGGGAGGGTGGGAGAGAAGACATTTTCTGGAGGAGGGGAAACATTTTCTTCAGTGGGGTAGCCACTGGTAAATAACCCCTCACTCATGTATCTGTAAGCAATCCTAATTAAACTCACTGAGACAAAGAAAAGGGCAGACGAGAAGGAGCAGTAGAGGTAGAGGAAGGAGAAAAGAAGAGGAGGGAAGGGAAGTCCACATTTCTTAAATTATCTCACTTTTAAATTATGTTTACCTTCATTAAAACTATCGGGAACATTGGCTACTAAGAGACACAGGAACCAGGCACCATTTCTGACGCGCAGCAAGGCTTCAGCTACATCAACTATAGGAAGCAAGGAAGGGAGCTCTACAAGGAAGAAAAGCCACCGTCACTATTAAAGAGTGATATTTCATCAGGTTACATATCAAACACCTTGACATTTCAAACATGTCACCAGAGCACAATGAAATGACCTTCTTTTCACAGTCAAGCTGAGCTGTTCAGTAGAACAGCCACTAACCACATGTGGATATTTAAATTTAAATTAAATAAAACTTAAAATAAGACTGTAGAGATTGTTCAGTGGTTAAAGGGGCTTGCTTGCAAAGCCTGGCAGCTCAGATTCAATTCATCAGTACTCAAAGGCAAATGATTAAGTGGCACATGCAACTGGAGTTCATTTGCAGTAGCAAGAGACTCTGGCATTCACCGCTCTCTTCCTTCACAAATAGATGAATAAAACTTTACAAAGCTCAGCTTCCCAATCACATTAGCTACATTTCAGTTAATCCAAAGCCACACAGGATAGCGGCTACTAATGACACAGCGTAGCACAGAACATGGAAGAAAGTCTGACTGGACCATACTGGTCAAGAAGTTATTTTTACAAAAATCTTATACCTATTACAAAGAATCTAGGAAATATAAAAAGGTTCAAAGAAAAAACTTAAATTAGCTCTCATCCAATTATTCAAAGTTAATGATAGTAAATAAATACCTGATTTTAATTCTCACATGGGCAGTTCTTAAGTAATACTGAGATTATATTGTATTTACCAATTTGCCCTTTGCTTTTCTATTTACCATACTGTGAACATTTCACAAAATCATTAAAGTACTAAGATCATTAAATCAAATATATTAATGTATATATGATATGTCATACTATACAAACAGTATAAACTGCTTATCTTTTTTCTAATACTAGTCATTTTTGCTTTGCTTTGCTTTAGGCAGGGTCTCACTCTAGCCAAGCTGGAACTCACACTGTAGTCCAGGCTGGCCTCGAACTCACAGCAATCCTCCTACCTCAGCCTCCCAAGTGCTGGAATTAAAAGCATGTGCCACCACACCCAGCTTTATAGTAGTTGTTATTAATTGAAACTTTTATGATACATTTTTATTAGATAATTTTTTCTAGATATTTGAGGCAGGGTCTTGCTCTGCAGCCCAGGATAGCCCTGAATTTGCCACAGGTCTCATGTCTCAGCCTCCCAAATGGTGGGTAACAGGCGTGAAGCACCATGCCCCGCTTGGATGGCTTTAAAATACCAACATTCCAGACTAAGTCAAATGAACACTTGACAAGGAACCACAACTAAAATGTATCTTAGCACTCAGCATGGTACCTGCTTGTAAAATACAAAGCACATCTGCAGCTTCCTCCAAATACACTGGACTCTCAAAGAGCTCAGAAGACTTGAAAAAAAATTCTCCATTGGACTCAGATACCTTAGAGAAAAAAAGGAAAGAGAGAGAGAAAAAAAGACATATGGTAATGTCAAGTAATGAATTAAATCCCCTAATATTTTTGTTATTGGTGAGCTCACAGACCCTAACTGTCAACGTGTCCCTAATACACTGCAGCAGAATATGTGGTGCTCTACCGACTTCACCTAATTTGGCCAGGATTATTATTCAGACAGGGCAGTAGTGATCTCAAGAGCTGCACAGTGGCATGTGCTTGTAACCCCAGTCATCAGGAAGCAGGAGTAGGAGAATCTCAACTACAAGGATATCCTGGCACACAGTGAGACACTCTCCAAAAAGGAGAGGAAAAGCCCAAAACTGATTGTAGGAGATATTCAGAATTAAAGGATAAGGAAGGCCAAAGAGATGATGTATGAATGCTACTTATATGAACTGTTACTTAAAAACACCACACTGAAAAAAAAAATAAAAAACTCCACACTGTAAACCTAAAATAGTACCACAAGTACAAGGAGAACTGTCTCAAAAACTAAGATGGAAATGAGGGACAGAGGGGGAAAAGAGAAAGGGGGGGGGAAAGTCAGATCAAAAAAGTTTCTGCTGGGCTGGGGAAATGGTTCAGGGACTAAGGTGCTTGCCTGCAAAGCCTGCCAGCTTGGATTCAGTTCTCACACCCTAACATAAGGCTTGATGCAACCCGAATTTCACGGTGGCAGTGGCAGCAAGAAACTGTCTCAGAAGATGCAGCACAAGTACCTCAAGGATCTTCTGACCCCCACGTGAGCGCACATGCATGCACGCACACAGACACACACAGAGCAAAACTAAAGATATTGTTTTAAAAGTACCTACTAACTGGTCGGAAAACTCCTTATGCCAAATGTGTAGCCATATCTTCCATATGATCAAGAATGCCATACTTGGGGCTAGGGAGATAGCTCTGTGGTTCAGGTACTTGCTTGTGAAAGCCCAGGTTCAATTCTCCACTACCCATGTAAAACTGGACACATGAAGTATGAAGTGGTACATGCCTCTGGAGTTTGTTGGGTTTTTTTAAATTTCTTGTTTATTTTTATTTATTTATGTGAGAGCAACAGACACAGAGAGAAAGAGGCAGACAAAAAGAGAGAGAGAGAGAGAGAGAATGGGTGCATCAGGGCCTCCAGCCACTGCAAACTCCAGATGCATACGCCACCTTATGCATCTGGCTTCCGTGGGTCCTGGGGAATAGAACTTCAAAACAGGGTCCTTAGGTTTCACAGGCAAGCACTTAACCACTAAGCCATCTCTGCAGCCCCCTGGAGTTTGTTTTTGTTTGCAGCAGCAAGATACTCTGGTGTGCCCATACTCATTCTCTCTGTATCAAATAAATAACTTTTCTTTTCTCTACTCTGGTGTGCCCATACTCATTCTCTCTGTATCAAATAAATAACTTTTCTTTTCTCGAAGTAGGGTCTCGCTGTAGTCCAAGCTGGCCAGGAATTGACTATGTAGTCTCTGGCTGGCCTTGAACTAAAGGCGATTCTCCTACCTCTGCCTCCCGAATGCTAGGATTAAAGGCATGCACCACCATGTCCAGCTTTGAAATAAATAACTTTCTAAAAAAAAATTTTAAATATTTTATTTTTATTCATGTATTTATTTGACAGAGAAAGAGGGAGAGAAAGAGAGAGAGAGAGAGAATGGGTGCGCCAGCACCTCCAGCACTGCAAACAAACTCAAGACACATGTGCCCCCTTGTGCACCTAGCTAACATGGGTCCTGGGAAATTGGACCTAGGTCCTTTGGCTTTGCAGGCAAGCACCTTAACCGCTAAGCCATCCCTCCAATCCTCAAATATATAACTTTTTAAAAGAAAAGATTGCTCAGTAGTCAAAGGCACTTGCTTGCCAAGCCTGATGGCCCAATTTTAATTCTCTATTACTCATTACTCATGTAAAGCCAGATGAACAAAGTGGCACATGTACCTGAAATTCTTTCAGTGGCAAGAGGTTCTGCCATGCCTGTTGTCTCTCTCCCCCTCTTTCCTTCTCTCTCTTGCAAATAATAAATTTTTTTTAACTTTTAAAAAAATAAAAATAAAAAGAATGCCATACTAAAAATCAGAAATATCACAAAGGAAAAGGTCACTTATTTCTTATAGCCATAAAGGAAGTATTAGGAAAAGGAATGTTTGAGCCGGTTGTGGTGGCACACACCAGTAGGAAATTGCTGAAGAGGCAAAGAGGATCAGGAGTTCAAAGCCAGCCTGAGCTACATATTACTTTTAAAAAAATTTTTTAAAGAATGCTTGAAATTAGGGTTGGAGAGATGGCTCAGCAGTTAAAAGCACTTGCTTACAAAGCCTGATATCCCAGGTTTGATTCCCCAGTGCCCATGTAAGCCAGGTGTCCAAAGTGGCACATGTATCTGGAGTTCGTTTGCAATGATAATGTTCTCTTTATCTTTCTCCTTGTAAATAAATAAATAAATAAAATTTTTAAAAAGACAAGTCATTCTTTTAAGAAAAAGAGTATTTGAAATTAAAAATTATCTGTAGAATGGAAAAGACTTTGTTTGTGATCTAAATAATAAGATTTTAGCATATTATAAAAAGTCTTCTGCCGGGCATGGTGGTGCATGCCTTTAATCCCAGCACTCAGGAGGCAGAGGTAGGAGGATCACCGTGAGTTCGAGGCCACCCTGAGACTACATAGAGAATTCCAGGTCAGCCTGAGCTAAAGTGAGACCCTACCTCAAAAAAAAAAAAAAAAAAAGTCTTCTCTTTGGAAACAGACATTAAGTCGTTTTGGCTCACAATTTATAAAATTAAACTTACTATAAATATACCAACCTCAAAATTCTACTAGACTCTCACATACCGATCCATGCACTAATTTTAATTAATTAATTAGTTTTTAAAAGTATTAATAATTAACTTTTTTTTTCTTTTTCTTTTTTCTTTTTCTCGAGGCAGGGTTTCGCTCTAGCACAAGCTGACCTGGAATTCACTATGTAATCTCAGGATGGCCTCAAACTCAGTGATTATCCTACCTCTGCCTCTCAAGTGCTGGGATTAAAGGCATGCACTACCATGCCCAGCTCAACTGTTAACTTTTTTTGTTTTTGTTTTGTTTTTTGAGTTTTTTTTTTTTGAGGTAGGGTCTCATTCTGGTCCAGGCTGACCTGGAATTCACTACGTAGTCACAGGGTGGCCTTGAACTCATGACGATCCTCCTACCTCTGCCTCCCCAGTGCTGGGATTAAAGGCGTGCGCCACCAGCCCGGCTCAATAGTTAACTTTTGACTCAGAAATTCTGGGCCTACTCTCATGTAAATCATCTTAGTACAGAGATCCAATGTATTCTTTTGCATGATAGATCCTTGATAGTAAGAAATTTTAAATTCAGAGTTTCAAGTAACCATAATTATGCAAAGACTGATGACTTACAGTAATCTACAATTCTCCAGAAAAGAACTGGAATAGTCTCCAGTAGGGACAATTAATTCATCTAGTGGCTGAGCTAGCCACTGAATTATCCTCTATCTAATTCAGCTCTGAGACTCCTTACTATCCTATGAGGTATTTAATGCTCATCCAGTACCTAAATGAATCAAAAAGAAATATTACCAAAAAAAAAAAATGAAAAAGGTCTTACCAAACTTGATAATTTATAAGCCAAATTTCTAAATGTTAAGCCAAGATATGTGATTTCAAAAATCACCAACACAACAACAAAAACATCCTAATAAAGTATGCACAATAAGCATAAGTGAGAGAAAACCATAAAGGAATAAAGTATTGAAGGCATGCTCCTCATGTCTTCTCAATCCTATGAAAGGAAAATACAAATAAAACAACTTCTTACTTATACTTTCACCTATCTTTTTAGGTGTAGATATCAAATCAAGAATACTTTGGGCTGTGTGTGTGTATGTGTGTATGTGTGTGTGTGTGTTTTAAAGAAGCACCTTGTTCATGATTGCCAACAATTCACTAAGCACAAGCCGCAATCGACGAGGCGAATCACTGTGTTCAAATTCTAATGTCAATCCATGCTGAAGCTGTGATACCAGGATGCTCTCACCGCTGCCCCCTCCAAGTTTATGCCTAATGAAGTACAAACATGGAAGATAACAGTTACAACAATGGCATGGCAATAACCACATAAAAAATGTCTGTTACTGAAATAATCTATAAAGAATTACATATTATAAATATTTGCCATTACTTCTGAAATACTATTTAGTTTACCTATGCATTTCAAGAATACCCAAACACAGTCCTCCCAACATGAACTGACTGGCATATTCATGACACCACTGGGATTACCCTAACCCACATAAGACTTGCACTGTTCTGAGCTCACCAACCCAAAAGAGGCATGTGGGGAGAGAGAGAGAGAGAGAGAGAGAGAGAAAAAAAATGGGCATCCCAGGACTCTATCCACTGTAAATGGAACTCAAGACACATGTACCACTTTTTGCATCTGGCTTATGTGAGTATAGGGGAATCAAGCCCAGATCCTTAGGCTTCACAAGCAAGTAACTTAGCCACTAAACCATCTCTCCAGCCCCCCCATAAACATGTTTGGGTTTTGTTTTTGAGGTAGAGTGTCACTCTAGCACAGGCTGATCAGGAACTCACTCAGCAGGCCCAGACTGGCCTCTAACTACAATGATCTTTCTACCTCTGCCTCCTAAGTGAAAGGATTAAAGGTGTGTGCCACCACAACTGGCTTGTCCAGAAACATTTTTTCTGTTGTTGTCTTAAGGGAGGGTCTTGCTCTAGCCCAGGAATTCACTATGTAGTCTAAGGCTGGCCTCGAACTCATAGCAATTCTCCTACATCTGCCTCCTAAATGCTGGGATTAAAGGTGTGCACCACCACGCCCAGCTGTCGACAAATATTTTGACATAAAGGGTGGAGGATGGAGGAGGACAAAAGGAATGAGACAACAAAGCAGAGGAATGATTACCTTGAAAGAGGAGGGTGTTCAGTGGATGAGGGGTGTTGGGGAGAGGGGTCAAAAGAGGGTAGCATGATAAGAATAGGACCAAATTACAGTATGTTCATATATTATTAAAGTTCTCAAATAAAAAATTTTTTTTAAGTTCACAAATCATGTAAACCAACAGTTAATACTCACTTTCTTAACAGTCGTAGTTTATGGACTCACAATGGGCAGAAAGGGTATAGCATTAGCCTGCACTCTCCAGGAATCAATGTAATCTTAAAAGGCTCCAAAGAAATTCCAATAAATCCTTTGAATCTATGGAAAGTTATCCTACTCCCTTCCCACTGAAAGGAAGTGACCTAATCATGTTAGCCTAAATACAGCAATACATGGCCACTCTTCTCTATTCAACATTTTTCAAATATTTTATTTATTTACTTGCAAGAAGAGAGAAAGACAGCAAGAGAATGAATGATGCCAAAGCCTCCAGCCACTGCAAACAAACTCCAGATGCCTGCACCACTTTGTGCGTCTGGCTTTACATGGGTACTGGGGAATTAAGCCCAGGGCCATTAGGCACTGCAGGCAAGCACTTTAACCACTGAGCCATCTCTCCAGCTCTCTACAACATTTTATAATGTAGAAAATCCTAGTTTTTTAAGTACAAATAGAAAAGACCTAAGTAAAATGCTCTCTGGAACTGAGATTCTCATTTTCTCTTTTCTTGAGAAGCTTTGAAAGCTCTCAAATGCATGTGATTCCCTGTTCTTTGGACCCCGAGAAAATCCCAGCTCGTGCACTGTAGAACATAACATTACCTAAGCTGCTGTTCTTTGCTGGCATCTTGTTCTAAAGCATGAAAGTCCACAGACAATAATGCAACAATGGAGTTGACAGCTTCCACTCCCGACAGGAGGCGAAGGATGAGTTTTTTATCTTGAGCCCAGCTCTGGCTCTGGTCGGCAGGAGCACAAAGTGCCATCCTCACCAAACAGGGCAGGAGGAGTCTTAATTCTGGGTCACTTAAAGAGGCCAGGCGAACAACATCCACCTTCTGCATTGCTTCAAAAGCAAAAGGGCTGACAAACTGGAGGCTTGTACACTCAGTCATCATCACTCTTGATCCTGAAAGTAAAACAAAACAAAAATGAAAGTGGCTATATAATTTTCACATGGATGAACATGCTTCTTTTTACAAACTTGAAAAGTAAGGCCAGGCATGGTGGTGCACACCTTTAATCCCAGCACTTGGAAGGCCTAAGTAGGAGGACTTCTACGAATTTGAGGCCAGCCTGAGACTACACAGTGAATTCCAGCGCAGCCTAGTTAGAGGAAGACGAGAAGAAAAAAAAAAAGCTGGGCGTGGTGGCGCACACCTTTAATCCCAGCACTCTGGAGACGGAGGTAGGAGGATCACCATGAGTTCGAGGCCACCCTGAGAATACAGAATGAATTCCAGGTCAGCCTGGACTAGAGTGAAACCCTACCTCGAAAAACCAAAAAAAAAAAAAAAAAGAAGCCAAGAAAACTTGAAGAGTATGTTGGGGAGCTGGGGGGATGGCTACCAAACAGAGTTCAGAGTTTGATTACCCAGAAACCACATAAAATCAGATACAAATTGACACACACACACATCTATAATCCCAGCATACCCACAGCAATGGAAGCAGAGCCAGGAGAAACCTAAAGCTCACAAGCAACAACACCAAGAGGGACCCTGTCTCAAAAAGTGAAAGTATGCTGTGCGAGAAGGAAAAAACTCAGTAGCAGAGGCCAGTAAGTTAAAAAGGAGATAGAAAGGGAAGAGAAAGAAAGGGAGGAGGGCATTTATTAGGTTGGTATTGTATATATGTAAGTAGAAAGATTGAGATGGGGAGGGGATATGATGGAGAATGGAATTTCAAAGGGGAAAGTGGGGGGGGGAGGGTACTACCATGGGATATTTTTTTATAATCATGGAAAATATTAAAATTGAGAAAATAAAAAAATAAAAAAGACAAAAAAATAAAAATAAATAAATTACTTATGGCCAAAACAAAAAAAAAAAAAGTGAAAGGATGGACAGTAGAAATGGCTAAGTGGTTAAGGTGCTTGCTTGCAGAGCCTACTGGCCAGGGGTTTAATTCTCCAGCACCCACATAAAGGCAGCAGCACAAAGTAGCAAATGTGTCTGAAGTCTGTTTGTAGTGGCTGGAGGCCCTGACACATCCATTCAGCCCTGGTACATCCATATTCATTCTCATTCTCTCTCTCTCTCTCTCTTCTCTCTTCCTTTGCAAATAAATAAAATGTTGGGGAGGGAAGGTAGGAAAGAAACACTCCAAGATTGTCCTCTGACCTCCACAAACACATGCCCATACACACACACATACAAACACACAAAAAAATAATAAAATAAATAATAAAAAAGAGAAAACTTAGGAGCTGAGGAGATACCTCAATGGTTAAAGGTGCTTGTTTGCAGAGCCTTGAAGGCCAGGTAATTACCCAGTCACCTACATTAAAACTGGATGGGTATTAATTTACAGCAGCAAAAGACCCTGGTACTCAAACACACGTGCAAATAAATAAATGATTTGTTTTGTTTTGTTTTTCAAGGTACAGTCTTGATCTAGAATTCACTATGTAGTCTCAGGGTGGTCTCAAACTCACAGCAATGCTCCTACTTCTTCCTCCCAACTGCTAGGATTAAAGGAGCATGCCACCATGCCCAGCAAAATAAATAATTTGAAAATAGAAAAGAGCTAGAGTGATGGCTTAGCAGTTAAGGTGCTTGCCTGCCAAGCCAAAGGACCCAGGTTCAATTCCCTAGGACCCACATAAAGCCAGATGCACAAGGTGGCACATGCATATGGAGTTTGTTTATAGAAGCTAGAGGTCCTGGCAAACCTATTCTCTGTCTCTTTCTCTTTCAAATAAATTTTAAAAAAATTTAAATGGGATTGAAAAGTATAACAAAAGAAAATGGGTCTGGGCTGGAGAGATGGCTTAGTGGTTAAGCGCTTGCCTGTGAAGCCTAAGGACCCTGGTTCGAGGCTCAATTCCCCAGCACCCACATTAGCCAGATGCACAAGCATCTGGAGTTCATTTGCAGCGGCTCGAAGCTCTGGTGTGCCCATTCTTTGTCTCTATCTGCCTCTTTCTCTCTCTGTCTGTTGCTCTCAAATAAATAAATAAATAAAAATTTTAAAAAAAAAGAAAGAAAATGGGTCTGGAGAGATGGCTCAGCAGTTCAAGGCACTTGCTTACAAAGTCTGGCATTCTGGCTTCAAATCCCCAGTACCTACATAAAGCCAGATGCACAAAGTGGCATAAGTATTGGGAGTTTGTTTGCAGTGGCAAAAGGCCCTAGTATGCCCATTCCCTCTCTCTCCCTCTCTTCTTGCAAATAAATAAAAATATTTTTGTGACTTTTTTTTTTTGAGGTATGGTCTTCTTCTAAACCAGGCTGACCTAGAATTCATTATGTAGTCTCAGGGTGGCCTTGAACTCATGGTGATCCTCCTACCTCTGCCTCCCATGAGTGCTGGGATAAAGGCATGCACCACCATGCCTGGCTTACAAATATTTTTTTAAGGATTGGAGAGATGGCTTAGCAGTTAAGTGCTTGCCCATGAAGCCTAAGGATCCCAGTTAAAGGCCCGATTCCCCAGTACCCATATAAGCCATATGCACATGCATTTGGAGTTCGTTTGCAGTGGCTGGAAGCCCTGATGTGCCCATTCTCTCTCTCTTTCAACCTCTTCCTGTCTGTCTCTCTCAAATAAATCAAAATAAAACAAATTTTTTTAATATTTTAAATATCTTATTTTTATTTATTTATGAAAGAAAGAAGAGAGAGAATGGGCACACCAGGGCCTCTAGGCACTGCAAAATAACTCCAGATGCATGCACCCCCATGTTCATCTGGCTTATGTGGGTTCTGGGGAATCTGAACTGGGTCCAGAGACTTTGCAGGCAAGTGCCTTAACAGCTAAGCCATCTTTCCAGCCCTAGAAATATCTTTTAAGGGCTGGAGAGATGGCCCAGCAGTTAAAGCACTTGCCTGTAAAGCCTGATGGCCAGGGTTCAGTTTCCCAGTAGCCACGTAAAGCCAGATGCATAAAGTGGCACATGTATCTGGAGCTCATTTGCAGTGGCTAAAGGTCCTGGCACACCCTTTCTCATTCTCTCTCTCTCCAAATAAATAAATAAAATATTTTGGAAAAAAAAATTTATAAAGAAAGAAAAATGTGTTGGTTCTTCAGTAGGCCTCCGTATTGGCAAGTGTTTCTTGCATAAAAGGACCAGGCTTCTATGTCTGCGTTTCTACTGTCAACTGAATCTAAGAAAGAAAACTGCATAGATAATGTCTCTTCCAGACTTAGCAATCTTTTGCTCTAATACTTATTTTACAAAGACAGTAAGAGGTCCAGAGAATCAAGTACAGTAATAGTAACATTTAGTGGCAAAACTCCAGGCCTGAACACTCTCAGTCTAAGACTTTCCTCACTGTATCAGTCCAATGAGCTGCATGAAATGTAGAGCAAATGAATGGCCAGTCATAGCTCCTTAGTTTCACATGCGGACCAGACATATGTCAGTAACTGTTCTCACTTCTCTTCCTACCTTCCGTGGGTGGACGGAAACACTGGGAAGTCATCTCACTGGCCAAGGCTGTGAAAGCCACAACGCTATCCTGTGACGGAGTACCTATGTTACAGGGTTAGAACATATGTGTAGCAAGAATCAGCTGAGGAAATCTCACTTGGGCACTCGTCTGTCTTCAGGAGTAATTAATCAAAGGCTCCAAGAAAGGAGAGAGGGGCACGAAGTGGACAGCCAAGGCCATCCCTTAAGAAGGACTCACTTGCCAGAGCCACGGGGAAGAGTGGCGGGCAGAAAAGTTGCTCGGTTTCTGCTCTTGGAAAGCCAAGGGGGACGATGGAGCAGGGCACCGAGACCCGTGCGCTCTCGGCGCTAAGTATCGAGGAGAGCCAACAAGTCACTGCGGCCGAGAAACGTCAGGCCAACTCGGGACAAAGCCGCACGGAGGCCTGGGAAGCGGACGCTTCATACCTTCGGATCTACCCTCCAGCCTCACGGGACCCACTGGGATTCCGCGTCCGAGCGCGGGACGAGGCAGAAATCGAGAACGCGGTCCGAAGTCGGGCCTAGGCGATTCTCCGGATCGCCAATCCCCAGCTGCGGCCCCCAAGTCGACTCCGGGACCCAAGAACTCAGACGCTAGGACCGACTAGCTCGGCGATAAGATGGGGACAGAATGGGGACTCCACCGCACAAAGGCAGAAGCAGCCTGGAGAGAGGGAAACGCGGAGAAGACTGCACCCAGCGCCTTCATTCATCCTCACCGTCTGGCCCCCGTCGGCCACCGTACTGCACTTGGAGGGAAGGCGGCCGCGGGAGGAAGCCAGAGAAGTCCGCGCCGCTGAAGCACCGCGCGTGCGCAGCCCCGGCCCGCCCCTTCCTCCACGCGCTGAACGCAGCTGTTCAGAAACCTCAACTGGCTTTGACGTCAAGTGAGTTGCAAAGCCGGTCAGAACTTCATTTCATGACGGAATTATCGTGGCATTCCCGTGACTTGACGTACGTAAAAGAAACATTAAGGGCTGGAGAGATGACTCAGCGGATAAGGGTGTTTGCTTGAAAGCCTGACTGCCTGGTTCGATTCCTCAGTACTCACCTAAAGCCAGATGCACAAAGTGCAGGGCCAAGAGGCCCTTGTGCACCCATTCTGTCTCCACGCCCCCCCCCCCCGCCTCCCGCTTGATAATTAATAGATAAAACACTAGAAGAAAGAAATGTTAAAGCTGTCCTTTCTTTTAAAATATTCATTAATTTACAGGGAGAAAGAGAGAGAGAGAGTGATTACGGCAAGGGCCTCTTGCTCCCACAAAGGAACTGCAGATGCCTGCACTACTTTGTGCATCTGGCTCTACGTGTGTACTGAGGAATTGAACCGAGGTCGTCAGCAGGTACCTTTAACGGCTGAGCCATCTCGCTACTCCAAGGTTGCCCTCCCTTTTAGTTGCCCAGAAATTTACTGTACTCTCCTTTAAAATCCCTCTTCCTGTGCCCTGTCAGTACCAAGTTCTGAGATCCCAGGGTTTGTATGTAGAAGGTTTTTGTTGTTGTTTTTGTTTTTCGAAGTAGGGTCTCACTCTAGTTCAGGCTGACCTGGAATTCACTGTGTAGTCCCAGGGTGGCCTTGAACTCACAGTGATCCTCCTACCTCTGCCACCCAAGTGCTGGGGTTAAAGGCGTGCCCCACCACGCCCGGCTTCCTGTAGAAGGTTTTTTTAAAGTAATGTAATCCCAAAATACTCCTTCTACCCTCCACCTCACAGACCCAACAGCCAAAGTTAATCTTGCTTTGTGAGTTTTCAGGTTTTTGTTTTGTTTTGAGGCAGACTCATTATAGAGGTTATAGGAGCACTGCTCCTGACTTACTTTTAGATGTTTTTCCTTGTTTATTCTTTAATTTTATTTATTCATTTGTTGATACATGTGGGAGTACAGACAAGCATTGGATGCTTGCAACACTTTTTTGTATGTGTCTGGTTTACTTGGGTGGCATGGGTATTGAATCCAGGCGGGCAGGCTTTGTAAGCAAGTGCCTTTAATCACTGAGCCATCTCGCCAGCCCCCTTTTGTTATTTATTTATTATTTATTTATTTTGGTCTTTTTCAAAGTAAGGTTTCCCAATAGCCCAGGCTGACCTGGAATTCACTATGTAGTCTTCTCCTATCTTTGCCTTCCAAATGCTAGGATTAAAGGCATGTGCCACCACACCCCAGCGCCTTTTGTTGGTTTTTTGACAGACACCGGGAAGCCTGGAACTCATCATGTAAACCAAACTGGCCTGGAACCTGCAGGGATCCTCCTGCCTCTGCATCCCAGGTGCTGGAATTGAAGGCATGGGACTCCATGACAGCCTTCAGAGGTCTTAATTTTGGATGCAAAATTCATTTCAGAGCAGTAAAAAATTCAGAAATTTTATGGAGTCTGTTCAAAATTATACTTAGCACTTCTGGGGGAAAAACAGCCCAAAACTTTCAACAACTTCTCAAAAGATGTCTAATCACTTTGAAAATAACCACTAGTCTATGTACCTTCACAATATGATTTTTTGTTGTTGTTGGTTTTTAGTTTTTAGGGTGTTTGTTTGTTTGTTTGTTTGTTTGTTTGTTTTTGGTTTTTCTTAGTAGGGTCTCACTCTAGACTAGGCTGACCTGGAATTCACTATGTAGTCTCAGGGTGGCCTCGAACTCACAATGATCCTCCTGCCTCTGCCTCCTGAATGCTGGGAAAATAAAGGCATGTTCCACCACACCCAGCTAATATATTTGTTTTGCTTTTTGAGGTAGGGTCTAACCCAGGCTGAACTGGAACTCACTACATAGTCTCAGGGTGGTCTTGAACTCATGGCAGTTCTCCTACCTCTGCCTCCAGAGTGCTGGGATTAAAGTCTTGCCAATATGGATGGTGTTTTTTTGTTGTTGTTTGTTTGTTTTGGTTTGGTTTGTTTTTCCGAGGCCGGGTTTCACTCTAGCTCAGGCTAGTGTACATGGCCTCCATGTGCACCACCACGCCCAGCTCTGGATGGTTTTTTGAGACAGGTTCTCATTCACTACATACCACAGGTTGGCCAGGAGCACACCATGTAGCCCACACTGGTTTGCAACTCCTGCTCCACTATCCCAAATACTGGGATTAGAGGATTGTTCCACCATGCACAGGCCAAAATATTTTTTGCTCCTGAGTCATTCAAGATATCCTTGTAACCTATTGTTTTAAGTATTATGCTAGGAGTTGGAAACAAAAGTATTTTATATAAAGCACTCTACAGCTTCTAAGGCTTTGACAGAAGAAGAATCTCTGAAAATAAGGTTAGGCTTTTCAACACATAAAATCAGTAAAGGAAAAGAAATATGTAATACAGTGATTCTCAAAAATGTTTCCACTTGTGGTTGGAGAGATGGCTCAGCAGTTACAGGTGCTTTTTGAAAAGCCTGATACACAATTTTTTTTCTCTCTGATCTACAGTAATATAGTTAACATTGTGACCCATACCATATGTATGTATAGAACTATAAATAGGTTATACCTTATAAATTTATAAACCATATAACTTATCTACCATAGACATACATATAAGATATACATGCCCACATTTACATGGACACCAATATTTTATCAAAAAATACATAAACCACTTGTACAGTATTCTTTTGTTTTGCTGTTTGTGATAGGGCCTTGCAATATAGCCCAGGCTCATGATCTTCCGACCTGAGGCTCCAGTTATTGTATTACAGATGTGCACCACCAGGCTCCCCTTTTATATCCTTTGAAAAATTGGCTGATCAGGGCTGAAGAGATGGCTTACTAGTTTAGGCGTTTGCCTGCAACGCCAAAGGACCTTGGTTCAATTCCCCAGGAGCCATGTAAGCCAGATGCACAAGGTGGCGCATGGGCCTGGAGTTCATTTGCAATGGCTGGAGGCCCTGGTGCACCCATTCTCTCCCTCCCTCTCTCTGACTGCCTCTCTCTCAATTCAATAAAATATTTTTTAAAAATTAGCTGATCAAAGCAGGGCATGGTGGCACACGCCTTTAATCTCAACACTTGAAGGCAGAGGTAGGAGGATTGCCATGAGTTTGAGGCCACGCTCAGACTATATATATATAGTGAAGTCCAGGTCAGCCTGAGCTAGAGCGAGGCCCTACCTTGAAAAATCAAAACAAGCCAGGCGTGGTGGCGCACGCCTTTAATCCCAGCACTTGGGAGGCAGAGGTAGGAGAATCACTGAGAGTTCGAGGCCACCCTGAGACTACATAGTTAATTCCAGGTCAGCCAGGTCCAGAGTGAGACCCTACCTCAAAAAAAAAAAAAAGAAAAAGAAAAGAAAAGAAAAATCAAAACAAAAATTCGCTAATCACTACATATCTAAAATTAATTTCACAATGTATTAATGGATTACAAATTTTACAGGATTTTAAAGTTTTATTTATTTGAGAGAAAGAGATAAAGTGGCAGGGAAAGAGAGAAAGAGGCAGAAGAGAGAAAATGGGTGTAGCAGGGCCTCCAGCCACTGCAAACGAACTCCAGAAGCATGTGCCACCTTGTGCGTCTGGCTTACATAGGTACTAAGGAATCGAACCTGGGTTCCTTAGGCTTCACAGACAAGCACTATAACTGCTAAGCCATCTCTCTAGCCCAAATTTTACAAGATTTTTAATTGAAACCAGGGCTTGATGTATGCTAAATTCAGATTATTCTGCTGAACAACATGATCAGATGCATATATATATATATATATAAATTATACATATTATATATATTTAATATTTATAATATATATTAATATATGTACATATATGTGTATATAATTTTTTGTTTTTTCTGAGGTAGAGACTCACTCTATCCCAGGCTAGCCTGGAATTCACTATGTAGTCTCTGGGTGGCCTCGAACTCAAGGCAATCCTCCTACCTCTGCCTCCCTAGTGCTGGGATTAAAGGGAGTGCGCCACCACGCCCGGCTAGACTCCAATATTTTTTTAAATATTTTATTTTTATTTACTTATTTGAGAGAGAGAGAGAGGAGAGAATGGATGCGCCAGGGCTTCCAGCCACTGCAAATGATCTCCAGACGCATGTGCCACCTTGTGCAGCTAGCTTACGTGGGTCCTGGGGAATCTAACCAAGTTCCTTTGGCTTTGCAGGCAAGCACCTTAACCGCTAAGCCATCTCTCCAACCCAAGACTTCAATATTGTTTTATTTTAAAAATGGACATAATCACCTCCCACTACCCTCTTTTGTCCCTCTTCCTCTATGCCCCTCTACTGAAACCCCTCCTTTCCTACTATTCCCTCTCCTATATTTTTCTCGCCCCCTCTATTTTTTTTCTTTTCTTTTTTTCTTTATTAGTTTTGTATTCAGCAAATACAGTCAGTTTGGTACCATTATGAGGCTCATCCGTGACCTACCCCCTCCTTGTTGAGGTATATGGGTCATGCATTGTGGAGTTAGCCCACAGTCATGGGTAAGATAAATGTCTCTGCATATCATGACCCAACATCGCCCCCTCTATTTTAATGTCTTAAAAAAAAATTTTTTTAACCGGGCGTGGTGGTGCATGCCTTTAATCCCGTCACTCGGAGGCAGAGGTAGGAGGATCACTGTGAGTTCGAGACCACCCAGAGACTACATAGTGAATTCTAGGTCAGCCTGGGCTAGGGTGAGACCCTATCTCGAAAAAAACAAAAACAAAAACCCAACACACACACAAACACAGAGAGAGAAAGAGAGACAAGGAGGGAACAGGCAGCAGATGGGAGTGGGGAGGCACCCCAGGGCCTCCAGCCACTGCAAACAAACTCCAGATGCATGTGCCACCACCTTGTGCAACTGGCTTACAGGGATCCTGGGGAATTGAACCTGGGTCTTTAGGCTTAGCAGACAAGTGCCTTAACTGCTAAGCCATCTCTCCAGCTCCTTAAAAAAAAATTTTTTTTTTAATTTTTGGCTTTTAAAGGTAGGGTCTGACTCTAGCCCAGGCTGACCTGGAATTCACTCTGTATTCTCAGGGTGGCCTCGAATTTACGGTGATCCTCCTACCTGTGCCTCCTGTGTGCTGGGATTAAAGGCGTGTTCTACCACACCAGGCTTCCAGCTCCTGTTTTTGTTTGCCTTCCACCATTCACAACCTGTTACTGGACTCAATATTATGCAGATCTTGTACAAGTAATGAAAAAGCCATTAGGTCATGAATACAACTACTTTTTGTCTGGAAGACAGCATGCCCAAGCACTCCTGCCCATCCTTTGGCTCTTATATTCTTTCTGATAACTCTTCCACTATAGTCTCTGAGCTATAGGAGGGTGTGAGAGAGATGTCTCATGTAGTGCTGAGCACGCTTTAACTTCTTGGCACTTCAGTGAGTTTTACGTGTCCCCAGTGGTCATTGCCATCTGAAAATTAGAAGCTTCTCTAACCAAAAGTAAGAATAGCATTAACATAAGTGACATTAACATTCATACAAGGCAGTTTGGTGGGCATAATATACCCATTTACCCAAACAACAGTAGTTCCCCCACCTCTAGCTTATGACCTCCCCAGCCATGGACTTTTAGGTTTCAGTACCAGGCAGAAATTCCCTCCCATGGAGAAAGCTTTTAAGTCCAGAAAGCAGTTGGTTTTCCTCATAACAGATATACTATTTTTTTTTTTTTAACATTTGAGAGTGAGAGAAAGGAGCAGGTAGATAGAATGGGCATGCCAGGGCCTCTAGCTACTGCAAATATGGGTACTGGGGAATCAAACATGGGTCCTCAGGCTTTGCAGGCAAGAACCTTTACCGCTAAGCCATCTCTGCAACCCACAGACATACTATTGCTCTAGGTGGTACATTTGGCTTGGCTGGCCAGCCAGAAAACTTGCAGGGTCCACTGCTAGTTAAGACCACCAATGACTTTTCTCCCCTAGCAAGCTGCACAGCTCTTTCCAGCACTTTGACGATAGGGAGCTTCCAGCTCAGCTCTAGCTTGATTTTCCAGTGTGCTGCAATTGAATCATGTGTCTTCAGCAGAAGGGTCTTACTCTCTATTTCTAGTGGGCAGCCAAGAACCTTGGCAAACACCTGTATTGTCTTGGAGGCCTCAATATGTCACTATAAAACTACTTATATTTTGTTATGTGTACCTGTCATGTGTGCATTTCATGTACGAAGGCTAGAGCCCCACCCTGTGTGTCATTCTCAAGAACACCATCCACTCCTCTGACCTAAGTTTCTCACTAGAGATCATCAGTTAAACTAAACTGATTGACAAGCATGCCCATCTGTCCTCACTTCCCTAACACTAGGATTATAGGCACATGCCACTGCACCAGGTATTTAAAATTATTTATATACTTGCAAGCAGAGAGGGAATAAATGGGCGTACCAGGTGCTGCAATTGAACTCAAGATGCATGCACCATTTTGTGCATCTGGCTTTGTGTGAGTACTGGGGAATTGAACCCCAGTTGTCAGGCTTTGCAGGCAAGTGCCTTAACCACTGAGCAATGTGTCTAGCCCTGCACCTGATATTTTACATGAGTACTGGGGACTGAACTCAGGTAGGTGCTCATGCTTGCAAGACAAACACGTCACTGAATGAGCTTAATATTTATTAAAAAACTTTGGGAAGCCAGACATGGTGCCTCACACCCTTAATCCCAGCAATCAGGAGGCAGAGGCAGGAAGATGGCCATGAGTTCGAGGCCACCCTGAAACTATATAGTGAATTCTAGGTCAGCCTGGGCTGCAGTGAGATCTCTATCTCAAAAAAAAACTACTTTGGGGCTGGAGAGATGGCTTAGTGGTTAAAGGCCCTTGCTTACAAACCCTGACATCCCAGGATGGATTACCCAAAGACCATGTAAAGCCAAATGCACAAAGTGGTGCATGCATCTGGAGTTCCTTTCCAGTGGTAGGGAGGCCCTGGCACACCCATACTCTTCCTCTCTCTCTCTGCCTCATTCTCTCATCTAGGAAATAAAAAACAAAAACATTTGCCAGACACTGCAATAAATGCTTTTATCTATTTTGAGGTCTCTGAGATAGGTAGTATTCTCCATTTTGGAATTGGAACCACACAACTGTAATCTAAACACTTGGGAATCTGAGGGAGCAGTATTATAAACGGGAGGCAGTCTTGAGTGCTTTAAAAATATTTTATTTATTTATTTGAGAAAGAGAGGGAAGAGAGAGAGCACCAGAGCCTCCAGCCACTGCAAACGAACACCAGATGCATGAGCCATCTGTCTTACGTGGGTACTGGGGAATCAAATCAGGGTCCTTAGACTTCACAGGCAAGTACCTTAACTGCTAAGCCAGCTCTCCAGTTCCAAGGTAGTTTTTGTTGTTGTTGCCTTTTCAAGGCAGGGCATCTCTCTAGCTCAGACTGACCTGGAATTCACTATGTAGTCTCAGAGTGACCTCAAACTCACAGCGATCCTACCTTTGCCTCCCTGAGTGTTGGTACTAACGGTGTATCCTCTGTTTAGTTTGTTTTCAAGGTAGGGTCTCGCTCTAGCCCAGGCTGACCTGCAATTCACAAGGTGGCTTTGAACTCAGTGATCCTACTTCTGCCTCCTGACTGTTGGGATTAAAGGCATGAGCCACCATACCTGGCAACACAGCATTTTTGAAAGCTGTGTTCTTCCACAACCCAGTAGGTAATTCATATCAACCTATTTTCTTATATTTTACTTGCCAACTGAGTGAGTATGGAAGCATCAGAGCCTCTTGCTGCTGCAAATGAACTGAAGGTGCATGCACCACTGTGTGCATCTGGCTTTATGAGTACTTGGGAATCTAACCTGGGCCAAAAGGCTTTGTAACCAAGTTGTTTTAACCATGGAGCCATCCTCCTAGCCCTCACATGAATCTCGAAGAGTGGAGCAACTGGCTGCTTGCATATAATCAGTTTACTTTCTTAGGTTTGATTGTATCATGTGTATTATTTTAGAGTTTAAAAAATCCTTTAAGCTGATTTTTGTAAAATTAGTTCTACTAATATTAAGAATGCCAGGTAATTATAATTTTATAACTATGTACAAAACTCACACTTCAGCTAAGCCATGGGTTTATAACAAAAAGCCATTGTATATGAACATGTATTTAAGGGGGCTGGAAAAATGACTCAGGTCTTGAGTTCAGATCCCCATGTAAAGGCTGAGTGGATGTGGCATGCTGTCTATAATCTCATCACTCAGGAGGTGGAGATGGGGGATCCCCAGGGCAAGCTGGCTCACTACTAGCCTAATTGGAGAGCTCTGTGTTCAAGTGAAAGACTATCTCAAATAAGGTGTACGGAACACAGTCAACATCAAGCTCAGGCCTACACACACACAAGCTATATAACATAATGCTTAAGAAGAAAAAAAAAATAACCTTAAGTACCTTACCACATTGCTAAGTATTGTGTGGGATTCTAGACATACAAGTGTTGGTAAAACACACTCAATGTCTGCCCTTATGGAGTTGTTGGGAGGAGACAATCATACACATATAAACTGAAAAACACTAGAAAACCCATATAGAAGCCGAGCATTTGGGAGGCAGGGGTAAGAAAATCACTGAGTTTGAGGCCGTCCTGGAACTATAGGAGTTCCACGTCGGTCCCAGTGCTGCGAATTTAGACATGCATCAACTACTTCTTCTTTTTTTTAACTTGTCTTGTTTGTCTGAGACAAGGTCACAGGTAGCCCAAGGTGGCCTGGAACTCAACTGTCCTGATGACATTGAACTTCTGATCTTCCTGTGTCCACCTGCCAAGTGTTGGTATTGTAAGTGTGCACCACCATGCCCCGTTTTTATGAAGTGCTGAGGATAGAATCCAAGACTTCCTGCATGCTAGGCAATTACTCCATTCCCAACCTTTGTCTTTTTGAGACTGGGTCACCCTCCTTAGCCCAGACTGGCCTCAAACTTGACATTCTGTTGCTTCAGCCTCCTGAATGCCGAGACTGCAGGTGTGCATCACCATGCCCTTATCACCTAACTAGTAACTGTAAGGAAGAGATTTTATGGCTTGTTCAAAGATGGTACTTCCATTCACTGTACTAAGGACCAGCTAGGTTTTGTGAATAATTCACTGTAAAAATGTTCTCAGAATAAAGAGAATGGAGTCAAGACTTAGGCACTCTGCAAGCAAGTCTACTGAAACACTACATCATTTGAGGGCTTATCACTCAATTTAATATTTCTGTATAATGAGGAGCTGCAAAATAAAGTTTTAACAACTTTTTATCTCCACAAAAAGCCATTCTTTAATACAGTTCTGTTGGCTCACTCCTGGAAAAAAAAAAAAAAAAAAACAGCTGGAAAAAAAATCCATTTCCTTTGTTCTTGTACAGAATAGAGTGAGTTCTTAATGCTCGTTAGTGCTCCGTCCAGGTCAGGCAACTCTTCTACAGTGGACACAAACATACTGAAAACTACCGAGTAACAAAAGAGTGCCTCATAAAACACACACACACACACACACTTTGGTTTTTCCGAGGTAAAAGTCTTCCTCTAGCCCCAGGCTGGCCCTAAACTCACAGCAATCCTACTTCTGA
Organism: Dipus sagitta; assembly: GCA_036346955.1. Taxonomy (NCBI): domain Eukaryota; kingdom Metazoa; phylum Chordata; class Mammalia; order Rodentia; family Dipodidae; genus Dipus; species Dipus sagitta. The sequence continues at coordinate 44,344,229 of CM070778.1, read as the reverse complement.
CTCACATTTCCCTCAGTGTAGTGGCACATACCGTTAATCCCAGCACTTGAGAAGATGAGGTAGGAGGATCCTCAGAAGCTCAAGACCAGCCTAGGGCTAGAGTGAGTTCCAGGTAAGCCCAGGCTAGAGTGAGACCCTGCCTCAAAAAACAAGCCCCCTGCCGGGGGTGGGGTGGGGTGGCACACGCCTGTAGGAGGATTGCTGTGAGTTCGAGGCCACCCTGAGAGTACATAGTGAATTCCAGGTCAGCCTGAGCTAGAGGGGGACTCTACCTTGAGAAACCAAAAAAACAAAAACAAAAACAAAAAAACAAAAAAACAAAAAAACACCCAAAACCAAAAATTTATTCATGTTATTTTGGTTTATATAATACTGTTTGGACTTCTCTTTTGTGATATGGTCTCACACTAGCCTAGGGTGACCTGGAACACACTCTGTGGCTCAGGCTGCACACAGTGATCTTCCTACTTTTACATTAGCCTCCCAAGAGCTGGGATTAAAGGTACTTGCCAGCATACCTGGCTTGAATTTCTGTAATCGTAATCACATGTTTTGTGTGTGTGTGTTGGAAGGTGTTCAGGAGAAACCTGACTTACCTTAACTATAAACAGAACAAAACTCCACTATAATACCTCGTTGAGCAACGCCTGGACACTTTAATTCAACATGCTTAAGAGATAATGGTTACCTCTAAATAAACGTATTCAACACTGTATTATTTCAAAGGATGTTATCCCTAATGGTTTGGGTACGGCTCAATATGTGATTCTGCCTTTAACTTGAAGTAGATTTTCTTCCTGTAGATTTCCCAAATACCTACAAATGACCACAATATGCCAAGGATTTCTGAATAATTCCTATTGTCACAGAGTTCAAGGCCAGCCTGGACAACATAAGACCCTGTCTGAATAAAATCAGATTACAAAAAAAGATAAAAATAACTAAATGAAAAAAAAAATGTTGTCAAACATGTTACCACATTGATTCTAGAAATACAATAATGTTTATACCTAGAGCGCAAAAATAAATTGAGGTATTTGTGTATAAAAATAATATGCTACTAATACCAAGAGGTCATGAAAATTGCCATGAGTAATTTATTAGTTCTTTCTACAACATTTCAAAATGCTCACCATTACTTCCCATATTTTACCTCTCCGTATTCTTCACATTAAAAGAACTCACATGGAGAACACTAGCAGGAAGTTTTGCCAGAGAATGCTCAGGGGAGGAACCAGCTAACATTCTGGGATTTCACAGTCTTGGATTACGCCAGATTGCGCACATGGGTCACAATGTAAAATCTATCTGCTTAACGGAAGGAACATGCCTATCTCAAAGCAACAAGTACGAATACCATATGCATAGTACAAGTATTTGTTTTAAGCTATGGAAAAAAAACACAACTCATTTCCTTTGGTAAAAACAATAGGATTTTTCAGACATTGGCTTTCTTATTTATTGCAAAGCTGGGAATTGAACCCAGGGCCTTGTGCATACTAGGCAAGTGCTCTATTATTCAGCTATAATTTACAATCCCAAGATAGTGATTTCAGGACTGTAAACTACAATAGAAAAGGTGGTATACAGCAGTAGAAACAGTGAATACCCTTCCTCCTGAAAAAGCTTCATTGCATAGTTATAGTTACTCATACATAATACTAATTTAAAAAGGTAGAAATAAAGCAGAGGGAAACTATGAGAGAGAAAATACTATAAGGTACAAAGTTTTTATCCCATACACCTCCTTTTAAAGGATCATTAAAAAAAAAACTGCTGGCAGAAACTATTTTAAAATGACCATAGTAAATTTGAGTTATGTCTTTAACTTAAGTCTAGACAAAAATATTTTATACAACTGTTTACAGGGCTTAGGCAGAGCTATTTTTGATGAATTATTCATATCTGAACATTTTATCACACTTCAAAAACACTTATGTGATCAAATAAAAAGAGGAGTGCGCTAAGCTGTAAATATTTGAAGATAGCTGTTTTGGCTAGAATGCCAACATGAAACCCATCAGCCTAAAAGGAGCCCATTTACACATATATGCAAGTAACCTACACTTTGTAAATTGATCTAAAATCCTCTTTTAAAAAATACCTCAGAAATTAAAAGCTTATTCATCATTTCTAAATCATTTGTACTCTTCCCTTTAGGTGACACAAAAATATTGACCCTAATTATTGCAAACTTTTAAGGTGGAAATAGTATCAACACAAAGAGACACCACAATGAAGGCTTCATGAATAATTTATTCCATTTGAAGTTTTGTTTTTTGTTGTTTTTTTTTTAAAAAGTATAAACCTTTTCATTTCCTCAATCACAATTTGTACAGCTCAGTGTTATGGCATTCGGCAGCAATAGTGTTTGTTCCTTTTTCTATTTCTTTTGTTTTTTGTTTTTGTCACGTTAGAAAGAAAAGCAATTGGACCATATTAAATGTCACTGCTAAACAACAACTTTAAAACGCCCCTTCATAAAGTGACCAAGCTATTTTGAGAGGGTTGGTGCTGACATGTCCAGTAATGACGTTACAATTTGTAGTTTAAACTCAGTAACTTTAAGGTCCACGAATCCAGTTTACCTTAAAAACTAAAGCTATTTGAAAACTGCATGAGTATATCAACCTGAGGAGTATTTTAGGTCCCAAATCCAGTTTTTAAATTTATACTCCACAAAAAATAAAATAAAATATTAAAATAAAATACACATATAAAATTTTAAACCACAGTTCTGGGCCCATTAAAACACCAAGAAAAACCAACAGGTTAAGATTTCCAGATGATTTTGGGGGATGGGACAAAATAAAAAGGTTAAAACATTTTTCTTTAATTTAGACAAACTAAAATATTAAGAGGAAACCCAGACCAAAATATCACTCAAGCAACATTAAATGTATTAATAGACGAATATGCAATGCCATAGTGGGTGAGTAGCAAATTATATGATGCAATAGCATTTAAGAACTTTTAATCTATTCAATTTGAACATTTTAAATAATGCAACATAGTATTTTGATATTACAGTATTAACATAGTGCTTGATTAAAGATCTGCAAATCTTTGTAGTAACACATTAAGTTAAAAAATTACCTCAGAAGGTAAATATGAAGACAAAAAGAGAAGATTTCAATACAGTGATCTGTGCCATACTGACAATTGAGTACGAAGACAGCTGAGGATAGTTGACTAAGTAGTAAGAGCTTAATTTTAGTGGTTTAAGAAAAGTTTAGAAATATTTAAAAATTACAGCTATTTTAAAATTTAAGGATTACATATAAGTACACTTGGTGGCCTTCTGGCCAAACAATAAGGTGTACAGAAATTTATTCATACAGTGTTAATTCACAGTCCTGATAACTGAATGGCTTGCATAAGAAAGGTATGGCTAGATGTTTCAGACTGGCTGGAAGCAGACATTATATAACTAATCTGTTTAAATGCCAAAATACTGAACTCCCACCCTGCTTCATAATGGATAACTGCACAAAAAACAGATGTTAGCACTGGAATGAAGAAGTCAAGGTGTTGTTAATTTACTAGTAAAAGTATAATATTTTTCTTACTTACATAAATAAAACAAAATTACCCATATCTGTCTATGACAGTGCATTAGTAAGTCAGATCCATCATCTTGCACAAAAGGCTTTTTTTCTGAAATAAGTCGGGTGACCTTTTCTAATGGCTATTTCATAACCTTCTATTTAAGCATGAAATAATGCATATGAAGGGAAGAAAAATATGATGAGTAAATTCTGTATATTTTGGAAATCATTCCTGATTATCAAATAAGAAAGAACTGTATGCTGGGTTCCCTCTTGGCTCCATAAAGAAACTGCCAAGGAATAACTTTTTTTAATTGCTTTGCAGACTGAGGTGTTGTTACCATAGGTTAGTGGTTTTAAACAACTGAGATAATAACCTTTTATTTTTAAGTCATTATTGAGCTAAATATATAAAATGGGTAGTTTTTAATAGAAATTCCAAATAAACATCATTTCCTTCAAATCTCAGATGTTTCATTTTTCTCTAAAAATTCAGAACAAAACATGTCAATATAATCTGTGGTGTGTTAACATGATCTAAAAACAAATGCAGAGATGTGATCTTTAATATCAAAATGTTTATCATTTAGATTGTATTACTAACAATGAAGGAATAATTGAAAACTTCTGTCACCAATTGTGTTTCTTCATAGAAAAAACAAGAGTTGCTAATGTTTTTATATACTCAATTTAAAGAAGGCATACTGTTCATAAGAAAGTGTTATTTATGCTAAGCATACAGTATTTACAAAACAAGTTTCAGTTTTAAAAAAAAGACACTCAATTAAGAGTTTTGTAAATACAATTGATGTTGTCCTTGTCAGTAATGACTAAACATACAAATAGGAATTTTGATACACTGCTTCCAAGAAAGACAGGTAGACTTATCGACTGTGAATTCAAGTCAGCAATGCAAGTGGGAGGCTAACATGGGCTCTCTTATGAGCAGCACTGTAGAAAAGATTTTTTTCAAGGGGATAAAGCCTGCATAAAAGCAGTTATCTCGGCATGTGCAAACAAGGGGAAAGTTGTGTTGAAGGAAGGGGTGAATTAAAGTCCCTAAAATTCAAGTCCCTTCTTTAGGGAGGGGAGAACCTCCTTGGCATATGCCCTACCTTAATTTGAGCTGTGTCATAGAAAAGTACAGACTCTAGTGTTTGGGACTGCCATCTCCAAACAAAGAAAATTTAATAAATAAAAAGGCAAAGGGAAACAGCTTAGAAAATGCTTCTTTCACTAGTGGAATAGAGTCTGAACACCAGAATTCACTGAGAATCTATTTACACCACAGTTTGATTGCACACACACCCACACACCCATACATATGCATACTCTCACACACATCCCCGATCTTTAATTTAAAAAGAAAAAAAGTCAAACAATCAAGAGTGAATGCTCTTAAAGTAATTTGTAAAATGCCTAGAGCTGGGCTAAATTTCAACCTTATAACAGATCCTGCAGATAATTCCATAATTAATAATATCCCCATGCCTAAATGTACCACTGTGAAAACTGAAAAAAAATTTAAGAATGTAACATTAAACACCAAAATTAGTTTAAGCATTCAGTAGCAAATGTTTTTCTTGTAAAACTAAGTTTCTTTCACTGGAAATGGCCTGAAATATTAGTCATAGCCCTAAACCATAGTACAAAATATAACTGAAGAATTCTCATTTTATTCTAAGTTAAACCACCTAACAATATCACGTGTATATTGCCATCATGTTATTCTGTAAAGGTGTGATATATAAAATGCTGTAAGACCCGGTACCTTTCAATTTATAAACACAGTGAACTTCATTACTGTACATGTACTCTGCAACTACAGCTTAGCTGTAAATCCTCCACACACCATGGTATGGACATTATTCCCCTCAATCCCTGTTAAACTGTACATGGAGACAATACAAATTTACTGTCCCACCCACCCCTTACAAAAAAATAATACTCTAAAAGCAACCCTACTGCAACTTTTTAATTAAGACGATTACATATATTTTAGACCAATTGCTTTAAAGCAAGAAGGTAGTATAAACCTTCTAGGAAAATTTTTATAAAAGAGGTTAAGAAATATAAGACAATTTATACATTTAAAAACTTACAATAAATAAGAGATGCAGGCATTTTTGAATACTAGATACTATAATCCAATACAAGAACATCTTGATGTTCTAAAGCCATATGTTGAAATTCAATGTTCTTCATGTTTCCTCTCCATGCTTTTAATAATCATTTAACATGACTGGGTACTATGGCTCATTACTTTTCACAAATACTGTGACCGGAAAAAAAAAAAAAAGGTTAATTTTTGCTACGAAAATGTTATAATACGTTTTGAATAATCAGTCATCATCCTAAACAGTTCAGTATAGTCAATGAAAAATAGGGTTATAACCCTCCCCCCAAGTCAAAACAATATTTGTTGAAGTAATAAGAAGTAGACCCCATCACAAATGACTTTCATTGAGAAGATAACTGTAACTTAATCCTGCAGCAAAATATGCTTTTTTTCTGTTCTTTTCTTGCACAGTTCCATCAAATGAAGATCACAGCATATTCATGATAAAGTTATATAACTGATTCAGCACCACAAAATGAATTGGGAGACATGAGCGTCTGTCCTGGATTGCAGGGTCACAGGTTAGCCAGGAGAGTGCATTGTACTGTTCCAAAACAAACCTGCAAAGCAAATCAACCATGTAAGTCATGCATGCGTTTCCAATGTAGACTTTGGAAATACTTTTAAATTATGGTATCTAAGATTCAAAGTCACTTGACTTGTTTTGATTCAAAGTTCTGCTGCCCAGGCTTGCTTTAAATTTATGATCTTTCAATGTCAGCCTTCTAAGTTCTGAGGCAATGTGAAGCCTAAGGACCCTGGTTCGAGGCTCAATTCCCTAGGACCCACGTAAGCCAGATGCAGAAGGTGGAGCATGCATCTGGAGTTTGCAATGGCTGGAGGCCCTGGTGTGCCCATTCTCTCTCTATCTGCGTCTTTGTCTGTCTGTCGCTCTCAAATAAATAAAAATACAAGTACTGAGGCAAGTGTGAACCACCACAACCAGATAGCCAAGCCTGCTGTATTTATTAATTTTTTTTGGTTTGTTTTTGGTTTTACGAGGTAGGGTCTCACTCTAGCCCAGGCTGACCTGGAATTCACTATGGAGTCTCAGGATGGCCTCGAACTCACGGTGATCCTCCTACCTCTACCTCCCGAGTGCTGGGATTAAAGGTGTGTGCCACCACTCCCGGCTTTTATTTACTTTTTTAAAAATATTTTTTTTCTTTTATTTACAAGAGAGAGGGAGAGAGGGAAGGGGATGGGGGGTGGGGGAGAGGGGCAGATAGGAAGATAGGATAGGCACACAAACTCCAGGCACATGCCATCTAAAGCATCTGGCTCTATGTAGGTCCTGGGGAATCAAACTCAGGCCCTTAGGCTTTGCAGGCAAGTGCCTTAACTGCTGAGCCATTTCTCCAGCCCCGAAAAGTTTTTTTTTTTATTTTTTATTTATTTGAGAGTGAGAGAAGGATAGAGAGAGAGAATGGGTGCACTAGGGCCTCCTGCCATTGCCAATGAACTGCAGATGCATGTGCCACTTTGTGCATTTGGGTTTAGGTGGCTACTGGAGAACTGAACCCAGGCCATCAGGCTTTGCATGCAAGTACTTTTAACCACTGAGCCATCTCTCTGGTGCATATTTATTTGTTTTTCTATTTTTCTTTTTTTTTGGTTTGGCATTGTCTGTGGGTAGCATGTGTGGTTTACGTATAGTGTGATGTATTCATGTGTATACAGATGTATGCACCTTGTTCACAAGTGTGCAGGGGTAAGAGAAGAATGTGGGTGTCTTCCTCTATCACGTATCCACGTATTTCCTTCAGATGGAGTCTGTCTTTGAACCCAGAGCTGAAGTTTTTGTGAGCCCCACCAATTCCCCAGGCTCTGCTACATGCAGGACTGGGTTACAGACGTGCGAGGGCCCAGCCAGCTGCTTACATGGATGGCTGTGGTGAGAAGCCTGCTGGGCCCTTGAGCTTGCATGGCATGCTGTTACCTGCAGATCTAGCACCCCAGCTCCTAATTTTTTTTTTTTTTTTTTGGTTGTTGTTTTGTTTTGAGATAGGGTCTTACACTATAACCCAGGTTGCCATGGTACTCACTATATAGTCCAAGTCTCAAACTCATGGAAATCCTCCAGCTTCAGCCTCTTGAATGCTGGGATTACAACTGTGAGGAATCACGCCTAACTAAAGTCACTTTATTTTGTTCTTTCATTTTGTGTGTGTGTGTGTGTTTTAATTTTATTTATTTATTTGAGAAGGGTGGGGTAGGTAGAGAGACAGAAAGAATGATGGGTATGCCAGGGCCTCCAAAAACTGTAAATGAACTCCAGATATGTGCACTACTCTAGGCATCTGGCTCATGTGGGTACTGGGGAATAGAACCGTCCCACCTTAACCACTAAGCCATCTCTCCGGCTGTGTTTCTTTATGTGTGTATGTATTGTTTTGGTTTAGTTTGGTTTTGAAATAGTGTCTCATTCTGAAGACCAGACTGGCCTTGAACTTTCAGTGATCCTTGTGCCTTAGCCTCCCCGGGGCTGGGGTTATAGGCAGGAGTCACCACAACCAGCTGAAGTCATACTGAAAGAAAATGTGGAGGATATAATATAGAGCCACCTTGAGGAAACTGATAACTAATTTCATAACAATTATATTCAGGCTGGGGATGTGGCTCAGTGCTAGAGTGCCTGCATCTAAGCATATGCAAAAGCCCTAGGTTTTATCCTCAGCAACAACTTAAAAAAGCCATGCATGGGTGAGAACCTGAATTTGGATCCCCAGTACCCACATAAATGCAGATGAGTGTGAGGACCTGCCTGTAATCCCAGCATTCCGAAGGCAGAGACTGGGGTCCCTGGGGCAAGCTGGTTAGCTAGACTAGCCAAATTGATGAGCTCGGGGTTCCAGTAAGTGAGGTGGAGAGTGAATGAGGAAGACACCTGACATCAACTTCTAGCCTCAAAGATGTATGTGCACACACACACATACATGTAACATACACATACAAAAGATAGTCACACTGTTAACTATAAAGAGTCATTCCAAATAATACAGTTTAGCTAGGGATGTAGCTCAATACTGCCAAGCAGCACAAGGTCTTGCACTCAATGGATAACAGGGCAATACACTCATGCCTTCACATACTACAAACCCTACTCATAAATAATACCATTTACCCACAGATCCAAAGACAAAAAGTTGTAAACTCTTGTAAAAATGAGAAACACATTTAAGACTAAGCATTACATTCTATTATAGCTGCAATGGAGACTACTTCATGGGGAAAGAGCTGTACCTGAGGACATCTGAAGTCTGATTTGAGTCAAGTGGGTGGGAGTGTTTACTGTGAAGCAGCTCATCAGATTGCACTGAAGGCACGTGGAGGTGCAAAGAGGCCTAAAAATAAAAAGGTAACAAGTAATCAGTCAGTAATACAAAAAGAAAAATCTGCTCAGTTTTCCTTATTCTCTCAAGGTCTCTTCCTTGATGCAATATATTCCAATACTATGTTATGAATGGAAGCCACTACAAAATGCTTGTTCTCCTTGCTGGAAACTTTTAAGTACAAAACTTGTATCCAATCTCCCTACTTCTTTTTCTTCAGCATTACTGTTTTTCAGACCTTCTAAAACCCCCTGAAAGGATTTTCAGTTATGTTCGAATCTGCCCAAATATATAAAGGAAACATTTAAGGACACACTACACTGCTAAACCTGAGTGTAGTCTATTCCTAGGTTGTACAGAACTGAAGATTCTGGAGTAGATTTGTAGATCGTAATAATAAAAAACGTGAAAGGAGTAATCAGATGCAAATATATTACTTACAAAGTTATAAGCCTTAAAGAAGCTGACTTTGGTAGAATTCTTAACACTCCAATACAGTATGCAGATGCCTTCTTTGCCCAAGAAACTTGGTGACAGGCCTACTAACAACTAGAACACACCATATAGGCGTGCCATGAATAGTAGGTGGAAGGAATGTTTACTGTTCTTCATATTTCAGTTAAACAGAATAAATTATCTTATCTACAGGTCAGTATGTATAACAGTGTCAAAATGTAACCAAACAGTAGTGGTGTTCCCCACAGAAACTCTTGAGAAAGCTCAAAAGGGACTCTTCTATATAGGTGCTTTCTCCTTCGCAATTGTGTGTGTGTGTATACTTTCTTGGGTGGTATGCTCAAGAATATAAGTAAACATATATGTTTAAACTGTCTATAAACTCCTAATTTATGAGTTATAAACAAAACTCTCACTTGGAAGATTAGTATAAATATATATTGATACCAGTGCTCTAATTCCTGTGATAAAATCATTTCTAACCATCTAGGTAACAACTTAACTGATTTTTTCAAGCAAAGAGAAATACATCAGGTGGTTTTATTGCCTACAGTACAAAACTAAATGGAATGCACAGGGACAAAAAGGTGAACAAAATTATGGTAAGTTATGCCTTACCTGGTAATTCAGAAACAGAAGTCCTAATCTTGTTACACTGTATCTGAGGGTGAATGCTCACTTTACACTATCCTCTCTGTAAACAAATATTGAGTAGAAAAAAATCTGGATAGTCCTTTGGACTTTTTGTCAAGTAGTGTTTCCTAAAAATAATGTGCCCTGAACCACTAAGGTCATAAACTATGTAAATAGGTGTTAACACTAAATATTAGAAATACTAGATAACCAATATTACTTACTGCTATTTTTCAGTGCCTTTAGTGTACATACATTAATTCTAACTAAAAAGAGAGGAGACAGGACAGTCTCAAAGAACAAAAGAACTCCTTGTTTGGTATAGACTGCAAAGACTACTGTTCTGCAGAAAAACCCTTGGGAAGATGTTCTTATAATGAACTTTGTATGGAGCAATGCTTATCTACTAGAAGAATAAAATCCGTAACATAAACTAATAAACTCATTAACAGTCAATTCAAGGGCAGGAGATATGGTTCAGAGCACTTGCCTAGCATGAGTTTAATCCCCAATTTCACCATGACAAGCAGTCAGTTCATATCGTAAACTGTTGTGTTTTTTATGAAGGTGCTATACAAGTCCATCATTTCATCTCAATGGCACTAACTCAATGAGATGTAAGGCAAGGGTATCAAGATTTAATACCAACATGTATAGAAGATAGGTTCATTAACAACTATAATATTATTCCAAGAAATAAAACAAAATATCTGATGTTTACTCTGAGCAAAACCTAGCAAGTATTTAAATTACCACGAGTTATAAAAAAGAAACAGCTCACTTATGGTGGCATATATATATATATATATATGAGTCAGATCTGAATTTATTATTTTGGAACAGTAGTAGCAGTAAGAGTAGCAATCAATATACAGTCTGCATATCTCATTTAACATACATCATTTCATAATTTATCCTAACTTCAATTACAGCACTTAGTAACACAAAATAAAGGTTTTGGGAAAAACCCCATGGACCTGAGAATCTCATTTCTTTAAAACTAATGGTAGGGTCTCACTCTGGACCAGGCTGACTTGGAATTTACTACATAATCTTAGGCTGGCCTTGAACTCACAATGATCCTCCTACCTTGGCCTCCTGAGTGCTGGTTTTAAAGGTGTGTACCACCACTCCCACCTACTCAATAGTTTTAATACAGAAATTTATACAAAGCTAGGAACTTTTTGAGGAGGTAATAGATAAAACCAAATATCAAAAATTACAAAAAATACTTAAAATTTTTTTGTTTATTTTTATTTATTTATTTGAGAGTGACAGAGAGAGAGAGAGGAGGCGGCAGAGAGAAAGAGAGAGAATGGGCACGCCTGGGCCTCTAGCCACTCACTGCAAATGAACTCCAGATGCATGCGCCACCTTGTGCATCTGGCTTACATGGGTCCTGGGGAATCGAGCCTTGAACCGGAGTCCTTAGGTTTCACAAGCAAGCGCTTAACCGCTAAGCCATCTCTCCAGCCCACAAAAAATCTTTTAATCCTCAAATAATGCAGTGTAATGGAAGTACAGTATGACTTTCGACAGGTTGTGTTTTTCAGAACTACACTGTACTCTCACTAGAAAATGAAAATATTAGGAAAAGATAGTTTAAGGCATCTATTTCCCAGTTCTCAACTTCCCTATGTGTAGTGCTGTTGAATCTACTACTAAAAGCAAGAGTTTCAGGAGTCTGACTTAAGAACACAGTGCAAACTTAATATAAATTTTAAAAAATTACAGTTGTTTCATAATTAGATAATTCTATTTGATATTAGCTATAATACTGGCAATGTATACAAGAATGTAGAATTCAGAAAACTTATACAACTTCAACTCCAAAAAGCCACTCTTTATTTCTCGGGATGCAAACAAACTGTCAACTAGGGTTAATTAGGAATATTAATACCTTAAGAAAAAGGGGACATTGATATTGTGCTTGAGGACATGCTGACCAGAACCAGTCAGGTAATGGACCCGCTTTGGCAGTTGATACAAAGTATCCAAGGGCCAATGGTTGCTGAAGAATATTAGTTACTTCATCATGAGATTCTGTTGAAAGTAGCCGATCCGTACCCTGACCCTTAAAAAGACAAAATTAAAAGTTCATTAGTTTATCCAATATATACGGGCAACAAATATCAATACAAAATGGGTTATAGCAGTTAATGCAATTACATTATTTTATCAATAAAAACACTACAAGATACTGAAAACTTGAGTTATTTACTTGAAAATATCATAATCAGTACAGGGCCGGACTTGGTAGAAAGGCCAATAATCATTACTATTCTGGTGCTTGAGACTGGAAGATTCTGCCTGTGCTACAGCTAGACTCTGTCTCAAAGTAAAAAGAGGACCTGGGGATGTGGTAGACTGGGAGAGCACTGACCTAGCATGTGTGAGCCCCTAATGTTTAACCTCAAGCCTGATGAAAGAAAGAATGCATGAATGAATAAATAACAGTATTAAAAATATGAGAAGCCGACGAAAGAAATAATACATGAATGAATAAATAATAGTATTAAAAATATGAGTTCTGATAATGTCCAAGATGAAATGAATATATGAAATGTTTAAAAAGTTTGAGCTGGGGAGATGTCTTAGCAGTTACAGTGCTTAACAAAGCCAAAGGACCAGAGTTTGATTCCCCAGTACCATTTAAAGCCAGATGCAGGGGCTGGAAAAATGGCTTAGCACTTAAGGTACTTGCCTACAAAGACAAAGGACCTTGCTTTGATTCTCCAGTGGCACATAAGCCAGATGCATAAAGTAGTGCATGCATCTGCAGTCCCTTTGCAATGGGGGAGGCCCTAGTGTGACCATTCTCTATCTGCCTCTCTCTGTTTCTTTCTCTCTCTCAAATAAATAAAAGGGAAGAGAGAAGGCTTAGTGGTTAAGATGCTTGCCTACGAAGCCTAAGGACCCAAGTTCGAGTTCTCAGATCCCACATAAGTCAGACGCACAAGGTGATACATGAGCAAGGTCAGACATGTGTACAAGGACCCAGGTTCAACTCCCCAGGACCCATGTAAGCCAGATGCATTAAGTGGCACATGTGTCTGGAGTTCATTTGCAGTGGCTAGAGACCCTGGTGTGTCTATTCTCTCTCTCTATCTAACCCCCATTCAAATAAATAAATTAAATGTATATAGATAAGATTTAAAAAATATGAAATGTTCAATATTTTTTATATCCTAATGGCTTCTCAACCAATTCTTTTTTTAAAATGTATTTTATTTATTTATTTATTTATTTATTTATTTGAGACAGAAAGAGACAGAGAGAGAGAGAGAATAGGCATGCCAGGGCCTCAAGCCACTGCAAACAAACTCAGATGCATGTGCCCCCTTGTGCATCTGGCGTACGTGGGTCCTGGAGAATTGAACCGGGATCCTTTGGCTTTGTAGGCAAATGCCTTAACCACCAAGCCATCTCTTCGGCCCTCTCAATTCTTTTTTTTTTTTTAATATATTTTTTTAATTTATTTGAAAGTGACAGAGAGAGAAAGAGGCAGATACAGAGAGAGAGAGAGAGAGAGAGAGAGAGAGGGAGAGAATGGGTGCACCAGGGCCTCCAGCCACTGCAAATGAACTCCAGATGCATGCACCACCCTCTTGGGCATCTGGCTAATGTGGGTCCTGGGGAATCGAGCCTTGAACCGGGGTCCTTAGGCTTCCTAGGCAAGCGCTTAACCACTAAGCCATCTCTCGGCCCTCTCAATTCTTAACAATTACATTGCAACATGAAGAGACCCAATTAGTTTTGTTCACCCAGCACTATACAAACTGTTGTTACTATTAATAGTGATTTGGAATGCATTATAATAACATGTACTACTACTAAGTGATGTTCCTATCCTTTGGATGAAGCAATAGATTTTAAGTATTATTTTAAGGGGATAGATTTAAAAACTAAAAGCATGAAAATGTTTGTTAGAGCATAACTTCAAACAAGAAAAAAAATTTATATGCCCAACACTTCGGGAACAATATAACAAATCAATGTATAGTAGCAATATTAAAAGCTGGTTATAGGCTGGAGAGATGGCTTAGTGGTTAAGGCACTTGATTGCAAAGCTAAGGATGCATGTTCAACTCCCCAGATCTTATGTAAGCCAGATGCACAAGGACACAAATGCACACAAAGCGGCGCACACATCAAGAATTTGATTACAGTGGCTGGAAGCCCTGGTGTGTGCCAATTCTCTATCTCTCTCACTCTTACCATCTCATTAAAAAAAAAAAAAAAAAAAAAAAAAGACAGGAAACCAGTTACAATGATGCAATCCTAACACAGAGGAGGCTCATGAGTTCAAATCCAGCTTATATAGCAAAGTCTTGATTCTTTACTCAAAAATAAATAAATAAATAAATAAATAAATGTTAAAAGGCCCGGAGAGACTGCCTATGTCTGTGATCCCAGTACTTGTGAGGCAAAAGCAGGAGGGATACTGCAAGGTTGAGGCTAACCAGGGATAAACAGCAAGTTTCCCCAAAAACCAAACAAGCAATCTATGAGGCAAAACTGCATGATTACTCTTGCAACGTCCAAGGGAAAATATGATGTTTTATTTCACGAATTAATCCCTGGATGGATGGATGGATGGATGGTGGATGGATGGATGGGTGGATGGATGGGGTGAGTTACACTTAGGTATGACACTGAGCTGTTTAATAGGTTTACCTTGCCAGCATCACCTCCATGGGGGTAATGAGATCCTGGAGAATGTACAGGAGATGCAGTTGGAGATGCAGGAAGGATATTAATGATATCAGGATCCAGATCATCTCCTGTGTCTAATAAATCAAAGATACCCATCCCATCTGCTCCATCTACACAGGAAAAGAAATAATCCATTTTTAATATCCCATGGTCATTTATAGTAAAGTATGAAAATTAATTTTAACTGAAATGGGGACAAGATTGGTGGCTGATGCCTGTGAGCCCAGCATTTGGGAGGCTGAGACAGAACTACTGCTAGTTTGAGGCCAGCCTGGGGTACACAGTGAGTACCAGGCCAGCCAACTCTACACAGTAGGACCTTCTTTGGAAATAAGCAAACAAACAAGTGTAACAGTACTAACAACAAAACATTTCAGGGGCAATCAACGCACCATTGTTGGGATTGAAAGCTAAATCCAGATTTTCAGTGGTGTAAGTAGCTGAGGCTACTTGCACAGAAGCAGAAGTAGGGAACACAAGTATGTGAGTACATGATGTATCTTCTGGGGTGCTTAGCTGAGATGTCTGTGTATTTAGAGTGGTGCTTCTTCCAAATACAGAACCAGTAGACACAGAATCTAAGAAAATAAAGGCATGTTTTATTTTTTAATAAACGAGGACTTTTATATAACATTTAAAACTTAAGTACAAGGTGCATTAAATCTGGCATAAACCAAAGATAACTAACCTGGCATTATCACAAAGGAGCCTTGTGGCTCCATTGCTATCAAGCAAGCACTGAGGATGCTGGGAGAGTCTGCAGCAGATATACCACACATTCTGCACATGTCTTTGAGCCTTTTACTTAGAGACTGCAGGTTTCGACGACTCAGCAAACAGCTCCAATCTGTAGGTATCAACAATAAAAAACAACAATGTAACTGCGCCATTGCTATGGTATAGGCTCAAAAGTCCTTAAAACACATAAGAATTGGGCTGGAGAGATAGCTTAGCAGTTAAGATGTTTGCCTGTGAAGCCTAAGGACCCAGGTTTGATTCTCCAGGTCCCACGTAAGCCAGATGCACATGGAGGAGCATGCGTCTATAGTTCATTGCAGTGGCTAGAGGGCCTGGCACGCCCCTCCCCGTCTCTGTCTCAAATAAATAAACCTTAAAACACACACACACACATAGAGGAATGCAGGCATGATGGCATACACCTTTAATGCCTGCACTTGGAAGGCAGAGGTAGGAGGACCACTGTGAGTTCAAGGGCAGCTTGGCACTACAGAGTGACTTCCAGGTCATCCTGGGCTACAGTGAGACCCTATCTCAAAAAATAAATATTATCAATAATAATAATAAAAATAAATACACAGGAGTCATCAAGTCAAAAAAAAAAATCTAATTGCTGATGCTTACCCCCCAACCCCCAGCCCCGAGGTAGGGTCTTGCTCTAGGCCAGGCTGACCTGGAATTCACTATGTAGTCTCAAGCTGGCCTTGAACTCATGGCGATCCTCCTACCTCTGCCTCCTAAGGGCTGGGACTAAAGGCGTATGCAAGCACACCTGGGCACTGATGTTATTTGAATCCTGACCCCCCGCCCACACACAAATTAAGTAAACACTGCACTCAATTGCAATTTGCTGAACAGGGGATGAATTAAATCACATGTTAATTGGGGGGGGGGAACCAGAAGATACCAAATAGGAATAATTATTACCTATATAGTTCCTCTTTAAAAACAAAAGTTTTACTGATAATATTTACCATACCATTTAGCACATACAACAAATGGGGGCTGGAGTAGATACACTAGCACAAAACGAAGTTAAAAAGCAAACCAAGAGTGCAGTTTTACCTCTCAGCTCTCCATGGCCAGCCCTTCCCAGGCGGCCGATGACAACTCTCCAGGGTAAGGAACTCATTTGTACGAGCCCCAAGCACCACTCCCAAAGCTTCTGTAAACCAGATCTTCTGGCAGAACCCTTTTTCCGACGAGCCCTATTGAACAAATAAGTATTTCTCAAATTCACAGGATTAACATTTCAAGCAAGTGCCTTTAACCATTAAGTCATCTCTGCAGCCCCAGGATGACATGTCAATAGTCAAAATTAGTAAAAAAAAAAAAAAATCGGTTCCTCAATTTCAGTTTACTCTATTGAATAAAATAAAAGGT
Organism: Dipus sagitta; assembly: GCA_036346955.1. Lineage (NCBI taxonomy): Eukaryota > Metazoa > Chordata > Mammalia > Rodentia > Dipodidae > Dipus > Dipus sagitta. The sequence continues at coordinate 44,327,304 of CM070778.1, read as the reverse complement.
GTCAGGGCACTTGGTGTGATAAGAATAGTCTTATTACTGGGCTATACCCCAAACCCTTAGTCCCTTTTTTTTTTTAAATTTTTTATTTTTTTGAGGTAGGGTTTTACTGTAGCCCAGGCTGAGCTGGAATTCACTATGTCATCTCAGGGTGGCCTTGAACTCATGGCGATCCTCCTACCTCTGCATGCAAAGTGCTAGGATTACAGGTGTGTGCCACCATGCCCAGCCCTTATTTAGTTTTAATGCTTCAAACCTTTAAAATAGCTCTAAAAATACCTACATATTTGGCATACCAGTTTGCTAGTTTCACTTCAGCCCAGACTGATCTGGAATTTACCATGTAGTCTCAGGTTGGCCTCAAACTCACTGCAATCCTCCTACCTCTGCCTCCCAAGTGCTGTAGGGTTTTGTTTTTGTTTGTTTGGATTTGAGGGCGGGGGATTTTTCAAGGCAGGGTCTCTCTCTAGCTAGCTGATTTGGATTCACCATATGGTCTCAGGGTAGCCTTGAACTCATAGAGATCCTCCTACCTCTGCCTCCTGAGTGCTGGAATTAAAGGCATGTGCCACCACGCCTAGCTCAGTTTGCTCATTTTGACACAGGATCTCTTTAAGCTGTCAAGTTAACTTTAAATTCCTAGGCTCGGGGCTGGAGAGATGGCTTAGCGGTTAAGCGCTTGCCTGTGAAGCCTAAGGAACCCGGTTCAAGGCTCAACTCCCCAGGACCCACGTTAGCCAGATGCACAAGGGGGCGCACGCATCTGGAGTTCGTTTACAGAGGCTGGAAGCTCTGGCGCGTCCATTCTCTCTCTCCCTCTCTCTCTCTCTCTGCCTCCTTCTCTCTGTCACTGTCAAATAAATAAATAAACAAACAAAAAAATTAAAAAAAAAGATTAAACTTAAAAAAAAAAATTCCTAGGCTCAAGTGATCCTCCTGAGTAGCTGGAACTATAGGTATGTGACATTACACTTAGCTTCAACTTCAGAGTTACTGGGTTTTTTAAAATACACCTATGGTTAGCTGGGCTTGGTGATGCATGCCTTTAATCTCAGCACTCAGGAGGCAGAGGTAGGAGGATCGTCCTGAGTGTGAGCTGGAGGCCACCCTGAGACTACATAGTGAATTACAAGTCAGCCTGGAATAGAGTGAGACCCTACCTCGACACAACAACAACAACAAAACAAACAAACAAACAAACAAAAAACAAAACCTATGGAGATGGAGAGATGGCTTAGCAGTTAAGGCACTTGCCTGTGAAGCCTAAGGACCCAGGTTCAATTCCCCAGAACCCATGTAAAGAAACATGCACATGGTAGTGCATGTGTCTGGAGTTTGTTTGCAGTAGCTAGATGCCCTGGCATGCCAATTCTCATTCTCTTTCTCTTTTACATAAATAAGTAAATTCTCTCTCATAAATAAGTAAACAAAAATATTTTTTAAAAACTTAAAAAATAAAATACACCTATGCTGGGCAAGGTTGAACAAGCCTTTAATCCCAGCAATCTGAAGAAAGAAGCAGGAGGATCACCATGAATCACGACCACCCTAAGACTACACAGTGAATTCCAGGCCAGTCTGAGCTAGAGCAAGACCCTACCTTGAAAAACAAACAAAACCCACCTAACTATATGTATATTGTTTGGTATATGTGTATGTATATAATGTGTTTTAAATGTGTGTGAGAACATGTGGGTACCAAACCATGACTGTGGAGGTCAGCGGACAACCTTGGGAGTCAGCTTCACCTTCCATCTTATTTTGAGGTGGGGTCTCTTTAATTTCCGAACTGGTTGGGCCACAACCTTCCAGGGCATTCTCCTTGTCTCGGCCTCCCATCTCACCATGGAGTCCTGGGATTACACACTTCCTACTGTGTCTGCCTTTATGTGTATTCTGGGGGTCCAAACTCAGGCATTCATGTTTGCACAGCAAGTGCTTCATCTGCTGAACAATCTCCCCAGCCCCTAAATTTTTATTTTTTAACTTTGTCTGCAAACTACCTCAATTTACCAGAAATACTGTCTATAACAGCAAAGAAAAAAAAAAAAAAAAAAAGCAGGTCTCATACTTAAAGCTTAAAAGGCCATCAAGATCCAACTACAGTTGTAATTCTGCAGCTGCTCCAAGAAACTACTTCCCCAGACCCAAACAATAGCTAAATAACTGGGAGTGGGTAAATTTGGCCAATTAAACTATGCTGCAAGGTGAAGCATATCAACAGAAGGTACACTTACTAATGGGGCCAAACAACATGTGGTATGTTTTTTGACACATCCTTTATGTAATGCAAAGTACTTTGTGACTGAGCAAGATTTACTTGGTCCTTAGTATCCCCCAAGCATACTGTCCAATCAATTTACATGTAATGCCACATTTGTAAGAGGCGGATGGAAACATCCTTCAGCGAGTATAAATAAATAAATACAAAAGCTGGCTAATGTTCTTAGAACCACATAACCAGTAAGGGGTGGGAAGACAAGTCTGTTCCCATCATAACATCTTTTAATTATTATCCCTTTTCTATCTTTTGTTCAAGGTAGTGATGAAATGGTTAATACTATCCTGGTAATGGCATTCATTCTCTCTTCCTTCATAGAAAAGCATATTCTTTGTTTTTTGTTTTTGTTTTTCAAGGTAGGGTCTTGCTCTATCTTAGGCTGACCTGGAATTCACTATGTAGTCTCAGGATGGTCTTGAACTCACAGCGATCCTCCTACCTCTGCCTCCCGAGTGCTGGGATTAAAGGCGTGCGCCACCACGCCCGGCAGCATATTCTTTCCAAACCTTTTAATTAACACAAACATGCAATGAAAAACAAATCAAAATTATATCAAGGAAGTATGGTAAAAAGCATTGCTTAAAGGCTTGTAATAAAGCCAATAATAAAAAAAAAATGTTACTGTAATCTGCATCCACACACAGCTAAAACCCAACAATCATTAAGTATTTCTACAAATACCAATTTTTCAATTTAAAGGAGCACAGCCTTTATTTAATAATGAAAATAAAGACTAAAAATAGAAAAGCTAAAACCCAAATCTTAAACCCAGGGATGGGAATATGCTCAGTGGACAGAGTACTTGGCTGGCATACAAAGGCCCTGGGTTCAATCACCAGTACCAGCAAACACCAGCACCAAGCTTTAACTCTAAAAACGGGTTCACATTTACTTTTCAGCTTGTCTTGAACAATGTTCACTAGCCTTGAAATTTATTAAGTGCTAACATAAAATGAAGTTCACCAGGTAATGACCTAACAGTTTCATACTTCTTAATAATATTTAAATGGAAAGGTTTTCAGTCAACAATTTCAGAAAAGAAGTTAGAGGTTGTATCTTAGATGGTGCAGGTATCCTACAGATGCTTTACCAGATCAGCTCTCAACATGGGGGAGGGAGAGCTTTCTAGTTCAAAGATTCAAAAAATTTTATCTAAAACCATCACCTCAAACTTCATAGCATAAAAGTTAGGATATTAACATTTTGTCTATGTCACAGATAAATCAAACATATTTTTATCTTAATTATACAATATAAACATAATATTTTAGTATAATAGTTTAAATATATATAAACTGTAAAAATAAGTGACAAGTACCCCAAATCAATTCTTAATATCATAATGTATATAAACTTTAAACAGTTATCTACTTACTGAGTACAAAACATACAATGTGTGTTTGTGCATGTGTACAAATACTAAAATTTTAAACTGGGATAGTATGTACATTTAGGGAAATTTAAGTACCTATTTGGAACATCGATGTTAATGATACATGTTTCTAAAAGTTCTCCATATAGATCTGTGCAAGATGCAAGAATCCACCTTTGATCATGTGATAAACAGTAGCCCACAAAAAGAACATTATATTTCTGTCCAGCTTCTCCATATGCTTCTCCTAGCTCTGTTTGTTTGTCCTTCACTGGAGCCAGAATAAAAGGGGGTGTATAAAGTCGAATACACTCCGGTCTCTGTAAAATAAAAAATTAAGGTACTATAGTACTATGCAGTCTTAAAAAATATATATATCAACTACCAATTATAACTGGAAAATGAGAGCAAAACAGAAAAAAACAACAATTAGTTTTACATAACATTTTAAAGTATAGTCATCCATCAACTGTGGTCATGAAAAACACATTTATTATACTTACATCAGGACTTTTAAGCGCAGTTTCCATAGCTAACCCTGGACCAAACCCAGTCAGAGTTTTTACATTGGTTGATGTTGGAAGTGGTCTCCGACACTGGGTAAAGGCCGAAAAAGCCAGAGATTTCAAATGCTGGGTATAGATTTCTCTATCTTCATGCTTCACAGGTTGTAACAGGTACTGACAAGGAACAATCTAAGAGGCATAGGTAAATGTTATAAATGTGAAGCTTCCAACAGATAAGCAAACAAAATAGAGCCTAAAACTCTAAAAGTCATTACTAGAAAATTAAACAGAATCTAACTTAAATATTGTTAAAGAATTATTTTCTATTACCTATATTTTCCCCCTAAGGTAGGGTTTTACTCTAGCCCAGGCTGACTGGAATTCACTAAGTAATCTCAGGGTGGCCTTGAACTCACGGCAATCCTCCTACCTCTGCCTCTCGTGTGCTGGGATTAAAGGCGTGTGCCACCAGACCCAGCTTACATAGTTTTTTGATAATTAATTTTACCAATGAGGACTGGGCTAAAGGACCACCTAAAAACCTTTAAACTTTTCTATACACCAATTATGAAGACTACTATAGACTAGTACTGTTGTATTTCTTCTTCAGGCTGGAGAGATGGCCCAGTGGTTAAAGGCACTGTCAATGCCTGATGGCCTGGGTTCAATTCCCCATACCCATGTAAGGCCAAATGCACAAAGAGGCACATGCATCTGGAGTTTGCTTATAGTGACAAGAGGCCTTGGCATGCCCATATTCAATCTTTGTCTGTCTATTTCAATTAAATAAAATATAAAAGGAAAACAAAATTTATTCTTCCAATAACTTAAACAGGGTGTTCAACAATCTTTTATTTATTTTTTTTTAAGACAGCTTCTTGCTATGTAGCTGAGGATGACTTTGAACTCTAATCTGTCTCTATCTCCCAAGTAGAGATTATAGGCATGCATCACCACTCCTGGATAATTTAATTATATTCATTGATAATCTAAAGATTTCTTGGGCTGGAGAGATGGCTCAGCGGTTAAAGGCACTTGCTTGCAAAGTCTGATAGCCTGGTTTTGATTCTCCAGTACCTACATAAAGCCAGATGCACAAAGTGGCACACGCATCTGGAGTTCCTCTGAAGTGGCAGCTCTCATTCTAACACAGGCTGACCTGGAACTTACTCTGTTGCCCAGACTGGCCTCAAACTCTCAGCCTCCCCAGTGTTTGTATTAAAGGTGTGAACCACTATGCACAGCTTTCTGTTAAGATTACGATTACAATATTACTAAAGTATAACTACTATAACCAGTTTTTTAGAAAATTAATCTGAGGTCTAGAGAGACAGCTGAGTTGGAAAAGTGCTTACTGAATACACATGAGGACCTAAGGTTGGATTCCCAGCACCCATGTAAGGCATGGTGGTGTGCACCTGTGATCCCAGTGCAGGGAGGCAGAAACAGGAAGAACCCAGGGGCTTGATGACTAGCTTGCCTAGTCAAACAGATGAGCTCAGGAATCAGTGATAAATACTTCTCAGGAAATAAAGTGGAGACTAATTTAAGAAGCCACCCACAACCGAGCGCGGTGGTGCACGCCTTTAATCCCAGCACTCAGGAGGCAAACAAAGGTAGGAGGATTGCTGTGAGTTTGAGGACAACCTGAGACTACAGAGTGAATTCCAGGTCAGCCTGGGCTAGAGTGAGACCCTACCTCGAAAAAAACAACAAAAAAAAAGAGGTCATCCACTATGGACCTCTGGCCTCTGCACACGCACATATGAATGTGTATCCACACATGTGAACATGCATATGAACATACATAGACACCACACACAAATACACATGCAAAAAAATTTAATCTGAACATACACAAGTATCATCTAAAACATCAAATTCTTACCTGTACAGAAACAGTACTCTTGATATGAGGAGGAAGAGTCTGGACCATTTCCAAGAAGCACCGGAGTAGCCCCAAAGTCCAGACATTAGAAGAGTTAGTGCTCTCATCTTTATTTTCATATGTAAAAGGATCAATTATATAAACCACAATTGCAGGTGGATAGGTAACTGCATGTGAATCACCATCTGTGGGGATTCCCACTTTATCTCGATCCATTGTGCTAAAATACAAATTAGAAATAAGACAAAAAGTTGTATTATATTTGCTTGGAGTAGCATCTAAGAAGGTTCCTACATCCCCCCCTTTCTAGGTACAAGGTATCAGAAAGCCTCTCTAAAAACTAAGGACATTTCTTTCTGCCCAAACAGAACTACACACTTTGTACACACAATTTCACAGTGAAATAAAAGGTCTCACATGATGACTGCTAGATAGATGGACGATAGATCAATAAATAGATGATGAATAGATGAGAGGAGGGAGATGTACTTCTTTAAATCATACATTATCTGACACGAGAGAGAGCAGAATACTGAGACAAAAGGTCTGAGACACATTTCAATGGCTACCCCTAAATGAAGCTGACCAGAAATAGAGCTAGTCCAGAAAAAAAACCAAGTTTCCTTATCTAGCCAATGTTCCAGCACATTTTTAGACTATATACACATTAATATCAGACTTTATAAGTTCAGTAGTTTAGCTTTCATCCTTTGTTGGGTGATTTTATTTTATTACATTTTTCTCTTTTATTTTATTTATTTTATTTATTTTATTTTATTTTATTTTATTTTATTTTAATTTTTTGTTTGTCAAGGTAGGGTCTCACTCTGGCCCAGGCTGACCTGGAATCCACTATGTAGTCTCAGGGTGGTGTTGAACTCACTGTGATCCTCCTACCCTCTGCTGTGACTAAAGGCATGTGTCACCATGCCTGGCTATTTTATTTTTTTAATCTCAAATCTGTTTGGCTACTTCTGGTAGATAGACCAATCTAGGTAAAAGTTTACCCATATTTATGAGTGTGACCTTGGGCACAACTGTATTCTGAGTAGGTAACAAATGCAGCTAAGCTCAGACTAACCTAACCCATAAATCAAAAGGGATTATAGCAACACCTGCATCATGAAAGGAATGGGCATTGTTACCATCATTGAAGTCATTATATTAAAACTAGAAAGGATTGTATAAAGCACTTACTATCCATTATAATATTATTACTTCCAGCTTGTAGACAAGGATGCAGGCTGAAATTACTTAGAACATGCCCCAAAAATCACAAAGCAGAGAAATGACCAAGATGACATTCAAATTTTGGTAAAAATATAAAGCCTCTGAACCAGAGCTGGACCTAGCACGAAGGCCCTGGGACATAAAATAAAGGTGCTAGGGATTTGGCTCAGCAGTGAAAGGCACTCACTTGCAAAGCCTGCTGACCTGGGTTGAATTCCCCAGCACCTATGCAAAACTACTTGTCAGCCAGACTCATCTGTAGTGGCAAGTGACCCTGGCTCAAAGAAGGTGGAACATCAATACCACTTCCTATCTCTACGTATACATGATACATGCCCATATGCATGCCTAAGTACGCACGCACGCACGCACGCACGTGAAAAGGCAAGATCAAATGTGATTACTTAATTGCTGGAGGGATTTACATAGATAAGTCTACTTGACTATTATGTCGTAGGACAGACTCAAACTATCTTACTTCTAACCCCGAGAGTCTACGATAAAAACATTTATTAAAAGGCGCTGAGAAAAATGACTCAGCCGTTAAAGGTGCTTGCTTGCAAAGCCTGCTGGCCTGGGTTCAACTCCCAAGCCACCCACAGAATCCAGATGCAAAAAGTGGTCCAAGCATCCAGCATTAGTTTGCAGTGGCAAGAGGCACTGGCACACTCATACATACGTGCAAATATGGAATATTTTTTAAAAAATGATAAACTTAGAATCCCCATTATAATTTTATACAAAAAAATACCCAAAGGCCGAAGAGATGACTTAGCAGTTAAGGTGCTTGCCTGCAAAGCCAAAGGACCCGGGATCCAGGATCCACATAAGTCACATGCACAAGGTGGCACATGTATGTGGAGTTCATTTGCAGTGGCTGGAGGCCCTGGCATGCCCATTCTCTCTTTCTCTTTCTGCCTCTTTCTCTAATAAATAAAAATCAAATATTTAAAAAGATATTCCATACAATTAAATAAAATTTCAAGGATAAGATCAAAAAGCATTTTATGTTCATTCACAACTGACTAATTTTATAGCTTTTATATTTCCATAAAGATCAACTCATTTTATTTTGCGGGGGGGTGGGGAGACGTGGAAATTGAACCTAGGGTTTCCAGCAGGCTATGCACACTTTCCTATTGAGCCATCCCATATCCCAAATTATAGTATTTTTGAAGGTACCTTTCAGACACATCAGGATGAGGCTGAGTGGGAAGTGAAGGTGGCTCTCCTGGTATCCCGGCTGTCTGCAGAGCTGATGACTGCTGCCCTCCAGGCTGGCCACTCTGAGCTGTACCTGCTTGTGCGGGTATGGATCCTGTACCACTAGGGTTCATATTGCCAAAGGGTGGAAATGAAGGTAGTTTGTTTGATGACACTCCACTATTCAGACTGGAGGATGATGAAGATGAAGTTGTAGTCAAAGTTGAATTAGCTGTGGCAACTGAAGTAGATATGGCAACACCTGAAGTCATTGTCATAGTGCTACTTGCTGCAGATGCTAAAGTGGCAGACAGAGTATTAGCATTTCCAGTATTTGACATCTGAGGTGAAATTAAAGACTGACTTGTAGGAGCAACTAAATTAGGCTGTGAAAGCAGAGTGCTGTCCAATGGCTGGGAAGCAAGATATGGACCTAAAACAAAAATAGGTTATTAATTAATTTACTGATTTTCTTTTTTGTTCTACCATATAAATAAGGTCAGCCTGGGCGAGAGTGAGACCCTATCTTGAAAAAACAGCTTCTTTGCAAATGTAATAGAATTCTATTTCCTAAGCAAAATTAAATGTGAATAGCAATATTGACCAATTTTTCATTAAGCCATTAAAAGTGTTCCTAAATCACAAGTTGTAAAAATACTGTCTACTTTGATAGCTAAAATCCAACCAGAGCAATGTTGTCAGGAGGCTTAAGGTACAAAAATGTCTGATTCAATTTAAAAATTTGGAAGCCGGGTGTGGTGGCGCATGCCTTTAATCCCAGCACTCGGGAGGCAGAGGTAGGAGGATCGCCATGAGTTCGAGGCCACCCTGAGACTACATAGTGCATTACACGTCAGCCTGGACCAGAGTGAGACCCTACCTCAAAAAACAAAACAAAACAAACGAAACAAAAATACAATTTCTGAGAGGATCACTATGCAAGGGGTCAGCAAACTTTTTATGCAGTCAGATAGTAAACATTTTTAACTTTGGAACCTGTCTCTGCTACAACTACTTAGCTTTGATTTTAGAGCACATGAGAGAGAACATGTTAATCAATGGAGGTAACTTTAGTCTACTAAGATTTTATTTACAAACACAGGTGTGGGCCCAACCACCCTTGCTAACAGTGCCCTTATGTAATAAATGCAAACTGAGTACCTAGGTCATATCTGCAGACTTGTGCATAAAGCTTGAGTTTAGAAAAAGCTTCATTGTTACCATCAGCTGCCTGAGAAAACCATTCAGCTACTAACTTCTCTGACAGTTTCTTTGATGCAGTAGATCCCACTCTCATGATCCCATCTGTCAACAGCCTTGAAATAGGTCTGTGCTGACCTAATCGACACGACTGCAAATACATACACAGAAAACAGAATTAGTCAATATTTATTATACTGTTAGAGTACACATAAAGTATTTAAGCTATTCAAAATAAACTTGATTATTTGTATTTAACATTTGAGGAGACAGATCGGCAATGAAAATGGGGCCACAGATATTTTTTCTTTTTTATCCCCCAGGTAGGGTCTTAAGTATCTCAGGCTGGCCTTGGGCTTTACCTTTTGTAGTGTTAAGGATTGAACCCAGGACCTTGTGCATTCCAGGTGAGCACCCTACCACTCAGCTACATCCCAGCCTTCTAGACTTAAACTTTCAATGTGACTGCAGATGATCTTGAACTTCTGATCCTCCTGCCTCTATCTCCCAAATGCTAGGATTACGGACAGGTAAAACTTTCTTTCCAAATTAAAATTTTTTTGTTCATTTTTATTTATTTATTTGAGAGTGACAGACACAGAGAGGAAGAGGCAGATAGAGAGAATGGGTGCGCCAGGGCCTCCAGCCACTGCAAACGAACTCCAGATGCCTGCGCCCCCTTGTGCATCTGGCTAACGTGAGTCCTGGGGAGTCGAGCCTCAAACCAGGGTCCTTAGGTTTCACAGGCAAGCACTTAATCACTAAGCCATCTCTCCAGCCCAAATTAAAATATTTTTAAAGAAAAGGTCTCTAGATAGTAACAGCATTAGAGCCATTTGGTGTGGATAATGAATGATTTTAGAATGCACAAATAAATGAACATAAAAAATGTGGTCATTGCCAAGCATGGTGTCACATACTAGTAATTCCAGAACTTCAGAGGCTGAGGCAAAAGGATAACAATTTGAGGCAGCATGGTTATATTGTGAAACCCTATCCTAACAGAAAGGAAAACCAAGGTATAGTCATCCATGTTTGCCATCCTAGCTATGCAGAAAGATGAAGCAGAGAGACTATTTGAGCCAAGGAGTTTGAGGAAGACCATATTTCAAAGAGTCATTTAAAATTATACATCCAGGCTGGAGATGGCTTAGTGGTAAAGGTGCTTGCTTACAAAGCCAAAGGACCCACATAAGCCACGTAAACACAAGGTGGTGCATGCCCCTGGAGTTCATCTGCAGTGGCTGGAGACCTTAGTGCACCTATTCATTCATACTCTCTCTCCCCCCATCAAATAAATAAAAATAAAATATTTTTAAAAAATTATATATCCACCCTAATTCAATGTTTATAAAACATTGTAACCTTAAGTCAAAACAAAATAAAAGTTGGTATATAATTATATTATATAGTTGCCAATCTCCCTCTAACTCTGTTGGCCATTAATTTTTATTTTAAAATCCATGTCAAACAAACAGAAATGAAGCAAAGTTCCTTTAATTACTATAATAAGGTTTTGAAAGCCTTTAATAACTTAGCATGGATTGTGATTTTTTTTTTGTTTGTTTTTTTGAGTTGGATCTCACTCTAGCCCAAGCTGACCTGGAATTCATTATGTAGTCTCAGGGTAGCCTCAACTTACTGCGATCTTCCTAACTCTGCCTACCAAGTGCTGGGATTAAAGGCCTGCGCCACCGTACCCAGCTTCTTGATTTTTTTTTTTCCAAAAGGGAATATAATATATAGTGCTTCCCTGAATAGACTCAACTATGAATTTTTTTATGGGGGTCAATCTTTGAGGAATAATATCCTAAATAACATTATGAAATACTTGTGATTAACTGTACTTTTTTGGGGGGGTCCTGGGGATTGAACCCAGGGCCTCTGCACACAAGCCAGGTTAACATTTTATCACAGCCCTCTTTTTACTTCTTATTATGAAACAGGTCTCACTAAGGTACTCAGGTTGGCCTTGAACTCACTACTCCATAGCCCAGGAAGGCCTTCAACTTCAGATCCTCTTGCCTACTCTCCCAAGTAACTAAAATTACAAGAATGCCCCCTAAGCCCAGCTTAACCGGGAAGTTGAGGAGGAAGCCAACCCATCACAGACCAACGGATCCAGAATCTAAAAGAAAATGAAGTGTAAAGTCGGGAATGGTGGCTCACACCTATAAACCCAGAACTGGGGATGTTGAGGCAAGGTACTTTACCACAAGTTAGAAGCCAGCCCGTGGGACATAGTGAATTCTGGATAATCTAGGCTCAGATTGATATGCAGAGAGAGGAAGAGCAAGAAACAAGGCAAGGAAGATTAAAATCTACAAGACTGTAAATAACTACAATATAAAAATATAAAAAAACATTTTTAAAAAAAGGGTTGGAGAGATGGCTTAGCAGTTAAGGCACTTGCCTGAGAAGTCAAAGGACCCAGGTTCAATCCCCCAATATTCATGTAAACCAGATGCACAAGGTGGTGCATGCATCTGGAGTTCATTTGCAGTGGCTAGAGGCCCTGGTATGCCCATATTCTCATTCATTCATTCTCTCTCACAAATATAAATAAATAAAATATTGGGCTGGAGGGGTGGCTTAGTGGTTAAGGCATTTGCCTGCAAAGCCAAAGGACCCAGGTTCAGTTCCCCAGGACCCACATTAGCCAGATGCACAAGGGGACGTATGTGTCTGGAGTTCGTTTGCAGTGGCTGGAGGCCCTGGTGCTCCCATTCTCTCTCTCTTATCTCCCTCCCGCCCTCTTTCGCTATCAAATAAATAAATAAAAATAAAAAATATTTTAAAAAATTTAAAATGTACAAGACTGAATTTTCAAATAATTGGAGTGCAAAGGAATTAATGAAGTAAGTCTTTATGTACTAAACACAAAACATTTACAATGAGTACACCTAGTCAAAGACAGCATGAAAATTACAATGTAAAAAAGAACAGTCAAGAATTTCAGAACTGAGAGGCTGAGAAGATGGCTCAGTGGTTAAAGGTACTTGCAAAGCCTGCTGGCCTAGGCTCATTTCCCCAGCACCCATGTAAATCCAGACAAATGTTAAGCACATATCTGGCATTTGTCTACAACAAGAGACTCTGACATACATGTACACACACACACAAAAAAAAAACACAAATAAAATGTAAAGAAAAAGAATTTCAGAACTGACATAGACCCTAGATATCTAGTCAGATTTACTTCATATCAGAAAAGTTAAGTGTAATGTTACTATCTAAATTCCTACAGAATTAGGACTAGAATTTTTTTTATAAATATAAATTTTCCCGGTTATTTAACAATGCTACCCTTTGATTCAGAAAAGGCTATTTTCCATATTCATTCATTCATTGATAGGGTCTTGCTATACTTAGCCCAGGCCGGCCTAAGATTCAAGATCCTCCTGCCTCACTCAGACAACCAAATGCAGGAATTATAGGCATGTGCCACAATACCCACCACAGCAAAGATGACTTTAACTGGGACATATATGCCCTATTTTCCTCTAGTATGTGACCCATGACATACATACCCAACACAGACTGGCTCAAATGTCCCATAATGCAACTGGCTATTGAGAGAGCTAAACATCCAGGGGTTCAATCTTTTGACATTGAGACAGGATGCTTCACCTACAAATGTGCTGAACCATATCCACAGCCACCATGGGACACACAGCCCCCAGGCCTTAAGTCAGGCATGCCTAGTCTGGAAATGTCACTGTCATCACTCTGGGCCAACCAGCTGAACTTCCCAATATGTTTTATATGTGAAGATATGAATGACAAAACAAGTGTAAATGACACTTTAAAAAAAAAAAAACACCTACCTCATATATTGCAGTAAGATCTCTAAAAAAGCTTTTGGCTCCATTTAACAAAGCCTCATTCTCTGGACATAGTACAACATAGGCTATATCTCTTTGAGATCCATAAGGTTCCAGCATAAGTCTCTCCCAATAAGGGAGAGCAAATGGAGAAAGCACCAGAAAATCATAATCATAACCCAACAAAAACGTGGGGATTGGCAGTGGTTCCGGAGATTCATCAGTTCCTATATAAGAAAGATGAAGTTTAAGAGAACACTTAAAAGCAAGACATGTCTTCTACTTATTCAAATGTCAAAAATTATTACGGAAATAATTCTTTTAAAAAAATACCTAACATCAATAATAACACATTTTCAAAGTTAGGAATTTCCTAAATGGTCATTACAAAACATTAATTATCTTTTTGTTTGTTTGAGTCAAGGCTGTGCTATTAGTCCAAGCTGGCCTCATACTCACTATGTATGTAGCCTGCTCTGGCCTCCAAACTGTAGTGATCCTCCTGCCTCAGCCTCTGAAGTGATGGGATTGATTATAGGCATGAGCCACCACACCCAACATTAATTATCTTAATTTAAAAGTTAAAAATTATTTTGAATTGGAAAAACCTAGAAGTACAACAAGAAAACATAAGTTTTGTTTATTTTCAATAAATTTGGACTGGGCAAAGTCCTAATCATGAAAAGTTATCCATTAAAAAACCTGTTTAAAATTTCCTTTTTTTCTTTATTTTTACTCATGTAACGTAGGATGGCCTTGAACTCCTGGTCCTCCTGTCTGCACATCACAAATTTACATTTTTGGCATGAAAAGCCATGGCAAAGCAAAATTATTAATAACAAATTGGAAGACTTTTCCAATGAATACAATAAATGGCTAATATCTTTATAATAGAAGGGAGAATTAAAAATTTGTGAGAAAATATTAAGACTTACACAGCATGAATCAGGAATCAAAACTATTTTCTTAAAAAAAAGTAAGAGGGGTTGGGAAGATGGCTCAGCAGTTAAAGGTGCTTGCTTGCTAAGCTTACCAGCCCAGGTTCAATTCCCCAGCTACCTACTTAAAACCAGAGAAGCATTTGTTTGCAACAGCAAGAAACACTGGTAAAGCCAAACACACACACATATATGCAAATTTAAAAATATATTTTTCTTTTCCTTTTTGAGGAAGGCTCTTGTTCTAATCCAGGCTAACCTGGAATTTACTTGTCAGGGTGGCCTTGAACTCATGGTGATCCTCCTACTTCTGCTTCCCAAGTGCTGGGATTAAAGATGTTTACTACCATGCCCAGCCAAATTTTATTTTATTTTATTTTATTTTATTTTATTTTATTTTATTTTATATTTATTTATTTATTTATTGAGGTAGGGTTTTTGTTCTATCCCAGGCTGAGTTGGAATTCACTTGTAGTCTCTCAGTCTGGCCTTAAACTCATAGCAAGCCTACCTCAGCCTCCTGAATGCTGGGATTAAAGGCATGCACCACCACGCCCAGCCACCCCCCCCCCCCAAAAATGGAAAGAGTAGATCTCAAGTCAAATGTTTTGTTGTTGTTGGGGTTTTTGTTTGTTTGTTTTTCGAGGTAGGGTCTCACTCTAGCTCAGGCTGACCTGGAATTCACTCTGTAGTCTCAGGGTGGCCTCGAGCTCAAAGAGATCCTCCTACCTCTGCCTCCCAAGTGCTGGGATTAATGGCGTGCGCCACCACACCCAGCAAATGTTATTTTATATGTGTGTGTGTGTGTGCGCATGCGTGTGCAAGTGTATGTAAAATGATCAAGAGTATTACACCACACAAAAATGGGCTAAAGGACATAAACAAAAATGACACCTTTACATATACAAAGATGCTCAATCTCTTTAAGAGAATATAGTTTAAGACTATTAACAGCAAACAATTCTAACACTATATACCAGGTACTATTATTCAAAGTTCTTTACATGTACAGTATTAACTTTTCCTTATAAAAATTACAGAAGGCAGATCCTATTACTGAACTCATTTTAATGATGAGAAAAGAAGAATGGAAAAGGAAAGTAATCACACAATATCATAGAAATAGCCAAGCAGGAATCTGAACCCAGGAAGTGCACTTCAGATCAGTACTATTCAATCTCTCAAACACAATGAAAAATCGATTCTTCATCAATCTACTTGACATCTTCAAAACAGTTTGGAGAAGTAGAAACTTAACTGATGAAATTTAAAATGACACTGCAGAGTGGAATTTATCAACATATGCTTTTAACTACACATGCCAAAGCCAAGGGTATGTACACATGACTGAAAATTAGCTGTACTTACAGTGATAAAACTCTGTATGTCAGCTGGGCGTGGTGGCGCACGCCTTTATTCCCAGCATTCGGGAGGCAGAGATAGGAGGATCCCTGTGAGTTTGAGGCCACCCTGAGACTACATAGTGAATTCCAGATCAGCCTGGGCTAGAGTGAGACCCTACCTCGAAAAAGCAAAACCAAACCAAAACAACAACAACAAAAATCTATATGTCTATAAACAGTACACTGGTAATAATCATTATGGGTAAAATTATACAATAAATACAACTATTAAGAAAAGAAAGCTGGAGAGATGGCTTAGCAGTTAAGGCACATGCCCGTGAAGCCTAAGGTTTGACTCTTTAGGTCCCATGTAAGCCAGATGCACATGGTGGCATATGCACCTGGAGTTCATTTGCAGTGGCTAGAGACTCTGGTGTGCCCATTCTCTCTCACTCCTTCCCTCTATCCGTCTCTAATAAATAAATAAATGAAAATAAAATCTTTTTTTTTTTTAAAAAGAAAGATAACTTTCTGTACTGATAGTCATTATCATTAAAATCAGTAAAGGAACAGGAATATAAATAAGTATTCTGGTTTTTTGTTTTTGTTTTTTGGAAGTAGGGTCTCGCTGTAGCCCAGGCTGACCTGGAATTCACTATGTCATCTCAGGGTGGCCTCGAAATCACGGCAATCCTACTTCTGTTGCAATTAAACGTGTGCACCACCATGACCGGCATATTCTGATTTTTTTTTAAAATAAGCTTTAAGCTGGACATGGTGGCGCATCCTTTTAATCCCAGCACTCAGGAGGCAGAGGTAGGAGGATCGCCGTAAGTTCGAGGCCACCCTGAGACTACAGAGTGAATTCCAGGTCAGCTTGGGCTAGAGTGAGACCCTGCCTCAAAAAACTGGGGGAATCACCAGTAATAGATGGTAAGACCCTATTGCTGAAGACTCCACATACTTGGGTGGCAAGGCCACTGGGAAATTCTACTGGAACTGAGCTGATAACCTCCTCCATGTAGACCAGCTGACAGAAAGCTGGAAGAAGCCATTCTACATGCAGTTCAATGGGAGATAGAGATACCACCAGTGAAGATATTCAACAGTGGACCCTGCAAGCCTTATAATTGGTCAGCCAGACCAAATAAGCCAATGGGTGCAATAGTGGCACGTCTGTCATGGTGAAAACCAACTGCCCTCTAATTGGACTGGAGGCCCGCTCCATGGGGGGAATACATCCCTGATACTGAAAACTTAAAACAGGGGTAGTCATGAGCCCTAGGGTTATAACATCTGCTGATGTCTGGAAAAATGTATATACTATGCTTATCAAACTGCCCAGTAAGCACTTTTCTTAATATTTATACCCTTATATTAATGCTACTCTCACTTTGGGTAGAGAATCTTATCTTTTCAGATGGCAGTGACCTTGGGATGACTCAGAAGGTATCATAGTGTTGGAAAGAAGTGACTGGAGTAGTGAGTAACATCTCAATCACACCTTCCAAGGCTCAGGGTCTAATGCGGAAGAGGTGGCGGAAAGAATGTAAGAGCCAAAGGAAGGGTAGGACTCCTTACAATGTGTTCCCTCCAGACATAAAATGGCCTGGATATCCATGACCTCATAGTGCCTGACACTACCTACACAAGACCATCATAAGAGGAGGAAAAGATCGTGACATCAAAATAAAAGAGAGACTGATTGAGATGGACAGGGGAATATGATGGAGAGTGGAATTTCAAAGGGGAAAGTGGGGGAGGGAGGGTATTACCATGGGATATTTTTTATAATCATGGAAAATGTGAATAAAAATTGAGAAAAAAAAACCGGGGGGAAAAAAAAGCTTTATACTAAAAAATCTTATCAACTTGCATTTTCATGGAGTCATTAGATTATATATTTAAATCATTTGATCACTAATAAAACTAAGAAAAAGAAAACACAAGCAGCTCTACTAATAAACATAACATATTCTAAAATATGAGGAGAAATTAAAGATTTGAAGAATAAGAACTATTATCTATTATTCCAGGGCTGAGGATGTGGCTCAGTGGTATAGTGCTTCCCTAGCACATGATGCTCTGGGTTTGATCCCTAGCTCCCAGATATATATGTAAATACATGAATAAATATATATAGGTGCATATAGAACTTATTATACATATATTACACATATACTTATAGATATATTCCATCACAGGTGACCATAAATTGACTATACACCTACAGAGTATAAATTTGCTAATGTCATATTCTACCTTGTCTTAATTTTAAACAATTTTTCCCCAACCCCTATTTCTCATTCAATTGTGTAAAATAATTTAGGATTTAAAAAAACAGTGATATGTCCCTTTCTGAATAGAAAATCTTAATGGAAAGCCAAACATGTATTTAAGGAAGATGGATGTGCTCATTTTAGTTGGACACAGATCTAAGGACTGATATAAAATAAATCATTATACATTACCATAAAGTACTTACCGTAAGAGCCTCGGCCAGCCATTTTATGAAACTGTTGCCAAGTGAGAGGACCTTGAACTCCCCAAGGTCTGACTGTTCTTTTTTTCTGAATAGCATCTTGAAGAACTGGCTGAAGAGAGAGGAGCATTCGAAGTATATCCTGTGAACACTGCATACTCATATCTATAAGAATAAAAAAAAAGTGAGAAAGTCAAGCTTGGTGGCACAGACCTTTAGTCCAAGCACCAGGGAGGCTGAGGAGTTAGGAGGATCACAATGAGTTCAAAATGCCTGGAGCTACACAGTGACTTCCAGGTCAGCCTGGGCTGGAATCAGACCCTCCCTTGAAAAACAAACAAATAAAAAAGTGAGTAATAACTGGTATTGGTGACATAAAATTTTTAGATAATAAATGTAACTAAGAAACTCTAGCTTTTCATTACAAAGATCAAACAGCTGTTTGCGTAGAAAACTATACAGTTTCATAAAGTGTTTCCTTTAAAAGACAGATGTGGGTCTAGAGAGATGGCTTAGTGGTTAAGTAAGGTACTTGCCTGTGAGACCTAAGGACCCAGGTTCAATTCTCAGTACCTACATATGCCAGATGCACAAGGTGGCACATGTGTCGAGTGTTCGTTTATGTGGCTAGAGGCCCTGGCATGTCTCTCCCTCTCTCTTTCTATCTGCCCTCCCCCTCAAATAAATAAAATACTGACACAAGGTTGCACATGCACACAAGGTGGTGCACAAGTCTTGAGTTTGATTACAGTGGCTGGAGGCCGTGGTGTAACAATTCTCTCTCTTGCTCACTTGCTCTCACTCTCTCACATTAAAAGGGGGGGGGGTAGGTAGGAGGGAGGGAGGGAGGGGGGAGGAAGCACACATTTAAAACCCCAGCATTTGGGAGAGTGAAACAAGAAGATGACAAGTTGGATTAGCAAGACAATGGAAGGGAGTAAGGGAAGAAGGAAGAAAGAAGACAGAGGACAGATGGATAGGAGGTCCTTTGGAGTTGGGGATAAACCTCAGTTGTAAGTGCATGTTTATGAGGTGATATATATAGATAATCTGGCCCTAGATGGTTCAATTTTATGATTAAACCTGTTTAATCATTCAACTTTACTTATTACCATTGCCTAGTTTATCATTGTTGGCTTTAATTTTCCTTAACTAAAAAGTACATAAAACAACAATACTTTAATTCTATAAAAGTTATAAACCAGGCATTGTGGCACATGCACTTGGGAAGCTGAGACATGAAGACTGATACACATTCCAGACTACTTGGGTTACATAAAGAGACCCTATCTCTAAAAAATAAAACAATCAAAACAAAACAATTATTAATAAACTCTGTACATATAATGGAACAATATTTCCTCACTCTAAGTGGTAACAGGGATATGAGACATGAAATAAATGACTAAATATGTTAAGTTAAAGCATTATAAAACTATGAAATATATCTTCATTAGAAATATGTATATTTACGTGCAGATTTAAAAAATCTAGGAGTTATTATTGGCTATGTCTTTTAAATATAATCATGTGGGAGCTCTGTGAAAAATGCACATGTGGGTTGGAGAGATGATGGCTCAGTGGTTAAGGCACTTGCCTTCGGAGCCTAAGGATACAAGTTTGACTCCCCAATACCCATGTAAAGCCAGATTCTAATTAAGAGTGAGTCTCACAGATGTTTATTTATTTACTGAGGATCAAACCCTAGGGACATGGCAGACAAGTGTTCTTCCACTTAGCTATGTTCCCAACACTGACATTCTAATTCTTTAAAAGAAAGAAAAGAAGAAGATGTACTACAGGATATGGACTGTGATGGTTATTGAGAATGCTATGTAAATAAATTCTTATGTCTTCAGGGGCATAATAATCTTGCAGGAGGAAGACTGCCAAGAAAAATGTAATTAAATTACAAATGCTAAGGAAGAAAGATATGCCCAAGTTAAAATCTAGATGAAAAGCAATCATTAACAAGGGATAATTTTTTTTTGGAGTGATCATAGGGATGACATATAGCAATAAAAAAAAAAACCTATGCACCTAGAAATCAGGCCCAGTATTTATAGGCACAGATTTTTGACAAAGGAACCAAGAAAATTTAATGGAGATAGACATCTTTCCAACAGATGGTCTCAGACAATTGGGATATCCATATGCAAAACAATTAAGCTTGTCCCCTTCTGTACACTACATAGAAAAAATTAATTCAGAAAGGATCATATATATAAATTTCAGAGCTTAAGCTCGTAGGGGAAAAATAGAAGAAAAATTTCAAGTCCTTGGGTGAAAGCCTCCTTGGATATGACACCGAAAGCAAAAGCAACAAAAGAAAAACAAACTAGACTATTGGACTGTATCAAAATTAAAAAACATGCCAGGCATGGTATTACATGCCTTTAATCCCAGCACTAGGGAGGCTAAGGTAGGAGGATCACCATGAGTTCGAGGCCAGTTTGACACTACACTGTGAATTCCAGGTCAGCCTGTGCTAGAATGAGAACCTACCTGAAAAAAAAAAGGGGGGGTGGGGGCTGGAGAGATGGCTTAGCGGTTAAGGGGCTTGCCTGCAAAGCCAAAGGACTCAGGTTCAACTCCCCAGGACCCACGTAAGCCAGATCGTTTGCAGTGGCTGGAGGCCCTAGCATGCCCATTCTCTCTCTTTCTCTCTACCTGCTTATTTCTGTATCTCTCTCTCTCTCAAACTAACAAACAAAACGAAACAAAACAAGCCAATCAAAACCACAAAATAGCAGCCAGGTGTGATGGCACATGCCTTTAATCCCAGTACTTGGGAGGCAGAGGTAGGAGGATCGCTGAGAGTTTGAGGCCACCCTGAGTCTACATAGTGATGAATTCCAGGTCAGCCTGAGCTAGAGTGAGACCCTACCTTGAAAAAAAACATATATATTGTATATATTGTATATATTGTATTGTTCTATTTACATGCACTGTCCATCCAAAAAGAAAAAATCTACTTAGAATCCAGTTGATTAATGACTGCCTAAAGAATGGACAGAAATGGGGAATAGACAGTACAAAGGATTTGGGGGTGGTATTTTTGTTTTTGGACTGATGGAAATGTTCTAAAATTGATTGACTATGCTGATGGTTTCTTATTTTATATGGGGGAATTATATGGCATATTTATAGAATTTTATGCAGAATGCAATCCAAGGTAGTGTGATGATGTGGATGGGCAAAAATAGGGAAAAATTATCTTCTCTATCTACTATATCCAACCACTATTTTAACTGTTAACAACACAGACAAGTAAGACCCTATTGCTGAAGACTCCACATGCCTGGGCTGCAAGTCATTAAGAAATCAAGCTAGAGTGAGCTGGAAGCCTCCTCCCTGTTGAGGACCTGTCAGGATGCTTTAAAGAGCTATGTTGCATGCACACAACCACTGGAAGAAAAGCCATCAACAGTCTTAACCAGCAGTGAACCTTACAAACTTTTCGACTGTCCAGCCAGACCACGTGTACCACTGCTCTCTGACTTGATTTGAGGCCTGCTCCATGGGAGGGAATTTCTGTCTGATACTGAAAACTGGTCAAAAGCTCTAGGGTGGGGATACTCCTACTGTTGTCTGGCTAAACACATATATTATGCCCACCAAAATGTCCTCTAAATACTTAAGTATATGCTTATATTAGTGATGACTTTTGGTTAGAGAAGCTTCTCTTTTCAGATGATGGTGGCTACTGGGGTGAATCAAAACTGGCCAAAGTGCTGAGAAGTGACAGTGGAGAGGTTCAGCACTGAGACATCCCTATCATATCCTACAAGGCTCAGGAATCATTGTGGAAGACCTGGCAGAAAGAATATAATGCCAAAGGAGGAGGAGTGCTTACAACACTGTCTTCCAGACATGAAGTGGCCTAGATACTCATGACCTCATAGTGGCTGACATCATGTACGCAAGACTTAGATAATAGGAGGAAAAATGATGCCATCAAAGCAGAAGAGACTAGTTAGAATGAAGAAGAAATGGATTTGAGAGATGAAAAAGAGAAGTGGTGGGAGGAGATTATAATCATGGCATATCGTCTCTATGGAAACTGTCAATAGAAAGTTTAAAAAAGTTAAAACCCATTTGAAGAGGAATTTGCTATTGCATTATTAAAATATCACCTGATGACCGTTAAAAGGAGACAAGATGAGTACTCATAAATACTTAGCAGGAAATTTCCATGTCAGAGGAAACAACCAACCATATCATGTAGGTGCTCAGTCCTATTTCACAGTGCTACTATAATTTAACCCCAAAATCAACGTGTACCATGTTAAACAGTTTTTTCTACCATCTATCAAATAGGTTGGTTCCTGCAAACTAATAATAAAGAGCACTGCTAATGCTACTTTTCTTTACTGCTTTTTTTTCTTTACTGCTGCTTTTCTTTACTAACATTTGAAATCTGACTCTTTGCCAGGCACGGTTTCTGTTTGTTTATTTATTCATTTATTTTGGTTTTTCGAGGTACGGTCTCACTCTAGCTCAGGGTAACTTGGAATTTACTATGTAGTCTCAGGATGGCCTCAAACTCACAGCAATCCTCCTACCTCAACCTCCTGAGTGCTGGGATTAAAGGCGTACACCACCACGCCTGACCTGTTTTATTTTTTAATTTCATGATATACATGATTGCATGGCTTTTTTAAAAAATAATTTAAAAAAGATATCAATATTAAGAGCAGTTGACTATGTTAAGGATTATGGATGCCCACCAGTGTCTGGCTTTACATGGTTTCTGGAGATTCAAACTGAGGTCCTCATGTTTGTGAAGGAGGTACTTTATCTACTGAGCCATCTCTCCACCTGGTGTTTTTTTTGTTTTTTGTTTTTTTGTTTTTTTGTTTTTGTTTTTGTTTTTTGTTTTTTTGGTAAAAGTAAAGGTCTTGCAAAGTTACCCGGGAAGGCCTCAAATTCCTGGATCTTGTACCCTTAGCCTCCTGAGTAGTAAGATTACAGGCGCATGTAACACACCTTTCCTTTTAAAATGTGGTCCTTGAGAATAACAACTGGATGACTGATTAATATGTCATGCATAAAAATCAATCGTGAGCTCATGTAGATGACCCATTTTCCTTTAATAATATCATGATGAAGATAATGAACAACTATGATCTCACTGCACAGAACAGTCTTATTAAATGCCTCCACCTATTCCATTCCATGGTCATTTTTGGACATGTACATAATTTCAAGAACTAAATCCTGAGCTGTGTATGCATATAAACAATGTATTTAGTTTGGCTTATTTCAGAACTCTTAAAAGTAATACTTTAAACTGTTGCTATATGTAATCCTGTGAAACTTATTCTAACTTCACCCCCCCCAAATACTATTGCTACAATTTTTATTCACTTTCAGAGATTATAAACATTTCTTCTATACTGCCATTAGTTCTAGTATTCCTAGTAGCTGGAAAGCAATTAAAAGGTAAAAGATCTTTATGGTTCCCCTAATACCAAACACACTGTTTCCAATGTGTCCAAAATTGACTGAATGATCAAATGGCACAAAGCCCATATAAACGTTATGAGGTTTCTATGGCTTAGCTCATCAAGTCTTTACACTGCCATACAAGCCACAGGCACGTCTCAGTGGCACGGCACCTGCCTCACATGCGCAAGTCTCTAGACACGCTCCCACCCTCCCAAAATGCCAAATGAACGTTTTCAAGATGTTTTAGTAGTGAGAGGCAGAACTGAGCCCTATACTCAGACTTTGATTTAGAAAGTTAATGGGTAGAGTGTGAGATTTTTGCATTTCTAACAAGTTCTTAGGCTGAAGCTGTTATGAGAAATTAGACTTGATTATCAATTTATTCTCCCACTGTGTCAATTGCCCCTCTTCTTCAACTACAAAAGCAATCACTGAAAAAATGTCACTTTTATCTTGTCCAAAGAAGTGATGTCTTTTCTTCTGGTTACAACGGACATATTCTTACGTAAGAGTGCACCTTTCCTAGTGCTTGGACAGTAGATTCCATTACATCTCACTCATACAATGACTACACTCCTACAATTGTATTTTTTTCTTCAATAATTTTCATGAAGAAAATGGGATGAAGAAAAGGGAGGGCCGGGTGTGGTGGCACATGCCTTTACTTTAATCCTAGCACTCGGGAGGTAGAGATACAAAAGTCTCAGGTAGCAGGAATAAGTTTTAGAGATAAACTTCACTATACAATGAACATACAATGAATATTAATAGATTTTTGTTTTGTTTGTTTTTAGTTTTTTGAGGTAGGGTCTTGCTCTCTAGCCCAGGCTGACCTGGAATTGACTACGTAGTCTCAGGGTGGCCTCGAACTCAGAGTGATCCACCTACCTCTGCCTCCTGAGTGCTGGGAAAAGGCATGCAGCACCACAACTATGATCTCACTGAACAACTATGATCTCACTGCCCAGAACAGTCTTATTATTACTTGGTAATAATATTACCTGGTAATATTACCAATAATTACCTGGCTATATTAACCAAGTTTTAGATGTTCTCTCTCACCACACACACACACACACACACACGTGAGATGATAGTTTAACCTAATTAGCTTGATTTAATCTTTATACAAAGTATCCATATATCAAATGATCAATGTATTCAAATAAATGAAATTATCAATTTAAAATTTTCCTCCAGACAGGATCATCTTTCATGTAATGTAAAAACTTACAACACTCTTTTAATCATACCTCAAGTTCCCCCCATATTTAAGTCTGCTTCTCATCCCAATCTCCTCCTATGCCTACACGAATCACGTTAATTGGAAATGTTTGTCAAGGTCACTATCAACCTGTATGGGGGTCATATTCAATCGTGCTGTCAGTTTTCACCTTTCTGTAATACATCAGGATACTATGGTGCAATGTAAAAACTATTTGAACAGATAATCACTCCATCAACTATTTCTCATCCTTACTTTTTAGAACACTCTACTTTTGGTTTTCTTTCTATCTCCTCAGTTTCCTTCCTGCATCCTCTTCTTCCCCACCTCTAAATACTAGTTCCATCCTTAGAATGACCTATCAATAGTCACTCTCTAAGGTATTTCACCCAGCTCCATAGTTCTTTTTTGTTGTTGTTGTTTTTATCGAGGTAGGGTCTCACTAGGCTGACCTGGAATTCCCTATGTAGTCTCAGGGTGGCCTCGAACTCACAGTGATCCTTCTACTTCTGCCTCCAGGCTTCCACAGCTTTTAATACTGATAACTCACACAGAAAAGCTATTTTATCTCCAGGCCCTATCAGACCTCTGAAGATAAAACTCCAATCTCTAGATATGAACTTGACCTCCTACTACATTGTTTTCCTCCTCTGAAAACACCACCATTCATTCATCTAGTTAAAGCTGTGTTTGACTCTTCATCTTTTTTCCATGTATCAAGCAAGCCCTGATGATCCTATATCCCAACTATTTCAGGAATCTACTACTTATATTTCTATTGCTTTCAATCTTGTCCAAGCTGTCACTATCTTCACCTGGACTGCTACAACTGTCTTCCAATCAGTCCACAGTCTATTCTCACTTTCATCTACTTCCCATTCGAGTAATCTTTTAATAGTTTCCCATCACATTAGAATAAACTCTAAAGGCATTACATAGTCTACAAAATCATGCATAATTTTGGTACACATACAAGTTTGACATCAATCTATTCCATCAACATTAGTCTCCTTAAGTTCCTTAAACATATCAAGCCTATTACTTCTTTTTTATTTTTATTTTGTAATGAGAGAGAGGGGTGGGAGAGAAATGGTGTGACAGGGCCTCTAGCTACTGCAATCAAACTCCAGACATGTGCACCACCTAGTGCACTTGTGCAACCTTGTCCCTGCGCCACCTTGTGTATCTGGATTACATGGGATCTGCAGAGTTGAACATGGGTCCTTAGGCTTCACAGGCAAGTGCCTTAACCACTAAGCCATCTCTACAGCCTGCACATTATTTCCTCAAAGCCTCTACACATTTCATTGCCTGCAAGACTCTTCCCTCAGTTAACTTCAGAGTTCACATTCTCCCACTTCAGGCAAGTGTCTCTGAATGCTGTCCTTCAGTAGTATCTTCTATCATACAACTAAAATAGCACACACTGGGGTTGCATTTTCCCTCTAGGTTTTGCCCTGCTTTTTCTTCAAAGTATTTATCACCACCTGATATGCCATTCACTTACTTGTTTACTGTCTGTCCCCTCCATGAAACTGTATGCTCAAAGAGGCTAAGAAATGAATGAATAGATATCTGCTTTATTCAATAGTGAATGTAGAACACTACTGAACAAAAGCAAGGTGCTCAATAAATGACAGAACAGAGGGCATGGCTCAGTGGTGAAGTGCTTGCCTAGTATTCATGAGGCCCTGAATTTGATTCTCAGCACCACAGGGGGAAAAAACATGGCTGACCAAAAAAAAAAAAAAAAAAAATCATTCCCTGTATACCAACATGTGACATACCTTTTACATTTCTTTTTCATTTTTGTTTTTCAATTTTAGGTATTTGTTTGCAGGGGTAGGGGGAATGACCACAGCAGAGCCTCTTGCCACTCCAAATGAACTCCAGGTACACACCCCACTCTATGTATCTTTATGTGGGCACTGGAAAACTGAACCATGGCTATCAGCAAGTGCCTTTAACCATTGAGCCATCTCTCCAGCCCCCATCTTTTACATGTCTATACAAGTATATAAGTACTAATGTACAATAACTGTACTTTTATTACTGAAATGAAATAGCTGAGACCATATCTCTAAAATGCCATCCTTAAAAGAGGCTTAAAAAAGACATTTTAGTCCAAATTTAAATGTCCATGGAAGTTGTTTTTGTTATTTTTCCTCAAGAAAGAAAAGCAAAAAGCATATACAACTAAGGGAAAAATAAGCAAATTACAAACTGTTTCAGGGCTGGAGAGATGGATTATTGGTTGAGACGCCTGCCTACAAAGCCAAAGAACCCTTGTTCTATTCCCCAGAACCCATGTAAGCCAGACGCACAAGGTGGGACATGCACCTGGAGTTTATTTGCAGCGTCTGGAAGCCCTGGTATGCCTATTCTCTATCTCTGACCCCCCCAAATAAATAAGTAAATAAAAATTAAAATGATGAAAACATACCATTTCGTTTAGACCAGGGGTGTAGGCATGAACTTCTTACGAGCGCTTCGTCAGCCTTTCCTCCTGACATATTATCCATGAACTGACGCCCATGTTCCAATGCAAGACAGCAGTCAGTGCAACAGTCCCGCTCTTCTACACGTACCCAATTACTAATTACACCAATTTTGGGGAAAAAATTTTGGTCTGCTGCTCCAAAGGGTGAAAATAAATTAGTACACTGATCTTGTAGCAGTAATATCAACTCATCAGGCAATTTTTCAGACTCCTTTAGACCTCCATTAACATGTTCCGTAGAGGTAGCCCTGAGAGCTTCAAAACGTTTTTCTGCTTCTTTGCCACAATCTGTATTGCGTCCTATGATATCTAGTTCATCTTCAAGAAATAATCCTGAATTGTTTCCAAATTTCCGGTTCATGACAGCACTGAAGCCACAGGTACACCTATACTGTGCTTCCTGTGTCGGGTCTGGAATGTAAACTCCAACATCGGCACCCTTGATATTCATGTTGCAGACACAGATACAGCAGCTATCAAAGTTACAGTCTTTAAACAAATTCATAACTGATTCTGAAAGGATGAGGTTTACATAAAGACTGTGTGCTTCAGGGATGGAAGGTATAGTTGCGGGTTCAACAGAATTAAGGGGTCTGCATGTGGATGGGGTGGAAGCTGGTGAATACAAGTCAGAATTTTCATATTTGACTGAACCTTGAGCACTGGCAGGTCCACCAGCTCCACGAGGAGTCCGAGGAGTCCGAGGAGTCCTTGGAGTTGGAAACCTAGGGGTGGACGGAGAAGGAAGAATTCCCGGTCCGCTGTTACTAGGAGGTGCACTGCTAGGAGGCATCCCAAAAGAAGTATGGGTTTGAGGTGTATAAGCAGGGCCATATTCTTGATCCATATTACTTCCATCACTATTGTCACCAGGATAAAAAAGAAAATCAAATACATGTGAAAAGAACACATTAGTAATGTAAAATACAAACAAAAATACCCCAAATGTTTTAACATTAAAATTTTGATAAGATGATTAGTGTAAGTATTAGATGTATAATTAAGACTTTTTTCTGGTGATTATGGCCACTCTAGGTGTTGTGATGAGCTAATGACCAACCAGCAAGTTTCAAAATTAAAATTAAATCAATATATATACTTATTCACATTTAGACAAAGAACTTATTATCTATATATACTTATACTAGAAATATTCATGTTTATTCAGTCTAACATGCTACCAATTATAAAAAATTATGACTATAAGCTGGGAGTGGTGGCGCACGCCTTTAATCCCAGCACTCAGGAGGCAGAGGTAGGTGGATTGCTGTGAGTTCAAGGCCACCCTGAGACTACATAGTGAATTCCAGGTCAGCCGGGGCTAGAAAGCAAGACCCTACCTCAAAAAAACAAACAAAAAAATTATGACTATCGAGTTGTTCATATGTAACAAGTGACAATAGTAATTTTGAGATATTACCAATTATAGCCTGGCATGGTGGTGCAAACCTTTAATCCCAGCACTCAGGAAGCAGAAGTAGGAGGACCTCTATGAGTTCAAGAGCAACCTGAGACTACACAGTGAATTCCAGGTCAGCCTGGGTCAGTGTGAGACCCTACCTCGAGAAACCAAACAACAACAATAAAAAAAGATACTACCAATTATAAAACACACAACTTCAGAGATGATGAAATATGTGTAGTGTATAAAAACATGGAAATGTGAGAATGGCAATGACTTAAAAGGTGCTCCTAGCTGGATGTGGTGGCTCACGCCTTTAATCCCAGTACTTGGGAGGCAGAGGTAGGTGGATTGTCATGAGTTTGAGGCCACCCTGAGAA
The DNA here is from genome assembly GCA_036346955.1 of Dipus sagitta. NCBI lineage: Eukaryota > Metazoa > Chordata > Mammalia > Rodentia > Dipodidae > Dipus > Dipus sagitta. The sequence continues at coordinate 44,298,082 of CM070778.1, read as the reverse complement.
TACATAGTGAATTCCAGGACAGCCTGGGACAGAGTGAGAAAACCCCCTCCCCAAAAAAAAAGAAAGGAAAGGTGCTCCTGACATTTTCAAATACTCTACCCATACCTTTTATCATTATATTATAATCAACCAGACCGCCGCCCCCCTCTACTTATTTCATTTTATTGTTTTGCTTTATTGAGATAGGGTTTCACTCTAGTCCAGGCTGACTTGGAATTCACTATGTAATCTCAGGCTGATCTCAAACTCGCAATGATCCTCCTACCTGTGCCTCCTGAGTGCTGGGATTAAAGGCGTGCACCACCATGCCACTGATGGTTTATTTTTTATTTTTATTTTTTTTGAGGTAAGGTCTCACTTTGGCTCAGGCTGACCTGGAATTAATTATGTTGTCTCAGGGTGGCCTCAAACTCATGGCAATCCTCCTACCTCTGCCTCCCAAGTACTGGGATTAAAGGCATGTGCCACCATGCCCAGCTTCACTGTTGAGATTTTTAAAAATATTATTTTTTCCTAGCAGACCAAGTACTTCTATGGGGAAAAAAATGTATGTAAGCACTCAAATACTGTAATGACAGAAATCATACCTCTCTTTGATGAATGACATTGAAGGCCCAGAAGGAAGCAATTCTAGTTTTCCAACTGTCCAACTCTGACGGTAAATACACTCTTCTGGCAATTTGATAGGAGGCAGACATTGGCTTGGTAGAGTTTTTAAAGGTGCAAACATGGAACATCCTACTAAAACTTGACAATCTTCAGGCTTATAGACATAAGAAAAATCCTACAATATAAAGAACATGGACTTTCAGTATCTTATCTTGCAGGGACAAAAACAAACAAAAAAACAAATAGATCAAACTGACTGTCATTGATTCTGATGCTTTAAACAGAACAACATATACATGTCCTGTGTTCTAGTCTTCAATAAGCTCCAACGAGTGTCACAATTCAGTCCTCCTACTTATTAGTTAAGCACTAGAATCAACTATAAAAACACTGAACATAGCTACCAACTAGTTCTATAAGAAAATATAGGAAGTACATTATTTTTCTAAAAAAAAAAAAAAACAACAAATACTTACTTTAATTTCTGAAGGTTTTGGGCTACAGAATCCCTCATCAACCTCAATTTTGAACTGTGCTCCTATACAAGAATTATTTCCTTCTAGTACAGTTCCTCCAGGTGTTGTATCCAGGCTACCGTAGTCTTTATTATTCATATTCATTGGGGAAAATCCCATAATATGTTGTTCTAATGATGGTGGTGTAGGGTACATCTTATGAAGATCTGCAGTGCCTACATTTAACAAAACACACATTTTTAGTATACAACTATAAAGAGGTCATCTATGTGTAAAATAAAAGAAGCAGGGAGTTTTGCTGAGGTTAAAAGTTTACAAATTGATCTAGGGCTCACATCTAGAAAACTTACTTATGCAGGATAATGGATCCAGATTTCCTGTCTTTGATTCTTTACCACTGGCTTTATCATCTGATCCACTCGCTGATTTTTTAGATCCAGGCTATTAAAAAAAAAAGCATTTATTTATCTGAAATCCAATGTGATCTCAATGTAATGATCAGTTATATGTAACTTAAGAGAAAATCCCATTCATCAAAAGTAGTATTCCAGGGCTGGTAAGATGGCTCAGAGGTTAAAGGCACTTGTTTGTAAAGCCTAATGACCCAGTTTCAATTCCCTAGTATCCACAAAAAGCCAGATACACAAAGTGGCACATGTGTCTGCAGAAGAAGGGAGGCCCTGAGATGCCTATTCTCCCCCTACCCCTTCATTTCCATTTCTTTCTCAAATAAATAAAACATCTAGCGGTAGTATTCTGGGGCTGGAGAGATGGCGCTTGCCTGCAAACCCTGAGATGGTTAAATTCCTAGTGCCCACATAAAGCCAGATGCACAAAGTGGCACATGTGTCTGGAGTTCATTTGCAGTGGCAAAAGGCCCTGGTGCACCCATTCTCTCTGTCTCTCTCTCTCTCTCTCTCTACTTGCAAATAAATTAATAAAATGTTTAAAAGTAGTAGTCTGAATCTATGACTAAGCCAAGACATGCTAGTTATAGTTGAAAATTACAGTGGTCTCTGAATAGTTAAGTCTCTTACTAATAGAGAAAAAGAATGATTCCCCAAGGAAAATACACAAAACAGCAACAATAACCAGCAATTTGAAACCCATTAAAAGATAAGCATTTATAAATTAACATTGGAATAATTTTTTACCAAAAGATATTATTTATCCCTTTACACAGAAGACATTTAAGTTTCCTATATAATCAATTACCCCTCTAAATCCTTTCTTTCTTTATTTTCACCTTGTTTTAATCATTCTGCTTATTCTTGTAAAAATACTGTAATAGGAAGCCAGGGGTGGTGGCGCATGCTTTTAATCCCAGCACTGGGGAGTCAGAAGTAGGAGGATCACTGTGAGTCTGATGCCAGCCTGGGGACTATAGAGTGAGTTCCAGGTCATCCTGGACTGCAGTAACACCCTACCTCAAAAAAAAAAGAAAAAAAAAAGAAAGAAAGAAAGAGAGAAAAGAAAAGGAAAGGAAAGAAAAGGAAAGGAAAGGAAAAAATGTGTTCTGGAGAGGTAGCTTAGCGGATGAGGCACTTGCCTAAAAAGCATAAGGACCTAGGTTCAATTCCCCAGGACCCACATAAGCCATATGCACAAGGTGGTTCATAAGTCTGGACTTTATTTGCAATGGCAGGAGGCACTGGTGGGCCCATTTTCTCTATCTGCCTATTTTTCTCTTTCTCTAATAAAGAAAAATAAAATACTTGAAAAAAATATAAGAACAAACCTCAGAGAGAGAGAGAGCTCACATAACAAAGCAACAAGGTTCCTAAATAAATGTGGCTTTAGGATCTGAACAACCCAGGTTTAGTACCTCCAATTATCATTATTGTTTTTCTGTTGATCTTTGAGATAGGGTCTCATGTTACCTATACAGGTTTTCACCTCCTTATGTATCTGAGGCTGGGCTTGAGCTCCTGATACTCTGTAGACTTCACCTCCCAAGTACTGGGATTACAGCAAACACTACCAAATCTGGCTCTCTCCAATTTTTAAAAAGATTTTAATTTTTATTTGTTCATTAGAGAATAGACAGAGAGTGGGAGGGGGCGGGGAAGATAGAGAATGGGCACACCATGTCCTCCAGCCACTGCAAACAAACTCCAGGTGAACTCCAGATGCATGTGCCACCTTGTGCATCTGTCTTACATAGGTACTAGGGAATCAAAACTGGGCCATTAGGCTTCGCAGGCTAGCACCTTAACCACTAAGTCACCTCTCCAGCCCTCTCCAATGCTTTTAAAACTCTCATTTGTTTCATGTCTTCTTTTAAACAAATATATATATATATATATACATAACCTTCTAATTTTTTAAACTCAGAGAAGCCACAGCTAGTCTGAATGGTAGCAGAGAGAAGGCCCATTATGTACCAAAATATTCACAGTGAGTAATGCCCTAACATAGGCTACGTTAGGGAATACAAAGTAAAACCTCATGTACAGCAACATCAGCCACATCTAGATTTGTAATATATTTATAGCTAAACTCATGTAAACTCATGTTTACATGAACATATATTGACAGGATTGATATATATTATACAGGACAACAAAGACCAAATATGCCAGTTAGTTTCTAAGCTACTTCTGATCAAATGAAAAATGAATTCCTATTTATGATAATGAAACACCCAATTCATTAAAATTACTAGAACTGATATTCTGTGAAATTTCATTTTAAGCTTTCTTAATTTTCACCTTTCTGTGAAAAGATTAAATATCATTCTTTTCTTTCCATTTTGTTGCTACAATGTATGTCTTATAGAGGTAATGTCAAACAAACTGAGAAGAGCTGGGCATTTCTTTATAAACTTACAAGGCATGAAATTTTAATGTTAATTACCTTATATTCTGAGTCATTATCAGAATCATTGTTGTGCTTTCTAAGCATTGCAGAAGGACACATGGCAGATCTCAATTAATCATAGTCACATGTCCTCCAAACACACAAAGAAAATAAACTCACAGCATGTTCAGATGACTAGAACATGAGGTTAAAATAAACCAATTAATTTTACTATGAAATATTACCTATTGTTCAGAACTAAAACAGTATTTAAGTCATAAATTATTTCAAAAAATAAACATTGGAAAATGAATTTATCCTATAATCCTTAATAAGATACTCACTGTTAGCTCATCTTCATCAGAATTGAACAGATTATCGAGGTCAGTGTAAGAGACCGCCAGGTCTGAGTCGTAAATCAAACTGGTTGATGGAGGACGGGCATGATTAGTAGGGCGTGGAGCATCTACATATGACAATCAGAAAAATTAAATTAAAAACCCGACTATTAGCTAAGTATTATTCTATTTACCTAGACATAAAGCCTCAAGTTTATTTTTTAAACATATTTTTCTATTTATTTGCAAGAAGAGAGGGGAAGAGGGAGGAATGGAGGGAGGGAGGGAGGGAGGGATGCACTACTAGGGCTTCTTGCCATTGCAATCAACTCCAGGTGCGTGCACCACTTTGTGCATCTGGCTTTATGTGGGTAATTGAGGAACCAGGGGCAGCAGGCTTTGCAAGCAAGCACCCTTCACTGCTAAACCATCTCTCCATCCCCAAGCCTAAAGTTTAAAGATAGCTACACAACACGAAATTGTAATTTCCTATTTAGAATCTAAACATTTTCTTCTTAGAATATAATAAATGATAGTGCCATTGCCAAGAAATTCCAAAGGCTAGGTAAACTATAGCATACTAAGCTCTGTACATAAATAGTAAACATATAAATGTTATTACAACAGAATTAAAACCATATTTTTTTCATTTTAAAAAGAATTATCTCGGGGGGGGGGGGTGCATGTGCCATAGTGCACACTTAGAGGTCAGAGAAGAACCTCATGGTGCCTGTGTTCCATCGTCTCTCACAGAGGGCCTCATGCTGCTGCAAATGAACTGGATCTGTTTGACTACAAGTAGTTTCACCCTGTTTCAGATTCTCCTGGCTCCACACCCACACAGTCTTAGTAGCCTTGGGATGACAGGTGAATGTGCCATTTTGAATTTAGTTTCACTTTGGTGCTAGAAAACTGAACACAGGCTAGCAGGTTTTACAAACAAATGTCTTTAACCACTAAGCCATCTCCCCAGCCCAATTTTCGAATTTTAACCAGGTGAATGTTATTCCATATAAGGGGGGCGGGTGAAGGAAAGGAAGAAAAAGCTCTCTAAACTTGTACATGACAGAAAACTAAAGATTTTAGAGTTAAAAAATGAGTTCTGGAGCCAGGTGTGGTGGTGCACGACTTTAATCCCAATGATTTATGGCAATGGGTTGTGGAGCCAGAACTATCCAGAAGCTCACAAACAGCAGGAGCAGCAGTGGCCAGAGAGCCCCTGCCTCAAACAATGAAGATGAAAGGAGAGGAGAACCACCACAAGGCTGTCTTCTGACCTCCACATATGACACACAAGGGCCCCTAGTCACACACCTACACACTTAAACAAGTAAATAAAAAAATATAAAATTAAAGAGAGGTCTTAGGGCAAGGTGTGGTGGCATACACCTGTAATTATATGCTGTAGCACTCCAGAGGCTGAGGAGGGAGGAGCACTTGAGCTCAAGGATTTGAAACCAGCCTGGGCTACATACAGCATGACCCTATTTAAAAGGGAAACCTAAAAATTGAGTTTTAGAGTTGGAGAATGGCTCATCAATAAAGTGCTTGCAATGAGTCTGGATTCCAGAGCCAGATATAAAAGTTGGGCATGGCAACATGTGCCTATAATCCCTGAAGAGGAAGCAGAGAACAGAGGTTCCCTGGGGTTTGCAGGCCAGCTAGTCTAGCTGAATTGGTAATCTCCTGATTTACTGAGACTTGGTCTCAAGAAATATGGTGGGAGCAGAGCTAGAGTGAGACCCTACCTCGAAAAACCATAAAAAAACGAAGAAAGGAAGGAAGGAAGGAAGGAGAGGAGGGAGGGAGGGAGGGAGGGAGGAAGGAAGGAAGGAAGGAAGGAAGGAAGGAAGGAAGGAAGGAAGGAAGGAAGGAAGGAAGATAGATAGATAGATAGATAGATAGATAGATAGATAGATAGATAGATAGATAGTGGGGCTGGAGAAATGGCTTAGCAGTTAAGGTGCTTGCCTGAAAAGCCAAAGGACCCAGGTTTGATTCCCCAGGACCCACACAAGCCAGATGCATGTGTCTGGAGTTCATTTGCAGTGGCTAGAGGCACTGGTGTGCCCATTCTTCTCTCTTTCAAAAAAATAAATGAATAATTTGGGGCTGGAGAGATGGCTTAGTGGTTAAGGTGCTTGCCTGCAAAGACTAAGAACGCATGTTCAAATCTCCAGGTCCCATGTAACCAGCCACAGTGACACAAGTGCACAATATAGCACATGTGCACAAGGGGGCGCAAGTACCCTGGCGTGCCAGGGCTTCCAGCCATTGCAAACAAACTCCACATGCATGCACCCCCTTGTGCATCTGGCTAACGTGGGTCCTGGAGAACCGTACCTGGGTCCTCTGACTGTGCAGGCAAATGCCTTAACTGTTAAGCCATCCCTCCAACCCAATTTATAAAACAAAAAAAGTTGGGCTGGAGAGATGGCTTAGCAGTTAAGGTGCTTGCTTGAGAAACCTAAGGACCCAGGTTTGATTCCTCAGTACCCACATAAGCCAGATGCACATGGTGATGCATGTATCTGGAGTTTGTCTGCAATGGCTAGAGGCCCTGTTGCACCCATATCTCTTTCTCTCAAATAAATAAATAAAAATTAAAAGTATTTTTTTAAGTCTAAGAAGTTCCTACAATTTATACTTAATCTCAGCCAAATGCTAAAAAGCGGTAAATTACAACAATTTAAAACAAAATATCCGTCACTTGAATTTGTTTATTCAGTATAAGATAAACAATAAATGCATCCACCCTATAAAACGTATAAATTATACAGAAAGGAATAGTAAAAGTTCAACAGTACCACATAAACTTGTACTAATAATGCTGAAACAAAATAATTTTAGTTAAAAGACAAAATTTTTACCTTGCTTAATAGAGGGATTAAATAATGACATAGCATCTTCTTCATGTGATAACACTGTAACAGTAGATGTTCCATCTTCTACCTACAAATAATATTACATATTAAGTTAAAAATATATGCTTTACCAGCAAAACCGATCAATTTTTGAGTGGCTATGTGTCAAGTATTCCCCTACTGACTCTATATATATTTATCACTATTTTTTCCCTTTTTGTGTGTGTGTGTGGGGGGGGGGTTAGGGGGAAGAAATGGCCTCACTATATAGGTCAAGCTGGCCTTAAATTTGTAAGGCTTTTCCCACAGTTTCCCTAGGACTAGAAAGTATGTGCCACTATACCTGGCTGATCACTAATTTTTTTTTTCGTTTTTTTGTTGTTGTTTTGTTTTATGAGGTACGGTCTCACTCTAGCTCAGGCTGACCTGGAATTCACTATGTTAGTCTCAGCCTGGCCTCAAACTCAGTGATCCTCCTACCTTCCGAGTGCTGGGATTAAAGGCATGCGCCACCACACATGGCCTAATTTATTTTAATTTGTAAGGTGAGTATATTGTTCATTACAAAAATTAGCAGCCAGGTGTGTTGGCGCACGCCTTTAATCCCAGCACTTGGGAAGCAGAGGTAGGAGGATCACAGTGAGTTCGAGACCAGCCTGAGACTAACAGTGAATTACAGGTTAGCCTGAGCTAGAGTGAGACCTTGAAAAACCAAAAACAATTTTTTTTTGAATTTTAAAAATAATAATAAATTAACTTTAAAATGCAGGGATGGGCCTGGAAAGATAACTCAGTGGTTAAAGGTGCTTGCTTGCAAAGCCTGCTTGCCCAGGGTTCAATTCCCCAGTATCCATGTAAAACCAGATGCACGAAGTGGCTCATTTTCTGGAGTTTTTGTTTGCAGTGGCAAGAGGCCCTGACATACTCATTCATTCATTCATTCATTCCCCCATCTCTCTTGCAAATAAATAAAAATATTTTTTAAAACACTCCAAATGCTGAAAAAAATCTGCCTAGACATCAGGGCTCACAGTGGGTGATAGAAGTTGGCAGGCAAACAAGTCCAGCTACATCCTTTGCCAGACACTAGTGGATTCATAATTAACCAAAGGACATGTTAAGAACTTGTACTTGGTACATAGAATTAAAACTGTCGGGCATGGTGGCACATGCCTTTAATCCAAGCACTAGGGAGGCAGAGGTAGGAGGATCACCATGAGTTCGAGGCCACCCTGAGACTACATAGTGAATTCCAGGTCAACCTGAGCTACAGCGAGAACCTACCTCGAAAAAAACAAACAAACAAACAAAGAATTAAGTGAAACTTTGTAAAATTATTATCATTATTATTATTATTTTTTTTTTTTTGGTTTTTCAAGGTAGGGTTTCACTCTGGCCCAGGCTGACCTGAATTTACTATGTAGTCTCATGGTGGCCTTGAATTCATGGCAATCCTCTTACTTCTGCCTCCCGAGTGCTGGGATTAAAGGTGTGTGCCACCATGCCCAGCTAAAATTATTTTTTTTGTATTAGACATTAGAATCCTTTACGTAATTTTCATATTGGACTCATAGCAGAATTTTTACCTAGTAGAACTATCCTTTGTTGAATAGATCCTTGAATGTCTGATTTCAAAAACTTTAATCATATATATATAATAATATATAATCCATACCTCACTGAGTTTTTACTTTTAGGGACAATGTAATTTTCCTGAATCATATTCACAAAAAACACATAATGTCTAAACAGTTTTTATTGAACACTTCCCTATATATAGACACTGTATCATGATAAAATACACTTTTTTAAAATTAGTGTCAAAATAGTCTACCTTAATGTTTTAATTTTAACTTTGACAGAAGCTAATACAATTTTGAAAAATGATAAATAAAGCCTTTTTATTTTATGTTATTCTTAGTTATTGTAAAATATTTATTTACTTGCAAGCAGAGAGGGAGGGGTAGAGAACGAGAATGAACAGGCACACTGGGGCCCCTTGCTGCTCACTGCAAACAAACTCCAAATACGTGCACCACTGTGTGCCTCTGCCTTTACAGGTGTATTGGGCAACTGAACCAGGGCTGTCAGGCTTTGCATGCAAACCCCTTCAACAGTTGAGCCTTTCCTCTAGCAAAAGTTAACATGCCTTTTATCTAATCTTAATCCAAAAATGTAGCAAATAAAAAAATCTTTTCATCAGGGGCTGGAGAAATGGTTCAGTGGCTAAGGCACTTGTCTGCAAAAATCCATTTTCATCATTAGGGACCAGCCATAAGATGTACCTTATACCTGGGGGTGGGTGTGTGTGTGGGTGTGTGTGTATACATACATACATATATATATATACATGTATGTATATATACATACAAACATATATACATACACATATGTGTGTGGGTGTGTGGGTGTGAAAAAATGATTACTCTTCCTAAAGAAAAATAGGAAATAGTAAGTGTGTCACTAGGTAGTAATACAAAATCATCACTGATTTTTTGGTATACTATGATTTTTCCTACTCACCTTGAGTTTTTTCACAGCTTCTCTATCACTATTTTGTCTATCTTTTTTATCAGGAAAAAGGAATTCCTCATCTCCTTCAACAAATGCATATGGATCAATTTTAGGTTCTTTATCTGCATCAGGTACTATTGCTGAAAGATACTGATTTTTAATTTGGTATTGCTGCACTAATTCATCAGAAACTTTTAAAGGTTTCTTACAGTGCACCATTAACCTGCACAAAAAAATAAAAGTAGAAAATTAATATTGATTATCCAAAAAAAGCATAACAAAATTTCAAAACAATTAAGTGGCATAAGGCTTGTAAAATTATTCAGATTATTTTATAATATCTCACTTTACAAATAAGACTGAGGAATGAAAAAAAAGTCAAGATTCATTATAAGTCTCAAATTTAGCAATAGAAAAATAAAACTAAAATCCAAGTCTCCTATCCTTCTGGTCTTTCTACCACGCTGTCTTGCACTCTGTTCTCAAATCCTCAAGCAAAGTACCTTGTCCAAAACCAGTCAATGAAAGGGAGTCTTAAATGTAAACTACCCTAGGACAGTAACTATTAATGTATGGGTGTTATAATAAGACAAGGAACTTTTATACAATTTGCATAATGAAAGCAATTATCCTTTTCTTCCTACCATGAATGGAAACACTTCAAGTCTAAAAATGTTGAACACTTGATCCACATTTTATGAAAATAACACTATTACTATTAATGGTAAAGTGATAGTCCAAGTACCTTGATTTTCTTGTAATCACACTGGAAGATCAATTTTTACAATATTAGTATTCTAGTTCAATATAGCAACTGGAAAAAATGTTTCTTTCTACTACCCTAACTGATAAAACGACAAGGGAGAACAGGAGAAGATACAGTGACGTTTTAAAGACAAACGGAAACTGATAGAAAACCCCACCCTACCCCTCAAAAAAAGCATGAGCTATAAGATACAAGCAGATTTGTACCACACAATGTCACAGGCCTCTGGAAAGTATTAGGATTTCATGCTTTATATTCCTAAAGATCAGAGTGGGAATGCAAATGTCACTAGTTTCTGATTTATATAAGGTATTTAAAAGTCTCAGGTTACTACTCTCAGGTTACCAAGCTGAGGTTCCCAAGCTGAACAGTGGCAACCAGGCTTCAAAAGAGAACATTGTCAAAATCCTTCAAAGACTACTTCGCTTTGAATGGAAAAACCAAAATCCTTATAGCAACCCTACCCAAACCTTATATGACCTGTCCCACTTCTCTGCTTCTACTATTGTTCCCTTACCCACAGTATGCCAATGCCTCCTTGATGCTCCTAAGACAGGACAGACACAGCCCCAACTGCCCCCTCCTTTGGAACATGGAAATGGGGGAAAATGTCCCCAAATACCTGTGTATCTCCTTTACCGCCTTCAAATCATTAAGGGTCACCTTTTCTGAGGCCTTGTGACTACCTTATTTAAAACTGCAATATGCATAGGTGCCTAAGCACTAATCCTCCTTGTCTGCCTCTATTTCCACCCGCCCTTGCCCTTAGCATCCATCACTGAACATGCTGTATAAGATCTTGACTTTGTTCACTGAATCATCTCAAATGCTAAAGGAGTGCTTAAGTCATCAAGAAAACATCAAGTAATGAATAAACGAAATGTAAAAAAACAGACAAGATTGAGATATTTTTACAATAATAATCCTAAAATAGTTATACTCTGAAGTAAACTATCTTTATACATTAGAAGCACTGATGAGTGCAATGACCCAGACAAGTAATCCAGTACTCAGGAGGCTGAGGTCTCAGAAGGCTCATAAATTCCCAAGCCAGCATGGACTACATAATAAAACTCTGTCTCATCCCTCCCCCCACAAACACAAAGGGGAAAGAATACAAAAGAAGTACTGATGCTTATCTGCTCTGAATATTTAGACTAAAACTATGTATAGTTTGGGAGCAATAAGGATATTAGCTCTATTTTAAGTTCTTTGAATGCAAGAGTATCATATCTCCATCTATGCACTAATCACCAGCACTAGTCCTGCTGTGTCCCTATAAAAAGGGTGGAACAGAGGCCCAGTAAAAACAATTCCTTAATAAACATGCTTCCAGATGATGAGAGGTCTATTACTATTCTAAATATATTCCAAAACTTATTCCCAAAACAAATATTCCAAGTCTTCAGAAACATCCCAGCAACATAGTAGTGATACAATTGTCAATGGAGATTTATTAACTAATCATTAGAATAGTTCGGTTCTATAAACAGTGTAACATTTATATCTAAAAAGTAACTCAAAATTGCTGGACATGGTGGTGCACACCTTTAATCCCAGCACTTGGGAGGCAGAGGTAAGAGGATTGCCGAGAGTTCAAAGCCAACCTGAGACTACAGAGTGAAATTGGGTAAGCCTGGGCTAGAGCAAGACCCTACCTCGAAAAACAAACAAAGAAACAAACAAAAAGTAACTCTGCACCTCATCACATTAGACCCTGAATGTCTTGAATGAAAAGTACTAGACATCCTAACATGAATCATTCAGCATAGCACTTTATCTGATCTGACACATACTTTATTTAATAACACCATAAGATAGGAAGTAAGGGTATTCTCAGAGTGAGTGGAATTGCAGAGAAACAAGTATTTTGCCAAGGTCACACAGTAGCAAAGGATGGATGAAAAGATTCTAATATTCATCAAAGGGAATGATGGGTAAGAAAATCCGCCCACTCCCAGCTTAAAGACATTTCAACTTTGTGGGGATGAATAAAACTACTCTCATGTTAAGTTGTCCTCCAGCAGAAGAATGACAACTGCCATACTGTTTACACAGGTAGTCATCAAACCAGTGTGCAGGAACATAATTAAAAAAAAAAAAAGACTGGACAAAGCTCTACTACAAATAAGAAGGAGTAAACCAAATGCATTGCCTAAAGACCACTTTTTGTTGTTTTATTGAATTGTTCTCACAGACATTGGAATAGGCAAAGTTGAAATAGGCAAAAATCAACAATTCAAATTACAATAGAAGGAAAAAGATAAAATATTTACATTATACATCCTATATAAAAAGCTGGTAAAAGCAGAAATAAAAATTTTGATTTCTGAGATGCCAGATTTTAAAAATTATTATTTATCTCTATTCAATTATATGAAATACATTTGTGTTTGTGAATACAAATACCATCACCTCTCCTTTCCTAAAAGGAACTTTACATATGGCCAAACTCTTAGCTACAAAGATCGGGTCAAGTAGATACAAAGCTAAATACAAACTGGAAGAGGATCAAGCTCAGCAAGAAGCAGGAAGTACTGAGAAGCCCGAACTAAAGTTGAAATTACTTTTATATTCTTCATTGATTTCCTTCCACTGAAACAATAATATACTATCTTGAACTGTATTCATATAAAATTTAACATGGCTTAGGGTAGTATATGCTTTTATGCCTTTATTCAGTGAAAATTCTTCCAGACAATATATGACAATATGAATTGACAATTATAAAAGATAAGTTATAGAAAGAAATGTTAAGAAACAAACAAACATAATCTCAAATTCCTCCCCCTTCCTTTAAATGGTACTTTTTCTAGTACCATCTCCACATGCAGCATCAACACTTGCACTGAGTCGAACTAGCTGTCAATAGGATAGCTTTATTGCATTAAAATAAAATAGCAAACAGAAGTCATACTTAGATTTGAAGTACAGTCAAACCAAAACAAGTTTATTTCATCTATGAAACAAAAGCATTCAATGTATCTTTTAGAAATCAAATAATGTATTTTATAACTATATACATACAGTAAAAAAGTCTAGTGGATCTAATACAACATAGGAATTTTATTAATGTTATAATTAAGATACACTAATGTAGTCTAACTATAGAACAAAAAATGTTAAGAGTCATGCTCAAGTAACTTTCTTTTCTTGGAGTTTAGAAATACATCTGTCTGAATCAAAACAGCGGGTTGCTTAAAATAAGCACTAAGGTTTAAAAAAAAAAAAAAAACACAACACTGACGACCGAAGAGATGGCTTAGAGGTTAAGGCACTTGCCTGCAAAGCCTAGTGACCCAAGTTTGATTTCCCAGTACCCGCGTAAGCCAGATGCACAAAGTGGCAAATGCATTCGGAGTTGTTTGTAGTGGCTGTAGGCCCTGGCATGCCCATTCTCTGTCTCTCTTCTCTCTCTCTGCTTGCAAGTAAATAAATAAATGATCTTTTAAATAAGCATTTAATCTGGGCATGATGGTGCACGCCTTTAATCCCAGCACTTGGGAGGCAGAGGTAGGAGGATCCCCATGAGTTTAAGGCCACCCTGAGACTACATAGTGAATTCCAGGTCAGCCTGGGATAGAGCAAGACCCTACCTTGAAAAAAAAAGAACAAAACAAAAAAGCATTAAACCCTTGAAAAAAAGATACTCAAAAACAGTTATAAAGTTTGTTGACCAAAATTTTGCTGTTCTTTTAAATGCAAGGGCTAGAGAGGTGGCTCAGCAGTTAAGGCGCTTGAGTACGAAGCCTGATGGCCCAGGGCGGGATTTGCCATCACCCCCATAAAGCCAGATGCACAAAATGGCACAGGCTTCAAAGTTTGCAATGTTATGAGGCCCAGACATGTCCATTCTCTCTCTCTGCTTGGAAATAAATATATAAACTTTTTTTTTAATGTATAAGGTTCCAAATGTCAATTTATGGTGTGTATGCACACATGTAATCCTCCGGAGCCAGAAGCAGAATTCAAGGCCAGCATGAGCTACATTTTGAGACCTGGTCTCAAAAACCAAAACAAGCAAAAAAAATTAACAAAATTTGATGAGCCAGGCATGGTGGTGCACGCCTTTAATCCCAGCACTTGGGAGGCAGAGGTAGGAGGATAACCGTGAGTTCAAGGCCACCCTGAGACTATATAGTAAATTCCAGGTCACCCTGAGCTAGAGTGAGACCCTACCTTGAAAAAATAAAAAATCTACACAATTTGAAAGGTCTAATTTAGGGCTGGAGAGACGGCTTAGTGGTTAAGCGCTTGCCTGTGAAGCCTAAGGACCCCGGTTCGAGGCTTGATTTCCCAAGACCCATGTTAGCCAGATGCACAAGGGGGCGCACACGTCTGGAGTTTATTTGCAGTGGCTGGAAGCTCTGGCGCGCCCATTCTCTCTCTCTCTCTCTCTCTCTCTCTCTCTCTGTTGCTCTCAAATAAATAAAAAATAATAAAAAATAATGAAAGGTCTAATTTAGCCTCTACTATATAGTACATTAAATTAACTAAAAGGAAACTAAATTAGGAACAAAAATAAGCGCACATTTTGTATATGAGATATGCTATGCTCTATCCCTAACTCTTTCTTTTTCTGAGTAAATTCTAACAAGCTGGAAGAATTTTACTCTACCATACCTGATAAAAACACTTATACATGCAAACCTAGGAATACAATTAGTACTTAGAAATAAAGAATTCTATTACTCTGTACTAGTTAGTTAGCTGTCACCACACCACAGATCAGAAAAGTTGAGAGCAAAGCTTCCTTTCATTTATCCACAGAGTACCATGCTTCAACAACAATCAATGGAAAACATTGATTTATACTAACTGGAAAAGTGGGTTGCCACATAACTTAAAGCTAAATTTTTTTTTCCTACCACCATAATTATCCATGAAAGCATACACCATAAAAGTCAACTATTACAAAGAAACTAATTCTTCAGGTACAGTCTTGTCCTTTGCACTCTATATGTACTCTACTACTAAACTAACAATTCCCTCAAGTTTCAGACATATGTTCCAACTGCCTGAATGAAAGGCAGGCACTTCAAACTGAAAATACATTTTGCAATGTACATGTATCATATGAACAAAGCCAAACACATAAGGAACACAAAGACATAGATTTAAGAGTACGTCAATTCTCCTTCAAGGTAACAGGTACTGTTTATGGTATATAGGTATACAGGTATATGTTTATGGTATGATATCTACACATACACCAACATATATATGCATATACCATCTACCTCAAACATAAAATTTATAATCTATTCAGATCTTCCCATTATCAGCTTCTACCAATTTTCCCTTTGCTTTAAGTGGATATGCCATTATTAGCCAGACCTTAGTTGTTTACTAAGACTCTATTTCATAAGGCATATCAATAGTTATACCTTATAAAGACACTTCATCTGTAATGTCCCTATTTCCCTAAATCCTTGATGTTTCTAATTTCTTAATAAAAGTCTTTTATCATCTATTGTCTGAGCTGTTTAAATACCATTTCCAAACTGATCTACTTTCTAGAATAAAATAATTGCAATAATGCCCTTATCATTACAAACAATATGTAAGATATGAGCAAGAGCCTTGCAAACTCCAAAATGGAATTAAATTGATCCTTATTTTATACTTTATTCAAGCTTCTATCAAAAATTTTGTTACCTCCCGGTGTGGGGATGCATGCCTTTAATCCTAGCACTCGTAGGCAAGAGGTGGGAGGATCACCATGAGGTCCAGGACACCATGAGACTACATAGTGAGTTCCAGGTCAGCCTGGGCTAGAGTGAGACCCTATCCTGAAAAAGCAAAGAAATAAAAATAAATAAATAAATAGTTACTTTCATGATTACAATTTCATTCACTGGCAGGATGAAATTTGCTTAATGTTCCAACAATGCCTCATAGCACCTTGCACATAAGAGCAATTTCAGTTTTAATCAAACTGATGGGGAAAAAATTATATATCATGCCTGCCCTGCCTGCCTGCCTGCCTGCCTACCTACCTATCTATCTATCTGTGTGGGGATGTAGCTCAGTGGTAAAGTGCTTACAAAGCATGTACGAGACCTTGGATTCAATCCCCAGTCGGGAGGAAGACTGGGGAGATGGCTCAGTAGAGAACATACTTGTACTTGCCATGCAAGTATGAGTACCTGAGTTCAGATCCCATGTGAAAGCTGGAGTCTGTGGTAGACAGCTGAAGTCTCTGTGTGCTGAAGGTGATAAGGAAGGTGGAGACAGGAGAACCTCCAGAACACAGCAGTAAATAACAAGAGACCCTGTCTCAAACAACATGGAAGTAAGAACCAATACCCAAAGTCATCCTATGACCTCCACATGTGTACTGTGGTGCACACATATAAAAAAAGATTCAGAGGGACAATCAAAGAAAACAGATCTTTCAAGAGAAAGTTTTTGTTTTGATGGAAAGAGGGTCCTTGAACTATCTACATAGCCAAAGATGACCTTGAACTTCTGATCCTCCTGCTTCCACTTCTGGAGGGCTGGGATAGACATGGGCTACCATAACCAGATTATGTAGTGCTAAGGAGCAAACCCAGGGCCTTATGGATAGTAGCCAAGTACTCTACTAAATAAGCTACATTGCCAGCCCAAGAAAGAGAATCTTAAGGGGGGGGGGGAAATATATATATATATATATATATATATATATATATATATATATATATATATATATATGTATGTATGTATATGGCTGGAGAGATGGCGTAGTGGTTAAGGCACTTGCCTGCGAAGCTGAAGGACCCAGGTTCGATTCCCCTGGACCCACATAAGCCAGATGCACAATGGCACATGTGACTGGAGTTCACTTCCAGCAGCTGGAGGACCTGGTGTGCCCATTATCTCTCTCTCTTTCAAATAAATAAATAGAAAATATGAAAAAAGAAGCCAGGTGTGGTGGTGCACACCTTTAATCCCAGCACTTGGGAGGCAGAGGTAGGAGGATTGCCTTGAGTTCAAGGCCACCCTGGAGACTACATAGGTAATTTCAGGTCAGCCTGGGCTAGAATGAAGCTCTACCTCAGAAAACAAAACAAAACAAACAAACAACAAAAGAAAACATAGCAACAGAAAGGAAAAATAAGTCAGAGGATATAAAGCAGCTAAACATTAAATATATTTACATAACTCAAAATATAAAAAGTATAAATTTATAAACGGTTAGTATGGATTCACAAATTTACTGGTATAGTAAAAAACTAAATTTTTAATGACTAGTAAAGTATTGGATCACATTATTTTCCCCCCTTGTGCAATACCAGGGATTGAACCTAGAACCTCATATGTGATAGGTAAACAATCACTGTATCTCCCCAGCTGCATACTGAGGTGTTTTTTTTTTTTTTTTTTTTTTTTTTCTTTTTGGTTTTTCGACGTAGGGTCTCACTCTAGCCCAGGCTGACCTGGAATTCACTATGGTGTCTCAGGGTGGCCTTGAACTCACAGCGATCCTCCTACCTCTGCCTCCCAAGTGCTGGGATTAAAGGCGTGCGCCACCACGCCCGGCTGCATACTGAGGTCTTAAAACTGTGTTTCCTATAAAGAATTCCTTTATCCTTTTTTTAAAAAGTAACTTATTTATTTATTTTCAAGCAGAGAACAGGGGGAGGGGAGAAAATGGGCCTTCCAGGCCTCTAGCCACTGCAAATAAACTCCACATGCATATGCTACTTTGTGCATTTGGCTTTATGGGTGACTCGGGATTCTATCTCGGGCTGTTATGCTTTGCAGGCAAGCACCTTAACTGCTGAGCCATCTTTCCAGCCCATGAATTCCTATATTTTTACAAAAGGTAGCTGATTAAACACGATCAAGCCAGGTATAGTAGCCCAAGTCTTTAACCACAGCACGAAGGCTGAGGAAGGAGGATCACCATGAGTTTAATGCCAGGGTGTGCACCAGAATGGGTTTCAGGTAAGCCTAGTGATAATGAGACCCTGTGTCCAAAAAAAAAAAAAAAATCATCAAAACGACATAATAGTGACTAAAAGAACTTTTAACAATAAGTGCATATATTTTTGACTCTAACTGGTTTTACTTTCTATAAAGAGATAAACAATCTTTTGATCCTTGAGATATTGCCTCTCAAACAATATTAATAGCAGAACTGAATTGCAAAGTTGTTCCAACAAACTTCTTTTCATTGTGGAGAAAAAAGCTAATGCTTCAGTGTACTTGGTTAAGAGACATTAAATTAGATTGTTTTGGGGGCTGGAGGGGTGGCTTAGTAGTTAAGGCTCTTGCCTGCAAAGCCTAAGGACCCTGGTTTGATTCCCCAGTACCCATGTAAAGCCAGATGGAAAGTGGCACATGCATCTGGAGTTCATTTGCAAGGGCCTGAGGCCCTGGCAAGCCCATTCTCTCCATCTCTCTATACTTATAAACTTAAAAAAAATTTAATATAGATTTAAACAAGCTAATTTTTAAACATACTTGGCCTATATAATTTAAGAGTTTGAATTTCTGGGCTGGACAGATTGCTTAGCATTTAAGGCACTTGCCTACAAAGCCTAAGGACCTAGGTTTGATCCCCCAATACCCATGGTAAGCCAGATATACAAGGTGGTGCGTGCACAGAATTTGTTTGCCATGACTACAGGCTCTGGCACACCCAATTTTTTATATCTTCCTCTTTCTCTTTGTCTCTCTAATAAATAAATAAATAATAGTTTTAATTTGTTAAACATGGATTCATTATTTAAATCCCAACACAACACTTTGGGCCTGACAACTTTTGTGGGAAACTATCATATACATTGTAAAGCTACTTAGAAGCATCTCTGATCTACCAGATGCTGGTAGCAGAGCACCAGTTTTAACAACTAAAAAATAGACACTGCCAAATGTCACCTGAGGATGTGGATGGGAAAATGGAAAATCCCTACGCCCCACCCTGTTGAGAACTGCCATAAAACATAATTCCAAGACAAGGAAAAAACCATCTAGAAACATTAAGCACACACCCCCACACTTACTTCTAACCAAGTCTATAATTATTATTCCATAACTTAACCTAACTACTAATCTACTATTATGCTACAAAACAAACCTTTTATCTAAGTGAATTTAGACACAAATTTCAGAAACCAGTATGACCAAAAAAAATTCTCACACAAATAGAATTACACAAGTATAAAAAGAATTTTGAAAGATGAACAACAAACCTTATACTGAATAGTGTTTTCCCCCATATTGATAAAAAAAAAAATAGTGCCCAAGAATAGTCACAGTAGAACATGACCCAACAACACTCTATTCTGCATGTCATTTATGATCTTACTGTTTTTATTCAGTGAGAAAAATATCAAGTAACT
Organism: Dipus sagitta; assembly: GCA_036346955.1. Lineage (NCBI taxonomy): Eukaryota > Metazoa > Chordata > Mammalia > Rodentia > Dipodidae > Dipus > Dipus sagitta. Next base: position 44,278,384 of record CM070778.1, on the reverse strand, counting down.
TTAAAATGTATTCTGGGGTTAAGTGGCATAAGGTTAAGCATAAGCAGTCAGTATATTTACAGCTATGGATAGAATTCTTAGATATTATAAATATTATGTGCCCTTAAAAACTCATTCCCTCAATTAAAAAGAACTCATTCCTCAAGTTTGGTTGTTTGTTTGTTTTTTGAGGTAGGGTCTCACTCTAGCCCAGGCTGACCTTGAATTCACTCTGTATTCTCAGGGTGGCCTTGAACTCACAGCAATCCTCCTACCTCTGCCTCCCAGTGCTGGGATTAAAGGCATGCGCCACCACGCCCGGCTTCTTCAAGTTTTTAAATCCAAAATTATTCTACATACATAGAATAAAAAATGTAACCTAGAACGAAAATAAGTTTTAAAATTGTGTTTTAGGGTCATACTGTCATTTCATTCATCCAAACGTTTACGGAATTTCTATTGTATGCCTAGGATTATCCGTGTGTGTGTGTGTGTGTGTGTGTGTGTGTGTGTGTGTGTGTACGCACACATGCTTTTGCTACAGAAATACAACAATTAACAAGACAGTCTTTGCCTTCATAGAGCTTACATTGTAAAAGGGAAAAAATCTATTAACATACATAGTTTCAGAATATAAGATATACTAGGAACAACTTAAAAAACCAGCATACAGGGGCTGGAGAGATGGCTTAACAGTTAAGGCACTCGCCTATGAAGCTTAAGGACCCAGAGTAGGTTCCTCAGGACCCACGTAAGCCAGATGCACATGGTGGAGTGTGCGTATGGAGTTTGTTTGCAATGGCTGGAGACCCTGGAGCGCCTATTCTCTATCTGCTTCTCTCTCTCTCTCTCTCTCTCTCTCTCTCAAATAAATAAATAAATAAATAAATATCTTTAAAGCTTTTATTTATTTATTTAAGAGAGAGAAAGAGGAATAGAGAGAGAATGGGCACGCTACTGTAAATGAACTCCAGACACATGCGCCCCTTTGTGCATCTGGCTTACATGGGTTGTGGGGAATCGAACCAAGGTCCTTTGGCTTTGCAGGCAAGCACCATAACCACTAAACCATCTCTCCAGCCCTAACTTCTTTTAAAACAGGGAACTGGACAGATGGCTTAGTGGTTGAGACATTTGCCTGCAAAACATAAGGACCAAGGTTTGATTCCCCAGTACCCAAGTAAGTCAAATGTACAAAGTGGTGCATGCACCTGGAGTGTGCAGTGGCTGGAGGCCCTGGAACATTGACTCTCTCCTTCTGTCTTTCTTCACCCCTCCCCACCGTAAGTTAAAAAAAAAAAAAAAAACTAGCATACAAGATAGGCAATGATTTTAAGGAGAGAAGACTGCCCATAACTTGGACTGAAAAATCGGGAAAATTTCCCCATAGCTTTCTAGCAACACTAAGTGATAAGGAGCAAACAATTCTCTATTTATTGCTTCAGTGCAACTCAAAAAGGTCATGAGGCATGGGCTCAGCTTTCTTAACAGACACCAAGGAGGATATAGGTAAATTAGAATAGAGCTAGTAGGAGGGTGAAGAACTAGGCAGAAGGCTGTAGTCTTGCATGTTAAAGAAAAGCTTGTATTTTACTCCTAGAGAACTATTAGAACTTAAGCAAATGGAAACAATATTTTACTTACAAAGACCACTAGCTATTTATCAAATAAAATATATGTAGAGGAAGAACAGAAACAAGACTAAAAAGACTTATTGCTTCAAGGAACAGCAGAGGCTTAGATATTTATATTATACTCACACAGTTATGATCTTTGAAAACTATTTCCAAGACATAATCTGCATTCAAGAGATGCACTGACTACTAAGTAAGTTGTCATCCATGCACAAAAAGTATGGACAAATCCTTCCATGTATGTTCTCAGTCTTGTGTAGCCAAAGGTATTATTATCAAGCTCATTAAATAGTCAAGGGTGACTTTACACTCCTGAAACTCTTACTTCTACCTGCTAGGTGCTGGCATTAAAGTCATGTACCAGAATATTGGATGGAAGTGCTTCAATTTAAAATTCAGATTTTAATTAAAATAAGCCAAGCCTGATATGGTGGCACACAACTATAATCACAGCACTCAAAAGGCAGTGTCAAGGAGGATTGTTACAAGTTCAAGGCCAGTTTGGGCTATACATTGAAAAGGAAGGGCGTTAGGGGGGAGAAGGTGAGGAAGGGGCAAAAAGAACTTCTTTAATGGACCATACACTTCACTAAATCTCAGAGATCAAAATTAAATAAAATATTGCAAAGTCCATAGCCTGAACTATGCAAAAAGGTCCTATAGGCAAAATATATAAATAAGAGAAACACAAAACTGCCAAAGTAAGAAAAATCTTGATTTATGTTTCTAGAAAAAATAAGAAAGATGTGAAAAGAGAGAATTCTGTAAGTGGTCCGTTTATACTTGATCTTAGCCAAAAGGCTAAGAAGCAGTGTGATCCATTAAAGGGAAAATTTAAAGAAAAATAGATTAAAAGAAAAAAAAAGTAGGACATCTTCATTCTCAAATCATAGGGAGGAGCCTACTGAGTTATCACAAAACAGAATCTGGAATTGACTGAATGAGCAATGCTGTTAATCAACAAGCCAGTACACACAAAATTTCCAATGTATTCCCTTAGTCTACAATGTATGTAAATAAAAAACAATTTTAAGATATAAGCAGAGGAGAACTAGACAGAGATAGCTCAGTTGGTAAAGTGCTTCCCTACAAGCATGAGGACATGAATCCAATCCCCAGGACCCATGTAAAAATGTTAGTGTGGCATGAGCCTATAATATCAGCTGAGAAAGGAGGATATATGTCACTTGCTGCCCATCAAGTCTAACCTAATTAATGTACTCTAAGGAAATGAGAGACTCTCAGAAAGAGAGGTGGGTAACATATCTGAAGAATGATGCCAGAGATTGTCCTGTAGCTTCCACATGTGCATATACATGAACATGCATACCACACAGAGAAATATAAACATAGTAAAGAATGATCGAAATAAAGTCATTAATAGAAAAAAACAACCACAGACCATTTGAAAGGAATTTAATTGCTTTTATAAAAATTGTAGGGCATCAGAGAGCAGGTATAATAGTGCATGCCTGTAGCAATCCCAGTTACTCAAGAGGCTAAAGCAGGAAGGTACTGAATTTGAGGCAAGCAAAGGCAACTTAGTGAAATTTCATGTCAATTTCATTGAGTGGTAAGAACAGAGAATAAAAAAGAAAAGAAAAAAAATTGGCATTCTAGAAAGGGCCACAACAAAGCTGGAAGAATTTCCTCTAAATATAGATAGGGGGAGAAAAAAATAAAAAGAAAAATTAAAAAATAAAGAACACAACACAGTTAACAATGAAAAATGAGAAAAAAAAGGCTGAGATGTAGACAGTGCTGACCTAGCATGCTCAAGACGTAGGTTCAGTCTACACACACACACACAGATGTTCACAACCTGAATCCTAAAAGTGACAGAAAATGGGGAAAAATGAGGTATCATTGGAGAAAGACTCTTTCTCAAAAGTAGAAGAACAAAAGTCTTCAAGTTGAACATGTTCTTCAAGGATTTTCAATGTGGGATTTGAACAAGGATTGAAAAAAAAAGAGAAGATTTTACAAATTTTTGTAAATTTCAGATTTCTAAAGCTAATGAGCAGCCTCATGCAGACACCAAATCACATTATACAAACATTATATATGAACAGATTATGAATACTTGAAAAAGTATTCAACACCCTTGAGCCATCAGGAAAATACAAATTACAACTGTTTTGATGGCTGGGCAAATGGTTCAGTAAGCAAAGAGCTTGCCATGTTAGCATGGGGACCTAAGTTTGACCCTCAGCATACACATAAAAAGCTTGGTATGCTTGCTATGTCTGTAACCCCAGCACTGAGGGGAGCAGAGACAGACGATCACTGGCCAGGCAGGCCAGCCAGAAAACAGGAAGCTCCAGGTTTAGTGAGAAACTGTCGCAGGGAGCTAAGGCAGAAGAGCAATAGAGGAAGACATCCAGCATCTTTTTCTGGCCTCCACTAGTACATATAACACAGAGCCACACCTAAAAAATTTAATAATGTTTTGAAAAAGTAAACAAAGGTGTTAAACTGTAGAGGGCATTATCTATAGCACATATAGAAGAGGAAATCTAAATGCTCAATAAACATTTTAAAGATTTTTTTTTAATTTTTTTATTAGAGACAGAGGAGAGAGAGAGAGAGAAAGAATGGATGCGCCAGGGCCTCTAGCCACTGCAAACGAACTCCATATGCATGTGCCACCATGTACATCTGGCTTATGTGGGACCTGGAGAATCCAATCAGGGTCCTTAGGCTTCACAGGCATGTGCCTTAACCGCTAAGCCATCTCTCAAACCCCCCCTTTTAAAGATTTTTTATTTTTTATTTATTAGAGACGGGGGGGGGGAGGGAGAGAAGAAGGGAGGAGGAGGAGGAAAGGAGGGTCAATGAACATTTAAAATGATGCCTAATCTCACTAGAAACATAAGTCTCATAATACCAAATACTGATAAAAATGAAGATTAACAGCCATTCTCATGGTTCATGGGGGTGCAAAATTGCACACCAATTATTTGGAATATCTTATAGTCCAGCAATTCTTCTTTCCTATGTTTGCTAAAAAAGTTCTTATGCAAGAAAATGTACATAAAAAAATAAAATTCACAGCTACATCCTTTGTAAGTATAAAAAAAAGAACATGATATATTTGTGCGTAAGAGTAGACTAGTTATGGTATATTTACAACAAGGAAACATCAGAAAGCAGTTAAACTGAATTAACTAGAACTACATGTATAAAGACGTGTAAATGCTAAGAACTAAATTTAGGACAATAGAAGAATGGAAAAAATATAGTAGTCCTAACCATATGCAAAGTCCTTAAGTTGGGTAACAAAACATTTAAGTGTTTCTATGTTATTTTCTCCACAGCTGTGTGGCTAAATACTTCCTAAACAGTCCTTTGAAGGAAAAACATGGTAAAGAAATTATGCATATTTTAATATTCAAAAGATTTATTTTTATAAATCCTGCCCTGTAACCAATCACTTTCTACTCTTAACTTATAGTAGTGACTATTAAAAAAAATACATACTCTGTAACTGATGTTACACTTTCCTGTCCATAAGGTCCAACTGGATCATCCTTGAATTGATCACCTGGAAGCTGAGGTGGTAAAAACTCTATGTCTTTTTTCTTTGGGACTTTGTAGCACTTCCAGGCTACATGAGCTTCATCTTCTTCCAAGTTTACCGCTGCGCCAACATACACAGTAGGTTCTACGGCTTCCTGAAATGGAGGTGGGAAAGACTGGGACAAACTGTCTAGCCTATCTTCCATTGGTTTGGTAGGAACCAAGGGATCTGGTGTTGGCATTTGATAAAAATGCTGACTCTGAGGAGTCGAAGGTGTTTTAGTCACTCCTTCATCAACCACATCACACGGGTGAGGACTAAGTGGGGGTGGTTGAGGTGAATTTGCCATTTCAGTGCCATGCATCTGAGGAGTCTTTGCTACATCATTAGTTCGGATGTTTGAAAATCTCACTTGACTATCTGGAGCAGAGATTACAAGTCTTTGGCTGGCTGAATCTGTGTCCATGCCAATATCATCACTAACAGATACACGATGGTGAAAAGGAGTCAAGGGGCGTTTTTGAGGCTTCTCACTCTTTTCTTGCTTCTCATTGGCCTTGTGCTTAGGAAGTACTTGCTGTTGCTGACCTAAAGATGGCGCCTGTCCTTGTTGTCCAGTACTTCTTGGTTTGAGATTTTTGTGCCTGAAAATTAAAGACAAGTTTAGGATTTAGAGTATCACTGTTATACAAAAGTCACAAACCAACACTCACACACACTTCAGATCATTTGTTTTTCAAATACAATCCTAAAAATAGGATGATCTGAGTCTACAAAGAAGTATACTTCAGTGATAGAAAACAAGAATATGTAGAACAACTCACAAAAGCCAATCACAACCTTTTAATGGCAATGACATACAGTAAATGACCAACCTATACAATCCTGGTATCTTAGCACCTTTTAAAAATATCTTATTTATTTAATTATTTGAAAGACAAAGAGAGAGAGAGAGAGAGAGAGAGAGAGAGAGAGAGAAGGCATGCTAGAGCCTCTAGCCACTATAAGCAAACTCCAGACATGTGTGCCACCTTGTGCATCTGGCTTCATGTGAGTACTGAGGAATCAAACCAGGATCTTTTAGCTTTCCAAGCAAGAGCCTTAACTGTTAAGCCATCTCTCAAGCCCAGTATCCTAGCATCATAATAAATACAGAAGAGTGCTGGAGAGATGGCTTAGCAGTTAAGGCGCTTGCCTATGAAGCCTAAGGATCCAGGTGCAATTGTCCAGTTCCCACATAAGCCAGATGCACAAGGGGATGCATGTGTCTGGTGTTTGTTTGCAGTGGCTAAAGGCCCTGGCACACCCATTCTTTCCCTCCCTCTCTCTCCCCGCCCCCTCTTCCTATCTCAAATAAATAAAATAAATCTTTAAAAATAAACAGGGCTGGAGAGATGGCTTAGCGGTTAAGCGCTTGCCTGTGAAGCCTAAGGACCCCGGTTCGAGGCTCAATTGCCCAGGACCCACGTCAGCCAGGTGCACGTGTCTGGAGTTCATTTGCAGTGGCTGGAAGCCCTGGGGTGCCCATTCTCTCTCTCTCTCTCTGCCTCCTTCTCTCTGTCACTCTCAAATAAGTAAATAAAAATAAACAAAACAATTTTTTAAAAATAAACAAACACAGAAGATTTTAGTTATCTGTATAAGAAGGTTTGAAATTTATTTATATATAAATGCACTGGCACTTCAGAGTTAGTCAATTATGAACTAATGACTTCACAGAACTTAGGCCATTACATACAATCCTGTAACAACTGGCTATGTCAGCATTATCATCAGTCTGAAAAATGCTGAAATTGACTGACTAGTGGGCCAACCTATCTTCTCCCAGAACATAACACTACCAAAAGAATGTGTGCTAGAAAAGGAAATGTTTAAAGTATCTTTTTTCCCACTACAACTTAAAGTGATTCTAAACCAAACAAACTATATACCTAAAAATCTAATAATTTTGTTGGGTTTATCATCTCTTTCAAAATGGGATTTCCAGGGCTGGAGAGATGGCTTAGCTACTAAGGCACTTGCCTGCAAAGCCTAGGACCTAGATTTGATTCTGCAGGTCCCACGTAAGCCCATACGCACAAGGTGGCACATGCGTCTGGAGTTCATTTGCTAGAGGCCCAGGCGTGCCCATTCTCTCTCTCTCCCCCACCCTTGTATCTCAAATAAAAATATTTTTTTAATGAGACTGCCAAACTCACTGATGCATAAATATATCTAAGAAACTATTTCAGAATGGTGAGATATGAAATTTCCACATTCAATATTTGTTAAGAGGGGATTTTTGCTTTTGGGGTTTATTAAGTTAGTTAAGTCACAGCTACCCAGAAATTATCTAAAAGTAGTGGCAAACTGGACATGGTGGCACATATCTTTATTCCCAGCACTTGGGAAGCTAAGGTAGAAGGATCACTATAAATTGCATGCCAGCCTGCAATGAATAAAATGAGACCCTGCCTCAAAAACAAACAAATGCCAGCATATTTTCAAAAAATTATCTGATGAGGGAACATTCTGATTGATCCTTTTGTACAGAGGCAGAGACATCTTACTATATGTATGTGAAAGGTGATCATAAAAGCTATCAGAGAAAACTGGACTTGCATCAAAAGGGTAGAGAAGAAATCAAATCCACCATTACCCAAACATCAAAATCAAAGATACTGCAATAAGATCAATATTCTTCAAGAACACTAAAGTAAATCATTAACAAAAGTAAATAATTAACAAAATAACTGCAATTCAACCCAGTAAAATGCAGAGTTCATCATGACCAAATGGTGTTTATCCCAGGAATATAAGGAAAGAAAACCCAAACTGGGTGTGGTGGCACATGCCTTTAATCCCAGCACTTGGGAGGCAGAGGTAGGAGGATCGCCATGACTTCAATGCACCCTGAGACTACATAGTGAATTCCAGGTCAGCCTGGGCTAGAGTGAGACCCTACCTCGAAAAACCAAAAAGAAAAGAATACCAAGGCTGGAAAAAATAGCTTAGTGGTTAAGGTAGTTGCCTGTAAAACCTAAGGACCTAGATTTGATACTCTAACATGCATCTGGAGGTTCTGGAGCACCCGGTACATACATTTCAGAGGGCAAGCATTCTCCACTGGACTCCACACATGTGCCCATGGAATGTGCACATGTATGCACATACACTATATACACATACAAAGAAAAATTTTTAAAAAGGTTAAGTGACAGTCACATCAGTATTTTTTTTAAAGAGACAATAGCAGCTGTGGGTTGAGGGAGAGATCTCATATCAAGGAAATATGCAGACAAGTGATAGAGAGGCACCCTGAGGTCTCTTCTGGCCTCGATATGCGAGTACACAGAGTGCATGCATCTATACACATGTGTATACACCACACGCATCACAACATACCACACTTACTACACACACACACACACAGACAAAAAATACAAACAAAAAAACCAAAATATACGTCCTTGAAATCCAAAATGATTAAATAAATCATGATACTATCATTCAGTGGAATACTCAATGACAGAAGTTGTTTAAAGCAAATGAAAAAGATCTACAGTGACTAATATATAAAGATCTAGTAAAAACAACTAAGCTGCCTAATACATCACAATAATATACATAAGGGTTAGGGAAGAAACCACTTAAACACAGAAAAACTGGGCTGGGGAGATGGCTCAGAAGTTAAAGGAAGGCAAAGCCTGGGTTCAATTCCCCAGTTCCACAGAAAGTCAGCTGCACAAAGTGGTGCATGTACCTGCAGGTGTTTTCAGTGGCAGGAAGCCCCATCATGCTCATTTTTCTCTCTCTCAAATAAATGAAATAAAAGTTTTTTTTTAATTACAGAAAAACATGTATAAGGATAATTTTTTTTTGGCCGGCGGGGGTTGGGGGGGGGGGTAATAGGGTCTCACTCTAGTCCAGGCTGACCTGGAATTCACTATGTAGTCTCAGGATAGCCTTGAACTCATAGTGATCCTGGGTGCTGGGATTAAAGACATGTGCCACCACATCCAGCAAGGGTAATTAATTTAGTATACCAAATTTCTATATACCTGGGGTGAAATCTCTGGAAATATGAAAGAAAATAACTTTCTTTTAAAAATTCAGTTTACAGCCAGGTGTAGTAGTGCATGCCTTTAATCCTAGCATTTGGGAGGCAGACGTAGGACTGCTGTGAGTTTGAGGCCACCTAAGACTAAACAGTGAATTCTAGGTCAGCCTGAGCTAGAGTGAAACTCTACCTCGAAAAATGAAAAAAAAAAAATTCAGTTTACAGCCTGGCGTGGTGGCACATGCCTTTAATCCCAACACTCAGGAGGCAGAGGTAGGAGGATTGCTGTGAATTTCAAGTCACCTAAGACTACACAGTGAATTCTAGGTCAGCCTGAGCTAGAGTGAGACCGTACTTTAAAAAAAACAATTAATGTAGGGCTTGAAAGATGGCTTAGTAGTTAAGGGGCATGCCTGAAAAGCCAAAGAACTGAGGTTCGATTCCCTAGTATCCATGTAAAGCCAGGTGCACAAGGTGGTGCAAGCATCTAGAATTCATTTGCAGTGGCTAGAGGCCCTGGTGAGCCTATTCTCTCTCTCTCTCTCTCTCTCTCTCTCAAATAAATCAGTTTAAAGATGAATAATGTTCAATGTTTTCCCAAAATGTTTTTTTAATTATTTTTTAAAATATTTTACTTATTTGAGAGAAAGTGGCAGAGAGAGAGAGAGAATGGGCGCACAAATGAACTTCAGACATATGCACATATGCACCACTATGTGCATCTGCTTACATGGGTCCTGGGGAATCAAACCTGGGTCCTTTGGTTTTGCAGGCAAGTGCCTTAACAGCTGTGCCATCTATCCTGCCCATTATTATTTCTTTGAGAGAGAGAGAAAATGGGTGCACCAGGGCCTCTACTGCCAACAAACTCCAGGCACATGTGCCACCTTGACATCTGGCTTACATGGGTTCTGGGAAATCAAACCTGAGTACTTTGGCTTTGCAGGCAAGTACTTAAATGCTAAGCCATCTCTCCTCAAATCATTTTATACAAAATAATTTAATTCCTTTTTTAAAGAAGAATAAAACAGGCTATGAACCAAAAGAAGACCTGCCTGATAGAAAGGTTAATATAGGGCTGGGGAGATGGCTCAGTGGCTAAAGGTGCTTACTATCAAAGCCTGCCATCCTGGGTTCAATTCCCTAGTGCCCATGTACACCAGATGCATAGAATAGCACATGTATCTGGAGTTCATTTGGACTCACAGGAGGTCCTAGTGTGGCTCTCTCATATTCTCTCTCTCTCCTTGCAAATAAATACATTTTTAAAAAGTTAACATAGAGAAAAACTTTTTCTGCAAAGAACCAGACAATAAATATTTTAAACCAAGAGGCCCAGTTTGTGTCCCAACTATAGCCATATGCAGGATTAATGTTTGAGTCAATGATGGGACATAACATATAAAACAATGGACCCCTAACATTTATTAGTTAAGGGCATAACTGTCTTGATTTGTGTAAGTGTAACTTATGTTCTTCACTATGTAAATCACCTAAGTACCTAGAATTTCCCAAAACATATTCCCATTAAGTGACAGAAGACTAGTCAATTCTGCCATTATAGAGTGAAAACACCATAAACAGTATGTAGAAGAGTGGATATTCCAATAAAATTTTATTTATATGTACTTAACTTTAAATTTCATGTAATATTTATATCACAAAATATTTTTTAATTCTTTCAACCACCACCACGCCTGGCAACTTTTTCAACTCTTTAAAAATGTAAAAGCCTGCCGGGCATGGTGGCATATACCTTTAATCACAGCACTTGGGAGACAAGAGGTAGGAGATCACCATGAGTTCGAGGCCAGACTGAGCTAGAGTGAGATCCTACCTTGAAAAAAACAGGAAAAAGCCGGGCATGGTGGCGCACACCTTTAATCCCAGCACTCGGGAGGCAGGGGTAGGAGGATCACGGAGAGTACAAGGCCACTCTGAGACTACATAGCTAATTCCAGGCCAGCCTGGACCAGAGTGAGACCCTACCTCGAAAAAAAAAAAAAAGGAAAAAAAGTGAAAACCAGCCAGGTTATGGTGGTGCATACCTTTAATCCCAGCATGCGAGAGGTAGAAATAGGAGGTGTTTGAGGCCACCCTGAAACTACATAGTGAGTTCCACATCAGCCTGGACTACAGTGAGACCCTACCTCGAAAAATAACAAAACAAAACAACAAAAAAGTAAAAACCATTTTCAGCTCATAGGCCACACAAACCAGGGAGTAGGTTATATTTGACCAAGTAAGTACATAGGTCATGAACCTCTGTTTTTAAATTATGTTCAAGAATACATGTAGGTAACTATTTTAGCATGTGTAATGTGAGCTAAAAATATCCTAATATTAATTAGAATCTACCAACAACAGAGCAAGTTTTTATTCTTCTTCTTCTTCTTTTTTGTTTTGTTTCTGTTTTTCATAGTAGGGTAGTGCTCTAGCCCAAGCTGACCTGGAATTCACTATGTGGTCTCAGCATGGCCTTGAACTCACAGTGATCCTCCTACCTCTGCCTTCCAGGTGGTGGCATTAAAGGCGTGCCCCACCATGCCCGGCCAGAGGCCAGTTTTCAGCAAGGTTGGCAGACTTTTAAAAAGTTACATTGTTTAGGGATGGAGGATAGCTCCATCAGTAAACAGCTTGCCTAGAAAAGTGAATACCTCAGTTTGAGTCCAGTACCCATATATAATAAATAAAATGCTGGGTATAACAGCATATGCCTATAATACCAGTGCTGTTGAGGTGGAGACAGAAGGATTGCTAGAACTTGCTGTCCAACTGATCTAGCCTAACTGGTGAGCTTCATGCCAATGAGAGAACCTGTCTTAAGGGAGACAGACAACATTCCTGAGGATGATACTAGAGGTTGTCCTCTCCTAGCCACATACACACACACACATGTAAATGTACCCATATGGGCTGGAGAGATGGCATAGCAGTTAAGGCGCTTGCCTACAAAGCCTTAGGAGGACCCATGTTCAATTCCCCAGATGCACAAGGTGGTGCATGCATCTGGAGTTCGTTTGCAGTGGCTGGAGGGTCTGTCACATCCACTCTCTCTCCATTTATCTGCCTCTTTCTCTGTCGCTCGCAAACAAAAAAAAAGTTTGTATTTTTAAGCAATTTTAGTCTCTTATAAAAGCATATTTCATGAATCTTATTTTTATCAAGTCACCAATCTTATTTCAGTTGCCAAAAGAATACTGTAAGATATTGCTACACAGGGCTGGAGAGATGGCTTAGCGGTTAAGGCGTTTGCCTGCAAAGCCAAAGGACCTCGGTTCGATTCCCCAGTACCCACGTAAGTCAGATGCACAACATGGCACATGTATCTGGAGTTCGTTTGCAGTGGCTAGAAGCCCTGGTGTGCCCATTCTCTCTCTCTCTCTTTCCCTTTCTCAAATAAATAAATTAAAATAAAATATTTAAAAAAATTGTGACACAAGGGCTGAAGAAATAAATAACTTAGCGGTTAAGGCATTTGCCTGCAAAGCCAAAGGACCCAGGTTCAATTCCCCAGGACCCATGTGTGCCAGATGCACAAAGGAGCTCAAGCATTTGGAGTTCATTTGCACCCATGCTCTCACTCTCTTTTCCTGCCTATTTCTGCTATTTCTGTATCTCTCTCTCAAATAAATAAATAAATAAAAATTAAAGCCAGGCGTGGTGGCACATGCCTTTAATCCCAGCACTTGGGAGGCAGAGGTAGGAGGATCGCCATGAGTTTGAGGCCACCCTGAGACTACATAGTGAATTCCAGGTCAGCCTGAGCTACAGTGAGACCCTACCTTGAAAAAAAAAATTAAAAATTGCTACACAAAACTCAGCCCTACATTTACTATTTTAAAAACTGTGTAAGCCCGGCATGGTGGCACACACCTTTAATCCCATCACTTGTGAGGCTGAGGCATCACTGTGAGTTCAAGGCCAGGTCAAAGTGAATCCAGGTCACCCTGGGCTCCAGTGAGACCCTACTTCAAAAAAAAAAAAGAAAGCAGGGCTAGGAAGGTGGCTTAGCAGTTAAGGCACTTGCCCATGAAGCCTAAGGACTCAGGTTCAATTCACCAGGACTCAGGTAAGCCAGATGCACAGGGTGGCACATACATCTGGAGTTCATTTGCAGTGGCTAGAAGCCCTGATGCACAGCCATTCATTCTCATATTCTGTCTCTCTCTCCCACCCTCCCCTCTCTATATATATATGTCTGTCTCTTTCTCTCAAATAAATAAAATATTTAAAAAAACAAAAGCAAAACTGCATAAGTCATACATCATATCTTTCTAAGAACCCTTCAGGGTAATTTCTCAAGCATAATACAACCACATAAACATATGTGAGCCATGCAGAGTACCATATGACTATAATCTCAGCACAATGGAGGCTGAAGCAAAGGATCATGAGTTCAAGGCCAGCCTGAGCTACAAAGTGAGTCAGTCTCTAAAAATGTGTATATATAAAACATAACCCAGGCAAATTATTTAGCTGCTAAGAAAGCTTTCAGCTGAGTATAGTCATTCACAGCCATAATCCAAGAACTCAGGAGTCTGGGGTATAAGAGCTACCATGAGTTCAAGGGCAGCCTGGGCTAGATGAAACTCTGCCTCAAAAAAAAAAAAAAAAAAAAGAAAGAAAGAAAGAAGGAAAGGGAAAGGAAAAAAACCCTCAGAAACAAATAAACATATGACTTTTAAAAAGTAATAAAAAAAGAAAAGCTTTCATAGCCCATATCTGTTAAGTATGAAAAAATTTAAGACATGTAATTGCATGTACCTTACTAATCAACTTTGAATTACCAGTTTCTTGGGGCTGGGAAAGTGGCTTAGCAGTTCAAGGCACTTGTTTGCAAAGCTGGATGTAAAAAGTGGCTCAAGGGTTGGAGAAATGGCTTAATAGGTGCTTGCTTTTTGATTTGTTTTTCAAGGTAGGGTCTCACTCTAGTCCAGGCTGACCTGGAATTTACTATGTAGTCTTAGGGTAGCCTCGAACTCATGATCATCATACCTCTGCCCCCCAAGTGCTGGGATTAAAGGCGTGTGCCACCATGCCCGGCAAAGGTGCTTGTTTGAAAGCCTGACAGCTTGGGTTTGATTCCCCATTACCCACGTAAAGCCAGATACACAAAGTGGTGCATGCATCTGGAGTTCCTTTGCAGAAGCAAGGGGCCCCAGCACACCTCCCTCCTCCCTACTTGCAAATAAATAATAGATAAAATATATTTTTTTAAATTGCCCCAAAGTGACTAACATTCATTTGCAGAAGCAAGAGGCCCTGGGGTGGCCATATACACATGTGTGTGTGCACATACACACAAGCAAAACAAAAATTTCAGAAAATAAATTTTTAATTACTGATTTTCTCATATTTCCTTCTTTGAAGGAGAAAGGGAAGATGAATGAATTCTAAGCTGGGGTGATAGTTCAGTGGTTAAAGGAGCTTGTTTGCAAAGTCTACTGGCCCAGGGTTCAGTTCCTCAATAATCATATAAAACAAATGCACAACTGAACATGCATGTTCATATACACACACATACACACTCCCCCCCCCCACTCTCTCTCAAATGAATAAAATAGGGCTGGAGAGATGGGGTAGTGGTTAAGGCGTTTGCCTGTGAAAGGACCCAGGTTTGATTCCCCAGTACCCGCATAAGCCACATGCACAAGGTAGCACATGCATCTGGAGTTTGTTTACAGTGGCTAAAGGCCCTGTTGCAACCATTCTCTCCCTCCCTTTGTCTCTCTCTTTCTCCCCACTTCTAGCTCTCTCTCAAATAAATAAAATTAAACTAAAATTTAAAAAAACATTAAACATCAAATAAATAAAATACACACTGTGCTGGCATAAGCAGAATGAGACAAGTGTTTAGTAACACAGCTGTAACACAAATACACGGATAGGTATTTATCAACTGGGAAATTAACTCACCTCAAACAACGACAAGTTGTTTTTTGTGTAGCTTCAACGAAGTCCCAGGATGCTA
This sequence comes from Dipus sagitta, assembly GCA_036346955.1. NCBI lineage: Eukaryota > Metazoa > Chordata > Mammalia > Rodentia > Dipodidae > Dipus > Dipus sagitta. The sequence goes on along the minus strand of CM070778.1, from coordinate 44,263,238 downwards.
TTTTATCAGCTGTGTCTTCCTCACATAGACCACTTGATGTAGTAGAATACTTCCGCCTAAAATTTGAGATAACAAAATTCTTTGGATTCAATAAACTGTTCAGCTAACTTGATTTCAACACTAAAATTAATTTTGAAAAGCTAATGAAGCTAATGTTTTTTGAATCTATTTCATAATCATAATTACCAGAATGCAAGTTTTGTTTTGTGTTGTTTGAAGCAGGGTCCCACGCTGGCCCAGGCTGACCAGAACTCACTCTGTAGCCTGGGCTAGCCTCAAACTCATGGTGATCCTCCTACCTCAGTCTCACAAGTACTGGGATTGAAGGCATTGGCCACCATACCCAACATTCAGAGTGAAATTTTTAGACATCAAAATGGACATACGTACTTATTCTGTATTCTGTTCATATTGCATTCTTGCCAAACTCTATCCACCACATGATTTGCTAATTTTCTGGGTATTTTCCCACCATGGTGGCTAGTGCTGTCAGTGTTGAAGCCATCAGACACTGAAGAAAATTTGACCCACTTCTGGGCAGACTGAGGATCAACTGAAAACAAACAAAAAAGAATATGCTATACAACAATAAAATAGGTGAAAACAATGTGGGAATTATTATTTGTGAAATGACTTACTTTAGGTGTCTGATGAGCTGATTTATATTTTGAGCAAAAAGCACATTACTTTAAATGCAAAAAGCAAAATTTTGAGTAGGAGATATAACTAGATAGTAGTATGCCAATGTTGACTTCATGGTATGAAAGAACAAATAAAAATTATATAGAGGCTGTGAGTACAGCTCAATGGTAGAGAGCTCATTCAGCATGCACTAGACCCTATAGGGTTCAATCCCAGCAAACACACACATATACACACACACACATGTGAGCGTGCATGTATGTGTTAACAGTAGTCTTAATTTTAGAAGGGCACTGAAGGAATGATGGGCTTCATGTCTGTAGCTTTTTGTCAAGTGGTTCAGAAAAAGACCAGTGATGGTGAATGTACCCATATAAAGAAGGTAATGAAACAACGGTTAAGTTTAGGAATTTAGATGAGACAGTACTTTGTACTACACTTACAATATTCAGTAAGTTTTAAACTATTTGAAAGTAAAGTATTTTTTAGGTGCATGAATACTTAGATTAACAGATTTATCACCAAAGCTCATGAAACAGGTTAGTATAATACCTGTCTGGACTTCCTCAGGAGATGTAGGTGGTGTGAGAGTAACTGAAGACATAGCAGGATCTCTTGTGGAAGCAGGCACTTGATGGACCCCCACGCAAGAAGCCGAACAGTGAGAAGATCCCACAGAGCTAGGAGCAGGAATGTCTGATTGAGGGACTAGAACAAAGCATGCTGGGTAGATCATTCGGACACCAGCTGAAAACAAAATACATAGGAAATCAATCACTGTAGTTGTAATGTAAGTAGTTTCATCCAAAAGAATTGCAAAGAAAAAGTGAACATAATGATTTCTATCTATATAAATAAGAGCACTTCTACATATTCATTTAGCCTAAGGCATTTCTTTTTCCTTTCATTATTTTTTTCAAAGAAAAAACTATTATCAGCTGTTAGTAATGATTACCACTGGTAAGAAAGCATTAGAAGAAAACAGCTTTTACTTTTCATTTTTTCTATCTGTGAAAGTTTGGGGTTCTTAAAAATCTATTTTAAGGGTTGGGCGTGGTGGCACATGCCTTTAATCCCAGCACTCGGGAGGCAGAGGCAGGAAGAGCACCGTGAGTTCGAGGCCAACCTGAGACTACATAGTAAATTCCAGGTCAGCCTGATCTAGAGTGAGACCCTACCTCAAAAAACCAAAAATAAATAAATAAAATCTATTTTAGCTGGGTATGATGGCACATGCCTTTAACCCCAGCACTTGGGAGGCAGAGGTTAAGAGGATCACTGTGAGTTTGAGGCCAACCTGAGACTACATAGTGAATTCCAGATCAGCCTGGTCTAGACTGAAACTCTACCTTAAAAAAAAAAAAAAAATCAGGCTGGAGAAAGAGCTTAGCGGTTAAGGTACTTGACTGCAAAGCTCAGGACCCAGGTTTGACTCCCCAGGACCCGCATAAGCCAGATGCACAAGGTGCTGCATGTGTCTGGAGTTTGTTTGCAGTGACTAGAGGCCCTGGTATACCCATTCTCTCCCTCTTTCTCATAATGAAAATAAATTAAAATTAAAAAAATTTTTTTAATCTATTTTAAGCCAGATATAGTGATGCACACCTTTAATCCTAGCACTTGGGAGGCAGAGCTAGGAGGATCCTTATGAGTTAGAGGCTACCCTGAGACTACATAGCGAATTCCAGGTCAGCCTAGGATAGAGTTGAGACCCTACCTCAAAAAAAAAAATCTATTTTAATATATTTGAATAACTATAATGTGTTTTTTAAAATATTTATTTAAAAGACAGAAAGGTCACACCAGGGCCTCTAGATGCTGCAAACGAACTCCAGATGCATGCCCTCCCCCTCTTGTGCATTTGGTTTATGTGGGTCCTGTGGAATTAAACCTGGGTCCTTTGGTTTTGCAGGCAAGTGCCTTAACCACTAAGCCATCTCTCCATCCTATTATGTGCTTTACATTTCAAAAATCAGTATTACTTATGTTGTATATTTGTGAGTGTGTGTGTGGAGGTCAAAGGACAACTTTGTGGTGTCTGGGCTCTACCTTCTTTGAGACAGGGTCTCTTGCCACTGCAAATGAACTGCTAGACAGTGGGAACTGACAAGCTGGCAAACAAGCTTTGTATTCTCCTGGCTCTGCTTCCCATTGTCATAGGCGTACTGGGATCACAGATGCATGCACCACTTTGCATCTGGCTTTATATAGGTACTGAGAAATTGAACCTAGACTGGCAGGTTTTGCAAGCCAAGTGCCTCTAACCCACTGTACCATGTTTTAGATTTTGAATTGTAATCTACAAAACCATTTTCTGTTTTCTTCTGTATGTCTCTATTTTAATGTGTTTAAGTTTGCATTCTGTTTCTGGTTTTTGTCTTAACTATTCTGGTAATGATGTGTTTAGTGAAACTGAACACTAGTAATCTTTATAAAAACAAACAAAATGGGCTGGAGAGGTGGCTCAGCAATTAAGGAGCTTGCCTACAAAGGCTGAGGAACCATATCCCAGTACTCATGTAAAGACAGATGCACAAGGTGGCACATGTGTCTAGAGGCCCTAGTGTGCCCATTCTCATTCTCTCTGTGAGAGAGAGAGAGAGAGAGAGAGAGAGAATCTCTGCTTGCAAATAAATAAATAAAGAAAATATTGTTAAAAACAAAACAGGCATAGTGGCACACATTGATAATCCTAGCACTCAGGAGGTTAAGGCAAGAAGATCATGAGTTTAGGGCCAGCCTGAGTTACAGAGCTGAGTTCAAGGCTAGCCTGCACCACATAGCAAAACCCTGTCTCAAAAGAAAAAAAAAATCCAAAGCACAAATGAGGCAATCTTTATCTATAACTGTATCATTAGATTTCATTAGCTACAATAACATAGATTCTAATCCCGATTATAGTCAATTATATATTTTCCATGCCTCCTATGTCTCCTAAAGTAGAGTGGGTCTATGTCTTTACTCACTTGGCTATGTCACTTATTCTGAAATCTAAGTGCATATAACATATGCCACATCTTAAAAGATTCAAATGTGTTTGCAGTAACAGTGCAACCGGCTCTTTTACATTAAGTCTTGTGCTATGACACTCACAGATACAGGTAAGCTATGTTAACCAGGGTCTTTGAATGTGAAGGCATATGGAATGGGCTAATCTAAAAAGAGCTGATTTAGGCAAAACACACCAAAGCCAGTTCTTTTTTTTTCCTTTTTGGTTTATCGAGGTAGAGTCTTGCTCTAGCCCAGGCTGACCTGGAATTCACTATGTAGTCTCAGGCTGGCTTCAAACTCAAGGTGATCCTCCTACCTCTGCTTCCCCAGTGCTAGGATTAAAGGCCTGCGCCACCACGCCCAGCCCCAAAGCCACTTCTTTGGATCATTTTTTGTTACTGGAGGTGAGACTTTTTTAACTAAGTGTTCAAACACTGTACATAATACAAGTTGCCAACTCTCCATGCACAATTTCATTCACAATTATTCTTGTCTCATCTTTAGTATGTGTTCCTCTAAATACAGTATGTTTCCCTATCTTAATAACTTTGTCTTGACAATTTGACTAGCCATGTCTAATGTAATGTGACCAAATACAACACACACTGCATCCCAGTCCATATTCTAAATACACTTACATAGTTAGGCTTCGCCCTATTATCCCTCTGTTCTCTTAAGAACAGTGTGCCCCAGATACTGGGTACTTCTTTAACCTAGATTGCAGAATGAGGAGATATGTGGGGCCATCACAGCTGCAGCCATTATGTAATGTGAACAGAAAATGTGCAAGAAATAGATGTTTGGTGATAAATGTCAATGGAATCATTTGTTATTCAGCCAAATCTAACAGTCATGGATTTTCCCCTTAGTGTTAATATTCAGAATCCATACCAACAAGAACTTCTACTGCAGCTAAAGAATCATCTTCCCAATCCATATCTTCTGGTTTTTCTTCGGACATCTCCTTCAAGCAACAGGAAATAGGGTAGAACTGTTTCCATTCACCAATCAATTTTTTTGTAGCTGAATCAGACATCTTGAATGCCTGTCCTGTGAGAGTGCCGTTTAATCCAAATGGGCTTAAGATAACTAGAAACACAGAGAAATATCAAATAAGTAGACTGTTACATCAAATAAAATCATATTGAACAGTGCTATGAGAAATTCTGCAAGTCTAATACATAGGAAATCTACAATAATTCCAAGAAAACTTATTATATTTCATTAATGCAAAGACAAAGTACTAAGATGATGAAATTTGAGCCAACCCCAGATTCAGAAAGGGATTAGAATCTCAATACGGACTAGAGATGTTTGTATATGCTTCAATTTACCTTTTCTCCCACTAAGGAAAAGCAACTTGAACAAAATCTACATAGATATATAAACCTAAATAGTTATGAAGTATTGCCACATAAATTTAAAAAAAAAAACTAGGCTTAAAACCAAGCTAGAAATATACTTCAGGTAAAACATTTCCTTTTGAGGTCAATCATTTTCATGGTATAAATGATATCAAAAGTCCCACAGGTAGCTATGTTAAAAATGTCTTATGACTTGCCATAGAAGATGACCTTGAAAGCATTAACACATACATCTGCCACAAGATACTTAACAAAAGATACTAAAATCTTAACATTCACATTCAATTATTTTTAAAATAATAACATTAAAATACTCATTTTGTCAATACTTTAATGAATAAGGTAAAACTGCAAACTTTAATAAGAATCCTGAAATAGCAATGAAAGATCAGACAACTATGCCAATAAATAATCTACCTTGAAATGGGCTATTGGACTGCTGAGCAAGGGTGACATGCTCTTCACTGAGAAGATACACGGGTTGGTGTTGGTTAATTTCCACACTGGTACAAACATTGCTGTCTCCATGCAAGAAAAAGGTGAAAGAGCAGGACAAGTGTTCACTAATAAAGAAGAAAGAGTTTGATTTTAGCGGTTTTTTTTTTTTTTTTTTTTTTGCTTTTTGTCCTTTTCCTCCCCCTCCTCAGATAGGGTCTCACATATCTCAGACTGGCCTCAAATTCATAATGTAGTCAAGAATCACATTTAACTCCTGACCCTCCTGCCTCTACTTCCTGATGCTGAGATTATAATCATGTACTACCATTCCCTGATTTTGCAGTGCTGGGACTCAAACCCAGCCCTTCATACATGCTTGTTAGGCACTCTACCAAGTGAGCTAAATCCCCAGCCCAACTTATTTTTCTCTATTAAGAAGAAAATGGATACTGGCTCTTTACCCTTGAAATTTCTTCTCACCTGAAGGAAAAACAGTCATGGATATGAGCAAAGATTTGGCTTTTAAAAAAAAAAGTTTTTCACAACACAGTAACAGACAAACTTAAGTAGATAACGAGTTAAACAAGTCAGGTCTATTCACATATATAATTATTATATACTCACAAAAATAAGGGAGGGGACTAATGGAAAGTAGATTATCAAAATAGTATGAACTCAAGGGGCCGGGTGTGGTGGCGCACCCATTTAATCCCAGCACTTGGGAGGCAGAGGTAGGAGGATTGCCATGAATTCGAGGCTACCCAAAAATGACATAGTGAATTCAAGGTCAGCCTGAGCTAGAGAGAGACCCTACCTCAAAAAAAAAAAAAAAAGTATGAACTCAGTTTTTTATGGAGAAAAAAATATTTTCAGGCTGGTAACAGAATGGTCAAAAAAAATTTTTTTTTGTTTTTCGTGGTAAGGTCTCACTCTAGCTCAGGCTGACCTGGAACTTTTTCGCTGTAGTTCCAGGCTGGCCTTTAACTCATAGGGATCCTCCTATCTCTGCCTCCCAAGTGCTGGGATTAAAGGTGTGCGCCACCATGCATGGCTCACAGGTTTTATTTAAATATTTTATTTTTATTTATTTATTTATTTATTTGACAGAGAAAGAGGGAGAGAGAGAGAGAGAGAATGGGCGTGCCAGGGCTTCCAGCCACTGCAAATGAACTCCAGACACATGCACCCCCTTGTGCATCTGGCTAACGTGGGTCCTGGGGAATAGAACCTGGGTCCTTTGTCTCCAGCCCTAAAGCAAATTTTTTTATAGTAAAGGGGAAATTAAAAATAAAAACTGTGGGCTGGAGGGATGGCTTAACAGTTAAGGAGCTTGCCTGCAAAGCCAAAGGACCCAGGTTCAATTCCCCAGTACCCACATTAAGCCAGATGCACAAAGTGGCGCACGCATCTGGAATTTGTTTGCAGTGGCTAGAGAGGCCCTGGCACACCCATTCTCTCTATCTGCCCCTCTCTCTCTCTCTCAAATAAATAAATAGTGAACACACACACACTCTTTAATAGTTCTGAATTTGGGCCATATCTCTCCCAAACTGATGCAATTATTTTAAAGTAAAATGATGAGTCTTACAGTTGACGGTATGCATACCAGAACAGAATGTGAGATAGTATATCAGGAAATTTAAGTGCGTATGGACATGCATATTGGATAATAAAAATTCCCAGGAAGCTGGCACATGTATTATTGAAGCAAAACATAGAAAGGTCAGGTAGCAGACAAGGGAATGAGACTGTATCCTAAGGAGAATCCACCTTTTTTTATTTATTCTTTTACACACATTATCTTAAGAATCCACCTTAAAGAACCAGTTTCTTAAAATATGACCATTAATCAACTAAAACACTTACATAATGGGCTGGAGTGATGGCTCAGTGGTTAAGGAATTTGCACATAAAGTCTAATGGCTTGAGTTCAATGACACAGTACCCACAAAAAGCCAGATGCACAAGGTGGTCCATGCATCTGGAATTCATTTATAGCGGGAGGCTCTGGTGCAGCCATATCCTCCCTCCGTCCATCACTTTCTCTCCCTCCCTTTCCTAGTAGTGCACGTCTTTAATCCCAGCACTCAGGAGGCAGAGGTACGAGAATTACTGTGAGTCTGAGGCCACCCTGAGACTACATAGTGAATTCCAGGCTGAAAGACCCTATCTCAAAAAAAAAAAGAAATGAAACGAAAAATGAAAGCTAGAAAAAAACTGGAGAGATTTTTCTCTTATAGTCAACAAATAATTTCTAACATTGATAGAACAAGAAACTGAAGCCTGATATTAAAGTTACAGAAATAACTGACGGAAGTTGTTATTAAGTGATTTGCAATATTAACTATTTGTTCTCTTCCTTATCCCTTCTCACTACAGCACTTGTTTAAAATTTTGTTTTTTAACTATTTATTTGACAGAGAGAGAGAGAGGAGGAGGAGACGGCAGATAGAAAAAGAATGGGCACACGAGGGTCTCCAGCCACTGCAAACAAACTCCAGATGCATGCACAACCCTGTGCATCTGGCTTATGTGGGTACTGCGGAAGTGAACTTGGGTCCTTAGACTTTGCAGGCAAGCCTGTCTTCCACAATAATTAATCAGTAGACAATGTCTGAAGTTTATAACTTGAGGATCAGAGATGTAAGATCTCTGGAGTTATGGCAGAGGAACTAAACAAAAACACTAAAAGTAAAGCCTAGCTACTTCTGGAAATGGGACAGGATATTTGAACAGGGACTTTTTTAAAAGGGCCATTGTGGCTGGGTGTGGTGGCACACACCTATAATCCTAGCACTCAGGAGGCAAAGGTAGGAGGATCGCCAGAAGTTCAAGGCCACCCTGAGACTACATAGTGAGTTCCAAGTCAGTCTGGGCAAGTGAGACCCTACCTTGAAAAAAAGGGGGGGCTGGAAGGAGGGCTTAGCAGTTAAGACACTTGCCTGCAAAGCCAAAGGACCTCGGTTTGATTCCCCAATACCTATGTAAGCCAGATGCACAAGGGGGCATGTGCATCTGGAGTTCATTTGTAGCACCTGGAGGCCCTGGTGTACCCATTCTCTCTCTCTGTCTCTCCCACTCTCTGTGAAATAAACAAACAAATAAATAAAAAGCTATTCTACTCTACTTGTATTAAAATAAGTTTTTAAAATTTATTAATATTATTATTTGTTTTTTCAAGGTAGGGTCTCACTCTAGCCCAGGCTGACCTGGAGTTCACTATGTAGGATCAGGGTGGCCTCAAACTCACAGTAATCTTCCTACCTCTGCCTCCCAAGTGATGAGATTAGAGGTGTGGGCCACCACACCTGGCAAAATAAGTTTTTTTTTTTTAATTTTGAATTCTACCCATTAGTCAATGATTATTCTTATTACAGCCCCCAAAAGGTTTGTTTATGGTTCTTGCTGTTTTTCAGACAGGGTCTTGCTACATAGCCCGTGATGGTCTCAACTTCCAAACACACTCCCCCTTGAAATTCCCAAGTACTGGGATTACAAGTATGTGGCAGCATGCCCAGCCCAGTTTTTGTTCTTACGTAATAATCTATGCAGTAACATTCTAAAATTTGTAAACAACTACAAAGACAGTATAGGGACCCAGGCATGATAGCACACACCTTTAATTGGGTTATAGAGTGAATTCCAGGTCAGTCTGGGCTAGAGTGAGACCCTGCTTCAAAAATAACCACAGTATAAAGAGTTCCCACAGCCCTTCACTCAGTTTTCCCTACTGTTAAGTATCCTCAATAATCATGCTGCATTTGTTTTGTTGTTATTATTGTTACTATTGTTGTTGTTTGCTAGGTAGGGTCTCACTCTAGCCCCAAGCTGACCTGAAACTCATTCTGTAGTTCCAGGGTAGTCTCAGACTCACAGCGATTCTCCTACCTCTGCCTCTCAAGTACTGGAATTAAAGGTGTGCCCCTTCATACCTGATCCATGCTGCTTGACAGTAACATTTAACTGTTAATTAACTACAGACTTTATTTGGATTTTCTACTTAAACTTTTGTTTCAGGATACAATCCAAGATACTACCTTGTATTTAATCAGTAAGTTGTTCTCTTTCTTTCCTTTTTTGAGGCAGGGTCTTATTCTAGCCCAGGTTGATCTCAAACTCACACTGATCTTCCTATCTCAGCCTCCTGAATGCTGGGATTACAGGCATGAGCCACAATGCTCAACAAATTAATAATTTTTATATATACATATTTTCTTTATTTGCAAAGAAAGAGAGAATGAATGAATGAATGGATATGGACATACCGGGGCCTCTATCTGCTGCATACCAACTCCAGATACATACACCACTTTATGCATCTGGCTTTATGTGGGTTACTGGGGAATTGAGCCCAGGTCATTAGACTTTGTAGACAAGTACTTTAACTTCTGAGCTATCTCTCCAGCCCACTGGGTTTTTTTTTTTTTTTTTTTTTTTTTTTTTTTTTTTTTTTGAGGTAGGGTCTCACTCTAGCTCAGGCTGGCCTGAAATTCACTATGTAGTGTCAGGGTGGCCTCAAACTCACAATGATGCTCCTACCTCTGCCTCCCAAGTGCTGGGATTAAAGGTGTGTGCAACCATGCCCAGCTGGTAAATTTTCAATAAAGAAAAAAATTAGGCTTGTTGCTCCTCTGATCAGTGCTAATCCCATCGGATAGGAATAGGTATTGGCTGAAGAATTACAAAAAACTCTTAAGACTATAGGGGATAAAGCCTCACACAACCATTGAGTCATCAAGTGAAAATAGGTAAAGAAACTGTTAATATTCCTGACAGCTGTCCATCCCTTAAAAAGATCATTGCTATTCTTCATTTAAAGCAAGAAACTCATCCTTATTACAACTAGTATTGCGACCTGATTATTTTCCAGCAATAGTAAGGTATGTGTATTATAAAGAAGATAATGACCACAAGCTATTTCCAAATACTCAAAACACATACACATAGGTAATAGAATTATACACTAAGTAATATTATATTCGTCTCTTTATGCACTCTATTCTAAGCCAGTAAGTGAAAGCAAGTGTAATTCATTCATTCAATTATTTTGGGTGAAGCACATGGCACTGTACTAGCCATGCTTTTTTTTTTTTTTCTTTTGAAAAACCACATCCTTTTTTTTTAGAAGGTTTTTTTCTTTTTAAATATTTATTTTTATTTATTTATTTGACAGAAAGAGAGAGAGAGAATGGGTGTGAGAGGGTCTCCAGCCACCACAATCGCACTCCAGACACTTGACCCCCTTGTGCATCTGGCTAATGTGGGTCCTGGGGAATCAAACCAGGGTCCTTTGGCTTTGCAGCCAAACGCCTTAACCACTAAGCCATCCATTTACACACATGTGTGCCAGGGTCTCAAGACCAATGCAAACATCATCAGATGCCTGCACCCAACTTTATGAAGGTAGCTGAGGAACTGAACACTAGCAGAAAGGCTTTGCAAGTAAGTGCCTTTAACCTTACTACTTGAGCCATTTCCCAAGTCACAATGAGAATGTTGTACCAAAAAGAACCTACATACTAAAAGTAACTTTTTTTTGTTTGATTTTTCAAGATAGGGTCTCACTCTAGCCCAGGCTGACCTGGAATTCACTATGTCGTCTCAGGGTGGCCTTGAACTCACAGCGATCCTCCTACCTCTGCAAGAATAACAATTTTAATTCTTAAAAGGAAAACAACAAAATGTAGGCATCATCACTGAAGCTGTTGTGTTGCCCTATGGTGCCTTATATCAATACACTTCCAAAATTCATGAGTTCCTCTATCATCTCTTGCTGGTCTGATGTAATAATTCCTTTCTCAGGCTTGAGGAGATGGCTGAGCAATGAGGACCTAAACTCAATCTCTAGCAGCCACTGAAAAAAGCCAGGTGTGGCCATGCATGCTTGTAACCCCAATTCTTAGTGAACCAGACACAGGAGAATTAGCGGAACTCACTGTTCGGCCAGTCTGACCTCAAACAAGCAATTCCAGGTTCACTGACAGATTCTACTTCAAGGAAACAGCACAAAAGAGCAACATAGGAGGATATCCAATGTTCTACTCTGGCTCTGCAAATGTGGGTACAAAGCACATGTACATACAGGTACATATACACATCACACCACACACAGGACACCCACAAAATAAGTAATTCCCTTCTCCCTCACACTTAAACATTATTAGGTCTTTCTGCCTTCAGTGTTTCTATATACCTAATCTATCAAATTAATCAATCTTACCTACCTATCAATCTAATCTATCAATCCTGTCTGTCTAACTGAAAGAGAGAATTGGCATGTCAAGAGCCTCCCTGCCACTGCACACTGACTCATGCTGGCTGTAAGTGGGCACTGGGGGACCCAGACCATCAGGCTTTGCAAGCAAGCACTAAGCCATTTCTACAGCCTGGTTTTGGTTTATTGTATTTTTATTTTTTATTGTTGTTGTTTTGAACTCAAACTCTATAGACTCCTTCATGTCAAAAGGTTCCTTCTAAGTAAGCATTTCAGAGGACTCTATACTACCCCCAGATTCCTCTTCCAGGATTTGTTTTGGCTAGTGGAATGAACACCATCATGTATTCACATTGTTCAATTTGCTTATTCTCACAATGGTCCAGAAAGCAATTTCCAGGAGTAATTTGTTTTTACTGTTCTCTTATCTCTGCTCCTAATTAATTGCTAGTGGTTCTAGCTCTTGAAATCTGTCATTTGTTGAATTCTCTCTCTGTGTCTCCCTCCCTCTCTCTCTTTCCCTCCCCCCCCGGGGGGTGTTTAATTTGTTAGCATGTTTTGTTTGTTCAGTTTTTTGTGACAGTGTCTTGCTATGTAGCAAAGACTGGCTAAGGCCAGCCTCAAACTCTGGAACATGCTGCCTTACTTAGCCTCTCCAGTGTTGGGATTATAGGCATGTACCACAACACCTGACTTCTAGATCTTTTTAAGGCCTGAGTAATTATTAAAATCTCCCACGCTACCTCCTTGCCTTACATTGCTGCCAGGGATCTTTCTAAAAATGAATTGTGATCATGTAACTAGAAAGTAGCTCCTCAATATGTTCAGGAGTAAATCCACAAACAGCAGGACAGCACTTTATGCCCCTTAGAATCTGATCCTTGCCAAACTCTCTAAAAGGGGATACCTAACCCACCGAGAACTTTTTATTTGCCACACACTTATCCTCATGTCTTAATCACCCAAAACTCTTATTAATTCCCTGCCAATTTATAAATACCTTCAAAGGAATTCAAGCTTTAGTATCTGTGTAAGATTTAGTTCTTGGCCCTGATTCTTCACCTCCTTTCCAATAAAAAGGATAAAAAAATTTTTAAAGCGTAAAATCTGCCATACTAACAATTCAGCAGTACTGTTAAACATGGTTGCACTGTTATGAAATAATTCCAAAACTTTTTCATCTTGCAAATCTTTAACTCTACATCCATTTTATAAAACAATTTTCCTTTTCTACATCTCTTCAGTTCCTCATAACCACCATTTCTGCTTTTTTTGGTTTCTATGAATGTGATTACTTATGTATACCTCAAATAGGTAGGATCACACTTTCATGTCTTTGTGCAATTGGCTTATTTCACTTAGAATAATGTCCCATTCTGTAGGCTGCATTACAAATCTGTTGACTATCCTATGATGAACAAACTAAAAAAATATATTTTATTTGTTCGAGACTGAGAGAAAGAGACAGACAGAAAGAGTGTGTTCGAGCACGCCAAAGCCTCCTGCCACTGTAAATGAACTCCAGATGCATGCCCTACTTTGTGCATCTGGCTCTATGTGGGTACTGAGAAGGAAACAACCCAGGCCGTCAGGATTTGCAAGCAAATGTCTTTAACCACTGAGCCATCTCTCAAGCCCCTGATGAACAACTTTCTAAGCTTGATGTCCTACTTGTCTATTTCTGGGTTTTCTGCTTGTGCTTTTGGTCTTACATCCAAGAAATCACTGCTAACTATAAGTGATTAAGATTTTTCCATTTTTCTTTCAAGATAATGCTAGCATCCTTTGTTAAAACACCAAACATGGGGCTGGAGAGATGGCTTAGCGGATAAGCGCTTGCCTGTGAAGCCTAAGGACCCCGGTTCGAGGCTCAATTCCCCAGGACCCACGTTAGCCAGATGCACAAGGGGGCGCACGCATCTGGAGTTCATTTACAGAGGCTGAAAGCTCTGGCATGCCCATTCTCTCTCTCTCTCTCTTTCTGCCTCCTTCTCTCTGCTGCTGTCAAATAAATAAACAAAAAAAAAATTAAAAAAAAAAAAACACCAAACATAACCAGGTGTGGGGGCCCAGTACTCCAGAACCATGCTTGTATTTACTTTTCTAAATGAAGTATAACACAATATACACAATTAATTGTATTACTTATAAGAATGCATTTAGGGCTGGAGAGATGGCTCAGTGGATAAGAACATTTGCTGCGCAAACACGAGGGCCTCAGAAGGCCTAAGACAGCCCAGGTTCAATTCCCTAGCACACATTATAAAGCGAGGTATGGCCACACGCATCTGTAATCCCAGTTCTGTGTGGGGCAGAGAATAGAGTATCACTGGAACTCCCTGACTGAAAATAGTGGCTCCAAAATGACTGAGAAACTCCATTCTCAAGGAAACAGGTAGATGAACAAAAATAAGAGGGCACCACACATCTGTACACATACATGCATAAACCATACATCACATCATACCACAGACTACATATGTGCAAAAAAACAATAATTCATATAAAACCATATTGTGCTTTTAAGTGTCCTCTGTTCTGACACAATATTATTACTAAGGTTGAATGCAAAGCATATAAATACTTAATTTTTTTCCCACTTTTTCATACTCTAAACCAGGCTGACCAGGAATTCACTATGTAGTCTCAGGCTCGCTCAAACACACAGCAATCCTTCTACCTCAGCCTCTACCCTCCAGAGTGCTAGAATTAAAGGTGTGCACCACCATGCCTGGCCATAATTTTAAAATAGTATTTTTGTATTAACAAGCCACCAATATTTAATTTCTGAAATACATGTCTGTCACGTCCATTAATATTTTTGGCAGACAAATTTTCAAAGCATTTTTTTTTCTCTTAACTATAAAAGCAAAGGATAAGGGCTGGAGAGATGGCTTAGTGGCTAAGGCATTGTCTACAAAGCCAAAGGATCCCAGTTCAATTCTCCAGGACCCACATTAGCCAGATGCACAAGGGGGCGCACGTGTTTGGAGTTCGTCTACAGTGGCTGGAGGCCCTGGTGCGCCCATTCTCTCTTTCTCTCTCTCTCTCTGCCACTTTCTCTCTCAAATAAACAAATAATATAGAAAATATTTTTTTAAAAAAAAAGCAAAGGGCCGGGCGTGGTGGCGCACGCCTTTAATCCCAGCACTAGGGAGGCAGAGGTAGGAGGATTGCCGTGATTTCAAGGCCAGCCTGAGAATACACAGTGAATTCCAGGTCAGCCTGGGCTAGAGTGAGACCCTACCTCGAAAAAAAAAACAACAACAACAACAACAAAAAAGCAAAGGATAAGAGAGTCTACAAATAAGACAATGCTAAAACTTTAAAGACTATACCAGCTAAAGTGACTGTATTTTTCAAGATAGCAAGCATTTTACAGGCTTACCTGACAACTTTTCAACACTACAGCACATCTTGGTAAAGGTGGCAATTTAAAAAGGGGGGGAAAGGGACTAAAGGAAAACATTAAAAATACAGGTACCAAAGAATTTACCTTGTTTTTGTTTTATTAACTGATATTTTGAGACAGTTTCCATTACCTTAAGTTGACCTAACACTTCCTAATTAGCAAGGCTGACAAATTCCTGGTCCTCTTGCCTCAACTTCTCAAGTGCTGGGATTACAAGTGTGCAATATCAGGACCAGCAGAAGGTATGTATTAAAAAAGATACTCAAGAACACCTTATAATGTAGATGAATTATAATCTGATTAATTTTATGGAACAAGTATGCCACAGAAATGATCGCAATGCTTCTTAGCAACTGAATAGCAAATGCTCCAACGTGTATGTTAACTACTTCCACGAATATCTGCAAGTACAAGCACCAAGTTGAAAACTATCTCATGTTATTTAGCTCTAAGAGACTAGGAGACCTGAATTTTAGAACCTCATATCTATTCTTCCTTTAATCAGTATAGTTCTTTAGAATACTGCTTTCCACTCTTGTCATTTCATGCAAGAAATATTAAGAGAATAAAAATATACTCAAAATGGGATTTTTCACATGACAAAAAATATGCTTTAAAAACCTAGTTTCCTATAGAGTATTATTATATAGAAAATGTTAAAAATACATTGTTGGGTATGCTGGCATCCCACTTGGGAGGCTAAGACAAGAGGATTTACATTCAAGGTTAGGCTGGGTTACCAAGCCAGCCTCATTGACTTAGTGAGATCCTATTTGAAAATAAAATAGGGAGAGGTAAAAAATGGAAAGGTAGCTCTGTGGTTAAGTGTCCTTCCTGCACAAGCATAAGGACCTTTTAAAACTACCTAAGTGTGAATTTCCCAAATCCACATTTCAGCATGTCTATAGCCCTGGCCATTCAGAGAGCAGACTTGGAAGTGGCTGAAGCTCACAAGGAAAAAGAAAACAGCTGGCTCCAGGATCACTACCAGACCCTAGCTCCATAATGATGAGCAAATGGGTGGCAGCAGTGGAGTGGGGTACCCAACTTTCCATTCTGGCAATTGTAGACAAACCCAAGGCACTGCATTCACACATATTCGTGCACCCCCCGACACACACACACGCACATGCAAAAAAATCAAATAAAATAAGATTTTTTTAAAGGATGAGCTATGTAACTCAGTATTAGAGAACTTAAGAGCTATGGAGATGGCTCAGCATATAAGAGCATTTGCCACACAAGCAGGAGGAGGGTCCGAGTTCAGGTCTCCAGAAACCATGTAAAAAACTGTGTGTGGCCACCCTAGTCCTATGGGGGATGGGGAGTGAAGACTGTTATTTTCCCTGGGACTCACTGCTCAGTCAGTATGACTGAAAATGTCAGCTCCAGGTTTACCAAGAGACTTCATCTCTATGCAGTCTCAGGCTGGCCTCAAAACTCACAGCGATCCTCCTACCCCTGCTGGGATTAAAGGCATGTACCACCACACCCAGCTGAGAGACTCCATCTCAAAGAAACAACACACAAGAGCAGCAAAGAAGCACACTTAACATTTTCCTCTGACTTCCACATGTGTGTGCAGTTAAGGCACTTGCCTACAAAGCCCAAGGACCCAGGTTCGATTCCTCAGGACCCACATAAGCCAGATGCATGAGGTGGCACATATGTCTGGAGTTCATTTGCAGCAGCTAGTGGCCCTGGTGCACCCATTTTCTCCCTCTCTGTCTCTCTCTTTGTCCAATAAATAAATAAAAATAAAATATTAAAAAATAAGATGGGTGCTATGAAAGACATCTATAATCCCAACACACCTACTATGATGATGATAAGGGAGGCAGAGACAAAAGAATCTCCCAGAAGCTTGCAGACTAGCTAACCTGATAAACAGTGTGATATTCAAGATCCTGCCTCAAACAAGGTGAGAGGTGAGAAACAACACCCAAAGTCATCTTCTGACCTCCACAAGCACATCCACCTCAAATACATCCAAAGTCACACAGGGGATCACACACACTCAGAAACTTGCACAGCATGGAACAGGTTTTAATCCCCATTACTATTTAAAAAAAGAGCCTGGTGTGGTGGTGCACACCTTTAATCCCAGCATTCGGAGGCAGAGGTAGGAGGATCACCGTGAGTTCAAGGCCACCCTGAGACTACATAGTTAATTCCAGGTCACCCTGAGCCAGAGTGAAACTCTACCTCGAAAAACCAGAGAAAAAAAAAAAAAGCCATGAAGGTTATTTCTTAACTTCTCCAACAACAGCCCAGATGTTCAATGGCTATTTAACTAGAAAATAAGAAAAAAAAAATTGGCATTCTGATGTAAAGTGATAAAGTTGACTGTAAGGAGTCTTTGTTCTCAATTCTCACCGTTAATCTGCAATACCATACTTGCCAGCAGTTCCCAATTCCTGCAGTTTATGATTAAAGAAAATCCATCACCTCCCATATTGCTAGCAAATAGCTAGTGTGATCTTACTGTATATTGGAAAATTACTCCTATTACTGAGAGTCATGTATTTTTAAAAACAATACTGTAGTCACAGAACATTACAGAAGAAGAATTTTAGGTCAATACTTGCATATTAAATTCAGAATGACTTTTCTTTCAGGGACAATTGTTACACACATGTGCCACATTATACATCAGACTCTATGTGGGTACTGGGGAATTGAAACCAAGCCATAAGGCTTTGCAAACATGCACCATTAACCACTGAGCATCTTTCTAGTCCAAGAAATATTATTATTTATAACATCATTCCATGAACCATTCTTAGTGCTTAGCACTAAAAAGAATAAAGTTGAAACAAGTACTTGTAACTACAATGACAAACCAAGGAACTGTTAGCTCCCATAAAGGGTTGCACAGAGTATCAACTCTGTTCCGGGAGCACACACTCCAACACAAAAACATACAGATGAAGCACAATTTTAGAGATGAAACCTGAACAACATTGTGTTATAGATTATTTCTAAGGCCGAAAGAATGAATGAATGAATGAGAGAGGAAGACAGAAAGAAAGAAATAAAGAAAGAGGAACGGGAAGGGGAAGAAAAGAGAAGAGAAGCTTTAAATCAAAGTTAGTTGCTCTATGGCTAGACATAGTAGTGCACGCCTATAATCCCACCATTTGGGAGACAAACATAGGGGGTGAAGAATTAAGAGACTGCATAAAGGAAGGGGAAAGAAGGGTTAATCAAAATCTGAAAGGGTATGAATAAGCCATATGGAAACCTACTTCTTTGGACAATGGCGCACCCAGAAGCCATCGATTGTTATCTTCAGTGCGACTGTCATCTTCAGTGTGAGGTGGGATACCTTCCAGGGTTGTTGGACAGGGGGGTCCCTGATGCCACCAAAACATTACAGGCCATTGCCAAGGCTCTTGGTTTCCCACCAGAAATATATGGCAAAACCCTATTTCTGAAGACTCCACATGCTTGGGCTACAAGATCACTGAGAAACCAAGCTGGAGCTGAGTTGAAAACCTCCTCCCTGTAGACCAGCTGACAGCTGGAAAAAGCTATGCTGCATACAGCCCTATGGGAGACAGAAGTCATCAGTAGAGATAAACAATAGTGGACACTCCAAACCTTAAGTTTGGCCCGCCAGCCCAAATGAGCCAATGAGTGCAAAATGACATGTCTGTTATGGAAGAAACCAACTGCTCTCTAATTAGTGGAGGCTGCTCCATGGGAGGGAATACATGCCTGATACTGAAAACCTAGTCAAAAGCCTAAGACTAGGTCATGAGCCCTAGGGGTGTAATGTCTGCTGGTGTCTGGCTAAATGCATATTATGATCACCAAACTGCCCTATAAGTACTTTTCTTAATGTTCATAACCAAATATTAATGCTACTCTCACTTTTGGTTAAAGAAGCTTCTCTTTTCAGATGGCAGTGACCTCTGGGATGACTCAAAAGGCACCGGAGTGCTTAAAAGAAGTGACAGAAGAGTATTCAACACTGAAACATCTCTATCACACCTTCCAAGGCTCAGGCTCCATTGCGGAAGAGGTGGCAGAAAGAAGGTAAAAGCCAAAGGAAGGGTAGGACTGCTTAAAATGCACTCTTCCAGACACAAAATGGCCTGGATATCCATGACTTTGTAGTGCCTGGTACTACCTACACAAGACCCTCATAATACGAGGAAAAGATGACATCAAAAGAAAAGAGAGACTAATTGAGAGAGTGAGGGAATATGATAGAGAGTGGATTTGTGAAAGAGAAAGTGGGGGATGGGAGGGAATTATGACGGTTTATTGTCTATAATTATGGAAGCTGTTAATAAAGTAAAATAAAATATTTTCTTAAGTCAGCCCAGGATATATAGTGAGACTTCAATCTCAAAAAGAGAAAGAGAGAGAGAGAGAGAGAGAAAGAGAGAGAGAAGCTAAACTAACCTGAAAGTAAAATAAGGTTAGCTATTCTAATAATAGTTTTTTTGTTTTTTTTTTTTTGAGGAGACTTTGACCAAGTAGCTCAGGCTGGCCTTGAATTTGCTATGTAGCACAGGTTGGCCTCAAAATCAAAATGTTCATGCTTCCACTTCCCAAGTGCTGAGATTATAGGCTTACAGGTATGTACCTTGATAACCAGCTTGTCAAAGTAACATGGTTCAATGAATGGATGCCCCCTCCCCCAACACATGGGACTAGAGATTAGAAGTATCATATTTATTCTAGTTTTTACATTTGTATTAGGGAGCTACAGAAACATGATCTCCCATTTTGTTGGAAGAGAGTATGAAACACAGAGAACTTGAATGACTGGTCTTAAAAATCAAGGACTGGGAACTGGACGTGGTAGCACACACCTTTAATCCCAGTACTTGGGAGGCAGAGGTAGGAGGACTGTTGTGAGTTCCAGGTCAGCCTGAGAAAAATATAATAATTTTTTTTTAAATCCAGGACTGGGGATGTAGCTCAATGGTAGAACACTTGCCAGGAATGTGTGAGTCCCTGGGTTTAATAACAACACTCACAATAAGAACAAATTTACAAGGAAATGTTGATTAAAAAAAAAATAATCTACACTGGAATCTTGCTGGAGCTGAGCTGATAACCTCCTCCATGTAGACCAGCTCACAGAAATTTGGAAAAAGCCGTGTTGCATGCAGTTCAATGGGAGAGAGAGAAATCACCAGTGAAGATACTCAACAGTGGACACGGCAAGCCTTATATTTTGCCAGCCAGGCCAAATGAGCCAACAGGTGCAATAGTGGCACGTCTGTTATGGTGGAAACCAACTGCCCTCTAATTGGACTGAAGGCCCGCTGTATGGGAGAGAATACATCCCTGATACTGAAAACCTACAACAGGGGTAGCCATGAGCCCTAGGAGTGTAACATCTGTGCTGTCTGGCTAAATGTATATACTATGCTCATCAAACTGCCCAGTAAGCACTTCTCTTAATGTTCATACCCATATATTAATGCTACTCTCACTTTTGGTTAGAGAAGCTTCTCTTTTCAGGTGGCAGTGACCTTGAGATGACTCAGAAGGCATCATGATGCTAAGAAGAAGTTACAGAGGAGTGCTCAGCACTGCAATATGTCAATCACACCTTCCATGGCTCAGGATCCATTGCGGAAGAGGTGGTGGAAAGAATGTAAGAGCCAAAGGAAGGGTGGGCCTCCTTACAACATGCTCCTCCAGACACAAAGTAGCCTGGATATCCATGACCTCACAGTGCCTGACATTACCCACACAAGACCATCATAATAGGAGGAAAAAGATCATGACATTAAAATAAAAAAGAGACTGATTGAGATGGGGAGAGGATATGATGGAGGAGTGGAGTTTCAAAAGGGAAAGTGGGGGGAAGAAGGACATTACCATGGGATATTGTTTACAATAATGGAAGTTGTTAATAAAAAAATAAATTAATTTTAAAAAAATAACCTAAATTGGATTGCAGAGAAGGCTCAGCAGTTAAGGTGGTTGTCTTTAAAGCCTAAGGACCCAGGTTCTATTCCCCAGTACTCACATAAAGGCAGATGCACAAAGTGGTACATGCATCTGAAGTTCATTTGGAGTGGCTAGAGACCCTGGCATGCCCATTCTCTTAATCTGTCCTAAATAAATATTTAAAAAAAAAAAAAAAAAACCTAAGTATCCAGGCATGGTGGTGCATGTCTTTAATCCCAGCACTTGGGAGGCAGAGGTAGGAGGATTGCCTTGAGTTCGAGGCCACCCTGAGACTATATAGTGAATTGCAGGTCAGCCTGGGCTAGAGTGAGATCTTACCTCAAAAAAAAACCAAAAAACCCTACGTCATCTAAAAAAATTAAAACTAGGTAAAAGACTTAAGGTATTTCCCCAAAATAACATAAAAAGGTCAAGGAAAAATTATGCTCAGGGACTGGGGAGACAGCTCAGCAGTCAAAGGTGCTTGCTTGCAAAGCCTGATGGCCTAGTGTTCAATTCCTTATCACCCACGTAAAAGCTGGATACAAAGTGGCAAATGCAGTTGTGTTCCCACCTCCCCCATGACAATGGAACTTAGGTAGAATCCTAAGAATGAGAAGTTTGCAGGACAACTAGCCTGACAATCCTTTGCAGTCTGCAGCTCTTTTGTAGCAGCCAGAGATCCTGTTTCAAAGAAGGTGAAGTGCAGACACCTCAAAATTGTCCTCTGCCCTCCACACAGGCACCATGGCACATAATTGCATACATACACAGCACCTGACACCAACAAAAACATCTATTGTTAAAAAAAAAAAAAGGTAAATAGGAGCCAAGCGTGATGTTCCAGCACTCAGGAGGCAGAGGTAGGAGGATCGCCATGAGTTTGAGGCCACCCTAAGACTACATAGTGAATTCCAGGTCAGTGTGGTGGTGCACACCTTTAATCCCAGCACTTGGGAGGAAGAGGTAGGAGGACTGCTGTGAGTTCGAGGGCACCTTGAGACTACATAGTAACTTCCAGGTCAGCCTGGAGACCCTACCTCGAAAAACCAAAAAAAAAAAAAAAAAAAGAAAGAAAAAAAAAGAGAAAGAAATCCTCTCACATGCTACAACCATAGATAAACCTTGAAGATATGTCATATGAAATGAGTCAACACAAAAGGACAAATATCATACAATTATATTTAGGAGGTACCAAGGACACTCAAAATTCATAGAGACAGAAAAGGAGAAACGTCGAGTTGTTGTTTTAAGAATAAATTTACAGTTCAAGATGAAAAGGTTCTGGAGATACTAGTAGTGATGGATGCACAGCAATGCAAATGAATGTAATGTTAGTGAACTGTACATTGAAATGACCAATTAGTATACATATATATATAAATAATATATATAAAATATATATAAATAATATATATATAAACTTTAAAAGCTTTAGTAATTTTAACTCCAAATTATTTTTATTCCATAAATTCAACTGTTCTCAAACTTATATATAATGCAATTTTTTTCTTCAAACTTCTAAAGCCTACTTGTTGACATTCCTACTACTGAGACTACCACTGATACATCTATCTGTGTGCGCACTGGTGCATGCAAGGATAACCTCTGGCGACATGCCTTAGGAATAGTGTTTACCTGTATTCTGAGATAGGATCTCTCATTGGCTTAGAGCTCACCAATTAGGCTAGATAGACTAGCTGGTATCTATCTCTCCAGCACCGGGATTACAAATGCGCCACCAAAGTCAGCCCTTATTTTTTCCTTTTTTGACACAGGATCTCATGTAGCACAGGCTGACCTCAAACTAATTATGTAGCCACGGATGAACTTCTGATCCTCTTGCCTCTAACTCACTAGCGCAGTGGTGCAGGGGATGGCACCGAGGGCTTCATGTGTGCTACACAAGCACTATGCAAAATGAGCTATAGTCCAGGCATCACTAATTTTTTGAAAGTCTCAGATGATTTCCACATTTAGACAATTGGGAACCACATTAATCTATATTTCCATAGCCTTCAAAGTATGCTTACCTATGAATCTTCTATAAATTTCTATATACTTAGTGAACTCATTACTTGACATTGTATGGTAAAGAACCCTTGGAAAACATTATTATTATTTTGGTTTACAGCTTCAAGTCTTCTATAAGGGTCTCTTTTTGTCAAGTATTCTGGTGGTACTTTTACTACTACTTTAATTTTTTGTTTGTTTGTTTATTTTTATTTATTTGAGAGTGACAGAGAGAGAGAGAAAGAGGCAGAGAGCGAGAGAGAGAATGGGTGCGCCAGGGCTTCCAGCCATTGCAAACAACTCCAGACGCATGCGCCCCCTTGTGCATCTGGCTAATGTGGGTCCTGGGGAATCAAGCCTTGAACTGGGGTCCTTAGGCTTCACAGGCAAGAGCTTAACCGCAAAGCCATCTCTCCAGCCCTTACTACTACTTTAAAATGACTTAAATGTATGAGATACAATGGACTGTGTACAAGGTTCACAACCTGTCTCCTATTTTTCACGCATTGTAACCCATCTCCAACCCATAGTAGTTGTACCAGTTTGTCTGCAGTTTAGTTTTATTACTTGTAAAGCTGAAAAAAATTAATAGGCTGTTATGCTGGGCATGGTGGAGCACACCTTTAATCCCAGCACTCAGGAGGCAGAGGTAGAAGGATCACTGAGTTCCAGGCCACTCTGAGACTACATAGTGAATCCAGGTCAGCCTGGACTACAGTGAAACCCTACCTTGAAAAAACAAAACAAACAAAAAGGCTGTTGTAATAATTCCACGAATACTATTAAATCCTAATTCTAAACAGTTCCTGGCCAGTTCTATTTAAGCAATGATTTCTGACTTTTTTCTCCCCTTCAGAAAAAAAAAAAAAAAATCCAATTTCATTCTAATCTAAAAGTGAGTTGAAGCCAGGCATGGTGGTGCACGCCTTTAATCCCAGCACTCGGAGGCACAGGTAGGAGGATTTCTATGAGTTTGGGGCCACCCTGAGACTACATAGTAAATTCCAGGTCAGCCTGGGCTAAAGAGAGACCCTACCTCAAAAAAACAACTAGGCATGGTGATGCACATCCTTAATCCCAGCACTTGGGAGGCAAAGGTAGGAGGATCACTGTGAGTTTGAGGCCAGCCTGAGATTACATAATGAATTCCAGGACAGCCTGGACTAGAGTGAGACCCTACTTTAAAAAAACAAAGAAACAAACAAAAAAAAAAAAAATGAGAGTTGAAGCCAGGTGTGGTGGCGCACGCCTTTAATCCCAGCACTCAGGAGGCAGAGATAGCAGGATCACCACGAGTTCGAAGCCACCCTGAGACTACATAGTGAATTCCAGGTCAGCCTGAGCTAGAATGAGATCCCCTACCTCGGGGGGAGGGGGAGTGAGAGTTGAAAAAGATCTATATGACTCAACAATAAGAATCATAATAAAAAATGAGGGTAAGACGAGTTCAATGGACAGAGAGGAAAAAAAAAAAGGCTTTGACATTCAATTTTTCTCACAAATACTCCTGGAGAGCTGGTGAGATGGCTCCATGGTTAGGACATTTGCCTGCAAAGGCTAAGGACCTGGATGTGATTCCCCAATACCCTTGTAAAGCCAGGTGCACAAAGTGGTACATGCATCTGGGAGAGTGTTCACAGTGGTTAGACCCCTAGCACGGCTATTCTCTCTTTCTCTATCAAATGAATAAGTAAACCAAAATACAAAAAATACTCCTGGAACCGATGAAAATGCTGAAAACTAATCATGCAAATCCTAATGGTCCAAGCACCACAGAAAAATGTCACAGGACATAAGTATTGTATCATCACTTACAATTTCATAACTGGGCTGGAGAGACGGCTTAGCGGTTACAGTGTTTGCCTGCAAAGCCAAAGGACCCAGGTTCGATTTCCCAGGACCCACGTAAGCCAGATGCACAAGAGAAACATGCGTCTGGAGTTCATTTGCAGTGGCTGGAGGCCCTGACATGCACCCCCCTCCCATAAATAAAATTTAAAAATAAAAATAATAAAAAGATTTCATAATTATCTTAATTGCAGGCATTAAGAACAAACCAATATAGAAGCATTACAGAGGGAAAAAAGAATGTTAAGTGTGAAGTAGCTAAGTTTAAGTTGCAAATAGTGGGTACCTTGACCTAGGCATGGAGTTCTCCTATCTTTAAGTCACAAATTACACTTACAATTTAGTACACTATCATACCATGAAGGCTCATAGACTATAAAGTATTAGGTATCATAATAAACACTATCAAGTTCAGTTAGACTTAAAGCCCTAGAATCATGTTATTAGCCCACCACCATGTAATTATGACTTAAAATGTAGCCAGTGCAAATTAAGACATACTCTAAGGACAAAATGCACACTAGGTTTCAAAAACCAGTCCAAAAAAGTAAACTATTTAATAACTCTTGTAGAGTTAATTACATACTAAAATATTATTTTAGGTATATTAGACTAAATAAAATCTACTGTCAAAATTAATTTCACCTCATCTAGTTGCTTTTTGCTTATTTTTTTTTCCTCTTGGACATAAGGTTTCGCCATGTAACCCAAGGTAGACTTCTTACTATGTTGCCCAGGCTGGACATGAACTTGTAATCCTCTTGCATTATCCAGCCAAGTGCTAAGAGTAGAAGCATGGACCAAGCCTACCTTTTTTTTTCTACCTTTAACAGTCTAGTAGAAAATTTAAAACTACCTATGTAGCTC
This sequence comes from Dipus sagitta, assembly GCA_036346955.1. Taxonomy (NCBI): domain Eukaryota; kingdom Metazoa; phylum Chordata; class Mammalia; order Rodentia; family Dipodidae; genus Dipus; species Dipus sagitta. Next base: position 44,237,530 of record CM070778.1, on the reverse strand, counting down.
ACATCATATTTCTTTAAGCTACCCTAGAAAACAAGAGAGGAAACAACAGTAGAGCCATAGTTCATGCTTGGGGCTAGACAGATAGCTTAGCAGTTAAGGCATTATCCTACAAAGCCTAAGGATCCAGGTTCAATTCCCCAGTACCCACATAAGCCAGATACACAAGGTGGCACATGTGTCTGGAGTTTGTTTGCTGTGGCTAGAGGCCCTGGCACACCCATTCTCTGTCTCTCTTCTCTCTCTCCTTGCAAATAAATACTTTCAAAATTAAAAAAAAAATAGTTTATGCTTGTAATCCAAGCACTGGGGAGGCTGAGGGCAGGAGGATCTTGAATTTGAGGCCAGCCTGGGCTCCATAGTGAGTTCAAAGTCAGCCTGAGCTACATAAATATGAAACTGTCACAAAACACAATAGCAGGCAAGCATGGTGGGGCACACCTTTAAGTCCTAGCACTCAAGAGGCAGAGAGGTAGGAGGACTGCCATGAGTTCAAGGCCACCCTGAAACTATATAGTGAATTCCAGGTCAGCCTGGGCAACAGCAAGACTCTACCTCAAAAAGAGAAAAGAAAAATCAAAACTCAACAAGAAAAATAGCAGTAACTTCTTTACAATTTTAGGTTTTCAGAGGTAGTGAAAGACACTTCCAAAGGACATCTTAAACCTCTTAATTCATTTCAGCAGTTAATTACCTTTACAGTTTAGGGATCCTTTATATGAATTCTAACTGTATCACTAGTAGTTTATTCAATTTATTCTCTTCTCTTATTTCAGTCTCTGAAAACCATTAAACTGACAAATTACCTACATGTAAATCCAGACTTCTGGAGGATGAGAATCTCAACCAGCTATGCTGGTACATGCCTGCAATCCTAGTTACTCCAGAAGCCACTGGAATATTCTAAGTTTAATGCCCACGTAGGCAACTTAGGGAAATAAAACCAAATTTTTGGCTTTGTCATGTCTACTACTGGAGATGTAACTCAGTGAATGAAACACCTGTCTAATATGTTAGGCCCTGGATTGATTAGATCCCTAGTAAAGCAATACCGAGAGGAGGGGGGAGGGGAAGGGGGAGGGAAGGGGAAGGAAGGAAGAAGGGAAAGGAAAAGAGGAAAGGGAAAGGAGAAGAGGGAAGGGGAGGGAAAGGGAGGGGAGGGGAGGGGAGGGCAGGGGAGAGAGAGAGGCAAGACCTGTAATCAACCCCTGCACACAGGAGGCTGAGACAAGAGGACTGTGAAATTCAGGCAGGTGTGAGCTTGGCTTTATAGCAGAAACCTTGTTTTACAAAGGAAAGAGAGGGAGCTGGAGAAATGGCTTTGCAGTCAAGGCATTTGCCTGCAAAGCCAAAGGACCTCAGTTCGATTCCCCAGGACCCACATAAGCCAGATGGACAAAGCTGCACATATGTCTGGAGTTCATTTACAGTGGCTGGAGGCCCTGGGGTGCCCATTCTCTCTCTCACTCTCTGTCTGTCTCTTTCTCTCTCATACTCTCTCAAATAAATAAATAAATAAATATTCTTTTTAAAAAGGAAGAGGGCTGGAGAGATGGCTTAGCAGTTAAGCGCTTGCCTGTGAAGCCTAAGGACCCCAGTTTGAGGCACAATTCCCCAGGACCCACATTAGCCAGATGCAAAAGGGGACGCATATGTCTAGAGTTTGTTTGCAGTGGCTGTAGGCCCTGGTGCACCCATTCTCTCTTTCCCTATCTGCCCCTTTTTCTCTCTGTCACTCTCAAATAAACAAATAAAAATAAACTAAAACTTTTTTTAAAAGAAAAGGAAAAAGAGGGCTGGAGAGATGGCTTAGTGGTTAAGGCAGTTGCCTGTGAAGCCAAAGGACCCAGAGTCAATTCCCCCGGACCCACGTAAGCCAGATGCACAAGGGGCACCTGCGTCTGGAGTTTGTTTGCAGTGGCTACAGGCCCTGGTGTGCCTATTCTCTTTCTGTCTCTCTTCTATCTCTCTCTCTCTGCTTGCAAATGAATAAATTTTTAAAAAAACTTTAGAGAAAGAAAAAAAAAAGAGAGCTGGAGAGATGTCTTAGCAGTTCAGGCGCTTGCCTGCGAAGCCTAAGGACCCATGTTCTACTCTCCAGACCCCAAGTAAGCCAGACACACAAAGGTGAGGCAAGCACAAGGTGGCACAGACGTCTGGAGATTAACTATAGTGGCTGAGGTCCTGGCATGCTAATTCTGTCTCTCATAAAATTAAATAAAATAAAATAAAAGGAAAGAAAAGAAAAGAAAGAAAAGGAAAAGAAAAAGACAGTAAGAAAAGGTAGGAAATATTTTCTGTTCAGGTCGAGTTAGTCAATATAGTCAGAATATAAATATTCATTCTTTCTCCTCCTTCTTTTTTTTTTTTTTTTTTTTTTTTTGAGGTAGGGTCTCACTCTAGCCCAGGCTGACCTGGAATTCACTATGGAGTCTCAGGGTGGCCTCGAACTCACAACAATCCTCCTACTTCTGCCTCCTGACTGCTGGGATTAAAGGCATGTGCCACCACGCCCAGCTATAATGTAAATATTCTTCCTTTGAAACTGTAATCTTTTTTTTTTTAAGTTTTTCAAATTTATTTATTAGAGACAGAGAGAGAAAGAGAAACAGACAATGGGTGCACCAGGGCCTCTAGCCACTGCAAATATACTCCAGGCGCTTGCACCACCACGTGCATCTGGCTTACATGGGACCTGGAGAATAGAACCTGGGTCCTTAGGCTTCACAGGTTTCACATAACTGCTAAGCCATCTCTCCAGCCCAACAACTGTAATCTTCTTATACACATATTTTTTTTACAGGTGTGTGTGGGGGGGTGCTAGGGTCTCTTGCAAATGAACACCTGATGCTTATACCATATTGTTTTGGGATCTGATTTTATGTGGGTGCTGGGGAATTTAACCCGAGGCCATCAGGCTTTGCAACCAAACATCTTTAACCACCAAGCCATCTCTCTCTCTCTTTTTAATGCACATGCAGGTTCAGTGTCCCCAATTAAAAGTGAAATATGGTATGTTTTGAAATCTGAAACTTTTTGAGTTCCAGTAGGATTTGAAACAAGCTGTGGTGTTTTAAATGTAAAATGCTCACTATAGGCACGTATGTTGAATACTTAAATCTCCAGCTAGTGGCTCTATTCTGCTTGGGAAGGTTGTGGAATATTTAGGATGTCGAGCCTTGCTGCAGAAAGAGTGTTACTAGAGGCAGACATTAAGGTCGTATCACCTAGCTCCAGGAGCTGCTATTCTTTCTTTCTCTACGCTTCCTGTCTGACTGTGTGAAGATGTGCAGTTGTGACACTAGCTCTCTGCTTCAACCTGCCATGCATTCCCCAGCATGACGAAACGTCCTCTCAGAAACGTAAGCCAGATTCAACTGTTTTCCTTTTATAAGCTACTTCTGGTCAGGTGTTTGTTCATCACAACAATGAGAAGTCACTGATATACTAGCATTTAGCTTTTTTCTTGATAAAAGTCAATTTTGTACAATACTTCACTAATGATTCAAAATAGCATTAAAACATTTCTAGTAATAAACCACAAATTTAATTTAGCCTCCCTCCTAAATACATCAGCTGTAAACACTAGTATATAATAACTTGATTACATTACAAGTAGAATTTGTGAAAATCTACAAATGAAAGTAGTAATTTCTCTCTATATTGTTCCAATTTTAGCATATTGCTGCCAAAGTAAGCACAAAAGTAGTATTACTGGCAGCCAATTAAGAAAGGTTTTTTTTTGTTTTCTTTTGTTTTTTTTTTTTTAAGAGCTTGACATGGTGGCACACACCTTTAATCTCAAACTGAGGTAGGAGGATCGATTTGAGTTTGAGACCAGCCTGGGTTACATGAATTCCAGGTCAGCCTGGCCTAATTTGAGAGTCTACCTCTAAGACAAAAAAAGAAAAAGTTTTTCATAAGAAAACTAAAGGTAATCCCAGTACATACATGACTGAATGATCACATTCATTACCTCTACACACTCATGAAACTCTGTATGTAATATAGTAAAAGGCAGGAATAGGACAAAGAGAATGGAAGAAGTGACAATAGAAAAGACAATCATACCATTGGAGGAGTCAGCAAAAGCAAAAGAGTTTAACTGATTGGTAAATAAAGGCTAAGGCGTTAAGACACAAACCAAACCACCAAAACATGAAAAAGCTCAGAAGCTCACAACATGGGTTATATACCTGAATGCACATATATAGAGACTCCTAGGTTAGTTCTATAATTTTTAAAATTTTTTATTTATTTATTTGAGAGAGATAGAAAGAGAGGAAGAGAGAGAAAGAGAATGGGTGCACTGGGGCCTTCAGCCACTGCAAACGAACTTGTGCATCTGGCTTACGTGGGTCCTGGGAAATCGAACCTGGGTCCTTTGGCTTTGCATGCAAGCGCCTTAACCACTAAGCCATCCTTCCAGCCCTAGTTCTGTAATTTCTTCACTGTGAAGTTCATTCTCAACTAGTTCAAACACAGGTACTCAGTACTCCGATACACTTATGCTAAGGTGATGTACTGAAAGATGGAATTGAACCTAGCTGGCAGTCATCAGTGTACTGCACATGATTTTAGTAAATTTAAAAAAAAATGGAATCCATCCACTAAAAAAACTGAAACAAGAGGAATTAAGTAAAAATCTAAACCCTAAGGGACTACTCGCAACTTCCAGTAATCTAAGAGAAAATGACTGCTAACCCTAAATTCCAGAGTCGGGCATGGTGGCAAACACCTTTAATCCCAGCCCTCGGAAGGCAGAGGTAGATGGATCACAGAGAGTTCAAGGCCACCCAGAGACTACATAATGAATTCCAGGTCAGCCTGGGCTAGAGTGAGACCCTACCTCGAAAAAAATATATATATCAACTATATTGGTACATAAAAAGATAATACACATTCAGGATCCCAAAGTGAAACAACTGGTGAGTGAACACCACCAAAATAAAAAACAGTAACAATAGTAAGAGAAAAGTTGAAATCTAGGAAGAGATCCAGCATGCTCAAAAGACAAAGGGAAGTCCCAAGGTTACCAATGTAAAATATGCCTATCAAACAACTAATCAAAACTGCATTAAATATAAAGGATTCCAGCTGGGTGTGGTGGTGCACACCTTTATCCCAGCACTTGGGAGGCAGAGGTAGGAGGATCACCATGAGTTCGAGGCCACCCTGAGACTACATAGTGAATTCCAGGTCAGCCTGGACCAGAGTGAGAACCTACCTCAAAAAAACAAAAAAATAAAATAAAATAAAGGATTCTAATTAGGGGCTGGGAAGATGACTCAGCAGTTAAAGGCGTTTGCTTGCAAAAATTCTCTAACACCCATGTAAAGCCACACATGCAAAATGGACTGGCAGTTCAAAGGCAAGAAACCCCATCTCAGAGACAGTGGAACACCTTAAAGTTGCTTTAACTGTCACCCAAGTGCCGTGTGCACACACACAAATAAATAAAAATTTTAAATAATAAAAGTTTCCAATAGAAATATTAATGAGGAAGAGGGAAGAAAGTAATACATTACATAACGTTGATGTAGCTAGAAAGGAGAGCAGTCTAGGAATAAAATATCAACAGGCAACATAAATAGATATCAGCAAACTTTCTCTACAAAGACCAAGTTGAAGGCTACAAAGATGTTAAAGGCGCTTGCTTGCAAAGCCTGCCAGCCCAGGTCCAATTCCCCAGAACCTACACAGAACCAGATGCACAAAGTGGTGCGTGCCTCGGGAGTTCATTTCCAACAGCAAAAGGCCCTGGTACACCCATTCTCCCTTCCTTCCTATCTCTTTCTTTCACTTCTTGCAAATAAGTAAATAAAAATATTTTTCAAAAAGATCCAGTTATATATTTCAGGCTAAGTATTTTTGGTTTTACAGGCCATCTGTTTCTGATGTAAGTATTCAATGCTGTTATACTGATCTGAACACTTTTAAGATGAACTGAGCGATGCTACTCTGAACTCAGCAATGCTATTCTGCGGATGTATTAAATGTATTTGTTTTATAGTACTGAGGATAAAATATAGGGACTCACACACTAGGCACACTAGGCAAGTACTCTACAACTGACCTATACCCCCAGCTCTTAAACGCATTATTTAAAAATTCTGATTTATTTACATGTGTGTGTGTGCTCTCTTGCACGCACCAGGGTCTCTTGACAGTGCAAACAAATGGCTATCCAGTTTTGTGGGTAGCTAATGAGTTAACCCAGGCCAGCAGATTTTGCATGCAACCACCTTTACAGGCTGAACTATCAATCATCCAGCCCCCCTAAATGAATTTTTTTCTTTTTTACAAAATATTTCATTTTTATTTATTTGACAGAGAACGAAAGAGAGAAAGAGAGAGAGAGAGAATGGGCATGCCAAGGCCTCCAGCCGCTGCAGACGAACTCCAGACGTGTGCACCCCCTTGTGCATCTGGCTAACATGGGTCCTGGGGAATCAAACCTGGGTCCTCTGGCTTTGCAGGCAAACGTCTTAACCGCTAAGCCACCCCTCCAGCCCCCTAAACAAATTTTTGACATGATATTTTTAACTTATCAGGACATAAACCCATCATAAATAGAAGAGCATCTGTGATAAAACAGAACAATTACAAGAACTGTAATAAGTTATGTGAATATGATCTGTCTCATCACAGCCTTTTGTATGCTCACAATTTTACTTAAAAGAAGCACTTTACAGCTTCCTTTGGCAAAACTTAATTGCCAATATCACCAATCTTATTCTTTGGGACCATTTTTAAGTAAAATAAGGGTTACTTGAACATAAGCCCATGACGACATGCTGTACAAAGGGGTAATTTCAGGTCCAGGACAGAACAATGGGGTACTGCAAAGTTTCATCACACTATTCAGTAAAACTTACAATTTAAAACCTAGGAATTATTTCTGGGAGTTTCCATGTAGTATTTCCAGACCATGGGCACTTGTAGGCAAATGAAAACCACAGGTAACTGAAAATGTAGCTAGGGAGAATTGACTCTAGCATACTTAGTTAAATGCTTATCCAATATTCACATCCTCTTCTAGTATTTATCCCTCCTCCCTTTCTTCTTAAAAGTTTAGAGTGGTAATGCTTCCAAATAAAAGATATTTGCTTCCCTTAGTATAGAAAATGCACACCAAATGTCCAGAAAAGACTCCTGTCTGACCCAGGTGTCACTCCTTATCCTCGCTTCCTGCCTGAACTCTCTGGTCAAGTATGAAGTTCAACACCCACTGAGACCATTAGGATGAAACAAAAGACAAGACATAGCCAAGCAGAAAACACAGGGGAAGGGGGCTAGAGATGGCTCAGTGGTTAACGATGCTTGTTTACAAAGTCTAACAGCCTGGGTTGAATTCCCCAGCAGCCACGTAAAGCCAGATATACAAACTGGGTCGTGTATCTGGAGTTCATTTGCAGTGGCAGGCACACCCATATTCATTCATATTCTCTCTCTCTCTCTCTCTCTCTCTCTCTGCAAATAAATCACAGGCAAGCGCTTAACTGCTAAGCCATCTCTCCAGCCTGCAAGAAATATCTTAAATTTTTTTTTTTTTTTTTTTTTTTTGGAGGTAGGGTCTTGCTCTAGCCCAGGCTGACCTGGAATTTACTGTGTGGTCTCAGGGTGGTCTCGAGCTCACAGTAATCCCCCTACCTCTGCCTCCTAAATGCTGGGATTAAAGGTGTGCACCACCACACCCAGCTATTAAAATGGATTATTTTAAAAAAGAAAGAGTCAGCGGTCAAAGAAAACAGAATACTTTGCCAATTAACCTCCTGACCATGTAAGACAATAGCTTGTTTTAGTACATATTCTCTACAGTCATAAAATTAACAAATATAAAAAAAATCAACTAAGAGCTTACCTTTTATTTATAGGTTTTTCATCCTTTTCATAAGGCTTTACAAACCACTTGCCAATACGTACAAAGTTTCGGTTCATTAAACACCGTTCTAACAGATTGTGAACTGCTTTGAAAAGCAAAGTCCGGCATTCATAGGAAAGTCCATTCTCCCATACTCCATCTTCCTCTTCTAAAAGAGAAATAAAGAGGCAGAAAGCAAATTAATGACACTGTATCTATTCAAAGACAAGCAAGCATGTGACAGCTCAAAGTCTATATTCATAAACTCCTTTACTTCACAATATATTAAGCTATAAACATTTCAATCTCTCCCTGTCTTCTTTTTTTGAGACAAAGTCTGGCTATGTAGCCCAGGTTAGCTTCAAACTCACAGCAAGTTCTCCTAATTTCACCTCTCTAATTACAAGCATGGGCCAACACACTTGGCTTCTACCTTCAATGCATCTCTAAACATCAAGGTATTAGGTTTCAAAGTTATGCCACAAGAAATAAAAGTCCCAAATGCCTGTTTTCTAGTAAACTGCAAAAAACTACTTTTCCAAGTATAAAAATGGCAACAATACCATAAACATTGACTTGGTTTCTGTATCAATGAAAAAAAAATTTGCTTGTGTATCCTGGAAAATATTAAGCATACTATATGATGCCTGGTTCTAAACTAGCTCACTCATTATTTTGTCCTATGTCCTCCAATCATTTAACCTGGAAGGAAAAAAAAAATAACTAGCCAGTTAATAATTAAACTCAAAATCTTTTGTGACCATCAGGGTTCTAGTTCATGACTCAACTACAACACTAAGTGACAAATAAAAACGAAGCTACTAACACCAAGCTTAACCAGCAGTGCATTACCAGCCACCCCAAGTCTCATTTCAACCAAGAATTTCCATGATGATTATTTGGTGTAAGAGGGGAAATTTAAAGACTTACATTTTACTTTATTATTTTATTTATTTATTTGGTTTTTCCAGGTAGGATCTCACTCTAGCCCAGGCTGACCTAGAATTCACTCTGCAGACTCAGAGTGGCCTCGAACTCATAGCAATGCTCTACCTCAGCCTCCCAAGTGTTGGGATTTTTTTTTTGTTTGTTTGTTTGTTTTTTGTTTTTCGAGGTAGGGTCTCACTCTAGCCCAGGCTGACCAGGAATTCACTATGGAGTCTCAGGGTGGTCCTCCTACCTCTGCCTCCCGAGTGCTGGGATTAAAGGCATGCGCCACCACGCCCGGCTAAGTGTTGGGATTTAAAGGCATATGCCACCACTCCTGGCCAAGACTTATATTTTAAATGATGCTTCTGTTATAAGAAGTTTGCTATATTTACTAACTGTATAGAGCTTAGATTTTGCCACTGAATCTATTAGCTTCTCCACGCTAACTTATCAGAAAAAAAATCAGTCATTTTGAGGTAAGTCTGCATGTAACTTAGGAAAAAAAGACTACTTCATATCCATAACAAAGCATCCAGTGAATCTAGCTATAAGTAGTGATTATCACCTTAAAAGCTTAATTTTTATCATCTTTTAGTTCAAACATAATTAAGGCTCTTCTAATATCCTGTATTCCTGTATATAACTTTTTCTTTTTTAAGACAGGATGTCCCTCTGCAGCCCAGCTGGCCTGGGACTAACTATGCAGCCCAGGCTATTCTCAAATTCTCAGCAATTCTCTTGTCTCAGTTTCCCAAATATTGGGAATATAGACTTGAGCTATCCCATCCAGCTATAAACACTTTCCAAATATGCACCATCTCCTGTATGTATGTATGTATGTATGTATGTATGTATGTATCTATCTATCTATCTATCTATCTATCTATCTATCTAATGGGAGAGAAAGGAGGAGAAAGAGACAGAGAGAATGGGCTCACCAGGGCCTATAGCCTCTGCAAACCTTTTAGGTAGACATGTATAAGCAGAGACATGTATTAACAGTGACACACAGTTTATATTCAGAACATATAACCAGTAGAATAAACATTAACTAAAATAACATAATGGCAGTGGACTTTAACTGCACTGGAAATTCTGCCACTACAAAGGTTAATGGTGATTTTATGTTGCTCTTTCAAATGTTTCCTAAATCACTGTCAACTTGCAAAGTAATTAATGTGGTTCTCTAAAACAGATGAACTTTTTTAATAAGTAAATAAATAAATAAATAAATAAACAAGAGGCCAGAGAGATGACATAGCAGTTAATGTGCTTCCCTGTGAAGCCTAAGGACCAGGTTCTATTCACCAGTACCTAAATAAGTAAGATATACAGGTGACACGTGTCTGGAATTCCTTTGCAGTCGCTAGAGGCCCTGGCATGCCCGTTCTCTTTCCACCACTGCCTCTTTCTTCCTCCCCCATCTCGCTCTTCTCTCTCAAATAAATAAGTAAACAAATAATTTTTTCTTTAAAAAAGGAGGTAGAGGGCTGGAGAGATGGCTTAGCAGTTAAGCGCTTGCCTGTGAAGCCTAAGGACCCCGGTTCGAGGCTCGACTCCCCAGGACCCACGTTAGCTAGATGCACACGGGGGTGCATGCGTCTGGAGTTCGTTTGCAGCGGCTGGAGGCCCTGGCGCGCCCATTCTCTCTCTCTCTATCTGCCTCTTTCTCTCTCTGTCTGTCACTCTCAAATAAATAAATAAAATAACAAAAAAAAAAGGAGGTAGACTTTAAGAAATAACATGAAGGACAAAATTAAGTAACTTTTCCTTTCTTTTTTTTTTTTTTTTTTTTTTTTTTTTTTTTTTTTTTTTTGGTTTTTCGAGGTAGGGTCTTTCTCTGGCCCAGGCTGACCTGGAATTCATTATGTAGTCTCAGGCTGGCCTGGAACTCACGGTGATACTACTATCTCTGCCTCCTCCTGAGTGCTGGGATTAAAGGCATGTGCCACTATGCCCGGCAAAGTAAATTTTTATATTTTTTATGTATTTATTAGAAAGAGAATGAGAACACCAGGACTTCCAGCCACTATGAACGTACTCCCAATGCTTGAGCCACCTTGTGTGTCTGGCTTATGTGGGTCCTGTGGAGTCAAACCTGGATCCTTTGGCTTTGCAGGCAAGTGCCTTAATCACTAAGCCCTCCACCCTAAAGTAACTTTTAAGTTTTTTTTTTTTTTTTTTTTTTTTTTGACAGAGAGAATGGGCGTGCCAGAGCCTCTAACCACAGCAAACAACTCCAGACACATGTGCCACGCATCTGGCTTACATGGGTCCTGGGGAATCAAACCGGGGTTCTTAGGCTTCGCAGGCAATCACCTTCACCACTAAGTCATCTCTCCAGCTCCCTAAAGTAACTTTCAGTTTTTATTTTAGAGTGAGAGAGAGAGAGAGAATTGACATGCCAGGGCCTCAGCCACTGCAATTGAACTCCAGATGCTTGCACCACCTTGTGAGTATGTGTGTGACCTTGCACTTGCCTTACCTTGTGGATCTTGCTTACATGGGATCTGGAAAGTCAGACATGGGTCCTTAGGCTCCGCAGGCAAATGCCCTAACTACTGAGCCATCTCTCCAGCCCTAAAGTAACTTTTTATTTAAAGCAGGGTCTCATTCTAGTTGCACATGCGCACAATGTGGAGCATGCATCTGGAGTTCAATTACAGTGGCTGGAAGCCCTGGTGCATCAATTCTTTCTCTGTCATAAAAAATAAAAGTTTATATTAAAAAATAACAAAAACTAAAGTAGCCAGGCATGGTGGTGCATGACTTTAATCCCAGCACTTGGGAGGCAGAGGTAGGAGGATCGCTGTGAGTTTGAGGGCAGCCTGAGACTACACAGTGAATTCCAGGTAAGCCTGGGCTATAGTGAAATCCTACCTTGAAAAAAAAAAAAAAAAGCCGGGCGTGGTGGCGCACGCCTTTAATCCCAGCACTCGGGAGGCAGAGGTAGGAGGATCGCCGTGAGTTCGAGGCCACCCTGAGACTCCATAGTGAATGCCAGGTCAGCCTGGGCTAGAGTGAGACCCTACCTCAAAAAACCAAAAAAAAAAAAAAAAAAAGTATCTCTGACCTATAATTTTCCTCAACTATTAGAATGCAACATATGCTAATGAAGAAGGAATGATTCAAAAATTAGTAAGGAAGAAAATTCTACGGATTTCCTGAAAACATTAAGATGTTTATGGGACTGGAGAGATAACTGAGTGGTTAAGGCACTTTGCCTGCAAAACCTAATGACCACAGTTAGATTCCCCAGTACCCATGTAAAGCCAGATGCACAAAGTAGTACATGCATCTAGAGTTTGTTTGCAATGGCTAGAGGCCCTGGCTCACTCACTCTCTCTCTCCTTGCAAATAAGAAAATAAAAATATTTTTAAAAATTAAGAAGTCCACTCAGTGCTTGTCTTAATAATTATTTCCAGGCTGTATAGATGGCTTATCAGCAAAGGCACTTGCCTGCAAAGCCAAAGGACCCAGGTTCAATTCCCCAGTACCCACATAAGCCATATGCACAAGGTGGTGCATGTGTCTGGAGTTTGTTTGCAGTGACTGAAGGCCCTGGTGTGCCCATTCTCTCTCTCTCTCTGCCCCCCCTCAAAATAAAGTAGATGAATTTTTAAAATTTTTAAATAATTATTTCTTATCCATAGTCCATTAATTCAACAAGTACTACTGTCATAAGTTGGTAACATCATTCACTTGAGGTAAAACAATTTTTAATTTAAAAACAGCCTATGGAGAGATGACTTAGTGGCTAAGCGCATGCCTGTGAAGCCTAAGGACCTTAGTTCGAGACTCGATTCCCCACGACCCAAGTAAGCCATATGCATAAGCAGGTGCATGTATCTGAGAGTTCGTTTGCAGTGGCTGGAGGCCCTGGCACACCCATTCTTTATCTGCCTCTTTCTCTCTCTGTCTGTTGCTCTCAAATAAATAAGATTTAAAAAAAAAAAAAAAAAAAAACAGCCTAGTACAGTCTTTAACTCAAAGATCTAAAAGATACTTTCTTGACCAAAAAAGACTAGACAGAAGAGATATAGTAAATGAAGTCATCACATCACTAAATATGCCTGCCATGTAAAATCCTCAGGAGCTATGATAGAGAACAAACATCATGAATGCTGATTCAGTCTACATTTTTACTTCTCGGGTATCAGTTTTCTGAGTCTTATCATAGTCTAACTTAGGAATATCTTTTAAAGATAATAATATTGGGAGAGGGAATAGTTTTTGCAATAAACATCAATAATAGCAATAAAATTATAAAAATCATAGAGGACACAAAATAAAAATAAACAGGAAACTCTTCTCCTTCAAAGACATACCAGTGAAAATAAAACAATCTTGCTTTATTTTTTTTTATTATTACTATTTTTTTTTTTTTTTTGGTTTTTTGAGGTAGGGTCTCACTCTAGCTCAGGCTGACCTGGAATTCATTATGTAGTCTCAGGGTGGCCTCGAACTCACGGCAATCCTTCTACCTCTGCCTCCCGAGTGCTGGGATTAAAGGCGTGCGCCACCATGCCCGGCACAATCTTGCTTTAAAGCCAATAGTACACTTTAAAGAATCAATCAGTCCCACCCACTAGAAACTTCTGCCTAGATTTTTGCCACCACAAACTTTAAGCCTCTGTCACCCAATATCACAACCACTAAAACAAGGTTTGCCTCAAAACTTAATGTACAAGAAAAAAAGAAAAGAAAAGAAAGAAATTAAACCTGCAACCAGAACACTCTTGTTCCTTAATCCTTGTTCCATAAAAATAAATCAACATGGAGGCTAGGAAGATGGCTCAAGAGTTAAAAGCACTTGCTTGCAAAGTCTGCTGACCCCAGGTTCAATTCCCAAGCCATCCATGTAAGCCAGATGCAAAAAGTGGTGAAAAGTGTCTAGCAATCGTTTGCAGCAGCAACCGCTAAAATGCACACACGCATGCACACAAGTGCATGCACCTGCCCATACCAAAATAAAATTATATTTTTATTTATTTATGTGAGAGCAACAGACAGAAAGGCAGAGAGAGAGAGAGAAAGAGAGAATTGGTGCACCACATCTGGCTTACATGGGTCCTGGAGAATCGAGCCTTGAACTGGGGTCCTTAGGCTTCACAGGCAAGTGCTTAACTGCTAAGCCATCTCTCCAGCCCATAAAATTATATTTTTTAAAAAAATCAAGCCAGGCATGGTGGCGCATTCCTTTAATCCCAGCACTTGGGAGGCAGAGATAGGAGGATTGCAAAGAGTTCGAGGCCACTCTGACACTACATAGGGAATTCCAGGTCAGTCTGGGCTAGAGAGACCCCACCTCAAAAAAAAAAAAAAAAAAAAAAAAAAAAAAACCTCTTCAATCATCTATTCTCCTAGAAACAGAGTTAAAAAAAAAAAACTCATATGCATTTGGCTTTGGAACTCAAGAGATCTTGAACAAATCAGTCAGCACCAATGCTGATTCAAAAATCATCAGGCCTTTGCAAATTACTTTGTGAGATAGTACTGACTACTACTACTACTACTAAAAAATGAGTAACAAGTACACCAAATCAAAGTTGTTTACTAGAACTGGTCTTTATCAATTACAGTAAGATGAGTTCACATTTCTATAATCAACTAAACTAAAAAAAAAAAAAAAAAAGGTGTCCTAAACAAGTGATAAAGAGACACAGAGGGAGACTGAAATTTAACATGCTAGAAATCTGACTAAACTCTTGAGAACTGTCAAAATCATGAAGAACAAAACGTAGGGGGGAGTCTGAGAAACTGTCACAGTCTAGAAGCATGTAAGATGACAACTATTATTATATGGCAACTTAGATAGAATTTGAGGACAAGAAAAGTAAATCAGGTAGAAATAAATAAATCAAAATACTTTAAATAAAATAACACTGCTTAATTTGCTATGAATAATATATCACTCTAATGTAGATGTTAATAATAAAGGAAACTAAGTAAGCATCACACAATAACTTTCTAGAGTCTTTCAACTTTTCTATAAATTTTAAATTAACCTAAAATGAAGATTATTCTAAAAAACCATACATTGTGGTTGAGACAAAGAAGATAAGGGGATTAAGCATATGCCCTGGATGCCTTTGTTACTAAACATTTCAGCTGAAAACATCAACAGTTCTAATCTTGAACAGGCAATGCCCTCCTTCTGTCCCCACCCCTCTTAAAAAGGTGGCCTATTAGCAACAGGATCACAAACATTTCAGTAACAAGGTGTGGTAAGCGCTGAAGCAAAGAGAGGCGCCTGGGAAGAGCAGGCTCAGGCTAAATTAACTAGCTTTTCAGTTACCACCTGGGCCCTTCCGGGTCTCTTTTCCTCAGTGGCTACACCTCCACTTGGAACTCAGGACTGCCTCCTGCAGCTGATGCCACCCCTACTGTCCAGCTGCTCTCTTCTCAGGGGAGCTTAAAAGAAGGGAACAGAGTGCCACAGATGGAAAGAAATGAAAGAGGTTAGCTAGAGCGACAGAGGCGGACTAATTACCCCAAAGGGGAGGCAGACGGTGTCCCTGGAGCAAAGAAAAGGGCAAGACAAATATACTCCATCTGAAAAGACCTTATTATTCTTTAAGATATGTCTGACTAAAGTAACATTACGAAGTAAATAGCAGGTTAAAAAGTTAAAATATTTATAAATATCATTAACTGCATAAACTAAAACATCTCAGGGCTGGATGTGGAACAGGACATAGGATCTCATGCTACTCTATTGTACCTGCAGTTACATTTCAATCGCTTCCACTTTGATGAAACTTTTAGCCCACGATTCAATACTACTCAGCAAAATCTGACAATTAAAATCTGATCTTCTAAAATTACTTTCATTATATTCAAGGATCAGTATCAATATATATTAAAGTACAGTTTTTGAAAATGTGTTAAACACAGCTTGAGAAGAGAAATTTTTCAATATTTATTTATTTGAGAGAAAGAATGGGTGTGCCAGGGCTTCCAGCCACTACAAACCAACTCCAGACACATGTGCCACCTTGTGCATCTGGTTTATGTGGGTACTGAAGAATTGAATCTGGGTCTTAGGCTTTGCAGGCAAGCACCATAACCACTAAGCCATCACTCCACCCCAAGAAGAAAATTTTAAACTGTAAGCCAGTTTTGCTAGAGAAAACATTTCTAAATAACATAAAACTTAGAAGAAAAACAATTCCCATTATACTATAGTTTTAATATACATTAAAACAACTCATATCCAACTTCAATGGGTTTTTAATTTTTCAAAATCTTACTCCAACTATGGTAAACTAAATAGTATATAATTAAAATTATCTTTAATTACACAAAATACATTTCCTGGAATCTTTTTAAAAAGGTTTGGTTGGGCGTGGTGACACATGCCTTTAATCACCAGCACACAGGAGGCAGAGGTAGGAGGAGTGCAGTGAGTTCAAGGCCACCCTGAGACTATAGTGAATTCCAGGTCAGCCTGGGCTAAAACGAGACCCTACCTCGAAACCCCCCCCCCCAAAAGAAAAAGGTTTGTTCAAGGTTAGGTGTGGTGGTGCAGGCCTATATCCCAGCCCCTGGGGCGGTGGAATGTACTATCACAAGTTTGAGATCAGCCCAGACTATATATCTAAAACTAATCAGAGCCTGGGCTATCCAGTAAGACCCTGGATTTAAAAAATAATAATAATGATACCTGAAAGTGGGGGGGGGGGGGTTCTTTTGGGGAAGAAGAGATTCAGTGGGAATGTGAGGGGGATAAGAGATAATGGAGGTGAACATGATCAAAATAATGACATACACATATATAAATTTGTTAAAGAATAAAAAATATTTAAAAAAATATAGTTCATCAGCATGGTGGCACACACCTTTAATCCCAGCACTCAAGAGGCAAAGGTAGGAGGACTACAGTGAGTTCGAGGCCACCCTGAGACTACATAGTGAATTCCAGGTTAGCCTGAGCTAGAGTGAGACCCTACACCTCAGAAAACAAAAAACACAAACAAAAACAAAAACAATTCAGTTCATCAATAGGTTAGAAATAGTCTATCAAAGCTGGCTCTGGTGGCACATACCTTTAATCCCAGCACTCAGTAAGCTGAGGTAGGAAGATCACTGTGAGTTCAAAGCCTGGCTGGACTACTAAAGAGTGAGTTCCAGGTCAGCTTGAGTGAGTGAGACCAGGCCTCAAAAAAAAAAAAAAAAAAGGAGGGACTAGAGACATGGCTCAGTGCTCAGTGGGTAA
The DNA here is from genome assembly GCA_036346955.1 of Dipus sagitta. Classification (NCBI taxonomy): domain Eukaryota; kingdom Metazoa; phylum Chordata; class Mammalia; order Rodentia; family Dipodidae; genus Dipus; species Dipus sagitta. The sequence continues at coordinate 44,220,520 of CM070778.1, read as the reverse complement.
GAGCACTTGCTACACAAGCATGTGAACCCAAATTTGATCCCCAGCACCCCACAAAGACGACAGTATGAATACACATTCTTATAACCCCAGCACTGAGGGGGGGGGGTGGACACAGGATCACTGGGGCTCAGCCAGACTAACTGAAAAACAAAGGTACAGGTTTAGAGAGAAATACTGTCTCAGGAAAATTAGAAGAGCATGTCTTCCTCTGACCTCTGGGCATATGCACACCAGGCATGTGCATTTGCACACCCCCCATACTAAAAAAAATAACAGCAACAACAGTGGGCTGGGGGTATCATTCAGTAGCACAGCACTGGCCAAACATGAATAACTATGACCATGGGTTCAATTCCCAGCACTACAAAAAAAAGTTTTTAAGCATTTTCATGAGGTTTTATGAACCATTTATAGGTTAAAATAATTCATATATACCCAAGTTAATGCAAGAAAAAGGAAGTTGATAGGCTTAGTTTTTGGCATGACAAATAGCATCATCTTACTAAAACCACTATATATATATCACCAAGAGTTTGAGGCCACCCTGAGACTACATAGTGAATTCCAGGTCAGCCTGAGCTACAGTGAGACCCTACCTCGAAAAACAAAACCAAATAATTTTATGTATATGTAAACTTACATAGCTACAACTCATCATTCTATTTAGAACTACTTTACAAACCAGGTATGGTGTTGTACACCTATGATCCCAACACTTGGAAGACAAAAGCAAGAAGACTGGGAATTCAAGGCCAATCTCAACTACACAGCAAGTCTGAGGCCAGCCTGTACTACATGAAGCTCTACATTATACACTTCTAACTAAGGACTACACTTTTCAGTAGAAGGAAAGCTGTATCATAAAAGAATAAAAGTTCAAGGTCAGTCTAGGCTACATGAGAATATCTCAAAAAAAAAAAAAAATCAAAGACGCAAACACCTGGATTATATGTCATGCAAAATAAAACAGATCCTCTAAGGTCAGTGACAGAAACATCAGAGAACTAACTTTCATGTAAGAATGCCTTTTAAAAAATGACTTAAAAATCCCCAATTTAACTGTCACAAATCATTATCAAACTAACCCGCTGAGCACCTGGTCGCCTGCAGCATACAACTAATTCTATTATTAAAGATTCACTTACTCTGACTCTTAATAGTTTAAAGTACACACAGGCTTCAAGCAATGACATGAAGGGCTATAGTTTCTAAAGTAGGATTTGGTTCTAAAGTCAAGAAAATAGTAATTCCATTTGTTTGCTCACAATAAAAATTATTTCTGTGTAACCTTTCAGATTAATGACCCTTTGTCATATAAAAGCTAAATAAAGTGGCACTTGGCTCATGTTAATATACTCTTTGATGAAACAGTATCTAAGAGTCACTTTCCAAAAATAAAATAAAAATTAGTGTCTGCCTCCCCAGGTTAATAAAATAATAATCACACATAACAATAACAAAAACAGCAGAGAAAGTTACTCCTACAATCTGTTCATACAAGAACAGCAACAGCTCAGACTCAAAGATGAATTACATTTGGCTTCAAAAACATTATATAACTGTGTTAGAAACAATGCTCCCAGATTCCATTTTTCTTAGGTTAATGTAAAATGCAAACTGCCTGTGAGAAGGAAGGAAGGAAGGAAGAAAGCTTAATGAAGGAAGGACAGTTATTCAAAACTTTAAGTCTCCCATGACACATGGATAATTTAAATTAAATGAAATAATTGTGGTGAAATAAAACATTGAAGCTGTGTTTTTACAGCTTCATACTTAACAGTGCTTTGTAAGCAGGCAGGCATGTATGTACACACACACAAACACACACACACTTTATAATACAAATGACATTTTGGGAAATGTCGCTACATCACCATTTAGAAATGATAAATTGTTTTCACCTGATAAGTCATGGTGAATAAGGTCAGCAAAATTGGGATCTTCACCCCACCAAAATATCCACAATTCTCTTCTTCCAGGTCTTTGATCTCGCCGCCAAACACCAAGTACATCTGCCTTTAGGCAGCGACTAAAACTGCTCAAAATGGGGTCTTCTTCTGTCACCGGAAACAGAATAGGGGCAGAAGTTGGGCCTTGCCATACATATCTTTTCCACTTAATTCCTGTCAAGTCAGCCTGAAGGAAAAAAAGCATGATTTTTTTTGTATTATTGTACATTACTTAAAGTCAAAAGCATTCACTATAAAGCCCCTGATTTCATTAAGATATCACAAATTTCAATACATACTTAACACACGGAAAGGAGATTATGACCTAAAGAAACGACCCACCCTGAAAATAATTCTGAACTTCAGCCAAGAATTCAAGGAAAAGGAAAAAAAAAGTTTAAAAGTTAACACCAACATGTGACTGAATAGCACATTAATAAATAAAATGTGTCTGCAGTAGAAATAAAAATAACGATGTTAAACAAACATGTACTTTAGTACGACACTGTTTCCTCTCTGTCCTAAGTCCTCACTGATCGCATTTGTCCCTTAGTGAGCTGTAAATTAAAGACCCCCAGCATTCCAAGTTTACAAGAACTCCTGGCTATGAAAAGACATCTGAACTTCTGCGGGGGGGGGGGGGGGGGGGGGGGGGGGGGGGGATGGCGACTAATTCCTCACAAACAAATACACCTCTTTAGGAAAAGAACTAAGTCCCAAAGACCGGTCAGGTTTGTGCTAGTCTGCCTTGAAAAAGCCAATGCTAAAAGTACCAAAAATAGATCCAGCTGGAGAAGACAGAAATGTTAAACCTGCTTATTACTTCGAAAGAGTTGCTGATTAATGGACACTGTCAAGTACATGAAAGACCTCCGTGTATTATCATGAAAGAAATTCAACAAAGCAAGTTTAATAATTCTTTATTCTAACTTAGTTATAGAACGCAGAAGGTGCCAAAAACGAAACTGCTGATACATGACTGGCAGTTTATACTTGCCAACTAGTTATGCTCCGCCCACTTAATTCATTTACCTATCATATACTCTTAATATTTCTCACAGCACAGGAAAAAATGAAAAAGAAAGTCACTCGAACTTTAAGTTACTGGTGAAGAAGCTAAGCTTTCGTCCAATTCAGGACTAGAAATTTGCAACAGTTGGTACTTTTGACAAAAGTCACTGCTGGATGTTACCAGGCACAGCCAAACTACACAATCACCCCTACATCCAGCGTCCCGGACTTTTCATTTCAATAAAACAAGGAGCAGCTTGCTCAAAACATTCTAAAAAAGTAAGCAAAACAGACACTTACAGAACAAATAAGAGGTTTTGGTGCAAAACCACAGCACCTCCTCCATCAGTCCCTCTACTCTCACAAAAACATAATGTTCTAATAAAAGCAAGATGGCTAGAAATTGTCAAAATGGCAAAGTGTTTTTAAAGTCTAAAAAGAAAACATATGAAATGGCATCCGCTGGTTTTTACGCACAAAGATCTGAAGTCACCCACAGAGGAAAGTAGCCCTGTAGCTAGTCCTGACTTAAAAAAAAAAAAAATGTAAAAACGAAGTGGGTTTTTCAGTCCAGAAAGTTTTGGAGTCCTGTTTCTTAGGGGAAAACCAAACGATCAGGGGATAAAAGGCGGTGGAGTACGGGGAGAGAAGGGGGGGGGGGCGGCAAATAATGCAAAGTGTGAAGAAGGGATACAGGTTCAATCCGAAAAGCGAAGAGCCAAGCCAAGAAAACCCGGAGGGAAATAAATGTTAGCGCCTAGCTAGATTAAGAAAGCTCAAGTTGGGGGACAAGTGTACGTTGTGGGGGGGGGGGTTTGGGGGGGAGAGAAGGAAGCAAAAAGAAAGCGACTCAAACAAGAATCAGAAAAAGAGAGAGAGAGAAAAAAAAACCCCAGGCACCACTCCTCCAGCAGAGGTGGGGTGCATGGCCGCGGAGACAACCCCCCACCACCCCGCTACCTCCAGCGGGAGGCCGACTCCGGCGGGGCCTAGCTCGGGGGGTGCGGGGGTGGGATGTGGGGGGGGGGGACTCGGGCATCTGGATCCGACCCGGCCCCCTCCCCCACGGCCCAAGGGCGCACCTCGCGGCCCCCTCCCCTCCCCCACCCTCCCACCTACACACACACACACACACACACACACGCACACATACACACGCACACACACACTCGCACCCCGCCTCGCTCCCTCCGCCCGCGGCCCCGGCCCGGCCCGGCGCGGCGCGGCGCGGCACTCACCAGGCAGAAGAGGTTACAGTGACAATCTTCCAGGCTGGCCCCGTTCGGCACGGAGGAACTCATCGTCCCTCACAGCAGCCGCCGCCGGCGCCACAACCCACAACCATCCGCCATTACCGCCGCCTCGGACCGGAGAGAGAGAAATAACCCAGACACCGGCGAGGGAGGGAGGGAAGGAGGGAGGGAGAGAGGGAGGGAGGGACGACGACGGCCGGCGGGCGGGCGGGCGGGCGGGTGGGGGGGCCGGTGGAAGAAGAGGCCGCCGGGCCGCCCGCCCTCCCCACCCACCCACCGCCCCGGCGCCGCCGCCGCCGCCGCCGCAGCCCCCCGCACGCCCCGCAGGCCCGGCACAGCCAGCCGTCCCCGGCCGTGGAGGGGAACGGGGACGGGGAGAGGGGGGGGGGGAAGGACCCGGGAGCCTGCGCTGCGGACGGTCCTCGTCCCTTCTCCGGGAGGACGGAAGGGATGTGTGCCCCTTCCACACCGGGACAAAAAAAAAAAATAAAAAAATAAAAAATAACAATAGTAATAATAAAATAATAATAATAAATTACACAATAAATAATCGAGACGATGGAGAGAGTCCGAGCGGGCAGAGTCCGAGCAAGCCCCCGGAGGGACGGCGGAGGAGGAGGAGGACGGAGGACGAGAAGCCGGAGGGCAGCGAGCGCAGGCTCTCTCCTCCCCGGGCCGCGGTGTCCTTAAAGCCCGGAGAGTCTCCGCGGCGGAGGCGGAGGCAGCGGCGGCGGAGGAGGAGGAGGAGGAGGAGGGCTCAGTCCATTCTCTCCGGCTCGTGTCTTCGTGGGGATGCCCGGGCCAAGCCTCCCTCAACGTCTGCTCTCCTGCGGCCTCACCGCCTGGACGCCGTAGTCTCCCCCATTTTGTGGGCCCAGCGGGCGGTGTGCGTGTGTGTGTGTGTGTGTAAGTGTATGTGTGTGTGTGTGTTTTTTCCTCCCCCTTTAATCCGAATTCACGGGTTTTCCCTTCGCTTTAATGGCGGCCACAGGGACCAGCTCGCCCTCTCTGCTCGCCCATTGGCCGCCCGGAGGTCACGTGGTGCCGGGCTCCGTGGGGAGGGGGGAAGAGAGAGAGGAGAGGAGAGAAGGAAGGGAGGGAGGGAGGAAGGGAGGGAGGGAGGGAGGAGGGAGGGCTGGGAAAGCTTTCGGCCCAGGCGGTTGAGGCCGCGGGACCCGGGCCAGCTAAGCTTTAGTGGTCACTAAGAGAGCGCCATCTGCTGGGTGCCCCGGCTCAGTGTAAAGTGACCCAGGGGAACGTTGAAGGGGGGGGGGGGAAGGCCTTGGCCCTTAATCTTTTTCCTGCCCCCGGGAGTGTACACTACAGGAAGGGTTCACTTCAAAATCTATTAGGATTACTTGGAAATCAGTTTGAATTCTTTCAAAGAGAAAGTTGGCCAAAAAAAAAAAAAAAAAAAATCCAATGCATTCTCTTTTTTTTCTTCCATGGAGCCACTGGGGGTGCAGCCCAAACTCTTGGATTTCAGAGGCACATTCGCTGGATGGGTATCGGACTCAATTGCTTAAGAGTTGCGGTATGAAAAGAGAGAGAGAGAGAGAAATGAAACGATAAAGCCTTGTGGTTGATAGCCTTGGAATTAAAAGTCCTGCTGCCCAGGGATGGGAGCTTGAGCCAGTTTCTTACCGCTTTGGGACTCGATTTTTCTCACCTACAAAATAGGGGAAACATACCCTTTCGCTACCTAAGTTGTATTACTGCACATGGAGCACGAGGCCCGCACCTGGCACGGATGAGCATTGTAACGAGTTACCTATCAGTTGTCATCACTACCTCATGTGGTGACTGTGAGGAGCAAGTGAACTGTGTGAAAGGGTTCCACTAGAGTGTGAGCTACGGAAGCCTCCTAAGAATCACAGTCTTGTTCACTACTGTCTATAAAGGTTCTTAGGGGCTGGGGAGATGGCTCAGGGGTTAAATGGGTTTGCCTGCAAAGCCTGCCTGCTGGGGGTTCAATTCCCAAGCCGCACATGTAAACTGGAAGCAAAAAGAGACCCTAGAATGCCCATGCACACACACACACACACACACACACACACAACACACGCACACACAAACTTTAAATAAAAATAGCACACACTAGGTGCTTGATTTTGTAACCTACAAATAAATAACAAGAACTAAATACGTTGTTAGTTCTCTGCCCCAACATTCACTCTTGGCAGAATAACACTTCAAATTAAGAGTTCAAAAAAAAAACAAAGTCCTTGAGGGCTGGAGTGATGGCTTAGCACTTAAGATGCTTGCCTGGGAAGCCTTAGGACCCAGGTTCAATTCTCTAGCACCCATGTGAGCCAGATGCACAAGGTGGTGCATGTGTCTGGAGTTCATTTGCAGTGGCTGGAGGCCCTAGTACACCCATTCTCTTTCTCAAATAAATAATTTTTTTAAATTCCTTGAGAATTTTAAAACAGATGACAGGGAAGGCGAAGAGAGGGAAATTAAAAACGTAGAAGCATCAGTTAGTTGGGAGTTATAATGTTAAACTGTAATTATCTCCGTACAGCAGTGGATTCTGGGTCACTTCTTTAGCCACAGGATGAAAAGCATTCCTATTCACCTATTTGTCCATTTGTGCTGCTTAAGGGCCCGAATCTTGAAACAACAGCCTTCATAAAAAGTCCTGCCACTATCTACTTGACCTCAGATCAAACTTGACCTTAGATCAAATTCACTAATTGTAAATTGGGGATAATAAAAGTACTTTTCTCCCAAAGTGTGTGGAAAATGAAACAATGCCGTCTTCCGTACTGTCCCAGAGCTTGCTCAATGTTAATCATTAATAATGACTTTTAAAATCATCGGGTGGTGGCACATGCCTGCAATCCCAGCACTCAGGAGGTTGAGACAGAAGATGAATAGTTCAAGACCAACCTGGGAGAGTAGCAAGACTGCCTCAAAACAGAAAGAGAAAAAAAAAAAAAAAAAAGGTGGGGGGAGTAGCTCAATTGAGTATGTCCCTGGTCTTCATGAGGCCTGAGATACAAATATGAATAAGATACCTGCCTGTTCCTCAGGACTTCTGGAGCTGCAATAAAAGAAACACTTCCTATGGGGCTGGAGAGATAGCTTAGGGGTTAAGCGCTTGCCTGTGAAGCCTAAGGACACTGGTTCGAGGCTCCATTCCCCAGGACCCACGTTAGCCAGATGCAAAAGGGGGCGCACGCATCTGGAGTTCATTTGCAGTGGCTGGAGGCCCTGGCGCGCTCATTCTCTCTCTCTTTCTCTCTCTCTCTCTCTCTCTGCCTCTTTCTCTCTCTCTGTCGGTCGCTCTCAAATAAAAATAAAAAAATATTTAAAAAAAGAAACACTTCCTGTAGAGTAAGGTAAGTCATGGGAGAAGCTTGAATGAGATAGGCATCAACTGTCACACACTAGGCGCACTAGAGGAGGGGCATCCAAGTTGAGAAGGCGTCATCAAGTAGGCAGCTTTGAAATCAGATTTGAAGGATAAAATGAATTCTTATAAAGCCCTTTGAAGCAGTTAAATCTTATTAAACCCAATTCAGATCCAAAGGCCACATATCAAAGTCAATTATACAGCCAGGACTAATTCAATCCAGGAGCTCAAATCAACTAAGGTCGGTATCCTTTATAACTGAGTGCCAGCAACAGGAGACAGTGATCCCTAGACCCAGTGAGGTAAGGGCTCCTCTGTTCATCTCTTTCCCTGGGAGAATCTTCACATCTTTGTTTTGCTGTTTTCCTCCTGAGTTTTGACTTCCATTGAGACACACACACACAGGCACACACGCACCTAACCTAACACACCTCTCTAGGATTCTAGTGGCAGGGAGAATCTGTGTAAAACCTACCAGGTAGCAAATAACATTGGATCGACTTTGCATTTGAATGTCAGTCTACTCAAAAAGAAGGGAAAGTGGGCTGGAGAGATAGCTCAGCAGTTAAGGCACTTGCCTGCAAAGAAGAACAACCCTTGTACCCACATAAAGCCAGATGCACAGTGTGGCACATGCATCTGGAATTTGTTTGCAGAGGCTAAAGGCCCCGATACACCCATTTTCTGTGCCCCCTTTCTCTTCGCAAATAAATAAGAATTAAAAAAAAAAAAAAAAAGCTGGGCATGGTGGCGCATGCCTTTAATCCCAGCATTTAGGAGACTGAGGTAGGAGGATTGCTGAAAGTTCGAGGCCAGGCTGAGACTACATAGTGAATTACAGGTCAGCCTGGACTAGAGCAGCAAGACCCTACCTCAAAAGGGGGGGGGGGCTGGAAGACAGGAAAAAAATTCTGAGGACCATAGAAAGGAATAGGAAGGAGATTATGCAGAGAGGGAGGAGGGAAAGAGTGGGGGAGTGGAGAAGGAAAAGTAGTTATCAACAGAAAGAGACTGAGAGAAGGAATGGAGAATTCTGCAAGTGGAGGACTGAGTTGGCAACACTGAAAGGACGCTGGAAACCTCGCGGTAGGAAAGGAGAAGATGAGAACATTGTCACTCTACGCAGAGCATCTCAAGAACCACTTTCAGCCAAAACGACGTTTTTGAAGACTAACAGAAATGGGGACTTTGGGAGATAGTAATTTGTCAGCATAAGCTCGTCAATGATAAAAGCATATATATATATTCCACTCTGAAAAACCTGGTGTAGTGGTACATGTACTCAGAAAGCTAAGGCAGGAGAATCATGAGCAAGCTTAAGGCCAGCCCTGAGCTAAATAGCAAGTCCCTATCTCACAAACAAAAAGGTTTAAAGATATAGAAAAGTATTAAGACAAGGAAATGTACATGACCCACAAAGTCCATCCCCATTATTAACCATCTTTTAACATTTTGATTCATATCCTTCCAATTTTTCCCTACATGGTTGAGGTCATACTATATTTACAGTATACACACACACACACACACGTTGACCATTCATTCATTCATGTCAAGACATGAATGGATAAGATGGAGCTTGTCCATAGACAAAGAGCTTTCAATCTTACTAGACATGGCAGCAGACAACTTGTAGTCAAAACTTTACTCCTAATACCTCCCTAACTTCAGCTTACTCATTTATACACTGGGGATGTAAAATAGCACTAAGTGTCAGAGTTGTTGCAATGATGAAACGAGAAAATCCAAGTAAAATAATTATAAGCAGTAATCCAGTGAGGAATTTTAAGGTGACTTTTAGAGATAGCCTCAGGTCGTTAATCACTGATTATCTTCTACTCTCTGAAATATGAATTCAGTGATCTACATTTAAAAAAATTTTTTTGAGCTCCTTTAGACTTTCACAGGCTCCATTCTGAAGGGAAGGGTAGAGGCAGTGGCTTATAAACTCCTTGTTCTTGGGTTTCTTCTTGGACATAGTCACATTACTTGAGACAGAAAAGTCCAGGAAAGGGCAAAGGCCAATTTTAGGACTAATGTTCCATACCTGATCCTGAAAAAGGTACCAGGTCTACAACAGAACTGTCTAATGGAAATGTAATGAGAGTTAAGAGAGCACTATAACTTGAAATTGTTTCAGCATCCATGCTACAAGTTTCTCGTCCAATATGTTAGACATTGTGTCACGTTACATGTAAGTCAACATAAAAGACAGAGATGGCTCAGCAGATAAAGCACTTACTTGAGTGCAATATGAGGACTAGGAGTTCGGATCCCCAGAACCCAGGCGAGCACAGCAGCTCACATATAACCTCAGCTCTGAGGAGGCGGAGGCATGGGATGCCCTGGCCAGGCTAGTGAACCTAACTGAATCATGGAGCTCTGGTTTCAAGTGGTTAGACCTGGCCTCAGGAAATACAGTGCAGAGCAACTGAGGAAGACACTCAGTGTCAGCCTCTAGGCTCCATACGTATGCGCCCCTGCACATGTGTGCTCACATGTATAAGAACATGTGTCTATGCACACACCCATACACATGCAAAAAGCATGTGCATATATGTATATTCATATACTTGCTTTTTTTTGTTGTTTTGTTTTTCAAGGTAGGGTCTCACTCTGGCTCAGGCTGACCTGGAATTCACTATGTAGTCTCAGGGTGGCCTCGAACTCTTGGCGATCCTCCTACCTCTGCCTCCCAAGTGCTCCCAAGTGCGCCACCACGCCCGACTTTTTTTTTTTTTTTTTTTTTGGTTTTTCTAGGTAGGGTCTCACTCTAGCCCAGGCTGACCTGGAATTCCCTATGTAGTCTCAAGGTGGTCTCAAACTCACAGTGATCCTCCTACCTCTGCCTGCCACCCCCAGTTCTGGAATTACAGGCGTGCGCCACCACACCAGGCCAGAGAGCTTTAAAAAAAAAAAAAAACTTTCAAAATCCAGGCTATTTTTGTTGTATGCTTAAAGCACATTTCAATTCAGACTAGCCACATTTCAAAGGCTCAATAGCCAAGTGTGACTAATGGCTACTGTGCTGGGTAATACAAATCTAGAGTCAAAAGCTGAAAGCGAAAGGAACCAATTAGGTGGCGGAGAGAGTGGTCTTGAGCCTAGAGACAATATTGATTTGCTTAAGGTCATGTTAATGGTTTAATGTTATACTTAATTCGATAGAAAAAAAAATGCTAAGAAGTTATACAGCATTTTACTTAGTGGATGTGCAGACCCACCTCACTGAATATAGACAGGAGCAGAAAAAAAAAAAAAAAAACAGTAGATGAGCAAATTGAGACAATTAAGAAAACATTTCAATTCCTGAATTGTCTGAAAAATCACTCTCACTTGCTACTTTCCTTGATAATGTAGCATATCCTCTCTCAACCTCAAGTTTGATATCAATTGTATCATTTTAACAGGAAATTTGAAGTCAATTTCCCCTAATACCCTTACTTTGAAATTAAGTTGATAAACTTTTATGAGCAGATTCAACATTCCCCTTTCCAGTCTTTATTCCACCCAGTCATTTGACCCTCCTGGATCTGTTTTCTCAAACACAATAAAGAGATTGGATTAAATAATCACTACAATTTAACACCTAATATGTGACAGGTAATATATATCAGGCAGTGTGCCAGGTATCTGTGCCATAAGATTCTTATGTTACATACTGTCTTATTCCAATTTTCTAGATTGAGATATTGAGGTATAGAGAACAGCTTCCCTGAGGCCAAAGAGGGCTGATAAATATGCTGAGGGTCCTAATATATTAAGAGGGCTCAAGAGAACTTCCTGGGAGCTGGGGGGGACAGTGAAACTAAATCTTGAAGGATGAGTTGAGTTGAGCTGGGAAAAGACTGATGGGGGAGGGGAAGTTCACAGAAGAAAGAAGGGAAGGGCTGGATAATTTGGTATTGATAGGGAAAGATTTGGCTGGAGAAGTCATCCCAGGGCCAAATCTCGAAGTTTGAATTTTACCCAGAAGAGCATGAGAAGACTCAGCATGATTGTGAGGAGGTAAAATGTTCGCAGAAACAAGATGCCAGGAGACTTGTTGGGGGCCTGTGGTAATCCTGGCAGGAAGTGAAGAGGCCTGAACTAATTAAGTGGTGCTTGTCTGCAAACATCCTTTCTGTTTCCCATTTCTCGCTGCTATAGAGTCATCAGCAAGCAAAGTGGGGAAGTAGAGGAAATCTCTCTTAACAAACTGTTGAGCATTCTTTTCTTACTAAAAAGACTATTTGTTTTTTCCCTCTTGAGTAGCCAAAGCTAAAAGAAAGGCAAGTACCGTTCTTTAAACCTACTCCTCATGGGCTAGAGAAGTAGCTCAGCTGTTAAGTGCACTCGCTTGCAAAGCCTAATGACCTGGGTTCGAATCTCTAGTACCATGTAAAGCAAATTGGCTCAAACATTTGGAGTTCCTTTACAGTGGCAGGAGGCCTTGGTATGCCATATTCTCTCTCTCTCTCTCTCTCTCTTTCTCTCTCTCTCTTTCTCTCTCTTTCTGTCTCTCTCCTGCCTCTTTCTCTTTCAAATAAATAAATAAATAAATAAAAATTTTTGTTTGGTTTTCCAAGGTAGGGTCACCGTCTAGTCCAGGCTGACCTGGAATTCACTATGTAGTCCCCAGCTGGTCTCCAACTCACAGTAATCCTCCTATCTCTGCCCCCCAGGTGCTGGGATTAAAGGTGTGTGCCACCACAACCTGAAATAAAAAAAAAAAAAAAATATATATATATATATATATATATATATATATTTAAAAAAACTACTCCTGCTGGGCATGGTGGCGAACGCCTTTAATCCCAGCACTTGAGAGGCAGAGGTAGGAGGATCACTGTGAGTTTGAGGCTACTCTGAGACTACCAAGTGAATTCCAGGTCAGCCTGGGCTCGAGTGAAACCCTACCTTGGAAAAAAAAACAACAACAACAACAAAAAACACTCCTTTTGCTTAAAAATTTCCTGGCAGAACTTTGGTCTCACAGGATAATTATTCCTACCCAGATACAAGCTGGTTTGCAATTTTATTGTTCTCCACAGAAAAGGTTCAGAGGAGTTAGAAACACATGAGTAGGCAAGAAAAGACTATTCTAGAAGTTCTTGATTTTACCAAGAGTTTTAGGATGCTTATAGTAACATAAATGTAATAGTAATATAAATGACTATTGTACCCTTTCTACCACTGGTATTGATATTCATTCATTCTTTCTGTTTTTTGTTTTATTTTGGTTTTTCAAGGCAGGGTCTCGCTCTAGCCCAGGCTGACCTAGAATTCACTATGTAGTCTCAGGGTGGCCTCGAACTCACAGCAATCCTCCTACCTCTGCCTCTCGAGTGCTGGGATTAAAGGCATGCGCCACGACGCCCAACTTCATTCATTCATTTTATACATGCTGATATTTACTGTTTACAGGGTTCTATGCTGCATGGTGTGATGAGGCAACATAGAACAGTGCATCAGAAAAAGGTCTGACTCTCAATTCTTTTTGGTTAAATTTATTTATTTATTATGGGTTTTTTTTTTTTTTTGGTGTGTGTGTGTGTGTGTATGTGTGTGTGTGTGTGTGTGTGCACCAAGGTATCTTTCCACTGCAAACAAATGCCAGTACAGCTTTATGTGGGTGGCTGAGGAATTGAAGCCTGGGCCAGAAGGCTTTACAAGCAAGTCCCTTTAACTGCTGAGCCATCTCCCCAGCTCCCAGACACTTACTATTTCTCAGACACCAAGACATGAACTAAATACCTCTAAACTGTGTTTCAAAGTGCTGAAAAGTGGTCATGGATCAAATGCTGTGGCATGGAAAAAAGAGGGCTACTCTACGTGCTGAAGAAGAGGTTAGCAGAAAAGAATTTTGCATCTAAAGGGTATATTGATCTATGACTAAGATTTGGACTTGCAGTGATTTTAGGAGAAGACATTTGGTCAGCTTTTCCCCAGCTGGACTTTAGGGACAAAGTTCTGAGGAATGCTATTGTAAATTCTAGGTAAAAGCGTTCTTGGTTGTGCTGGTAATTTACCTATTTATTGCCAGATCTATTTCTTTCTCTTTCTGCTCTCCTCTGTATTGCAAGGGGCTGTTCCTTGCAAGTAGCATCTCTCAGGCTTCCTTCCCAATTTCCCTGTGGTTGGTTTGGCCCATGGAATCAGGGTGGTAGTGGAGGGACCATGAGGGGCTAAGTCTTCCTATGCCCCTTTGGCTTCAGGCAGTCTCCCCAGTACAGGCTGCACCCCCCCCCCTTGTGGTTCCAAGGGGGAAAAGGAAAGAAAAAGAAATGCCCTTTCTATGGTCTCAACTGGGCTGTCTTGATTCCTGTCCTTCAGTGTTTTGACTATTTGTTGTTGTATGCGAAATGACCTGGGGCTGGAAAGATGGCCTAGAGGTTGAGGTGCTTGCCTACAAAGCGTAATGACCTGGGTTCAATTCCCCAGTACCCACATAAAAGCCAGATACACAGATTGGCGCACGCATCTGGAGTTCACTTACAGGGGCTGGAGACCTGGCATGCTCATTCTCTCTCTCTCAAAATAAATAAAAATAAATAAAATGTTATAAGAAAAAATAGCCGGGCGTGTTGGCACAGACCTTTAATCCCAGCACTTGCAAGGCAGAGGTAGGATTGCTGTGAGTTCAAGGCCACCCTGAGACTACCAAGTGAATTCCAGGTCAGCCTGGGCTAGAGTGAAACCCTCATCGAAAAGCCAAAACCCAAAACAAAAACAAACAAACAAAAAAAACCAATACCCATATAAGCCAGATGCACAAGGTGGCACATGCATCTGGAGTTTGTTTGCAGTGGCAGGAAGCCCTGGTGTGTCCATTCTCTCTATCTGCCTCTTTTTATCTCTCTCTCTCAAATAAATAAATAAATATTTTTTTAATGTGCTTTTATGTCACATAGTTCCTGAGGTTTAGTAATGGAAGGTGACTTAGCCAGGTAGTTCTGGCTCAGGGTCTCTCTCTCTCTCTCTCATAAGGCTATTGTCAAGATGTTGGCTGGGGCTGCAGTCATCTAAGGTTGGTGTAGGGCTGAATAATTCACTTCCAAGCTCACTTACACGGTCATTGGCAGGACACAATTTCTGGCCAGCTGTTGGCCAAAGGCTTGGCTTCAGTTTTCTGCCAGATGGATTTTTTCCTTGGGCCTGCACACATCATACAGCCTGCCTTCCAACAGGGAGTAATGACAGAGAGAGAGAGAGAGAGAGAGAGAGAGAGAGAGAGAGACCAATTGAGACCTCCAGATGGAAGCCACAGTTTTTTTCCCCCAATCTCTGAATTACATTACATACCATCACTTCTGCCACAGGCTGTTGGTCACACAGACCAAATGTAATACTGCGTGGAATGGAACTTCACAAGGTTATGGGCTCAAGGAGGCAAGGATACTTCGATGTGAACTACTTTAGAAACTAGCTGCTATCTTGGAGACTAGCTACCACAGTCCACCTTCTGGTCCCCAATGATTCATGTCTTTCCCACATGTAAAATATACATACTTCCTACCAAAGTCACCCAAAAGATCATCAAGCATTAGTTTGAGGTCCAGAATTTCAACATCTAAATAAAGTTTGGGGATGGCTGGGGCTCCTTGGCTGTAGTTTCTTCAGTATGACTTCTCAAGTACAGTGCCCATCTATCTGTGGAACTAGAGAGACGACTGACTGGCCCTCCGCACACCTAACATGGGTCAGGAGCAACAGAACAGTGGTGATAAATACTCTTGCCCCAAAGGTGGGAGAATGATTATTCAGGGCACTAAACTCGGGAGGGCCACCAGCATAAGACCAGGTTGGGGCAGAAGAGAAGAATATGTGAGTCACACCTTTACCTCTTCACAGAACATTTTGTCTGACTGAATAGTACCCTCAGGTACAACCTTAGATCTTTCTGAGATTTTTTTTTTTTTTTTTTTTTGAGGGTAGGGTCTCACTCTAGCCAGGCTGGCCTCTGACTCATACTGTACCTCAGGCTGGCCTTGAACTTACTGTGTTCCTCCTACCTCAGGGTCCCAAATGCTGGGATTAAGGGTATGCACCACCATACCTGGCCATCTCCCTGAGATTTTTTGTTTTTGTTTTGTTTTTGTTTTTTTGAGGTAGAGTCTCACTCTAGCTCAGGCTGACCTGGAACTCACTCTGTAGTCTCAGGCTGACCTGGAACTCACAGTGCTCCTCCTACCTCTGCCTCTCGAGTGCTGGATTAAAGGCGTGCACCCCCATGCCTGGCCTCTTTCTGAGATTCTTTTTTTTTTCAAGGTAGGATCTTGCTGTAGTCCAGGCTGACCTGGAATTCACTATATAGTCTCAGGGTGGCCTTGAACTCCTACCTCTGCCTCCAGAGTTCTGGGGTTAAAGGCGTGCACCACCATTCCCAGCCTCTTTCTGAGATTTTGACAAAGTTTTTTTTTTTTTTTTTTTTTTTTTTTTTTAATTTTAGTCAGGATCTCATGTAGCCCAGGCTGACCTCAAACTCCTGATCTACATTCTGGGATTATAGGTGTGAGTTACCATGCCCAGCTTAAAATAAAATTTTAGTCAATGCTAAGCTTTATCCTCTGACCTTGTGTTTTATTTATTTGTTTTTCTTTTCTTGTTTTCTTTTTTTGCCTGTGTGATGTGTGTGCATGTTCATATGTGTGTGAGTGCACCTGTGTGTGCAGGTGGGTATGCACAGATGTGCACATTCAGTAGAGATCGAGAGTCTTTCTCAATTGTGTTCCAATTTATTTCTTGAGACAGGGTCTCTTGCTGAACCTGGAGCTCTCTGATTGGCTAGACAAGCTAGTCAGCCAGCCTCAGGGACCCTTCTATCTCAGCTTCCTCAGCACTAGTGTTACTGGCATGCACTGCCAAGCCCAGCTTTTACATGGGTTCTGGAGATCTGAACTCAGGTCTTCATGCTCACATAGTGAACACTTATTGACTGAGTCATCTCTGCAGCCCCCTTTTCCCCTTATGGTAGAGGCCCTCATACATCCCAGACAAGCCCTCTGCCACCGAGTTATGCCCCCATCCCTGCACCATGGCTTTTTGGTTTTTTTATGTGTGTGAGAGAGGGAGAGAGACAGACAGAGAGAGAGAGAATTGGTGCGCCAGGACCTCGAGCTACTGAAATTGAACTCCAGTCACATGCACCCCCTTGTGCGCATGTGCAACTTTGCGTGCTTACGTCACTGTCCAACTAGACCATGTTTTATTGACAGTCTCCTGCATTTGAATTACCCATGTAATTCCTGAAATTTTGGCTCAGAAGCTGTTTCTGAATGTCAGCATTGCTTACCATTCAGAGACACTGAGAAATTTCAAAACCAGCGAATTGTTTTGTGTGTGTGTTCTCAAGGTAGGGTCTCACTACCTTGAAAGGCTGACCTGAAACTCACTCTGTGGTCCCAGGCTCGCCTTGAACTCACAGTGATCTTCCTACCTCTTCCTCCCAAGTGATGGTATTAAAGACATGCACCACCAGGTCCTGCTAAAACCAGCAAATTCTATTTCTTCTTTGCTTCATATTCTTCCTTTGGCTCACTTCTCTCACACTGAACTCTAAGCAATAGAAGAAGCCCTTTGCTTACAGGTCTCCTGTTTCAGTCAGCTTCATATTGCTGGCAGAAAACACCCAACCAAGAGCAGCTTGTGGGAGGAAAGGATTTATTTTTGCCTACAGACTTGAGAGGAAGCTCCATGATGGCAGGGGAAAACAGTGGCATGAGCAGAGGGCATACATCACCCCCTGGCCAATATCAGGTGGACAATAGCAACAAGAGAGTGTGCCAAACACTGGCAAGGGGACACTGGCTATAACATCCATAAGCCCGTGCCCAACAATACACTCCAACTCCCAAATTTCCACCAGCTGGGGACTTAGCATTCGGAACGCACAGTTTATGGGGAACACCTGAATCAACCTATTGCATCTCCTTAGCCAGGTCACCCAGTTCATTAGACATATTTTCTACTTTTCAGTTGCTGTAGACAATGGTCTGCTGAAGTTTCTGTGACAGTTTCTGTGTTTTTTCACATTTCTGTGAATGATCTCAGGGTCCCAATCATATCACCTCATTTTCTTGAGCAAGCTTTCACCTATAGCCATATCAAAAATTATGATATGTCGGGCGTGGTGGCACATGCCTTTAATCCCAGCACTCAGGAGGCAGAGGTAGGAGGATTGCTGTGAGTTCGAGGCCACCCTGGGAGTACAGAGTTAATTCCAGGTCAGCCAGAGCTAGAGTGAGACCCTACCTTGAAAAACAAAACAAAACAACAACAACAAAAAAACGATATATCTATTAAGAATTTCTTCAAGATGATTTTCATCAACTAGCCAGGCATGATGGCATATGCCTTTATTCCAGGCACTTGGGAAGTAGAGGTAGGAGGATCAGTTCAAAATCATCCTCCATTACGTAGCAAGTTCAAGGCTAGCCTCAGCTACATAAAACCCTGTCTCAAAAAAAAAAAAAAGATACTTATTAACTAACATTATCCTCAAAACTGCTGCCACTTCCAGGTCCACTTCTGAATTTAAGAATTTTGCCAGGCGTGGTGGCGCACTCCTTTAATCCCAGCACTTGGGAGGTAGAAGTAGGAGGATCACTGTGAGTTCGAGGCCACCCTGAGACTACATAGTGAATTCCAGGTCAGCCTGGGCTAGAGGAGACCCTGCCTCGAGAAAAAAGAATTTTGCCACAGCAGAATCCCACTTCCAGATACTAAAGTCTGTACTACTTATATATTTCTGTGTAAAAAAAATAATAATTACTTATGATTTCACAGACGTTCTATGGATCAGGAATCTCAGGCCTGGATGAACCAGGTGGTTCTGGCTCATAGTTTTCCACATAGTAGCAGTCAGATGGATCCAGAGAGCGAACACTACACTGTAACCCGTATGTCCAATTATTATGTATCAATACAGTTGCTAAATGTCAGCCAGGGCTGCAGCTATCAAAAGGCTTAACTGGGGCTGAGGCTCTGCCCCAAACAAATATATCCCACATCTGGTCTATTCATGCAGCAGTGCGTTGCTTCTGCCTTCGGAATCATCATCCCCTTTCACCACATGCCCACGTGTGTAGAGGTCACAAGTCTCCTCCTTCCAGTCCTGGGAACAGTTTCTCCCTCATGTTGTTCATCCCTGGGTTGTCCTACCTTTCTCCTATTTACCCTTGAAATGACCCTAGATTTGAAAAACATGTTTTAAAATTTTTTATTTATTTAATAATTTTTTTTTATCTATCTGAGAGCACGTGGGCACGCGCAGAGAGAAAATGGGCACATCAGGGCATCCAGCCAGCAAATGAATTCCAGACGCATGCACCACCTTGTGCATCTGGCTTGCATGGGCACTGGGGAATGGAGGCCTCGAACCAAGGTCTTTAGGCTTCATAGGCAAGTGCTTAACTGCTAAGCCATCTCTCCAGCCCTTTATTTATTTATTTAAGAGAGAGAGAAGGAGAGAGAGAGAGAGAGAGAGAGAGAGAGAATGAACACCCACCCCAGGGCCTCCAGCTGCTGCAAACAAACTCGAGATGCATGTGTTACCTTGTGCATCTGGCTTATATGGGTCCTGGGGAATCAAACCTGAGTCCTTTGGTTTTGCAGGCAAATGCCCTAACCACTAAGCATCTCTCCAGCCCTTAGTAGTTTTTGTATTTTTGTTTATTTAATTGAGACACAGACAGAGAGAAAGAGGCAGACAAAGTGAGAGAGAGAATGGGCATGCTAGGGCCTCTTGACACTGCAAACAAACTCCAGATACATGTGCCACTTTGTGCATCTGGTTTTACATGAGTACTGGGGAATCAAACCCAGGCCATCAGGCTTTGTAAGTAAGCCCTTTAACCACTGTGGTAGTTTGAATGTATGTCCCCCATAGACTCAGGTGTTTTATTAAAGCTTGTGACTTGGATCTCCAGCCATGAGGCTGGAGGAGGTGTCACTGGGGGCAGACCCTGGGTCTAGCCAAAGGATGTGTTTGGGGGGCAGATCTGATTTCCAGCACAAAGGTAGGCAGAGCAGTCTGAGCTCTGGCTGCTCCCTGCTGCTTGTTGCCAGTTTTGGTTTTGCTGGCTGGTTGTCTCCCTTGGCTCAGACTTATGGAAGCAGCCTTTATCCACCACTGATGGAACTTCCCCTGGACCTATAAGCTTGAAATAAACCCCTTCCTCCCATGAACTGTGTCTGGTTTGGGTGTTCATTCCAGCAACATGGAGCTGCCTACTACGTGGAACTGACTACAACGACTGCTGATCCATCTCTCCAGCCCAAAATATGTCTTTTTTTTCTCTTTTAAAAACTATATTTTAGGGGAGGGTATTACCATGGGATATTTTTTATAATCATGGAAAATGTTAATACAAATTGAGAAAAAAATAAATAAATAAAGATACCAAAAGAAAAAGAAAAAAATATATTTTAGGGCTGGTGAGATGGCTTAGCAGTTAAGGTGCCTTGCCTGCGAAGCTAAGGGACCCAGGTTCAATTCTCCAGGTCCTATGTAAGCCAGATGCACAAGGTGGCGCATGCATCTGGAGTTCATTTGCAGTGGCTAGAGGCCCTGGCACACCCATTCTCTCTTGTTTTCTCTTTCTCTCCCTCTCCATCTCAAATAAAAATAAATTTAAAATATATTTTATTTACATATGTGCACACACAGAGAGAGAAACAGAGAGAGAATGGGCACGGCAGGGCCTCTAGCCACTGCAGATGAACTCTAGATGCATGTACCACTTTGTCCATCTGGCTTTACATGGGCACCGGGACATTGAACCCCAGCCAGCAGGCTTTGGAAGCAAGCACCTTTAACTTCGGAGCCTCTCTCACCAGATCCACTCCACAATTTTAAAAATCAATTTCTCCTGATAGATTTTGGTCTAGAACTCCCTGGCATAGATGCTGTTTTCTCTTTTGGATCCTGACTTATCCAACTACGACTTATTAAGTTGAACAGATTTCTTTACTGAAGAACTTCTCAGAAATTTTAATATGCTAAAATGCTTTAGGAATCTCCCAGAGTGGTGCTGAGAATGTAATTCAGTGGGGCTTGTCTAACATGAATGAGGCCCTGGGTCCAATAAACCACGCAAGGTGACACATGCCTGTAATCCCAGCACTTTATAGGCAGAGGCAGAGGTGGGAGAATCAGGTGTTCAAGGTCATCCTTGGCTATATACCAAGTTCGACACCAGTCTAGACTACATGAGACCCTGCCTTAAAAAAGCAAACCAGGGCTGGAGGGATGGCTTAGTGGTTAAGGCACTAGCCTGCAAAGCTAAAGGACCCAGGTTCGATTCCCTAGGACCCACGTAAGCTAGATGCACAAGATGGCACATGCATCTGGACTTTGTTTGTAGCAACTGAAGGCCCTGGCCTGCCTATTCTCTCCCTCTCTCTCAAATAAAAATAAAATATTAAGCAAACCAGAGCCGGGCATGGTGGTGCACGCCTTTAATCCCAGTGCTCAGGAGGCAGAGGTAGGAGGATTGCTGTGAGTTCAAGGCCACCCTGAGACAACATGTGAGTTCCAGCCTGAGCTAGAGTGAAACCCTGCCTCGAAAAAAAAAAAAAAAAAAAAAAGCAAACCAGAGCCAGGCATGGCGGAGCACACCTTTAATCTCAGCATACGGGAGGCAGAGGTAGGAGGAGGATTGCCGTGAGTTGGAGGCCACCCTGAGACTATATAGTGAATTCCAGGTCAGCCTGAACTAGAATGAAACCCTAATTCAAAAAAAAAAACAAAAAAAAAAAAAAAAAAAACAAGAGAAAAAAGTTAGGCACAGTGGCTCACACCTATAATCCCAGCATTTAAGAGGAAGAGGTAGGAGGATCACTGTGAATTCAAGGCCAGCCTGGACTATATAGTGAGGTCCAGGTCAGCCTGGGTCAGATTGTCTCAAAAACAAAACAAAACAAAACAACAACAAAAAGATGAGATGAGGGCTGGAGAGATGGCTCAGCGGTAAAAGCACTTGCCAGAAAAGCCTAACAACCTGGGTTCAATTCCTCAGTATGCACATAAAGCCAGATGTACAAAGTGGCGCATGAATCTGGAGTCTGTTTGCAGTGGCTAGAGGCACTGGTATTCTCTCTCTCTCCTTGCAAATAACAAAAATATTTAAAAAGAAGTAAAGAAAGAAATTTTCCGGGTGTGGTGGCGCATACCTTGAATTCTAGCCCTCAGGAGGCAGAGGTAGGAGGATGGTCGAGAGTTCGAGGCCATCCTGACACTACATAGTGAATTCCAGGTCAGCCTGAGCTAGAGTGAGACCCTACCTTGAAAAACCAAAAAAATTAAAATGTTAAAAAAAGAAATTAGCCTTTGTTGGGCATGGTAGTGCACACCTTTAATCCCAGCACTCGGGAGGCAGAGGTAGGAGAATCACTGTGAGTTTAAGGCCAGCCTGAGACTACATAGTGTATTCCAGGTCAGCCTAGGCTAGAGTGAGACCCTACCTCAAAAAAAATAAAAAATAAAAAAATAAAAACAAACAAACCAAAAGGTGAGATGAGAAAAGAGGTCTGATGAGATGGCTCAGTCAGTAAAGCCCTCGCCATGCAAGCATGAGGACCTGAGTTTGATCCCGAGCACCCAAGTTAAAAAAAAAAAAAAAAAAAAGCCAGGCACTATAGCAAAAGCACCTGCAATCCTAGCATTGGGGAGGTAGAGATAAAAGGATCTCTGGGGCTTGCTGGCCAGCTAGTCTAGTGGAATTGGTGAACTCCAGGTTCAGTGAGAGACCATGTCTCAAAAATAAGATAGAATGTGATTGAAGAAAACACTCAGTGTTGATCTTTAGCCTTTACATGCATGCATGGATACTCCCTTTGCACAGGTGAATATACATACACACATACATACATACATACATACATACATACATACACACACACATAAAAGAAATGAAAGAAAAAGAAAAATAGCATGTATATTAATTATCTATACTATAAAACAAATCACCTCAAAGTTTTGCAGCTCAAACAACAATAAACACTCTTCCTCATCGTTTCTGTGCCTGAACAGCTCTGGAGTGAAGTTGCTCATGAAGTTCCGACAGTTGTCATTTGTGATTGTGGTCATCTGAAGGGTAGATTTTGGCTAGGAGAACCCTTCCCCATGGGGCTCACTCACATGGATGGCAAGCTGGTATCACAGTTGGGAGGAGGCCTCAGTTTCTCATCACCTGGGTCTCTATTAAGGATTCTCTACATCCACAGCAGCTAGCTTTCACGAAGAGACCATGGCAGAAGTTACAGTAGACCCCGTTATCCAGTCTCAAGTCCAACACTGTCATGTGTATAGTAATCTGTATGTCACTCTAGTCATCCCTAATTCATTCTAATCATTCTAGATTATGTCAGAAGGGCTGGAGAGATGGCTTAGCAGTTAAGACACTTGCCTGCAAAGCCAAAAGACCCAGGTTCGATTTCTCAGGACCCATGTAAGCGAGATGCACAAGGTGGCACATGCATCTGGAGTTTGCAGCGGCTGGAGGCCCTGATGCACCCATTCTCTCTCTCTCTCTCTCTCTCTCTCTCAAATAAATAAATAAAAATAAAATATTTTTTAAAAATTAGATTCTCTCAGAAGGTTACTACTACTTCATGATTCAAACTTTTCAATGTGGTTTACTAATAATACTCCTTCTCCCAACAAAGCTACTTACAAAACAGATACATCATAGTGGCCATGCCAAGTATGCCACACTTAAAACATATTATTTGGTTATATTTTAAAGAATTTCAGGGGCTGGAGGAATGGCTTAGCAGTTAAGGTGCTTGCCTGAAAAGCCAAAGGACCCAGGTTCGATTCCCCAGGACCCACATAAGCCAGATACACAAGGTGGCACATGCGTCTGGAGTTCGTTTGCAGTGGCTAGAGGCCCTGGCATGCCCATTCTCTCTCTCTCAAATAAATAAATAAAATTTTTTTAGCTAGTCTTTTTTTAACATTTCATTTTTATTTATTCATTTGAGAGAGAGATACATAAATAGGCAGAGAGAGAAAGAGAGAGAGAGAGAGAATGGACGTTCCTGGGCCTCCAGCCACTGCAAACAAACTCCAGATGCATGCACCCCCTTGTGCATCTCTCCAGCCCCAGTCTTTTTTTTTTTTTTTTAATATATAGGATTTCTGGTTGCAAAAAATTAAGTAAGTCTGAAATCTCTCAAGAGCAGACTGTCCCAACAGCTGAAAACAAAGCATTACTGAGGAAAAAGCAGGGTGTGGTACCAGGTTTTCATATTTCTACTCACTGTATACAAGTTCACCTGTTTCTTTTTTTCTAGGATAAGTGTGCCTCACAAGTACCATGATTGATTTTACAAAAGTAAAAAAAAAAAAAAAAAAAAAAAAAAAAACTTTTTTGTTTTGTTTTGAGGTGGGGTTTCGCTCTAGCACAGGCTGACCTGGAATTCACTCTGTATTCTCAGCGTGGCCTCGAACTCATGGCGATCCTCCTACCTCTGCCTCCCGAGTGCTGGGATTAAAGGCATGCGCCACCATGCCTGAGGGTGAGAATAGAGTGAATTCCAGGTCAGCCTGGGCCAGAGTGAGACCCTACCTCAAAAAAACCAATAAATAAATAAATAAATAAATAAATAAATAAAAATAAAAATAAAAATAATATATATATAATAGCAGTGAGAAGAGCACAAGTTTAGCATATTAGAGGTCCTTGGTTCAATCTCTAGCAGAGAATATGAAAACTCCATAAACATTTAGTAACTTTTTTCTTTAAAAAGTGTCAAGAAAAAAAAAAAAACACCCCAAACAAAAACAAACAGAAAAGCACCAGCTGCACTCATTCCAAGCATAATCTTTTTTAAAAAATTATTTTATTTATTTGAGAGTGACAGACAGGGAGAGAAAGAGGCAGATAGACAGAGAGAGAGAATGGGTGCGCTAGAGCCTCCAGCCACTGCAAACAAACTCCAGACGCATGCGCCCCCTTGTGCATCTGGCTAACGTGGGTCCTGGGGAAGGGAGCCTTGAACTGGGGTCTTTAAGGCTTCACAGGCAAGTGCTTAACCGCTAAGCCATCTCTCCAGCCCCCAAGTATAATCTTTTGACATAGAATAAGTCACTGAAAACATATGACCAGAGTTGGTCAAATGGCGTATTCTTCTCATGGGAGCCTTTATATAGGTCCCCACTGTGAGCCCATTGGAAAGGTAAACAGTCGTGCAGTCCCTCAGAGGCAGCATCGTACAGGAGACCACAGGCTCTGGAACCGAACGGAGATGTCTGAGCGAACCAGCTACCTGAGCAAGTTACCTGACCTCCGCAGACTTCCATTTTCCAGTTTGTGAAGTGAGGTACATGGCCACAGTGCTTAGCACGGTGTTTGGCACAGGAAGGAGTCAATGAAAGAGTTATTAGTGACAGTCTGGGCACACAGCGCACCCACAAATCCACCTGTCAGTCTTCGGTACTTGTTACTAGTTCTGCGTGGCATCCACAGTTACTGGGTTTTGCTTCATTTGGGGAATAGGGTACACGTATCCCAGCTCTGGCCTTGAACTTATGTTATGTAGCTGAGGATGACCTTGAACTTCTGATTCTCATCTCTCCGCCTTCTGAGTATTGGGATCACAAGTGTGTACCACCATGCTCAATTTATGTGGTGCTGGGAATTGAAACTAGGGCTCCGTGCGTGCCAGGCAAGCATTCTTCCACCACTGCTACATTCCCAGCCCTACAATGATTGATTTTTAAACGTTGAAGTAAGCTATAAAAATAACAATAAAAGGGCTGGGAAGATGACACAGCAGTTAAAGGCATTTGCTTACAAAGCCTGCTGGTAGAGGTTCAACTCCCAAACCACCCATACAAGCCAGATGCAAAAAGTGGCTCAAGTGTCTGGTATTCCTTCGGCAGTAGCAAGAGAGCCTGGTGAACACACACACGCACACACACACACATTTACACACATAAGCAAATAGTTTAAAATTTTTTTTTAATAAATAACACTAAAAAGCTTAACTTATGAGCTGGGCATGGTGGCATATGCCTTTAATCCCAGCACTCGGGAGGCTGAGGTGGGAGGATCACCGTGAGTTTGAATTTCAGGTCAGCCTGGGCTAGAGTGAGACCCTACCTTGAAAAACCAAAGGAAAAAAACAAAAAGCTTAACTTTGGGCTTTACCTTATTGTTCTGCTTGTGTGTATGTTGTGCGTGTGTGGTATGTTGTATAAGGACATGTATGGGCCCTTGTAGTGCCCCATGGGAGGAGGTGCCCACCTGTGGTGGGGGAGGGGGTGCTCACCTGCCATGGCCAGAGCAGAATCACAAGTGTCCCTTCGCTCTTCCGCCTGTTCTTTTCTGCTCTAGAGTCTCTTTTCACAAGCCAGGCGATTCCCCCCCCCCGCCCCCCTCTGCAGCAGTTGGGTTACAGGAACCTGGCTCCTTTGGCTTTGCTAGCAAGCACCTCAACCGTGAAGCCATCTCTCCAGCCCTAATTTTTTTTTTTTTTTTTTTTTTTGAGGTAAGGTCTCACTCTAATCCGGACTAACGTGGATTTACTATCTAGGCCCAGGCTGGCCTCAGACTCATGGTGATCCTCCTACCTCTGCCTCCTGAGTGCTGGGATTAAAGGCATGTGCCACCACGCCCGGCTTATTTTTCATTTTCAAAGACAATTAATACGCTGTTAGTGTTGGCTTGTGTTCTTCCTGTGTGCAACTCAAAATGATGAGTCATAATGGACCAGTGTCTATATTGATATGATGGAATGTCATGTGGCTACCAAAAATGACAAGAATGTGGCTAAGAGCCAAGCATGGAAATGTGTAGACAGAGTAGTGGAAATAAAAAACAAAGCAAACAGATTATGAAACAGCATATATACTCTGATTAAAGTGTGTGAAAAACACACGTATCCAGTACAGAAGAAAGAAGGCGGGAAGCAGAGGTACAAGGTCTTTACCGGGCTGACTTTGGATTCTCAAGCAATTTATCTGATTGCTTCAGACCCCTTACCTGTGAACTGAAGGTGTGCCCTTACTTACACAGATTCCAAGTCATTCTTCTTTTTTTTTTAAATATTTTATTTACTTATTTATTTGATAGAGAGAAAGAGGGCAGAAGAGAGAAAGAGAGAGGGAGAGAATGGGTGCACCAGGGCCTCCAGCCACTGTAAACGAACTCCAGACGCATGTGCCCCCTTGTGCATCTGGCTTACATGGGTCCTGGGGAATCAAACCTGGGTCCTTTGGCTTTGCAGGCAACCACCTTAACTGCTAAGCCATCCCTCCTGCCCCCAAGTCATTCTTAATGTTAAAGTTTAGTGATTTTACATAAATCAGAGATTTAATGTGACATAGATATTGTTTACTGTTTATTGTTTTCCCTCAAAGTTGTTTAGGCTAATAATAATGTTAAGAAGTTGTCAAATGTATTTAGTAAAGCAATAGCTCGTATTTGTTTATTTATTTATTTACTTACTTATTATTATTATTTTTTTTTTTTTTGGTTTTTCGAGGTAGGGTCTCACTCTAACCCAGGCTGACCTGGAATGCACTATGTAGTCTCAGGGTGGCCTTAAACTCATGATGATCTTCCTACCTCTGCCTCCCATATTTATTTATTACAGATAGGGAAAGAGAAAGAATAGGCACACCAGGGCTTCCAGCCACTGCAAACGAACTCCAGTTGCGTGTGCCACCATGTGCATCTGGCTTATGTAGAACCTGGAGAATCGGACCTGGATCCTAAGGCTTCATGGGCATGCTCCTCAACCACTAAGCCATCTCTCCAGCCCAGCAATAGCTTTTAAAAGATGAAGGAAGAGGATGGGGGAGATGGTTCAGTGGTTAAGGACACTTGCTACCAAAGCCTGCTGTCCCAGATTCGATTCCCTAGGGCCCATGTAAAGGTGGATGCACGGAGTGGCATCCCTTTTGAAAATATTTTATTTATTTATTATTTATTGAGAGACAGAGAAAGAGAATGAGCATGCCAGTACCTCTAGCCACTGCAAACGAACTCCAGTTGTATGTACCACCTTATGCATATATGCCTTATGTGGGTTCTGGGGAATTGAACCTGGGTCCCTTGGCTTCGCAGGCAAGTGCCTTAACCACGAAGCCATTTCTTCAGCCCTGTTCTCTCTCTTTCTACTTGCAAATAAAATAAATATTTCTTGGGCATGGTGGTGCATGTGTCTGGAGTTTGATTGCAGTGGCTACAGGCCCTGATGCGCCCATTCTATCTCACCCTCCCCTCCCCCACACAATAAGAAATAAATTACAAAAACAAACCAACAACAAAAACTGTATTGAATCTTATAAATAGGGTCAAACATTTTTTCGGATACATTTATATGGCTTTGTAGCTCCATGCTAGTTTATCCCCAAACAACCTTACGTTTCCTTCCTGCTGTGTTTGTGATAAAATTAAGACATTATTCTTATGAACGCCCTCCTTTTCAAGCCTACTAAAGTATTTCCTCATTAATTTTACTCTCTTCCTGTTTACTTCTCTGATACAGATAAAGCAGAGAGAGAATGATTATCTTATTATACTCTCAGTTCTTATTTCAAGTAGGAGTTGTCTTCTGTCTCTAGATATTTATTAATTTAATACAATGATTAAATAAACTTATTCTTTCCCTGCAACTTCCATTTACGAACTTTCTTGAAGGTAAATGACACCAGATACCTTCTCCCTTGAAGATGTTGGGCGACAGAGCAAAAATGAGGGCCAGAGGCCAAATGGACACCTTCAAAGTCAGTAGGTGCTAGCAGTCTCTACCTTAGTCTCTCACTGGGTTTTACAACTCCTCACCTTCTGTTAAGAATACAGGTGAGGGCTGGAGAGATGGCTTAGCGGTTAAGCACTTGCCTGTGAAGCCTGAGGACCCCGGTTCGAGGCTCGATTCCCCAGGACCTACGTTAGCCAGATGCACAAGGGGGCGCACGCGTCTGGAGTTCGTTTGCAGTGGCTGGAGGTCCTGGCGCGCCCATTCTCCCCTTCTCTTTCTGTCTGCCTCTTTCTCTGTCTGTTGCTCTCAAACAAATAAATAAAAATAAACAAAAAAAAATTTTTAAAAAAGAATACAGGTGAGGGCTGGAGAGATGGCTTAGTGGTTAAGCGCTTGTCTGTGAAGCCTAAAGACCCTGGTTCGAGGCTCGATTCCCCAGGACCCACGTCAGCCAGATGCACAAGGGGGCACATGTGTCTGGAGTTCGTCTGCAGTGGATGAAGGCCCTGGAGTGCCCATTCTCTCTCTATCTGTCTGCCTCTTTCTCTTTCTGTTGCTCTCAAATAAATAAAAATGAACAACAACAAAAAAAGAATACAGGTGAAGCTGGGCGTGGTGGCACATGCCTTTAATCCCAGCACTCGGGAGGCAGAGGTGGGAGGATCACTGTGAGTTCAAGGCCACTCTGAGACTACATAGTGAATTCCAGGTCAGCCTGGGCCAGAGTGAGACCCTACCTCGAAAAACAAAACAAAACAAAAAGAATAGAGGTGAGGGGACTAGAGAGATGGCTTAGCAGGTAAGGCGTTTGCCTGCAAAGCCAAAGGGCCTCGGTTCAATTCCCCAGAACCCACATAAGCTAGATGCACAAGGGGGCACATGCATCTGTAGTTCATTTACAGTGGCTGGAGGCCCTGGTGCGCCTATTCTCTCTCTCTACCTGCCTGTTTCTGTATCTCTCTCTCTCTCAAATAAATAAATAAAAATAAAATATATTTTAAAAAAAGAGTAGAGGTGAGGGCTGGAGAGTTGGCTTAGTGGTTAAGGCACTTGCCTTCAAAGCCAAAGGGCCCAGGTTCAATTCCCCAGGACCCACATAAGCCAGCAGCACAAAGTGGCACATGCGTTTGGAGTTCATTTGCAGTCGCTGAAGGCACTGGCAGGCCCATTCTCTCCCTCTCTCTTCCTACCTCTTTCTCTCTCAAATAAATAAAATAAAATAAATAAATGTTTTAAAAAAAAAAGATTAGAGGTGATCATGGGCTGGAGAGATGGCTTAGCGTTAAGGCACTTGCCTGTGAAGCCTAAGGGAAAAAAAAATAATAAAGGTGGAGGCAGGCGTGGTGGCGCATGCCTTTAATCCCAGCATTTCAGGAGGCAGAGGTAGGAGGATCACCATGAGTTCGAGGCTACCCTGAGACTACATAGTGAATTCCAGGTCAGCCTGGACTAGAGTGAAACCCTACCTCGAAACAACAACAACGAAAGAAAATAGAGGTGATCATTGTTCCCGGTAAGTCAGAGAGCTCTCTGAGCAGCCTGTGAAACAGCTCCCTTTAAAAATAAAAACATGGGCTGGAGAGATGGCTTAGTGGTTAAGCGCTTGCCTGTGAAGCCTGAGGACCTTGGTTTGAGGCTCTATTCCCCAGGACCCACGTTAGCCAGATGCACAAGGGGGCGCACGCGTCTGGAGTTTGTTTGCAGTGGCTGGAGGCCCTGGCGCACCCATTCTCTCTATCTGCCTCTCTCTCTCTCTCTCTCTCTCTCTCTCTGTTGTTCTCAAATAAATAAATAAAAATAAACAATTAAAAAATAAATAAAAATAAAAACATTAGGGTCTCGAGAAGATTGCTTAATGGTTAAAGGTGCTTGCTTGTGTAGCCTGCTGGCCCAGGTTCAATTCCCAAGACATCCATATATTCTGGACACAAAAAGTGATGCAAGCATCTGGTGTTTGTTTTCAGGGGCACATGTGTGTATACACACACACACACACAATGCACACATATAAACAAATACATTTAAAAAAGAAAAGTGGGGCTGGAGAGATGGGTATTTACTGGTACACAATGGCTAGGCATTTTACATAGATGATTTGGTAGGTCAACAAAAGGCTTTATTTGCATTATTATAAAGCAAACCATATACAAAACATAGCGTCTCAGCATGCTAAAGTGTATAGCTAGCCCTAGGGGCTGAAAATCCCTATGCTCTTAGAAAATACTTCAGGGAGATTGTACCTTATATAGAAAAACAAACTTAGCTTGAGATAGGAAGAAGTATATTCTGGCATACACTCACTAAACCTGGTAACTGAAGATAAAACTGAATCTGAAACTGAATCTAGTATTTCTCTTAACACTTACGTATTTATTTATTTGCAAGCAGAGAGACAGAGAGAGAGAATATGAGCATGCCAGGGGCCTCTGGCCACTGGAAATGAACTCTAGATACATGCACCACTTCGTACACCTGAATTTACATGGGCACTGGAGAATCAAACCCAGGTCATTAGGCTTTGCAGGCAAGTGCCTTAACTGTTGAGCCCATCTCTCCAGCCCTGAAATGAACATTTCTTGCCCAAGCATTCCCTTCCCCCAACAGGCCTTACATCCTAATGAGTAAGTCCTTCTGTAGAACCAACTTGAATCAGAGCTGCATCCATTTACAACCTATTTTAAAGAATAGAAGATACTAGCAAGGCATAACCTACCTATGATCCCAGCACTTGGGAGGCTGAGAGAGGGCCACAAGTTCAAGGCCACCCTGGACTGTGGAGCAGCATTCTGTCCATCGTCATTACAATATGACATTAGTGACGCATTATCTCTAAACTCAAGCCTGAAGACCTCGTAGGTTCCACTTTTATACTTTCTTTTCCAAAAAAGTATCTTCAACCAGGCGTGGTGGCACACGCCTTTAATCCCAGCAGTACCCAGAGGTAGGAGGATCACTGTGAGTTCGAGGCCACCTTGAGAATACAGAGTGAATTCCAGGTCTGCCTAGGCTAGTGAGACCCTACCTCGAAAAACAAAAACAAACAAACAAACAAAAAAAGTATCTTCTATTTGTGCATGCACGTGTGTGTGTGTGTGTGTGTGTGTGTGTGTGTGTGTATGGGCATACCAAGGTCTCTTGCCACTAAAAACAAATGCCAGATGCTTATGCCACTTTTTATGCCAGGCTTTATGTGGGTACTGTGTGAAGTGAACCTGGGCCAGAAGGCTTTGCAAGCAGGCACCTTTAACCACTAAGCAATCTCCCCAGCCCACTTTTACGCTTTCTCAAGCACTGAACCATCTTTTGAAGTGCAAAGAGATGGGAGACATGCTACTCTATAATAAAAGAGGTTAAGCCTTGTCAGCAACCCAGCTTTGCCTAGTTTTCCAGACATCCGAATAAGGCAGCAGACATTTAAATAAAGTCTTCTGGCTTCAATCATGTGAGAAACCCAAATGATACACACAGGACTGACCAACAGAACACCCATTGGTCAACCAATCCGCATAATCATGATAAATTTGAAAAAATATTTTCTGGATGTGGTGGCACACCTTTAATCCCAGCACTCGGGAGGCAGAGGTAGGAGGATCACCATGAATTCAAGGCCACCCTGAGACTACATAGTGAATTCCAGGTCAGCCTGAGCTAGAGTTAGACCCTACCTTGGAAAAACAAAAACAAACAAACAAACAAACAAAAAAAACAACCTTAAGCCACTGAATTTTTAAAAATTATTTATTTGCAAGAAGAGAGAATGGGTATGCCAGGAACTCTTGCCACTGCAAACAAACTCTAGATATATGTATCATTTTGCACATCTGGCCTTATATGGGTACTGGAGAATCTAACCCAGGCCATCAGGTTTTGCAAGTAAGTGCCTTTAACCACTGGGCCACCTATCTAGTCCTTAGAGAGGTGTTGTTCTTTTTCAAGGTTGGGTCTTGCTCTAGTCCAGGTTGACCTGGAATTCACTATGTCTTAGGCTGGCCTTGAATTTACAGTGATCCTCCTACCTCTGCCTCCCAAGTGCTGGGATTAAAGGTGTGTGCCACAATGCCCAGCTTAGAGAGGTTTTTAATTGCACATCAATTACTGCTAATATTAATTACATTATGGTTAGTTTGGCGGTTTTTTTTTTTTTTTTTTTTGCTTGTTTTTTGAGGTAGGGTCTCACTCTAGCCCAGGCTGACCTGGAACTCACTATGTAGTCTCAGGGTAGCCTTGAACTCACGGCAATCGTCCTATCTCTGCCTCCCAAGTGCTAGGATTAAAGGTGTGCCACCACGCCCATGCATGGTACAGATGCCTCAGGCATGCATATCCCTGACCACCAGAGAGACTGACCTGGTCAGTGACTTGTAATTGACCAACCAGATTAGCTACTCCTGTCATGGAGGAGAAGGGAAACAAGAGAGAGGGTATCAAAGAAACGGCAAAAGTGTTGCCTTTCCTTGATCTTGTACATATGACCTTAACTAATCCTCACTCTAACTCTCAACCGTGGATACTTTTCTCCTCATATTACACAGGAGAAAATTAAATATTATAGACATTTCAGTAACTTGATCAAGGTCATTGCATAATTATTTACTATCATGTGGGGTGAGGCATGGAAATGACATGGCAAACATAAGCAGATATGGTTCTTGAACATGGCACACTGTGAAGTCACTCTCGGTGTCACCTCAGTCATTTTTGGTTTAAAAAAAAAAAAAAAACCAAAGTCGAATGAAAGTGCTGTACCGTTAGAGGCCCCCATAGGAAATGGGGCCCAAAGTAAGTCACCCTTTTTGTGGTTAGATTTTGGAACAGGTGGGAGGAAGCCATCTCTCCACTTCAGCGGGGAGGTGGTTACACAGCCGCTGTGGTTGGTGAAATGAGTGGTGAAGAGCCGCTCAGACATGCCTGTGAGGCTCCCCTGTCCCCACGATCCCTGAGAGATGCCGGAGGGACTGGAGGTTCCAGCGGTCTCCCTGTGAGGACAGCTGCTGCCGGCGTCTCCGACTCTACTGCCGAATGAGAAATGTGTACTACACTGCCTACAGAAATGTGTGTTGCACAAACATCACGTCTTTGACAGAAAACTGTGTTTGTTCCACCCCCACAGTCTCCATTCAAGTTCCCAGAAGTTTGCAATTATTCTTAAAAGATGTTTCCAGACAAGGCTTACTCAGCTTTGGTTTTCAGTAGGATGAGATGGTTTTTTTTTTTTCATTTCTTTTTGTTAATATTTTCATATATTTATTTGCAAGGAGAGAGAGAGTGAGGGAGCATGGGCTCACCACGGCCTCCTGCCACCACAAATGAACTCCAGACGCATGCGCCCCTCTGTGCATCTGGCTCCACACTGGCACTGGGGAATCAAACCACAGACAGCAAGCTTTGGTAGTAAGAGAGTGGAGCCATCTCCCTAGCCCTATTTTTTCATTTCTTTAAACTTGGTTTGACCATTGTCATACTACACCAGGCTGGTGCATAAAGGCTAGCCATGAAGCACAGACCTGTTTTCATTCTGTTCACTTACTGTGTGCGCACAGGTGTGTGTGTATATGTGTATGTGTGTGTTTTCTCCCTAGATCTGAAGCTACTTTGCCAACTGCACTCCATTTCCTATTGTACTGTCCTTCAGGCCTCTCACCCTCTGACCTCTTGTCCAGTTTCCTGCTGTGCTGACTCTTCTGACTTGGTATCTCATATTGACCTAGCTGATGCTCTCCATAGAAGATGTTCCTGGGCTGGAGAGATGGCTTAGAGGTCAAGGCGCTTGCCTGCGAAGCCTAAGGATCCATGCTCAACTCTCCAGGCCCCACATAAGCCAGACACACAAAGTGACGCAAGCATGCAAGGTTGCATATGCACAAGGTAGCGCACGCATCTGGAGTTCGATTGCAGTGGCTGGAAGCCCTGGTGCACCAATTCTCTCTCTCTCTCACTCTCACATTAAAAAAAAAAAAAGATGTTCTTGGGACTAGAGAGACTGGCTTAGCGGTTAAGGTATTTGCCTGCAAAGCCAAAGGATCCCAGTTTGATTCTCCAGGATCCACGTAAGCCAGATGCACCAGGGGCACACACATCTGGAGTTTGCTGGAGGCCCTGGTGCGCCCATTTTCTCCCTTTCCCTCCCTCCCTCCCTCTCTCTCTCTCTCCCCCCCTCTTTCTCTCAAATAAATAAATAACTAAATAAAATTTTTAAAAAGATGTTCTTATTGCAGAATTCCACCAGAGTCACATGTATCTTCCAAGCCCTGTGCCTTGGGAAGAAACTCACTGGGAAAAGAAACAATGGTAGAGCCAGGTATAATAGCACATACCTGTAATGCCAGCACTTGGGAGGCTAAGGCAGGAAGTACAGATTCAAGGCCAGCATGGGCTACATAGCAAAACCCTATCTGCAATGAAAATAAAATAATAAACAAAGAAGACAACCGTAATGTCATGATAGAGAGAAAGATGGCTTCGAAACTACAGTTGCTGGCACTACTAGCTACATTTTTACCTGTCTCCTTCTATAACCCTTTTCTTTTGATTCCTGGAGATTTAAGAGACTTTTTTAAAGGCAGGGTGCTGGAGAAATGGCTGAGCAGTTAAAGTGCCTGCCTGCAAAAGCCTAAGGTCTCAGGTTCTATCCCCCAGTATCCATGTAAGCCAGATGCACAAGGTGGCACATGCATATGGAGTTTGTTTGCAGTGGCTAGAGGCACATCCATTCTCTCCCTACCTCCTTCCCTCTCTCTCTCTCTCTCTCTCTCTCTCTCTGTCCCTCTTTCTCAAAGAAATAAATAAATTATATATTTTAAAACAGGGCTAGAGCCTGGAGAGACGGCTTAGCAGTTAAGGCACTTGCCTGCAAAGCCAAAGGACCTTGGTTCAATTCCCCAGGACCCATATAAACCAGATGCACAAGGTGATTCATGCATCTGGAATTTGTTTTCAGTGGCTGGAGGCCCTGGCACACCCATTGTCTCTCTCTTTCTCTCTCTCAAATAAATACATAAAATAATCTTTTTTGTTTTGTTTTGTTTTTCGAGGTAAGGTCTCACTCTAGCCCAGGCTGACCTGGAATTCACGATGTAGTCTCAGGGTGGGCTTGAACTCATGATGATCCTCCTACCTCTGCCTCCCCAGTGCTGGGAAAATAAATATTTAAAAAAGGAAGCCGGGTGTGGTGGCGCACTCCTTTAATTCCAGCATTCGGGAAGCAGAGGTAGGAGGATCACCATTAGTTCAACCCTGAGACTACATAGTGAATTCCAGGTCAGCCTGAGCTCGAGTGAAACCCTACCTCGAAAAAAAAAAAAGGGGGGGGGGGTTGGCTGGGCCAGGCGTGGTGGTACACACCTTTAATCCCAGCACTTGGTAGGCTGAGGAGCGAGGATTGCTACAAATTTGAGGCCACCCTGAGACTACAGAGTGAATTCCAGGACAGCCTGAGCTAGAGCAAGACCCTACTTCAAAAAACAAAGTAAACAAACAAAAAAATTCCTCTGAGACTTGAGCACCTGAGGATCTTTTCTTAATGTAAAAAAAAAAAAAAAAAACCTTAATATATTCATTCTGCTCTGTAAAAAAGGCTGGGGAGAAGCTTAATGGATAAAGGTGCTTGCTTGCAAGTCTGCTAACCCAAATCTGATCCTCCCCGGCATGCGTGTGAAACCAGACATAAGCCTGGATGTAAAGCCAGGTGCAAAGTGACACATGCACACCTGTGATCCCAACATGCGCACTGGCAACAAGAGGTACGGCCAGGAGAATGAAGCTCGGGGGCAGCTGGTCTGGTGTATACAGCAGCTCAACAAGACAGACCCTGTCTCAAAAAGAAGCTAGAAGGCCAGGATAGCACACATGTCACGTGTGTGCATACACACACGCATATACATCCACATACACAAATAAGTTTTACCAAAAAATGTAGCTGGGCATGGTGGTGTATATCTGCACTCCCAGTCCTTTGGAAGTGGAGGCAGGAGGATCAGATGTTCAAGGTCATCCTTGGCTACCTATAGAGTTTGAAGCCAGCCTGGGCAACATGAGACCCTGTCCCAAAGAAAAGAAAGCCTGCTTAGTTGCAACTTTGGAAAACAGTTTATTAGTATGCTCTGTGCATAAGCATATATGCATATACTTTTTACCACAATTCTAGTTTTAATGCTTACTTATTTGCGAGTTAGAGATAGAATGGGTGTACCCGGGCCTCCTGTCAGTACAAACAAACTCCAGACACATGCGACACTTTGTCCATCTTGCTTTACATTGGTATTGAACCTATGAACCTAGCTCATCAGGCTTTGCAAGCAAGCACCTTTAACTGCTGAGCAATCTCTCTCCAACCCTACCAAAACAATTCTACTCCAAGATCCATACCCAACAAAAATGTGCACTTATGTTCATCAAAAGACATGCAGAAGGGGCTGGAGAGATGGCTTAGCGGTTAAGGCACTTGCCTGAAAAGGCAAAAGACCCAAAGACCCAGGTTCGACTCCCCAGGACCCATGTAAGCCAGATGCACAAGGGGGCGCATGCATCTGGAGTTCCTTTGCAGTAGCTGGAGGCCCTGGCATGTCCATTCTCTCTCTCTCCCTATTTCTGTATCTCTCTCTCTCAAATAAATAAAAATTAAAAAAAAAAAGACATGCCCAAAAGGGCTGGAGGGATGGCTTAGAGGTTAAGGCATTTGCCTGCAAGGCCAAAGGACCCAGGTTCAAGTCCCTAAGACCCACATTAGCCAGATGCACAAGGGGGCATACGTGTCTGGAGTTCATTTGCAGTAGCTGGAGGGCCTGGTGCACCCATTATCTCCCTCTCTCTCCCTCTTTCTCTGTTAAATAAATAAATAAATAAATAAATAATTTTAAAAGACATGCACAGAAATGTTTATAGCAAGACTTTGCATAATAGCTAAAAGGTAGATGCGTTCCAAGTGTCCAATAGCAGGAGAATGGATAAAGAGTAGTATATTCATATAATGTACTAAACAGCCATGAAAAAGAAGGAACCATGGCTATGCCCAATGCAGATGAATGTTGCAAACACAGTGGTAAACAAAAAAAACCACACACAAAAAGAATATAAAATACGTATTTCATTGACATGAAATTCTAAAATAAGCAAAATGCATTCATGTTCTTA
This sequence comes from Dipus sagitta, assembly GCA_036346955.1. Taxonomy (NCBI): domain Eukaryota; kingdom Metazoa; phylum Chordata; class Mammalia; order Rodentia; family Dipodidae; genus Dipus; species Dipus sagitta. The sequence goes on along the minus strand of CM070778.1, from coordinate 44,183,126 downwards.
GGAGTCAGAAAAGTGGTCATTATATGGGAGAGTAGGCAGGTGGAGACACGAGAGATGAGGGGGCCTTGTAATGCTCTGTTTCTAGATCTGGGTGCTGATTAAACAAGTGTGTTCACTTTGCAAAAATCCATCCAGCTGTACACTTGTGATTCGAGTGTTTTCCTATATATGGTATACATGAAAGCAAATGACAGAAAGAAAATCTTGCTTGCTTTTTTTCTAAAATGCAGTTATAAAGGACATCCAAGTTAGCGCTAAGTAAATGAATGTTCTTGCGTTCCCACTTGCCTAGGTGATGATGTGTAAGTCGTCTGCTGTGCTGGTTTCCTGGCCCCTCTGCAAGTAGAAATTATGGTATGTGGCAGGACATGAGCGACTGGTGGTTTGATTCACAGTCAACACTACGCAGGTCTCCACCTCTTTCTTCCCAGGTGAAAGGGAAAGAATATCTCCTGAGCTTAGCTCTGAGCAGGATTCAGGGGTGTCCTGGGATGGGTTAACTAATTGGCTGGATGAGACAGCTGGGAAGCTGCAGAAAATGGGGGCCACATAATCAGAAGGACACTGCCCAGAGTTGAAGGTAGAAAAGAGGACCAAGGTGCTGGAGAGATGACTTAGCCATTAAGGTGCTTGCCTGCAAAGCCTAAGGACCCAGATTCAATTCTCCAGAACCCATGTAAGCCAGATTTGCAGTGGCTAGAGGCCCTGGCATGCCTCTCTCTCTCTCTCTCTCAAATAAATAAGTAAACAAAATAAGTTAAAAAATAAAAAAGAGGACCAAGAAGATCATCTTAGTGAATGAGTTAACCAAAGTGACCAGACACCATCAGAACAGAGCAAGTAATTTTGGTAGAAAATGGGAAATGAGAATTAGTAGCCACAGGCTTTCTAGAGATTTTTTTTTTCTTTCTTTCTTTCTTTTTTTCTTTTTTTTTTTTTTTTTTTTTTTGAGATAGGGTCTCGCTCTAGTCCAGGCTGACTTGGAATTCACTATGTAGTCTCAGGGTGGCCTCACCTCCTGGTGATCCAACTACCTCTGCCTCCTAAATACTGGATTAAAAGCGAACACCACCATGCCCAGCCTTGAATGTTTTTTTAGCCTCTGTGTATTAAGAGCACTATCAAAGGCCTGAATTATTTTGTTATATTATATTTTGCAAGTGTAAGGTACATATGTACAGGTTCATACATGTGCGTGCGTGCGTGCGTGTGTGTGTGTGTGTGTGTGTGTGTGCATGTAGAGGTCAGAGATCAATGTTGGGTGTCTTCCTCAATACTTCTATTTATTTATTTATTTATTTATTTATGTAGGTTTTCCGAGGTAGGGTCTCACTCTATCTCAAGCTGACCTGGAATTCACTATGTAGACTCAGGATGGCCCTGAACTCATAGCAATCCTTCTACCTTGGCCTCCCAAGTGCTGGAATTAAAGGCATGGGCAACCACGTACTTTTGTTTTTTTAGTGCAAATCTGAACACATATTTTTTCTCTATTTTTATTTATGTGAGTCAGAGACAGAAATAGGGAGAGACAGATTGATAGATAGATCGATAGATAGATGATAGGTAGAGAATATGGGTGCACCAGGCCTTCCTGCCACTGTAAAGGAACTCCAGACACATGCATCGCTTTGTGCATCTGGCTTTACATGGGTACTGGGGAATTGAAACTGGGCCATCAGGATTTGCAAGCAAGTGCGTTTAACTGCTAAGCCATCTCTCCAGCCCCTAGAATTTGATTTTCTAGAGTACCTTAGCCCTGGGCTGAGGAGATAGCTCATTTGGCAAAGTGCTTGCCACACAAACATGAGGACCTGATTTCTAACCCTCAGCATCCACATAAAAGCCAGACAAGGAGGTATGTGCATGTAACTCCAGGGCTGGGCAGGGGGGTGGTTGCAGAGACAAGGGATCGTTGGTCCTTCCTGGATAGCTAGTCTAGCTGAATTGGTGAGCTCCAGGTGCGGTGAGAGATGCTATCTCAAAAAATACAGAAGGGCTAGGGAGATGGCTCAGCAGTTAAAGGCACTTGCTTGCAAAGCCTGCCAGCTAATTTGGCCTACGCAGCAGCAAAACTATAAGACAGACTCAAAAGAAGGTGGAAGGACAGGACTGACACCCTGAGGCTGTCCTCTCCCTTTCCACGTGCCCCGAGTCATGCACATGCATATGCATGTAGACACACACACAAATACATGGACAAAAAAAAAAAAGAAAGATAGAAAGATAGAAAGATAGAAAGATAGAAAGATAGAAAGATAGAAAGATAGAAAGATAGAAAGATAGAAAGATAGAAAGATAGAAAGATAGAAAGATAGAAAGATAGAAAGATAGAAAGATAGAAAGATAGAAAGATAGAAAGAAAGAGGGCCCGAGAGAGAGGGCCAAAGCCGTTGCTGGCTTTAGAACCGAAGAAGGAAACCAGGAGCCTATAGAAACTAAAAACGGTGAGGATTCTTCCCTACCACTTCTATTTATCTATTTAATTGCTTATTTTATTTTACTTTGTATTTTACTTTTTATCGATGATGATGAAATGATCTATTTATAACTCCCTCAAATGTAATTCTAAAGTAATATTTATGTTTATGTTTGTCTTTCTAATCTTCAATTTAAAATGCAGGCATGTGTGTATTGAATGAGAGTAGAAGTGAAATTGTATAGGGGAAACAAAAAACACTAACAGGAAGGGGAGGGCAAGAACAGGGAGGGTTAGTGATGACATTTTGTTATGAGACTGATCATCGCCCACCTCCCTAGCCCCTGGAGAGGGTTAAGGAGTCTAGCTGATGTAAAAAAAGCAAATACATTTGCTGTGAAGTTTGCAAACAACCCCTCCTTATGAGTGTCAGCTTAGAGAAGCATAAACACAAGTTCTGCAAAGAAACACATTGGGAGGTACGGAAGAATGCAATTCAGGAACACAGATCAGGGCTGGGGGTTTAGCCCAGTGAGAGAGTACTTACTTAGTATGCACAAGACCCAGGTTCAATCCACAGTGCTGCAAAGAAAAAACAAAAAAAAAACAGAGAATAAAAAGTCTACACCAAAATCATATTGCACAATAAAAGCACAAATATTTTTGAGAGAAATATGTGTGTGTGTATGAAAGACAGAGAGAGAGAGAGAGAGAAGAGAGAGAATGAGAGAGAGAGAGAGTTGTCATGCCAGGGTCTCCAGCCACTGCAATCAAACTCCAGACATGTGCACCACCTTGTGCACATGCCAGACCTGCACGTGCACTGGCTTACATGGGATCTGGGGAGTTGAATATGGGTCCTTAGGCTTCACAGTAACTGCTAAGCCATCTCTCCAGTCTCCAAAGCTCAAATATTAAAAAATTTGAAAGAACCAAGAAAAATCATTCCTCTAGATTATTGCTGATCTTATAAATATTTTATTTATTTATTTGAGAGAGAGAGAGAAAGAGATAATGGGCACAACAGGGCCTGTAGCCACAGCAAATAAACTCCAGGCGCATGCTCCACCTTGTGCATCTGGCTTATGTGGGTACTGAGGAATTGAGCTTGGGTCCTTAGGCTTCACAGGCAAGCGCCTTAATCACTAAGGCATCTCTCCTACTGCTGATCTTAATAAACGGCTTTTGATTCTATTTGTGAGGCTGGCTTCAAAGTAGAATACGTCGAGTCTGTCTATACAGAATTCTAGGAAAAAATGGTAGTCGTGTGGAATGTGGTAGCAGTCTGAGGGCACGAGGGAACAAGACCACAAGACACGCAAGGGTTTGAGCAGTAATAATAACACAGAATCCAGTTAACCAACAGAAATCAAGAGTAAATCGAAATTAGTGGGCAGAGTAAGATAGCATGACCAAAGTACAGGCAAACAGCCTAGAGAGAGGAGAGCTATTAATCAAACAGCCAGCCTTAGAGTCACAGGAAACACAGAAGGAAGGACAGGTCAAGGGGAGAGCAGACAGACAGCCAGAACCAGCAGGGGAGAGTTCTCAAAACAGAAACAAAATCTTCTCTTACCGTCAGTGGCCACTATTGTTCTCTTATGCTTTTGACTACATAATCCTTTGTGAGCCTGGTTTATTCTCACTGGCCATGGTACTGGATGGAGACAGACAGTTGAGAGAGTCTTTTGGAAAGTATTCATGGATCATCTTCAATGACTTACTGGTTTCAGATTAATGAAGAAGAAGAGGAAGAGAGGCAGCAAAGAAGGAAGGGAGGGAGAGAAGAAGGAAGGGAGAAATGAAAGAAGATAGGGAGGGAAGGGAAGAGGAGGAGGAAGGAAGAAGAAAGAGGAGGATGGTGAGAACATAAATTTGCCCCATGGGCAGCTCTCAGACCCATAGCCTTCCTAGTCAATAAAATGACAGGATAGGGCTAGAGAGATGGCTTACCTGGAAACAAACAAAAAAGGAGATAGTATCTATTACAAAGAATTGTTGCGAAGCTGGGCATGGTGGCGCACGCCTTTAATCCCAGCACTCAGGAGGCAGAGGTAGAAGGATCACCATGAGTTCAAGGCCACCCTGAGACTACACAGTGAATTCCAGGTCAGCCTGGGCTAGAGTGAGACCCTACATCAAAAACAACAAACAGGCTCTGGAGGGATGGCTTAGTGGTTAAGGCACTTGCCTGCAAAGCCAAAGGACCTGGGTTCAATTCCCCAGGACCCACGTAAGCCAGATGCACAAGGTGGTGCATGCATCTGGAGTTCGTTTACAGTGGCTGGAAGCCCTGGTGCGACCATTCTCTCTCTCTGTCTCTCTTTCCTCTCTCAAAATAAGTAAATAGGGCTGGAGAGATGGCTTAGCGGTTAAGCGCTTGCCTGTGAAGCCTAAGGACCTCGGTTCAAGGCTCGATTCCCCAGGACCCACGTTAGCCAGATGTACAAGGGGGCGCACGCGTCTGGAGTTCGTTTGCAGTGGCTGGAGGCCCTGGCGCGCCCATTCTCTCTCTCTCTCTATCTGCCTCTCTCTCTCTCTCTCTGTCACTCTCAAATAAATAAGTAAATAAATGAACAAAAAATTTTAAAATAAAAATAAAAAGTAAATAAATAATAAAATATTAAAATATTTAAAAAAAAAAAACAAAAAAAGAAGTGTTACTATTCCCACTATACCTGGCACTCAATAAACAGTCATTCTTTTCCTTTTTGACTGACTTTTTGTTTGTTTGTTTTTGAGGTAGGTTCTCACTCTAATCCAAGCTGACCTAGAATTCATTACCTAGTCTCAGGGTGGCCTCGAACCCACAATGATCTTCCTACCTCTGCCTCCCTAGTGCTGGGATTAAAGACATGTGCCATCATGTCTGGCTCGATTATGTCATTTCATTTTTATTTTTTTTAATTTATTCATTTATTTATTTATATTTTTTGGTTGTTTGAGGTAGGGTCTCACTCTAGCCCAGGCTAACCTGAAATTCACTATGTAGTCTCAGGGTGACCTCAGACTCACAGCGATCCTCCTACTGCTGCCTCCAGAGTGCTGGGAATAAAGGCGTGCGCCACCATGCTCAGCTCCTTTTACTGATTTTTCAGAAGGTAATCTCACTATGCAGCCCAAGATGGTCCTCTGGACACTCTTCCCTCCACATGAGTGTTGGGATTATAGGCAGGAGCCAATAAACCAGCTCTGCTGATCTTTAATGGAAAGGGCCAGTTTTTATTCAATATTTCATTTATTTATTTGAGAGAGAGAGAAAAAAAAGGGTAAGCCAGGGCCTCCTGCCACTGCAAACGAACTTCAGACACATGTGCCACTTTGTGTATCTAGCTTTACATGAGTACCAAGGAATTGAACCTAGGTCACTGGGCTTTGTAAGCAAGTGTCTTTAATGGCTGAGCCATCTCTCCAGTCCTCCATATTTTCTTCTTTTTTTTTTTTTTTAATTTGTTTGTTTGTTTGAAGTAGGGTCTCACTGTGGCCCAGGCTGACCTGGAACTCACCCTGTAGTGCCAGATTGGCCTTGAACTCATGGTGATCCTTCTACCTCAGCTTCCCCAGAGCTGGGATTAAAGATGTTCGCCACCACACCTGGCTTCGTATCTTATTTCTTATTGTGAGGTCCCTCTTTTTAATAACTTGAACTTTTAAATGTTACTTGACTTATCTTGATCCTAGACATCTTGGTACACACAGGGATTGGTAACTAATGGTCTGGTAGGAAGAATAATTGTTCTCCTACAAGAGCCATGTCCTAATCCAAGGTAATCTGTGACTATGTTACTTTACTTGGCAAAATAAACTTTTCAGATGTAACTGAGGTTAAGGGACTTGACATGGAAAGATTATTCTGGAAACCTCTTAGCGCCTGTTCTAGCTGAGGTCAGCGGAAGGGAAATGGGTCAAAAAAATGAAAGAGGGCCAGGCATGGTGGCGCACACCTTTAATCCCAGCGCTTGGGAGGCAGAGGTAGGAGGATCACCATGAGTTCAAGGCCACCCTGAGACTACATAGTGAATTCAGGTCAGCCTGGACTAGGGTGAAAACCCTACCTTGAAAAACAACAACAACAAAAAAAGAAAGATAGAAAGATAGAAAGAAAGAGGGCCCGAGAGAGAGGGCCAAAGCCGTTGCTGGCTTTAGAACCGGAAGAAGGAAACCAGGAGCCTCTAGAAACTAAAAACGGTGAGGATTCTTCCCTACCACTTCTATTTATCTATTTAATTATTTATTTTATTTTACTTTGTATTTTACTTTTTATCGATGATGATGAAATGATCTATTTCATAACTCCCCTCAAATGTAATTCTAAAGTAATATTTATGTTTATGTTTGTCTTTCTAATCTTCAATTTAAAATGCAGGCATGTGTGTATTGAATGAGAGTAGAAGTGAAATTGTATAGGGGAACATAAAACACTAACAGGAAGGGGAGGGCAAGAACAGGGAGGGTAGGGGAGTTGGGCGGCAGTGGGAAGGAGCATGTACTCGTATCCAATATACTGCCTATCTGGAAATTTATTAAATAAACGCATAGAATTCAGGTGAGGGCTAAGCAAATTCCTTTGCCCTTGCTCTAGCGGGATGAGGATTTTCTCGAAACATGTGGTAGTAAAATGCACAGCAGGGTTTACAGATTGAGCCTAGGTAGTATGTCTGTCCACTTTGAATTCAGACATGTCAGGACACCTCCATATAGGCTGACCGCCATTCTACCCACACAAAGGGATAATGGCTTCGTGGGATATGTAATCATTGGTTTCCTCGGGACTCATGTGCTGTCCTCACGTCCTCCCTCTAAACTGAGACTACCAAGAAGTCATCCACCCAAGTCACCTTTAGTCATGAGTGGTTTGTTGTCAAGAGGCAAACTTATGAGAACCCAGGGAAGGATAAGCAATTAGAGTCAGGAAGAACTGGACCGGGAGGGTGGCCACGGACCCAAGCGTGACTCAGACACTTCCTCTGCGCCTGCCACGCTTTCTAGTCACTACTGCTGCGCTTTTGTGTCATCTACTCTGTGTGTCCTTTTCTGCATCATTGGTTGTGCTTATTCACAACTTGGCTTACTCATGAACTTGACTTGGTCAAAACATTTGATTCATTCAAGTCTGCTCCTGATTTTTCTTGACACCATAGATTTCCAGCTGTATTCAGGAATTCATTCATGAATTGAAAAGTTAACTGCTGAGCTCCCAGGACATGCACCAATGCAGTTTATTGTCTCATCAGAGAGAGAGAGAGAGAGAAAAAAAAAAGACATCAATCAAATAATTATAAAATTGCTTTGGGTGCATTCGGGCTTACTAAGCTCATTGTTCAAAGGAGGACTTAGGAGCAGTAGCTCACTGTCTTTAGGAGGATCGCAGCAGGCTGTCCTGTTTAACACATATGACCCTCCCCTTCCCCAAAGTCCAGACAGCTGATTAAACTAAGGATTGGCATTTGACCAAGGACAATTAATACATTGGCTGGCCAGTAACCAACAGTTTAATAAGCTTCCCTTAGAAGGAAGAAATTACAGTGTAGCAAACATTATATAGAACTGACATGTTTACCACAGGTGGTGGGGGGAATAAACCTTATACCCTAGAGAAATAATTAAATGTAGAAAGCCTTCATCCATAGGGAACTTCCTCATTTGTGGAAGAGAAAGTTAGAAGGCGCTTGCTTGATGCAGGAGCTCTGGGCAGGGTGTAGGGCAAAGAATAGGGGGTGGCTTTGAGCTGGGTTAATGGCTAGCATGAGGATTAGGGAAACTATGCCAAGTTCCTTGTAGGAAAGTATCACAGCCCTGAGTAGGGGTAAATATTGATGGTTTCCAAGAGGTTTGTTTCTCAGGGATTCTAGGGGATAGTCCTTGGTCCGGGCCCAAGTGCTTAGATTTCAACATAGCACTGGCTCTTGTGCCAGACTTTGGGTCATGGTGTTTATTTAGGCAGTCTGCAACGGAGCATGTTAGAGAACTCATGGCATTTTAGACAAGCTGTACAAAGGCGCAGCTCTGTCCTCCGCCCTTGAGCTCCCTTGCTGGAAACCACAGACACGGTTTGCGTGAAGGTCAGATTTGAAGGGTGGCCCCTCACCTTGCGGACTGGGCGTGTGGTTCAGTTGCCCGCAGGTTCTGCGCTGTGTCACTGGTGTGGCAGGAGAGGCGGTAGGGCCGGAGGGATAGCATTCTCTGGAAGCCAGATTGGCTCAGGGCTGGTGGTTCTTGGGAGTTTGTATATTCTGGTTTTTGGAACAGGTTGTTGGCACATTTGTTCTGTTGTCTGAAGATAGGCTTCATTTTGAAATAAAAACACACAGAGAACTAAATTTCCTCTGGGACCATCTGGTAGCATGTCCCAGAGTTGGTCCAGGGTTACTTGAGGTTACGGTAGCTTGTACAGACACTCGTCACAGTCCTGGACACAGAAGCAGAGATCCAGGAACTCTGCATCTGTCACAAGAGGGGAACACTGAGCCGCGAGTTGGATGTATTAGCACTCATGGTGGAAGCCACAGGGCTGGGGAGAGGCGTTTCAGGATTGGAAGACCTCTAGCTTCTAGAAACCACCAGCCTTGCCCGTCCCTACTTTGGACTCCTCAGAGGCCACCTGGCTCAGCTTCCTCCTGCCACTGATTTTGTCTAGTTTGGTTAATGGTGAAGCAGGAACAGGACTCAAGAGATGACCTCCCACTGAAGCATCCGCCAGGGCATGCACATGATCACTGCTGAAAAGCAGGCAATGAAATGTCTTTTGTGTGCCTGCATCACATTTACATGCAGGCTGAGGATCCACGTGCAAAACAGTTTCTCAGTGTGTCGTGATGGTGTTGATAAAACTCTTATAGATTCTCTGGAACAAGTGGTGAATGTTATCACCTCATCATGAAGTCAGGCCAGCCAGAAACCCCAGCGGCTCTTGATCCCTGGCCCATACGCAGTCCATAATTAAGTCTTATAAATACCATGTTCCAGCCACTTCTTCTGAACTATCACCTTTTACTATCTATACTTCTGAGACAATTTTTGTTTTGTTTTGTTTTGTTTTTTAATTTTTTTGTTTGTTTATATATTTATTTGACAGCGACAGAGAGAAGGAGGCAGAGAGAGAGAGAGAATGGGCGTGTCAGAGCTTCCAGCCTCTGTAAACGAACTCCAGATGCGTGCGCCCCCTTGTGCATCTGGCTAACGTGGGTCCTGGGGAAATGAGCCTCGAACCGTGGTCCTTAGGCTTCACAAGCAAGCGCTTAACCGGCTAAACCATCTCTCCAGCCCTTTTGTTTTGTTTTTTCAAGGTAGGGTCTCGCTCTAGCCCAGGCTGATCTGGAATTCACTATATAGTATCAGGCTAGCCTTGCACTCATAGCAATTCTCCTACCTCGGCCTCCCTGAGTGTTGGGATTAAAGGCACGCACCACCATGCCCAGCTCTGAGACAGTTTTCTCCCTGTCTTCCTCTCTCCTGCCCTGCTTTCTTTTTCATCCTTCCTCCCCCCCCTCAGTTCCCCTTTCTCCCTTCCACTTGTTCCTTCTTTCTGATGGAGTCTTACTATGTTATATAGACTGGCCTTGAACTTCTGGGCTCAAGAAATCTTCCTGTCTCCACCTCCAGAGTAGGGGTAAAGATTCATTTTGGGGTGCTGGAGAGATGGCTTAATGGTTAAGGCCTGCAAAGCCAAAGGACCCCAGTTCGATTCCCCAGGACCCATGTAAACCAGATGCACAAGGTGGTACATGTGTCTGGAGTTCGTTTGCAGTGGCTGGAGGCCCTGGCACACCCGTTCTCTCTCCCTCTCTCTCGCTCAAATAAAAATAAATTTTTTAAAAAATTTTTTATTATTTATTTATTTGACAGAGAAACAGGGAGAGAGAGAGAATGGGAGCACCAGGGCCTCCAGCCACTGCAAACGAACTCCAGACGTGTGCTCCCCCTTGTGCATCTGGCTAACGTGGGTCCTGGGGAATCGAACCTGGGTCATTTGGCTTCACAGGCAAACGCCTTAACTGTTAAGCCATCCCTCCAGCCCCTAAAAATAAATTTTATTTTTATTTTTGGTTTTTCGAGGTAGGGTTTCACTCTCTAAAAATAAATTTTTAAAAAAACATTCATTTTGGGTAGGGGGGGTTGCCAGTGTGTATGTATGTTCATAGGTGTGTGTGCATGTGGAGACCAGGTGTTGACATCAGGTGTTTTCCTTGATCACTCTCTATTTTATTTATTGAGGCAGGATCTCTCACTTGAACCCTGGCCAATCTAGCTAGACAGTTCTTCCTGGGATCCCATCACTATCTCCTGAGCACTGGGATTACAGGTGAGCCATCACACCCATGTGGCATTTATAAGGGCACTGGGGATTTCAGCTGTGCTCCTCACACCTGCACGGCAAGTGCTTTATCCACTGAGCCATCTCCTCAGCCCCAAGACTGACACTGTGTCGTCTCAGGGTGGCTCGAACTCACGGCGATCCTTCTACCTCTGCCTCTCAAGTGCTGGGATTAAAGGTGTGTGCCACCACGCTGGGCTATTTTTTTTTATTTAATTTTATTTATTTGAGAGAGGGAGAGAAAGGAAGCAGACAGGTAGAGAGAGACAGAGAGAGAGAATGGGCCTCCAGTCACTGCAAACGAACTCCAGACACATGCGCCACTTTGCACATCTGACTTATGTGGGACCTAGGGAATAGAACCTGAGTCCTTTGGCTTTGCAGACAAGCACCTTAACTGCTAAGCCGTTTCTCCAGCCCTCCTCTTTTTCTTTTGTGAGTTTGAGGATCAACCCTAGGCCTCACCCATGCCAGGCAAACACTCTACAACTTATCCAGAACTAAACCCCTTTGGACAGTTCCTAGTGACCTACCCATGTTTCCTCTGCTTCCACTCTGTTTCTTACAGAAGCCTGGAATTTCACCCGTTGCCTTATTGTGTTTTTTTTTTTTAATTAATTCATAGACTTGCAGGGTGTGGTGGCTCATGCCTATAATCCCAGCACTCAGGAGGCTGAAGTAGGAGGATCACTGTGAGCTTGAGGCCAGCCTGTGCTACAAAGTGACTTCCAGGGCACCATGACCTAGAGACCCTACCTCAAAATTTTTTGCACATATGTGCATGCCTGGTGCATGTGTGTTCATAGGTGTGTGGGCCCATGTGTGTGCGAACACGCCTGCATCTGTATACGTACGCATGTAGAGGCTAGAGGGCTCCCTCAGTCGCTCCCAGGCTCTCTCACTGACCCCGGAGTTTGCTGGTTCGCAGTCTAGCCACCTAGCTGAACGCGTTCTCCTGCCTCTGCCTCCGCGATGCTGGGACTACAGGTGCGCACGACAGCCACAGCTTCTACGGGAGTGCTGCAGTCTGAACGCAGGTCCTCAGGCTTCCCCAGCAAGCACTTTACAGGACGGAGCCATCTCCCCAGCCCCAGTGGACTTTATATTTTAGAGCAGTTTTACAGACAGCTGAGCACATGGCACAAGGATACCCCTTATGCCCCCTCCATACCTAACTCAGCTTCCCATATTATTACCATGCTGCGTTACGGTGATACTTTTTTTTTCTGCTTGTGTCTATTTTTTGATGTGTTTTTTAAAAATATTTATTTGCAGAGAGAGAGAGAGAGAGAGAGGGAGAATGAGCACACCAGGGCCTCCAGCCACTGCAAATGAACTCCAGATGTATGCACCACTTTGTACATGTGGCTTTACATGGGTACTGGGGGATTGAACCTAGGTCCTTAGGCTTTGCAGGCAAGGGCCTTCACCCCAAGCCATCTCTCCAGCACTTTTTTTTCCCTCGAAATAGGGTCTCATGTAGCCTAGGCTGACCTCAAACTCACTATGTAGGCGAGGATGACCTTAAACTTCTGCTCTTCCTGCTAACTCTGAAGCGCTGGCAGTCTAAGTGTGTACCGCCATGCCCAGCTTGAGTATTATTACCTAAAGTGCATGTTTATATTAGGGTTCATTCTTGTGCAATTCTGTATTTTGACAAATGTATATGTAACTATCTGCACTATAACATCCTATATTTTCATTGCCTGAAAAAACACCCCCTGCTTCGCTAAGCCATTCTTTGACGGTGGTCACTTCTAAGGGCGGGGAATCCTCTGGCGGCCTCTCACTCACCTTCGCGCTGTTCCACTCTCCAGCTTTCCATCTCCAACCACACCGATCTCTTTTGTTTTGTTTGTCTCACTTCCTCAAGCCACACTCCATTCTGCCTCCAGGTTTTGCTCATGCTGTTTTTTCTTCCTGAAATGCATTCTACCTCCTGGCCCCTAACCATGGTCTTATCACACAGTTAGCAGTTACATTTGCGCACATTATTGTTGGATTTGTTTCCTTCCCAGGCTGTGAACTGCTCACTGGAAAAGTTCTATCCTTGCATTATGAGTAATTAGCACACAGTAGGTATATAATAAATAGCTCTTGAATAATAGTAATACATGAATTAGTTATTCATAATTATTAATTAATATAACACCAATTATTCTTCCCAAGAACAGGAGCTTGGGAAGAATAATGAAGGTGTGTAATGATCACTTTGGGATGATAAAGGAAAGTTGGTAGAAAACCAGGGCAGGTGAAGGCTGGGCATGGTGGTGCACGCCTTTAATCCCAGCACTTGGGAGGCAGAAGGAGGAGGATCGCTGTGAGTTCAAGGCCACCCCGAGACTACAGAGTGAATTTCAGGTCAGCCTGTGCTACAGTGAGACCCTACCTCAAAAACAAACAAACAAATAAACAAAAAAACATTCTCCCTCTGCATCTTTCTCTTTCTCTCAAGTAAATAAATAAATAAATAAATAAATAATTTTTTAAAAAAGGGCTGGAGAGATGGCTTAGCAGTTAAGGCGCTTGCCTGCAAAGCCAAAGGATCCTGGTTCAATTCCCCACAACCCACATAAACCAGATGCACAAGGGGCACATGTACCTGGTGGAGTTTGTTTGTTGTGGCTGGAGGCCCTGGCACGCCCATTCTTTCTCTCTCTCCCTCTCTGCATCTTTCTCTCTCTCTCAAGTAAATAAATAAATAAAAATTTAAAACAAAGGGCTAGAGAGTTTGCTTAGCGGTCAAGGCACTTGCCTGCAAAGCCAAAGGACCCATGTTCTATTCCCCAGGACCCACCTTAGCCAGATGCTTAAAGTGGCACATGTGTCTGGAGTTCGTTTGCAGTGGCTGAAGGCCCTGATGTGCCTATTCTCTGTCCCTACCTCTTTCTCTCTCTCAAATAAAATAAAATAAAGTTTAGGGGCTGGAGAGATGGCTTAGCGGCTAAGGCGTTTGCCTGCAAAGCCAAACAACCTCAGTTCGATTCCCTAGTACCCATGTAAGCCATATGCACAAGGTGGTGCATACACCTGGAATTTGTTTGAAGTGGCTGGAAGCCCTGGTGCACCCATTCTCTCTCTCTCTCTCTTTCACTCTGCCTCTTTCCCTCTCTCAAATAAATAAATAAAATTAAAATATTTTTAAAAATAAAACAAAATAGAGTTTAAAATATTAAAAAAAAAAAAAGCAGGGCTGAGGAGATGGCTCAGTGGTTAAAAGAGATGTAAGCCTGATGACCAGAGTTCAGGTCCTCAGAACCTGGGCCAGTAGCACAGATGCTTGTAATCCCAGCACAACTATAGCAAGATGAGAGATGGTAATAGGAGAAGGAGAATCTTGGTGGTTTGTGGGCCAGCTGGCCTGGCCTATGCAGTGACAATAAAAGGGACCCTGTTTTGAACAAGGTGGAAGGTGAGCACTGACACCCTGTATTAGTCAGGGTTCTCTAGAGGAAACAGAACCCATAGAATGAATTGTATTAAGAGGGAATTATTGGGTTAGTTTACGACAGTCCAACAACAGCAGATTACAGGCCCGAGAGTCAAGGAACCTGGTAGCTGCTCAGTCCACAAGGCTGGATGCCTCAGCAGTCCCAATCCGGCACTGAAGGCCTGGAGGTGTCCTGGAGAGCCGCTGCTCTTCAGTGCACGCTAAGTCGTCTTCGGTCCACACTGGAAAGCAGCAAACAGCCAGCAGCACTGAAAGCCAGATGGGAGGGGAGGAGAATACCTTTCTTCCCAGAGCTTCTTTTGATAAAGCCTTTCTCTGAGAGGGGCCGCCCACTCTAGGGGAAGGGCTCACCCTGGGGGAAAGATTCCTCCTTTAGTTAATCCTTCCTGGAAGCAACCTGGGAGACCCATTTATGAGGAATGTCTGTGGATTCCAAAACAAATCAAGTTGACACAAATTTAACCATCACACATCCTTAGATTGGCCTTTGACCTCCACACATATGCAGTGGTAAGCGTACACACACACACATACACACACACACAGAGTAAAAAAAAAAAAAAAAAAAGTTTATCCTGGGCTGAAGGGCTGGCTTAGTGGTTAATGTGCTCACCTGCACAGCCAAAGGACCCAGGTTCGATTCCCCAGGACCTACGTAACCCAGCTGCACAAGGTGACACATGTTTCTGGAGTTTGTTTTCAGCAGCTGAAGGCCCTGGCACACCCATTCTCTCTCTCTCTCTCAACTAAAATTTAAAAAAAGATTTTTAAATAGTTTATCCAGCCGGGTGTGGTGGCGCACGCCTTTAATCCCAGCACTCGGGAGGCAGAGGTAGGAGGATCGCCGTGAGTTCGAGGTCACCCTGAGACTACATAGTGAATTCCAGGTCAGCCTGGGCTAGAGTGAGACCCTACCTCGAAAACCAAAATAAATAAATAAACAAATAAAGTTTATCCAATACTCATCAATGAAGACACAGCTACCATTGTGTAGGGATCTCAGCCTGTCAGCTTGCAGCAGGAGAAAGAGAGATAGTTTAAGATTTCCAGGGTGACAGCTGGAGACATGGCTTAGCAGTTAAGAGGGTTTCCAGCAAAGCCAAAGGACCCAGGTTCGATTCCCCAGTACCCATGTAAGCCATGTACAAGGTCATGCATATGTCTGGAGTTCGTTTGCAGCAGTGGTGACCAAGTAGAGGGTGTGGCCATTGGAGTCCACTAAGGTGGACTGTAAATGAAGAGACTGAGTTTGAGAGGTCAAGAAACCAAGACGCTGGGCCATTAAGGAGGTGGTCCACAGAGTTGGCAAAAATCCCTTCCTCCCTCCACCTGGAGGATGGAGAAGTAAGCCAGGTATTTAATGAATGCGAGGAGATAACCAGGTTGTTAGATGACAGCGACGAAATTGAGTGACATGCTCCTCAGTGGGACAGAGGCTTTTTTTTTTTTTTCACAATAGGACAGAGAAGAAATTGCTTTGAAGGGACCTGGGGAGCTAGAAGAATGTCACTAGTGCCCCCACAAATGTGGGCATGGGAGAATAAATAGTTTCTACTTGAAAGGACTGTAGGGGAAGTGGTAACCTCAGGGGAAGGCCAGGTTTCAGTTCAGGCTGGAAGGTGAAGGAGATTAGGTCTCTGGTTGCATTTTAACAGAAACCAATTTCAGCCATCTGTTGCTGGCAGGCAGTGAAGGACTGTGTGTGTTGGGGGCGTGGTGTGGGAGTGAGATCTTGGACACGTTGAACAAAGTACCGCAAAGCCACCATTATGAGCTAGCAGAGAACAGCGGTGAAGGTCTTCACAGATGTTCCAAAAAGGTGCTTGCTATAGATAGTTTAGTGAAGGAGTGGAGGAAGTAGGAGAATTTGTTCAACAGACAGAGGTCCCACAGGACACAAATAGAATGTGTGGTGGCATAGAAAGAGGCAGAGGTGAGGCGATGTACGTGGGTTTGAATGGTCTGTGGGTTCCAAATGGTGCCGGAAAAGTTGCTCTAGGATAGGAGCCTTAGGAGGACCCATCAGTACATGATGACATGTGTCCCATTTGTCCAGCACTGGAACCCCTGCTGTATTATGGACAGTCCTCTGTTCCCTGATTCATTTTTGCCGATAGAATTTGAATTTCTCAGCCGGGCATGGTGGCGCACGCCTTTAATCCCAGCACTCGGGAGGCAGAGGTAGGAGGATCACTGTGAGTTAGAGGCCACCCTGAGACTACATAGAGAATTCCAGGTTAGCCTGAGCTAAAGTGAGACCCTACTTCAAAAAACCAAATAAATAAATAAATAAAAATAAAAATAGCCAGGCGTGGTGGCGCACGCCTTTAATCCCAGCACTTGGGAGGCAGAGGTAAGAGGATCGCCATGAGTTCAAGGCCACCCTGAGACTACATAGTGAATTCCAGGTCAGCCTGGACTAGAGTGAGACCTTACCTTGAAAAACTAAAAAAAAATAAAAATAAAAAATAATAATAATAAAAATAAAAAGAATCTGAATTTCTTATCGTCTTTACCTCATCTCCTTTCTTTGCCCAAGAATAACCCTTATATCTCCACCGTCCCAGGAAACTTCTGGTACCTCGCGAACAAGCTGCACTCTGGACAGGTTATTAAGCTAATTCCCAGAGTGTGGATCTGATGCTGACGCAGCATGCCCCACCGAGCCCCCCACGGAACCTCCTCCAACTTACCATGTAAGACAATTTCTCCCTCTCTTGCCTTCTAACCAATCTATGAATTTCTCCAGACCAGAGATCATTTCTTGTTCTCATTTATAGTCTTCCATTTCTAATGCCTAGTATGTTACCTGACCCTTAAGGAAATAAATGAATGCATGCATGAATGAATGAATGAATGAATGATTGGATTTTGGTCTCTTGTTGCCCTGTTCCTGCCTCCTAGAAATACGAATCAGCCTCTGGGGTAAGACTTTCTCATTCTTGCCCACCCCTTTCTATGATCACTGGTTTCCTGGCCTTTATTCCACATTTGCCAGACATAGACCATCTGCCAGGCTAGACAAACCCGGCTCGAGAAACACTCTGTCCTGATTCTTCCTAGCCGGCCTTCCCAGCATCCTCCAGGAACATGGGCCTGATGCATACTGTTTTCTGCACTGTCTCAAATGACGACTGTATGGCAAGGTTTGTGCCTTCTTCCCCCAATACTTGGAATATGGCCAAATCACCTGGTGCATATTCCTTAAACTGATTCTTCTTCCATTCTATATTTCTGCCACTCTAGCAGACAGGAAACCTGGAGTAAGTTTAATGGAAGGAAATTTACTTGACATTGAGAGTCACTGATGTTAGGAAAAGTGATACTCCTGGGATAAAAGGGAGATGGGATGAGATGAAGGATCGGCTTTGGAACTTCAACTATAGAAGTGATTTTTTTTTTTTTCTTTTTGGTTTTTGGAGGTAGGGTCACACTCTAGCCAAGGCTGACCTGGAATTCACTATGTAGTCTCAAGCTGGCCTTAAACTCACGGGCAATCTTCCTACCTCTGCCTCCTGAGTGCTGGGATTAAAGGCATAAACCATGATGCTCAGCCTGATATTTTATTTCTGAGGATAGATACATACATATTATATCCTTATATCTTTTTATAATTCTGAGATGTTTCATTGGAAAAGTTTAGAATTCAGGATACACTTTTCTTTCTTTTTTTTTTAATTGTTTATTTATTTATTTGAGAGTAACAGATAGAGATATATAGAGAATGGGCACGCCAGGGCCTCCAGCCACTGCAAATGAACTCCAGATGCGTGTGCCCCTTTGTGCATCTGGCTAACGTGGGTCCTGGGGAGTCGAGCCTTGAACCGGGGTCCTTAGGCTTCACAGGCAAGTGCTTAACCGCTAAACCATCTCTCCAGCCCTCAGGATACACTTGTGGTGGCACATGCAGGTAGGAAATTGCTAAAGAGACAGCAGCAGGAGGGTCAGGAATTTGAGGCCAGCCTGGGCTTCACATTTTGAGACTGGGAAGATGGATCAGAGGTTAAAGTCTTTGCATACAAAGCCTATAGGTCTATGTTCAATTTCCCAGTACCCACGTAAAGCCAGGTGCACAAAGTGGTTCATGCATCTGGAGTTTGTTTGAAATACCAAGAGGCCCTGGCATGTTCATTCTCTTTCTTTCTCTCTCATTCTCTCTCTGTCAAATAAATAATATATTTTTTAGTGGTTGGGTATGATGGCACACACCTTTAATATCAGCACTCAGGAGGCTGAGGTAGGAGAATCATCATAAGTTTGAGGCCAGCCTGGGGCTACAGAGTTCCAGATCATCCTGGGCTAGAGTGAAACCCTGCCTTGAAAAAAAAACAGAAGCTGGGCATGGTGGTGCACGCCTTTAATCCCAGCATTTGGGAGGCAGAGGTAGGAGGATTGCTATGAGTTCAAGGCCACCCTGAGACTACATAGTTAATTCCAGGTCAGCCTGGGCCAGAGTGAGACCCTACCTCGAAAAACCAAAAACAAACAAACAAACAAAAATGTATATATATATAAAGATACTCAGCTTTTACACTAGTAGGTACCTGTAGGTGGACTTGGGGACAGAGACAGCCCCAGCAGATGGACTCTGAAAGCTTGGGGGTATTAAATCAAAATACTCAGCAGAGAGAGGACAGAGGGGCAGCAGAGGGCTTCTGGGCTCAGAGCCAACATCTTAGACCACAAGGCGATAAGCTCAGTTTGGCTGACTTTGAAAGCCTGTGAATCTATTGTGTTTACTGGTGAAAAGCCCCAGAATAGGCAATTCCTGGGTTATTAGTTTATGTATTGGTCTGTTGTCTGGAACTGGGGTGAAGTTTTTCTGTAGGAACATGATTGCCAATGGCGGCAGTCTACCTCAACACCAGCCACAAAAACTTACATTGCCCTAATGTACTAAAATATTACACTAATAACATTGAAGACCCTAACCAGTATTTATAACAACATTTCTGTGGGAAAGTGCATTTGGAGTTTTAATGCTTGGAACACACATTCCTCAGTCTTGTGAGTCCTCTGGACTCTTGACCTTATTCCCACAGTGCTGATTCTTATCAGAATGGCTCTGCATGTGGTGGATGGAGACTAGTAGCTTTCTGTTGCTGCAAGATTCAAACAATTCATCTTTACTGAGCTGATCCCAATCCCCATCATGCACTCTGGCCTGTTGACCTAAGATTAGCCTTCAGTCTTCCAAGCACAAGGGAGTCTCCTTTGGTATACCTCCCACACCTCGATTATCACAAGCTGATGTTTGCTCATTTTACGTTTCTGAGATGTTAGCGAGGTGACCAGGAGTTCTCACATAGATGTCATGGAAGACTTTAGGGTCCCAACATACTGGAATGGGAAAGTGTAGAGAAGCCTTTGACTAGGGGATAGCGTATTCCAGAAGAAAAGTCCCCTAGATATTGTTTGGAATGAGATGAACATTGTGCCCCAGGTTAGGTCACAAGTGGCTTGGGCAAGGAGAAGTACCCATGTGATACAGATGAACTATCTTTCCTTCCTTCCTTCCTTCCTTCCTTCCTTCCTTCCTTCCTTCCTTCCTTCCTTCTTTCTTTCTCTCTTTCTTCCTTCCTTCCTTTCTTTTTTTGTATTTATTTACTGATGAGAGAGAAAAAAAGGAATGGGCATGCCAAGGCCTCTAGCCACTACAAATGAACTCCCAACGCATGTGCATCTGGCTTATGCAGGTTCTGGGGAATCGAACCTGCGTTCTTAGGTTTCTCAGGCAAGTGCCTTAACTGCTAAGCCATCTCTCCAGCCTCCTCCCCCTTTTTTGTCTTTTTGAGGTAGGGTCTTGCTCTAGCTCATGCTGACCTGGAATTTTCTATGTAGTCTCAGGCTGGCCTCAAACTCACAGTAATCCTCCTACCTTAGCCTCCTGAGTGCTGGCATTAAAGGTGTGCACCCCACTTTGTGCCTCTGGCTTTATGTGGGTACTGGGGAATCAAACCCTGGTTGTGAGGCTTTATGGGCAAGCACCTTTACTGCTGAGCTTTCTCTCTCTCCAGCCTCAGGTGATATGCAGATACCCTTCCTCAGAGACTCACCTGTAGAACCAAGAGCTCAAAGATCCCTGTGGCCTTTCAGGGTACCTGAAAACAGAACTATTATTTCTTCATTGACCAAATATCTTTCCTGTTGGCTGTGAAAATTGTTATTGTAGGAAACTTTCTCTGTAGTTACATCCTGAATTCCAGTCTCAGCACTGGGGCACAATGACATATAGTCATCCTGGAGAAGTGGTGAGGATTCAAGATTAGATTCTGGGGCTGGAGGGATGGCTTAGTGGTTAAGGTGTTTGCCTGCAAAGCCAAGGGACCCAGGTTCAATTCAAGCGTATGTGTTTGGAGTTCGTTTGCAGTGGCTGGAGGCCCTGGTGCGCCCATTCTCTCTCTCTCTCTCTCTCTCTCTGTCAAATAAATAAATAAATAAATAAAAATAAAATATATATTAAAAAGTTCAGCCTCCTTAGCTTCACTTAAAAAAAGGGGGGGCTGGAGAGATGGCTTAGCGATTAAGCACTTGCCTGTGAAGCCCAAGGACCCTGGTTCGAGGCTCGATTCCCCAGGACCCACGTTAGCCAGATGCACAAGGGGGCGCATGCGTCTGGAGTTCGTTTGCAGTGGCTGGAGGCCCTGGCGCCCCCATTCTCAATCTCCCCCCCCCCTTTTTCTCTCTGTCGCTCTCAAATAAATAAATAAATAAAATTTCATTAAAAAAAAAAAGATTAGACTCTGGGAGAGCTACTGAAGCCATTGATGGACAGCACAAGCCACTGGTACACTTTGGACTGGAGTGGTTTAGGAGAGAGGAGACTTAGAGCCCCAGTACCATTCAGAGCTCATCTCGGTAATCGCACTCTGATTGGAACAGTTCCTTCCTCTTACTGTGTACAGTCATGATGGACTATACATCAATCTACTTTGCTCTCTACTGGCAACTGAATATTGGGTGGCATGACCCTGACACGGAAAAATCTTGTCATCTATTATCCTCAGACTTCCTATCACCTAAACCTCTGGCGCTGTCCTGTTTCCTGTTACCCAAGCAGAGTGTCCAACTTCCCCATCAGTTCCACTGTCTTCTTCTCATCTTCCTGAAATACTTACTTTCTTAAACTATGCCCGGATTGAAAGAAAGTTGCTAGATCAATGCAAAGGTGTTGAGATATATATATATATATATATATATATATATATATATTGTTGTTGTTGTTGTTGTTGTTGTTGTTTTTCGAGGTAGGGTCTCACTCTAGCCCATGCTGACCTGGAATTCACTATGGAGTCTCAGGGTGGCCTTGAACTCATGGCGATCCTCCTACCTCTGCCTCCCGAGTGCTGGGATTAAAGGCGTGCGCCACCACGCCCAGCTTGTTGTATATTTTTTATAAAGCACTTTAAATGATAAATTTACAAAAAGCACAGCGAGGGCTGGAGAGATGGCTTAGCGGTTAAGCGCTTGCCTGTGAAGCCTAAGGACCCCGGTTTGAGGCTCGATTCCCCAGGACCCACGTTAGCCAGATGCACAAGGGGGCGCACGCGTCTGGCGTTCGTTTGCAGTGGCTGGAGGCCCTGGCGTGCCCATTCTCTCTCTCTTTCTATCTGCCTCTTTCTCTCTCTCTGTCACTCTCAAATAAAAAATAAAAATAAACAAAAAAGAAAAAAAAAAAAAGAAAAAAAAAGCACAGCGAGGGCTTGTCATCCTCACAAACTAAAATGAAAACTGTAGACCATGAAAATGTGAGAAACTCGGGCTGGAGACATGGCTCAGCGGTTAAGGCGCTTGCCTGCAAAGCCAAAGGATGCAGGTCCGATTCTCTAGTACCCACATAAAGCCAGATGCACAAGGTGGAGTTCATTCACAGTGGCTAGAGGCCCTGGGGTGCCAATTTTCTCTATCTGCTTCTTTCTCCCTTTCTCTCTTAAATAAATAAATAAGTGAGAAGTTCAACTTTCACCTGAGAAGGCAAATTGGAATGAGTTGATGGAAGGTAATCATAAATATTACTCTGGAGACAGGTTACCAATTCCTAGCCCTGCCCTGTGCTATTTTCTTTTTTTTTTTCTCCCTGTGCTATTTTCTCTGATACCATAATAAATGTGATGGTTTTATTTAATGGTAGCTGCAGTTTTATCCCTTTTTTTTTTTTTTTTGGTTTTTTGAGGTAGGGCCTCACTGTAGCCCAGGCTCACCTGGAATTCACTATGCAGTCTCAGGGTGGCCTCGAACTCATGGCAATCCTCCTACCTCTGCCTCCCTAGTGCTAGGATTAAAGATATATTCCACTACGCCCGACTTCCCATTTAGTTTTAAAAAATATTTTACTTATTTATTTGCAAGCAAAGAGATAGGTTGAAGAGAAGCAGAGAGAGAATGGGCACATCAGGGCCTCCAGCCTATGCAAATGGAACTCCAGATGCATGTCTGGCTTTACGTGAGTACTGGGAAATTGAACTTGGGTCATTAGGCTTTACAGGCAAGTGTCTTAACCACTGAACCATCTCTCCAGCCCTATTCCATTTATTGAGGGAAATAAATATATCCATTTATATTAATGGAAAGATTTTTAGGCACACAAGCAAATTGCCATTCCTTTGCAGTCATTTAAAAGGACTGAATTAGGATTCAATGTTGATTTAAAAATAACAACTGAGACAAATGTGTCTGCTTAATTAAACCAAACAGTTGGCCAAATAAAGTGAGGTATGTTTCGATTCATCCAGTTCTCATTTTCTATTTGCTCCATGATTTAGCAGCCAGGGTGGCTGAGCTCCCCTCAGAGGGCCAGCTTCTTTACCCATGCCTGGTCCAGAGGTGCGAGCCACCTTGCCAGATGGTCTATTGGGCCTTGTCCCGTGCGACCTGCGGCCTGGTTCTCAGCCCACCAGGCAGCTGGTCCTCAGGCATAGCAGCAGATGTTTTGCTTGCACTGGACCTCGGGTTTGTAGGTTCTAGTCTTCAGATTGAAACGACAACGGACTTAGAGGCCTTGGGCAGCGGCCTCTGGTCTAACTGGTCTCTTCCTACATGGCATGAGGCAACTGCAGCATGAATAGGTACTGGAGATATTCAATATGAATGTTTCCCCTAGATTTCTGGTTCCCACTGGAGGCTCATGGACCAACCAGGTCCTAGAAAATACATTCCCTCTTCCTAGTGCCGCAATCATGTCATCATTATAGCCTGTGGCTCCCCGCCCCCTACCTCCAGCTAAACCCTATCTCAGCTAGGATCTTGCTTCCCAGAAAGATCTTCTAGCTGAGCACAAGGCTTATTCTAATGGAAAGGATGTTTCTTTTTGTTTGCATGCAAGCAGAGGCTAGAGGTTGATTTCAAGTATTTCCTCTATCACTCTCCACCTTATTTTAATATTTTTTTCTTTTTTTTTGGCTTTTCGAGGTAGGATCTCACTCTGGCCCAGGCTGACCTGGAATTCACTATGTAGTCCCAGGGTTGCCTTGAACTCACAGCGATCCTCCTACCTCTGCATCCTGTGTGCTGGGATTAAAGGCGTGTGCCACCACACCCGGTTCCACCTTATTTATTTTTTTAAACCATTTTTTAAACTTTATTTCATTTTATTTGTTTGAGAGAGGGAGAAAAAAAGGCAGATAGAGAGAGAATGGGCATGCCACAGCCTTCAGCTGCTGCAAACAATCTCTCCAGACACGTGTGCCACCATGTGCATCTGGCTTATGTGGGTCTTGGGAAATCAAACCTGGGTCTGTTGGCTTTGCAGGCAAGCACCTTAACAACTAAGCTTTCTCTCCAGACCTGTTTTTATTTATTTATTTATTTAGTAGTCTCAGGGTGGCCTCGTATTCACAGGGATCCTCTGCCTCCCAAGTGCTGGGATTAAAGGCATGTGCCACCACGCCTGGCCCAGCCCTGTTTTTAAATATATTTTTTAAATATTTTATTTGTTGGTTTGAGAGAGAGGGGGAAAGAGAGAGAGAGAGAGACAATGGGTGCTCCAGGGCTTCTAGCACATTGCAAGTGAACTCCAGATGTATGTACCACCCTGTGCATCTGGTTTTACTTAGGTACTGGGGAATTGAACCTGGGTCCTTTGTCTTTGCAGGCAAGCACCTTAACCACTAAGCCATCTCTCCAGCCCTTCCACCTTATCTTTTGAGACAAGGTTTCATCTCTTACAAACACAGAGCTCACCAATATGGCTAGATTAGCTAACCAGCAACCCCACGGATGCCCTGTTTTTTTCTTCCCAGCACTGAGATTACAGGCATGCACCACCATGCCCAGCATTTATGTGGGTTTTCAGTTTCCAAAATCAGGTTCTCGTGCTAGTAGTGTGGTGGCTTGAGTCAGATGTCCCCCATAAGCTTGTGTGTTCTGAATGTTTGATCCCCAGCTGATGGCAATCTGGGAGGTAGAGCCTTGCTGGAGGAGATGTGTTGTTAGGGACAGCTCCTGGGTGTTATAGCCAGTTTCCCCTTGCTAAAACTTGGCTCACTCGCCTACTGCTGTTGTCTGCCTTATGTTGGCAATGAGGTGATATCTGTCCTCTGTTCATACCGTGCTGTCTCCTGTCATCATGAAGCTTCCCCTCGGGACCTTAAGCCAAAATAAACAACCTTCCTCCCATGAGCTACTTGGGATCAGGCATTTTGTTCCAGCAATGCAATGGTAAATGCAATATACAGCAAGCCCTTTACCCACCTCTCCCACCTTCTGGAAAGGGCTTTTAGACACAGAAGAGAAAGAAAGAGCTTCCCTGTTCCACAGTTAGCCCATAAAACACCTGGTGCTGTGAGATGATCCTCCTTGTGTATGGCGTTTAGACTTGGAGCTCTTAGCTAGCATGGTTGACTGCTCCCTTTGCAGAGGCTTTACCTCCTCCACCTCCATCCAAGTCCCAGTCCCATTTGTAATTTTTAAAAATCAAGGAATTCTACCCCAGGAGTGTGACTACTTCTATGCGTCCTCCATCCATGATCACTGTCTGCTACAGTTGATCTTGGACTTGTTGCAAAATTAAAAACTTCAAGGAGCCTCTAACTTCATCCATATTTGGAAGGAAAAATGAAAGAGGGCTGGAGAGATGGCTTAGCAGTTAAGGCACTTGCCTGCATAGCCAAAGGACTCAGGTTCAATTCCCCAGGACCCATGTAAGCCAGATGCGCAAGGTGGTGCACTGTGTCTGGAGTTTGTTTGCAGTGGGTGGAGGCCCTGACATGCCCATTCTCTCTCTCTGCCTCTCTCTCTCTCTCTCTCTCAAATAAATGAAAAAAAAAATTAAAATATTTTTAAAAATGAAAGAAAGACTGCCTTAAAAATGGCTAAGCTGGGGCTGGAGAGACGGCTTAGTGGTTAAGGCACTTGCCTGCAAAGCCTAAGGACCCAGGTACGAATCCCCAGTACCCACATAAGCCAGATACACAAGGTGGCACATGTGTCTGGAATTCATTTGCAGTGGTCAGAGGCCCTGGTGCACCCATTCTTTCTGTCATTCTCTCTTACTCCCTCTCATAAGTAAAAATGAAAATAAAAATAAAAATAAAATATTTTTAAAAAAGAAGGCTGAGCTTAAGTCACAGCATTGCCTTTGCCCATACAGTCTCTCAGTCTTTCAGGGAACAGTATCCTGTGTGGGAAGGAAGGCAGGCTGTAGCTGCACAGTCTCTGAGGTTAGATTCCCAGTCTGACTTGAGCTCATGAACTGGGTTCTTTGGCCACTGGCCATAGTACCACTGCAGGCCAAGTCCAAGAATTGTGTCACAGAACCCCATGGTTATCTACAAGGTGGCCTTGTACTTTGTACTCAGCTGGGTTCACTGAAGGCACTAAGTTCTTCTGGGATTTTTTTTTTTTTTTTGGTTTTTCGAGGTAGGGTTTCACTCTAGCCCAGGCTGACCTGGAACTCACTATGCAATCTCAGGGTGGCCTTGAACTCACAGTGATCCTTCTACCTCTGCCTCCAGGGTGCTGGGATTACAGGCATATGCCACTATGCCTGGCCTTCCTAGAATTTTTACAAGCCTCTGCTTTCACTGGACCAAAATTCACCTTACCCACAGAAAGAAAAAGTTTTCCTCAAACATAGAGTTGGGGGCTGGGGAGTAGATAAGAGTGTTTACTGCGTAAGCATGAGGGCCTGAGACTGTCTGAGCTCAACTCCCCAGCAACCATGTAAAAAGCTGGGCACGGGACTGGGGAGATGGCTTAGCAGTTAAAGACACTTGCTTGAAAAAACTGTCAGGCTGGGTTCAATTCCCCAGGACACACATAGTGCCAGATGCACAAAGTGGCACATGTGTCTGGACTTTGTTTGCAGTAGCAGGAGGCCCTGGAGTACCCATATTCTCTCTCTCTCTAATAAATTAATAAAAATATATTTTTTAAAAAGGCTGGGCATGCCACATGCTTGGGCTTCAAGGTCACTGAGAAATCCTGCTTGGGCTGAGCTGAAAACCTCCTCCGTGTAGACCAGCTGACAGAAATCTGGAAAAAGCCATGCTGCATGCATCTCCATGGGAGAGAGGTCACCAGTGGAGATAAACAACAGCAGACACTGCAAACCTTAAGTATGGCCAGCCAGGCCAAATGAGCCAATGGGTGCAATAGTGGCATGTCTGTTGTGGGGGAAACCAACCGCTCTCTAATTGGACTGGAGGACGACTCCACGGGAGGGAATACATGCCTGATACTGAAAACCTATGACAGAGGAAGTCATGAGGCCTAAGGGAGTAATGTCTGCTGCTGGTGTCTGGCTAAATGCATATATTATGCTCATAAAACTGCCCAGTAAGCACTTCTCTTAACGTTCATACCCATATATTAATGCTACTCTCCCTTCTGGTTAGAGAAGCTTTTCTTTTCAGATGGCAGTGACCTTGGGATGACTCAGAAGGCATCATGGTGCTGAGAAGTGACAGAAGAGTGCTCAGCACTGAAATATCTCTATCACACCTTCCAAGGCTCAGGGTCCATCGTGGAATAGGTGGTGGAAAGAATGTAAGAGCTAAAAGAAGGGTAGGACTCCTTACAATGCACTCTTCCAGACACAAAATGGCCTGGATATCCATGACCTCACAGTCTGACACTACCTACATAAGACTATCATAATAGGAAAAAAAGATGATGACATCAAAATAAAAGAGAGACTAATTGAGCCGGGCGTGGTGGCACATGCCTTTAATCCCAGCACTCGGGAGGCAGAGGTAGGAGGATCGCCGTGAGTTCGAGGCCACCCTGAGACTCCATAGTGAATTCCAGGTCAGCCTGGGCTAGAGTGAAACCCGCGTGGTGGCACATGCCTTTAATCCCAGCACTCTTGGGAGGCAGAGGTAGGAGGATCGCGGTGAGTTTGAGGCCACCCTGAGACTACATAGTGAATTCCAGGTCAGCCTGAGCTAGAGTGAGATCCTACCTTGAAAAAACAAAAACAAACAAACAAACAGACAAAAAAAGCCAAAGGACCCAGGTTTTATTCCCCAGGACCCACATAAGCCAAATGTACAAAGCGGCACATGTGTCTGGAGTTTGTTTGCAGTGGCTAAAGGCCCTGACATGCCAATTCTCTCTGTATATATATCTACCTCTTTCTCTCAAATAAATAAGCAAAATAATTTTTTTTTAAAAGATGGGCATGACTATGCTTGTCTATTACCCCAGTCATGAGAGGGACAGTGTGGGACATAGTCTAGGGAAATCACTGGTTCTCCCTGACAGGAACACAAAACCTGCAGGTTGAGGAAGAGACTCATCTCGAGGAAATACTTGGATGAGTGATAGAGGAGGGCACTGGGCATTCTTCTGTGGCCTCCACATGGCATGCGCATTTGCTCACAAGTACATATGACATTATACATCTACATCACACATACTCTGCACACAAGTGCTCACACAACGCACGCACACACAAATATAGACACCATTGAAACCAATTCCTTTAACAGTACACTGTGGCCATGTTTGACCCAGAATGAGATCATGGCTCTTGCCACAGTCAGTTCCTGGAGCGGAAGCTAGCTTGGTTGATATCAGCTGTCTAAGACTAGGAATCATGTCTATCACAGCCCCCTTAGAGGTGTGGAAACATCATCTCCCAGCATCCTGCACTCTAGTAATGGACTTGACCACAAAAGCCTGGAGTAGCTCAAACATAGACTCAGATCATGTCCCTCCTTCTTGGGGTGTTTATGTTTTTTACCATCTCTTATAAACTAGGTCATTAAAACATATTTTTATTTTATTTATTTGAGAGGGAGAGAGAAAGGGCATACCAGGTCATCCAGCCACTGCAAACAAACTCCAGATGCAGGTGCCACCTTGTGCATCAGGCTTATGTGGGTCCTGGAGAATCGAACCTGGGTCCTTTGGCTTTAGATGCAGGCGCCACCTTGTGCATCTGGCTTATGTGGGTCCTGGAGAATCGAACCTGGGTCCTTTGGCTTTAGATGCAGGCGCCACCTTGTGCATCTGGCTTATGTGGGTCCTGGAGAATCGAACCTGGGTCCTTTGGCTTTGCAGGGAGGCGCCTTAACTGCTAAGCCATCTCTCTAGCCCTGGTTTCCCTATTTCAAAGTACCAGAGAGCAGAGGAAACATCTCTTGGGAACCTTCCTGTGGTGGAACTACAAGAGCAGTCCAACGTCTGATGTTGACACCTAGCATAAGCATGCATCATGGAGCCCGGGTTATCCAGGAGGATGTCAGGGAGACCCTGGCCACCAGGAAGCCCTCTTATCAGTGCTGGTGTCCGTCTTACGTTCTTATACTCTCCCACACACTTCGTCCTTCTATAAGGCTACACTGATGATCACCTCATATCACACCTCCAAAAGAAATACAGCTGAGGGCTGGAGGGATGGCTTAGTGGTTTAAGGCATTTGCTTGCAAAGCCAAAGGACCCAGGTTCGATTCCCCAGGACCCACATTAGCCAGATGCACAAGGGGGCGCGTGCATCTGGAGTTCGTTTGCAGTGGCTGGAGGCCCTGGTGTGCCCACTCGTTCTCTGTTGCCTGTCTGTCTCTCTCTCCCCCTCTTTCTCTGTCAAATAAATAGAAATATTTAAAATAAATAAATAAATAAATAAAATAAAAGAAATAGAGCTGAGTTAAGGCACTCAAGATAAGATGATAAGGATGGGGAGATAGCTAAGTTGGGAAAGCGCTTGCATGAACACCTAAGCTCCATCCTCAGAACTCACATTTAAAAAGCACTGTCGTGCACACGTGGAATCCCAGATCTGGAAATACAGAAGATAGGAGGATCCCTGGGGATTCCTGGCCAGTCAGTCAAGCCTACTAGGCAAGCACTAGGCCAGTCAGAGATCCTGTCTCACAAAAGGCAGACATGGCTGGAGAGATGGCTTAGTGGTTAAGGCGCTTGCCTGCAAAGCCAAATGATCCAGGTTCAATTCCCCAGGACCCACATAAGCCAGATGCACAAGATGGTGCATGTGTCTGGAGTTCATTTGCAGTGGCTGAAGGCCCTGGTGTGCTCATTCTCTCTCCTTCTTTCTGTGTAATGAAATAAATAAATAAATAATTTTTTTTTAAAAAAGGTAGACAGCAAAAATAATAATAATAATAAATCCACAGCTGGGCATGGTGGCACACGCCTTTAAACCCAGCACTCAGGAGGCAGAGGTAGGAGGATCGCCATGAGTTCGAGGCCAGCCTGAGACTCCATAGTGAGTTCCAGGTCAGCCTGGACTCGAGTGAGACCCTGAAGAACAGCACTTGAGTTTGTCCTCTGCCCTCCATATACATGCACACACACGTACACACACACCTGTGTATATATGTGCCCCTTCACACACATGAACGTGCACACACACACAAAACAAAAAAGTATATGAGATAAAATCTTAAAACACTAGAAGAAAGTCTGATGTATCTCTTAGATAAGAAGAAACCTTGTGATCAGCAAATCAGCAGATGACATGTCAAAATAAATAAATTCAGGTGGCAGAATGCTTGTTGGGCATGACCAAAACCCTGGGTTCAACCCCCAACACTGCATAAACTGAGTGTATTGACACTCAGGAGGTAGAGGCAGGTGGATTAGAAGTTCAAGGCTAGCCTCAACTACATATCAAGTCCAAAGCCAGTCTAGGCTACATGAGAGTCTGACTAAATAAATAAATAAAATAACATAATATAAAAATATCTTTCCTATAGCAAGATATCATTAAATAAGGGCTGGGGAGGTGGTTCAGTCGTTAAAGACACTTGTTTGCAAAGCCTGATAGCCCAGGTTCGATTTCCCCAGTACTCACATAAAGCTGGATGCATCAAGTGGCACATATATCTGGAGTTTGCTTGCAATAGCAAGAGGCCCTGGCACACCTATACACCTATATTCATTCTCTCTCTCTCCCTTCCTACTCCCCTCTTCCTTCTACTCCCTCTCCCTTTCTCTTACCTTGCAAATAAATGAATTAAAATTAAAATATTTTTAAAAAATTCAACCAGGACTGGAGAGATGGCTTAGTGGTTAAGGCATTTGACTGCAAAGCCAAAAGACCCAGGTTCAATTCTCAGGACCTATGTAAACCAGATGTACAAGGTGGTGCATACATCTGGAGTTCCTCCCCCTCCCCCGCTCTCTGCCTCTTTCTTGCTCTCTAATAAATAAATAAATAAATAAAAACAAAATATTAAAAAAAAGTTCAAGCAGTCATGGCGGTGACCCAGCACTTGGGAGGTGGAGACAGGAGAATCAGGCATTCAAGGCCAGACTGAATTACATGACACCTTGTCTCAAAAATTACCAACAAAATAAATAAATAAAATAAGAAAAATAATATACTTTAAAAATAATTATATTAGCCGGGCGTGGTGGTGCACGCCTTTAATCCCAGCACTCGGGAGGCAGAGGTAGGAGGATCGCCATGAGTTCAAGGCCACCCTGAGATGACAGAGTTAATTCCAGGTCAGCCTGGACCAGAGTGAGACCCTACCTCGAAAAACCAAAAAAATAAAATAAAATAATTATATTTCATTTAAATTAGTTTTATATAAATTACAAAAATAAAATAAAACATTGTGATCCTAGTTTTGAAAGACAGGTAAAAGATCTGAAAATACAACAATGGATGATGGATGATACATAGATAGCTAAAATTATGGAAAAGTATAATTTACTAGGGTGATTTGTCAAAGACTACCAGTGACTTAATGACCAGATAACACTCAATATTGTTGTGAATGTAGAAAGGAAGGGGGATTTAACCAAATTTTAAAATATTTTGGCCTTATGTATCAAGAGGCTTAAAACATCAGGCTCTGTGAGCCAGTGACTTTATTTTCAACAATAGCTTCTAAGGAGCTGGAGAGATGGGTCAGTGGTTAAGGCACTTGCCTGTAAAGCCTAACAACCCAGGTTCGATTCCCCAGTGCCCACATAAAGCTAGATGCACAAAGTGGCACCTGGAGTTTGTTTACAGAGGTTAGAGGTCCTTACGTGCCCCTTCCCTTATTTTCTTTCTTTTTCTCTCCTTCCAAATACATAAATACATATATAATTTACTTATTTGAGAAAGAGACAAAGAAATAAAGAGGAAGAGAATGGGTATGCCCGGGCCTCCAGCCACTGCAAATGAACTCCAGATACATGCGGCACTTTGTGCATCTGGCTTACGTGGGTCCTGGGGAACTGAACCAAGGTCCTTTGGCTCTGCAGGCAAACACCTAAACTGCTAAGCCATCTCACCAGCCCTAAATATATATTTTCTAAAAAAGAATAGCTTCTAGGATAAAATTCAAAATGTGAGTCTAGGCTTTATGTATAAAAGTATTTACTATAGCATAACTGTAACCAAAAACAACTTTAGTATTCAACAAAGGCAAAAGGGTTGAATTAATTTTTGATATATCCACATAAAATTCATGGCTCCCATATGTAGTCATTAAAAATAATTTTGTTACAGAGATGCTTGTGAGATGATAGTGGGTGTAAATGACAGAATACCAAACTGAACGCGCTCAATACACTATGCTTTTAAAAAATAAGATTAAGGGCTGGAGAAATGGCTCAGCAGTTAAGTATGCTTCCCGAACAAACATACGGGCCTGAGAAGGCCTGTGACTGGAGTTCAGATCACACACACACACACACACACACACAAAACAGCTGGGCATGGCCATGCGTGCCTGTTCCCCCGGTCCTGGAGGGGTGCTGAGAGCAGAGAGTCAGGGAAGACTCACAAGGTCAGGAAGCCATAAAGAGAGGTCCCGGCTCAAACAGGACCAGGTGGAAGAGCGATGGAGCGCAACACCCAACTTTCCACTCTGGCCACCACACATGGGTGACTCCAGCCACAGGTGAGCCCGTGGGGCCCTTCAAGGGCACACATACATGCATACACCACACACCCCATTCTATGCATTAACACATAATAAGAATAAAAGACCAATTAAAACTAAAGGGATTACAGATACTGTTCTTGATATTTTTGCATGTGTATGTGTGTGATGAATGCGCATGTGTGTATGTGGGTTCACGTGCATGCATGTGTGTGGAGGCCAAAGTCAATGTCAGGTGTCTTCTTCAATCACTTTCCACTCTATTTTTATTTTGTTTTTGTTTTTTTTGAGGTAGGGTCTCACTCTAGCTCAGGCTGACCTGGAATTCACTATGTAGTTCAGGGTGGCCTTGAACTCATGACGATCCTCCTACCTTTGCCTCCCAAGTGCTAGGATTAAAGGCGTCCCACCACTCTATTTTTCAAAAATATTTATTTATTTATTTATTTATTTGAGAGAGAGAAGAAGAGGCAGATAGGGAGGAAGAGAATGTGCACATCAGGGCCTCTAGCCACTGTGAATGAACTCCAGATGCATGCGCTACCTTGTGCATCTGGCTTACATGGGTCCTGGGGAATTGAACCAGGGTCCTTAGGCTTCACAGGCAAATGTCTTAACCACTAAGCCATTTCCCCAGACCCCTCTATCTTGTTATATTTAATTTATTTATTTGCAAGCAGAGAGAGTGAGAAATGGGTGCACCAGAGCCTCCAGCCACTGCAAACAAACTACAGATGCATGTACCACTTTGTACATCTGGCTTTAAGTGAGTACTGGGGGATCGAACCTGGGTCATTAGGCTTTGCAGGCAAGCACTTTAACCACTGAGCCATCTCTCCATCTCACTCTACCCTATTTTAAGAAAAATATTTATTTCTGTGTGTGAGTGTGTATGTATGCCAGGTTCTCTTGCCACTGCAATTTCATACCCATCTGGCTTTAAATGGTGGTAGAGAATTGGAATGGGGCTGCTAAACTTTGCAAGCAAGTTGCTGTAAGATCTTTTAATGCTAGGGAGCCATCTCCTCAGTACACCTATATATATATATACATATATATATATATTTTTTTTTTTGGTTTTTCGAGGCAAGATCTCACTCTAGTCCAGGCTGACCTGGAATTCACTGCGGAGTCTCAGGGTGGCCTCGAACTCACGGCGATCCTCCTACCTCTACCTCCCGAGTGCTGGGATTAAAGGCGTGTGCCACCACGCCCGGCTATATATATATTTTTAAGAATGATACTCTCAGGGGCTGGAGAGATGGCTTAGCAATGAAGCGCTTGCCTGTGAAGCCTAAGGACCCTGGTTTGAGGCTCGATTCCCCAGGACCCACGTTAGCCAGATGCACAAGGGGGCGCATGCGTCTGGAGTTCGTTTGCAGTGGCTGGAAGCCCTGGCACACCCATTCTCTCTCTTTCTCTCTCTGCCTCCTTCTCTCTGTCTGTCGCTCTCATATAAATAAATAAATTTTTTTTAAAAAAAGAATGATACTCTCACTGAACCTAAAGCTCACTGGTTCAGCTAGACTAGCTAGCCAACAAGTCCTGAGGATCCTCCTGCCTGTCTCCCTGGTGTTAAGGTTACAGACATGTGCTGCCACCCCCAGGTTTCACATGGGTGCTGGGGAATCTGAACTCAGATCCTCATGCTTGCGCAGCAAGACCTCTACTGGCTGAGCCATCTCCCCAGCCCGTTTTGAGAACAAGCTTCTCTGGTTATGTAGCACATGCCACTATGCCCAGCAATATTCTCCTTTCTCCTTCATTTTTGTCTGTATTTTCCACATTTTGTAACCCAAATTGTTTCTGGGCTTCTGTCTAGTAGTACTGTCTCTTCTCTCTACTTCAGACCATAATGAGTTTTTGGTGGAGTAGAAAGCATAGTTTAGAATATGTGATTCAAGATAATTTTCCATCATCCAGTGTGGTCTAGAGAAGCCAAAGGTCGGGCACTCCTGGTTTAGATGATAACTGGCAAGTGCTTTGTACATATTAGGTAATTATTCATTAAATAACTGTGGCTATACATATGTCTCAATGTCTTTGTGCTTTAATATCCATTATCTTGGTGCATGGTTCAATTGAACAACAGAGTTTACTTTAAAACTAAAAGAGTAATTTTAGGTCTGGAGAGATCGCTTACTGGTTAAGGCGCTTGCCTGTGAAGACTAAGGACCCAGGTTCAGTTCCCCAGGACCCACATAA
Organism: Dipus sagitta; assembly: GCA_036346955.1. Taxonomy (NCBI): domain Eukaryota; kingdom Metazoa; phylum Chordata; class Mammalia; order Rodentia; family Dipodidae; genus Dipus; species Dipus sagitta. The sequence goes on along the minus strand of CM070778.1, from coordinate 44,148,453 downwards.
GCCAGATGCACATGGTAGCGCATGCATCTGGAGTTTGTTAGCAATGGCTAGAGACCCTGACATGCCCATTCTTCTCTCTCTCTCTCTCTCTGTCTCTCTCTCTCAAATAAATAAAATAAAATATAGTTTTAAAAATAATTTTCCAGTTTTACCTGAATTTTGTCAGAGGGATCCCAGAGAGAAACCCACAGGACAGAAGCTCTGACAAAGCTCCTGCCCTCGACTACATTTGCCATGGGTCATATCTTCTTTCTTTCTTCCTTCCTTTCTTTCTTTCTTTTCTTTTCTTTTCTTTTTTTTTTTTTTTTTTCTTGCTCTATTGGCCTTATCTGACTTCTGTGTTAGTTCTTCAACTCAAGTCTGGTTCTTAATCTCCCCCAGTGCTCTGGTCTTGACTTCTTAATGGCCTGCTCTCTCCAGACATAGTAATTTGAAACCTCAACCCAGACACAGCCCGGTGCTCAGGGATTTCCTGAGGCAATGCTTTTGCTTGGGGTCTTGTCCCAGTTCTCCAGAGCTGCCACAGAGCTTGTCCAGGACACAGCACCCCCAGAACGCCAGCAACGCATGCACTTCTTCACTGCCTTTTCCCTCTCAGTTCAAGATCAGTCTCCTATGCCGGTGGAGATGGTGCCTGGTTAGCGCCCCAGGCTGATGATCTGGCACCCTCCGGTGGCCATGGTGGGTGTACCTTAGCTGGCTATGAGTTTCAGCCTTTGATCCCACGGCAGCGTCCTTGAGCCCATCAGCGCCCTCTGGTGGCAGAGTAAATTGCTCTTTTATAAGGCCCAGGCAAACCCTCCTTTAGTATTCACCAAAGGCCTTGCCTTCCTTTCTTTCCTAAAGAAATAGGCACCTATTTTTTAATCTCCATTTTCCATGGGAGTAAAAGAGAGATTTAGATGGGTTACAAACAAGTCAAGGTTAAGTGTATAGGTCAACCTCTCCCTGTTAGTTTGGGATGGTTAAGTTTGTATCCAAAACCATAGCACCTAAGCCAGGACCCATACATATTTCCTAATCGCTAAGCCATACAATCTCTGTGAAAAAATTTTTTTTTGTTTTGTGAGGTAGGGTTTTTCTGTAGTCAAGACTGACCTGAAATTCACTATGTAGTCTTAGGGTGGCCTCGAACTCATAGCAATCCTCCTACCTCTGCCTCCCGAGTGCTGGGATAAAAGGCATGTGCCACCATGCCTGGCTGAAAAAGATTTTTTTAATTGCTCTCAAAGACCATGTTCTCTGTCAGACAGTGTGAGTTAGTCTACAGTTAGGAGAAATAAAAAGACAAGAAAAAAAGGAGCTGGGAATGTAGCTAACTGGTGAGTGCTTACCTGTCAAACACAAGGCATTGGGTCAAATCGTAGTACTGGGAATGTAGCTAACTGGTGAGTGCTTACCTGTCAAACACAAGGCATTGGGTCAAATCGTAGTACTGGAAATTGAATTAAGCTGGGTTTGGTATCACACACTTGTAACCTTAGTACTTAGGAGGTAGAGGCAGGAAGATCATGAGTTCAAGGCTCATCTGGGCTACAGAGACTGAGTTTGAGTTCAGCCTGGACTACATAGCAAGACCCTACCTCAACAAACAGAGGAAGAGGTGGGGGAGGAGGAAGAGTCGATGTCCTCATAGAACTTGAGTCCTTAGTTCCAGTTGTTCCTAAGACTCAGGAGCTTCTTGTCCTCCAGACTTGGTTTTGTCCTCAGCCACTAGCCCTTGCAATAAACTCCCCTTTTAGATCCATTTGATGTGGCTTTTTTTGACTTGCAATTCAGAGGCCCCACTGGAACAGCCAAGCATATGCAGGATGCCTTTGAAGAGTCTAGATATTAACATTTAGAGCAGCATGTGATAGCAAGTCATGTTGGTTACAAGAAATCGTCAAGTTATAAGAGGCAAGTTACTTATTATTCAGACGATTTAAAAGGAAGGGTCATAGAAAAAAAATAAAAATAAAAAACTGTGTGTACCAAAACCTGGGCCACCCAAACAAGGAAGCCTGCAGCAAAGCTAGAACTGCAGTCAGTAGTAGCAGTAGGGAGCAGCCAGTGCCTTCCTCTCTTGGGGCTTTTGGACCTTTCAGTGAGTCAGCATTGCCCTTTCTCAACATAGTCATCTTGCACCTGACTGCAAAAAAGAAAAAAAAAGAGCAAACCAGGCATGGTGGTGCACGCCTTTAATCCCAGCACTTGGGAGGCAGAGGTAGAAGGATCACTGTGAGTTTGGAGGCCAGCCTGAGACTACTGTGTGAGTTCCAGGGTCAGCTTGGACTAGAGTGAGACCCTGCCTCAAAAATAACCAAAAATGGGGCTGGAGAGATGATTTAGCAGTTAAGGCACTTACCTGCAAAACCTAAGGACCCAGCTTCAATTCCTCCAGTACCCATACAAGCCAGATGCACAAGGTGGTGCATGCATCTGGAGTTCGTTTGGAGTGGCTGGAGGCCCTGGTATGCTCATTCTCTCTCTCTTCCATTCTCTCTTTCTCTCTCTGTGCCTCTTTCTCTCTCTCTCAAAAAAAAAAAAAAAAAATGAAAACTTAAAAAACAAACAAACATAAATAAATAAAGTCTGAAGTGTTCTTTAAGAAATGGGCTGGAGAAATGGCTTAGCAGTTAAGGTGCTTGCCTGCAAAGCCTAAGGATCCACATTTGACTCTTTAGATCCCACGTAAACTAGATGCACAAGGTGATGCAAGGGCACAAGGGTGCACATGCGCACAAAGTGAACACGGCTTGAGCTTGATTGCAGTGGCCGGAGGCCCTGGCATGCCAGTTCTCTCTCGCTCTCTCGCTCTCACTTGTTTGCTCTCACTCTCTTGCATATTAAAAAAAAAAAAAAAAAAAAAAAAGACCAAGACCGGGCATGGTGGCATACACCCTTAATCCCAGCACTTGGGAGGCAGAGGTAGGAGGATTACCTTGTGTTTGAGGCCAGCCTGAGACTACATAGTGAATTCCACTACAGCATGAGCTAGAGTGAGACCCTACCTTAAAAAAAAAAAAAAAAAAAAAAAAAAAAAAGCCCAGCCGCTCCAGCATCTCTATGGCTTTCTGGTTTCAGCGCATGACCAAATTGAAACTTCCCTTTGTGTGTCTCATCGTGGGTTCCTAAGAGAGAAGACTTGACTTGTGTTTATCTTCTAAGCCAAAAGCACATGGGGCAAAGGTTGCTGGATATGGTTTATAGCCACACCCTTGGGCCAGGTGTCCAATTAGCTATGGTCATGGTTATGTAACTCACTACCCACTCAGTAAGGTGAGGGGGTAGAGATTTTACTAGAAAGGGGTGTGGACGTGGCCGGTAATAATTGGTATCTCTAATCTAGCCGAGTTAAATGTAACTTGAACGCTTGCCAGTAAGAAAAGTTCAAGCTATTGTAAAACACGGGTAACCCATTCCTCAAAGAGCCCCTCTAATTATGTCAGATGGTGAGGGAGTTCACCTGCTGACGCTTACAGACATATGTGCCACCCTCTGCCTCACAGTGCACCTACTTCAGGTCCCCAGTCCCAGCCTGCCTCTGCCTTCACACTCGGTGGTGAGCTATACTGGGGAGTCTATTAATTTTTTTCTCTCCCCTTAACCACACTAAAGACTTTGCTTAGTAAAGCATTTTGAAGATTTAGAAAGTGAGTGCTCAGTCTGCTTAGGATTTATATCCCAAACAGATGTGCCAAGAAGTCATAGGAATCAAACTGCTGCTCTGTGAGCGGAATAATATATGAACTTGCCTTTTAGTAGTTTCGATTACACAGCTGTACAAATTGCAGTGGAGCCTTCCTGGCTGAAGACGGCGTTTATCACACACGCCAGCCTTCCCTGACGGTGGAGGTTCAGCACAGTAGCCACCTTGCAATATATGCACACATCCTTGTCAAACACTTCTCATGGCCCATGAAAAAAATCACCCCAAGCGCTTGAGATCAGTGCTTGTGCTTAACTCACCTTGAGGAATCCTCTGCCTGTCCTCGCCATAACTGAGCCACGCCCCGACGAAAATAAGAAGCTCCATCTCCATCACACCTTCCCAGGCTCAGGGGCCATTGCGGAAGAGGTGGCAGAAGGAATGTAAGAGCCAAAGGAAGGGTAGGACTCCTTACAACGTGCTCCTCCAGACACAAAATAGCCTGATATCCATGACCCCACACTGCCTGACACTACCTACACAAGACCAACATAATAGGAGGAAGAGATGATGGCTTCAAAAATAAAAGAGAGAGCGGGATAGGGTGGCGCACGCCTTTAATCCCAGCACTTGGGAGGCAGAGGTAGGAGGATCACCGAGAGTTCGAGGCCACCCTGAGACTACATAGTGAATTCCAGGTCAGCCTGAGCTAGAGTGAGACCCTACCTCGAAAAACCAAAATATAAAATAAAATAAAATAAACAAAACAAAACAAACAAGAGGAGCTGGAAAGATGGCTTAGCGGTTAAGCACTTGCCTGTGAAGCCTAAGGACCCTGGTTGGAGGCTCGATTCCCCAGGACCCACGTTAGCCACATGTGGAAGGTGGCGCATGCATCTGGAGTTCATTTGCAGTGACTGGAGGCCCTGGGGCCCATTCTCTCTCTCTCTCTCTCTCTCTCTCTCTCTCTCTCTCTCTCTCTCTTTCTCTCTCTCTCTGCCTCTTTTTGAGTCACCCTCAAATAAATAAATAAAATAAAGATAAATCTTTCTTCATTTAAAAAATATAAATCAATAAAAGAGAAAGCTGGGTGTGGTGGCGCACACCTTTAATCCCAGCACTCGGGAAGCAGAGGTAGGAGGATCACTGTGAGTTTGAGGATACCCTGAGACTACATAGTGAATTCCAGTTCAGCCTGGGCTAGAGCGAGATCCTACCTCGAAAAACCACAAAAGAGAGAGTCTGATTGAGAGGGGGAGGGGATACGATGGAGGGGGGAGTTGTGAAGGATAATGTGGGGCGGGGGGAATTACCATGGTTTAGTTTATTGTCTATAATTATTGGAGTTGTCAACAACAAAAAGAAAAGAAAAGAAAAGAAGCAGTTCCTAAGTCTTAGGCCATCACCGCGCACTCAGAGCGTTAGCACCTATTAGGGTTTGAGCCCGCACCCTGCGCTCCCGGGTTCGCACACCTGGTCTCCAGGTGGCGGCGCTGTTGGGGAGGCTGCGGAGCCGCACGGCTGTAGGGATGGGGCCACGTTGCTTCCCTGGAGCTCCCTGCGACGCGAGCCAGCCGCCCCGCGCTGCTGCCAGGGTGCGTGGTGGGCTGCGTTGGCCAGAGTACATACATCTCTCCTCCCTTAAATTGCCTTGGCCAGGTGTTCTGTCACCAGAGACCACAAAAGTAATTAATACTGCCATTTGGTGGGGGTTGTTGGAAGAGCCAGTAAGACAATGCTTACAAATGGAGCTCAGCAAATGTTCCCTCTCTTCCCTCCCCACACGGAGTCTCACTATATTACATACGCTGGACTCGAACTTTTGAGATCCTCCTGTGTAAGCCGCCCAGGGAGCTGGACTTGCAGGTGTGTGCTACTGCACCTGACAGGAAATCTCATTTCTCGCTATTTAACAAGGGTTCTTTTGTTTTTTAAGCATAGTTCCTCCTTTTAGCCTAAAAACAATGTGTAGGTGGCACCATTGCAACAATTCCTCCGTTTCATAGCACAACAATTGTAAAGAGATGTTAATTTATCAAGGATGAGTTTTCTAAGGCAAATGGGCATCTCTGACTTCCCGTTGAGTGTTCCTACTGCACCAATTCAAGTTCTATGACAGACTTTAGGGAAAGAAGATGATTAGGGGCTGGAGAGATAGCTCGCTGGTTAAGATATTTACTTGTAAAGCCCAACGACCTGGGTTCAATTCCCCAGCATTCACATAAAGCCAGATGCACAGAGGCACATGAATCTGGAGTTCATTTGCAGCAGCTGGAGGCTCTGGCACACCCATCTCTCTCTCTCTCTCTCTCTCTCTCTCTCTCTCTCTCTGCTTGCAAATAATAAAAATGTTTTAAAAAGAAGAAAATTGCCAGGTGTGGTGGTGCACACCTTTAATCACAGCACTCAGGAGGCAGAGGTAAGAGGATCGCTATGAGTTTGAGGCCACCCTGAGAGCGAATTCCAGGTCAGCCTGAGATACAGTGAGACGCTACCTCAAAAAATAAACAAATAATAAAATGAAATAAAAAGAAGAAAATTAATATTGTACTAAGGGAAAAACCTTCCACAACTTTCATCTAAGAATTGTTACTTGACTGGAAATATTATGTGGACATCTGGTTTTAGTGGCCTGGAAAGCTGGATAAAGGGCACATTGGATATGAACTGAATCTCAACATGCATTTTATAGTTTTCCTGGTGTCTTATGAGAGGTCAAGAAGAAAAAGACGTGAACTCAGGAATAGGAAGCAGTGAGTAAACATAAGAGCCAGTTGTAATGGGAAGATGCCAGTACCAACCCCAGAGCAAGTTGGCTAAGCCTCGAGGTAGGCCGCAAAGTACGGAAGCAGCCAGAGGCACTGAGCCTGGTTGTGCACTTCTAGGAGCTTCCGAGAGCCCTGACCACGTGTACCTCAAAACTTCCCAGACACTCACATACAAAGTCTCTCTGGAGAGCCAGAGCCTCAGAGGCCCCCAACACCTCATCACTGAAGCAGACCAAAAATGAACCCAACATGGCTCAGGGAAATTTTGCGGAGGAGGGGGCGGAAAGAATGTCAGAGCCCTATGTTGGGTCATGATATGCAGAGACATTTATTTTACCCATAACTGTGAGCTAACTCCACAATGCATGACCCATATACCTCAACAAGGAGGGGCCAAGGGGAGGGGGTAGGTCACGGATGAGCATAATGGTATCAAACTGACTGTATTTGCTGAATATAATACTAACTAATAAAGGAAAAAAAAAAAAAGTCTCTCTGGAGAACACAACTCTCAATGTGGGACCTTAGGATTTTTCACAAATTAAGTTTAAAAGTATGGGCTGGAGCCTGGCGTGGTGGCGCACGCCTTTAATCCCAGCGCTCGGGAGGCAGAGGTAGGAGGATCGCTGTGAGTTCGAGGCCACCCTGAGACTACATAGTTAATTCCAGGTCAGCCTGGACCAGAGTGAGACCCAACCTTGTAAAACCAAAAAAAAAAAAAAAAAAAAGGTATGGGCTGGAGAGACGGCTTGGTGGCTAAGGTGCTTGCCTGCAGAAGCCTAAGGACAGGTTCAATTCTTCAGTACCCATGTAAGCCAGATGCATAAGGTGATCCGGGTATCTGGAGTTCGTTTGCAGTGGCTAGAGGCCCTAGTGACGCCCATTCTCTCTCTGTCTCTATCTGCCTCCCTCCCCCTTTCTCAAGTAAATAAATAAATAAATTATTAAAAACTTTAAAAAAAATGAGTCTATCCAGAGGTAATGGTCCACACTGTAATTTTATCACTGAGAAGACAGGGGCAGGAGGAGCAGGGGTTTAGGTCATCTCCTGTTATATAGTAAGTTGCAGGCCAGTCTCTGGGCTACATGAGACCTTGTCTGAAAACAAAAATAAATAAATAAAATATGAGCTCACAATAAAAAAAATTGCCAAGACATAAGCCATCACAAGTAAGAATCAATAGAAATAATAGATAATTTCTATAGGAATTGAATAATAGATTATTAAGTAACCTTTTATGAGCTTTTTTCTTTGGAGACCTTGGTCGGGGGGGGGGGGCAGGATCTCACTCTAGTTCAGGCTGACCAGAAACTCACTCTGTAGCCCAGGCTGGCCTTAAACTTAAGGCGCTCCTCCTACTTCAGCATTTTGAGTGCAGGATTAAAGGTGTGAACCACCATGCCCAGTGTATAAAACATTTTTTTTTTTTTAAAAAAAAAAGAAGATTCTCACTTTCTGTCATGGTATGACGGCTCATGCCTGTAGTGCCAGCACTCGGGAGGCTGGGAATGCAGGTGTGAGCCACTGACCATTATTATTTTCATTTTATTTTATTTTATTTCTTTTTTTTTTTTCGAGGTAGGGTTTCATTCTAGCCCAGGTTGACCTGGAATTCACTACATAGTCTCAGGGTGGCCTTGAACTCACGACAATCCTCCTACCTCTGCCTCCCGAGTGCTGGGATTAAAGGCGTGCGCCACCACGCCTGGCTTCCATTATTATTTTCAGAGACTCCTTTCCCCATATTCACTAATCTTTCCTTCTGGAACTCTGATTAGACATGTTAGATCTAATTCTGACTTATTTTTTTCTTTGAGGCAGGGGCTCACTATGTAGCCCAGCCTGGCCTCAAACTCACTATGTAGCTGAGGCTAACCTCCCCTGCCTCTACCTCCTGAGTGCTGGGATACAGGTGTGGGCCACTGTGCCTGGTTTATGAAATGCTAGGGGACTGAACCCAGGACTTGGCACATGGTGGGCAAGCACTCTTTCATTTGAGCTACATGCCAGGGCATGGTGGCACATGCCTCTAATCCCAGCACTGGGGAGGCAGAGGTAGGAGGATCGCTGTGAGTTCAAGGCCACCCTGAGACTATGTAGTGAATTCCAGGTCAACCTGGGCTAGAATGAAACCCTACCTCAAAAAAAAAAAAAAAAAGAAATAAAATAAAATAAAATGAAAATAATAATGGTCAGTGGCTCACTCCTGCATTCCCAGCCTCCAGAGTGCTGGCACTACAGGCATGAGCCATCATACCATGACAGAAAGTGAGAATCTTCCTTTTTTTTTTTTTCTGGTGAGAGAATCATTTTTATAAACAAATTTTTAGAAATGAGATTAAGTAATATATTTCTTAGAAATATATGTATACATGGAGCTGGAAAGATGACTCAGTAGTTAAGGTGCTTGCCTGCAAAGCCTAAAGACCCTGGTCAAATTCCCCAGTACCCAAGTAAAGCCAGATGCACAAAGTAGTGCATGCATCCGGGGCTCATTTGCAGTAGCTAGGGACTCTGGAGCACCTATTATCTCTTCTCTCTGTCTCTCTCCATTTGCAAATAAATAAAAATACTTTAAAATTTTTAAACAAATATATGCATACGATTGTTACTTTTAAAAAAATTATTTATTTATTTGACAGATAGAGAGGGAATGAGAGAGAGAGAGAGAGAATGAATGGGCATTCCAGGGCCTCCAGCCACTGCAAACAAACTCCAGATGAGTGCGCCCCCTTGTGCATATGGCTAACATAGGTCCTGGGGAATCGAACCTGGGTCCTTTGGCTTTTCAGGCAAATGCCTTAACCGCTAAGCCATCCCTCCAGCCCTATTAAGTTATATTTTTTGAGACAAGGTCTCACTCTAGTCCAGGCTGACCTGGAACTCAAGGAAATCCTCCTGTGTCAGCCTCCCAAGAGATGGGTTTATAGGCACCACACTGGGCTTAGATTTTTTTTAAGTTTGTTTTTAATTTATTTATATTTATATTTATTTATTTGAGAGAGAGAAAGAGATTGAGAGAGAGAGAGAGAGAGAGAAAGAAAGAATGAGCATGCCAGGGCTTCCAGCCACTGCAAAGGAACTCCAGATGCATATGCCACCTTGTGCATCTGGCTTACATGGGTCCTGGGGAATTGAACCGAGGTCCTTTGGCTTTGCAGGCAAGAGCCTTATCTGCTAAGCCATCTCTCCAGCCCTAGATTATTTCGTAAAAGCAAGAGAGTGATATACACAAGGTTCAGGATTGTGGCTGCCTCTTGGGAGGAGGGACAGGACAGGACAGCCCTCTGCACATTGCAAAGGCAGAAGTATGTCCCAGATCTCAGATGAGGAGGTTAACAGGTAGTCACATAAATATGTCCCCAGTATTATTTTTTAAATTTTATTTATTTATTTGAGAGAGAGATACAGAAATAGGCGGGGGGGGGGGGAGCAGAGAGAGAGAGAGAGAGAGAGAGAGAGAGAGAGAGAGAATGGGCATACCAGGGCCTCTAGCCATTGCAAATGAACTCCAGATGTGTGCATTTGGCTTACTTGGGTCCTGGGGAGTCAAACCTGGGTCCTTTGGCTTTGCACGCAAGTGCCTTAACCACTAAGCCATCTCCCCAGCCCACAGTATTCCTTTTTGTTTGTTTGTTTGTTTGCTTTTCGAGGTAGGGTCTGACTAGCCCAGGTTGACTTGGAATTCACTATGTTGTCTCAAGGTAGCCTTGAACTCACAGCAATCCTCCTACTTCTGCCTCCCAAGTACTGGGATAAAAGGCCTGCACCACCACACCTGGCTCCCCAGTATTCTTTTGGACACCTCAAATGTTACATAAAAAATTTACCAAAATGATAATTTTAACTAGATTTTTACAATGTGTATTTGAAAATCATTGGTTAATCCTTGTGATTTATGGTAAAGGGCTATAATTAGGCTCTAGAAATCAACTGCCAGGGTTTTCAAACCATTTGTTTAATTCAAAACTCAAGGGCTGGAAAGGTGGCTTAGCAGTTAAGATGCTTGGCTTACAAAGCCAAAAGAGCCAAGTTCGATTCCCCAGGACCCACGTAAGCCAGATGCACAAGGTGGCGTGTGTGTCTGGAGTTCGTTTGCAGCTGCTGAATGCCCTGGCATGCCCATTCTCTCTATATGTTTGCCTCTCTCTCAAATAAGTAAATAAAAATAAAAAAATAAATTAAAAAAAAAAACAATCATTTTCACAACAGTGAAAATTAGTGACAAGTCAAGTTGTGCTTGGACCTGGTCCCTCCCTGTCCATGAGGAAGGCAGACGAGAGGAGGCTGAGAACGCAGAAAACACAGCCAGAGGCCTGGTGTGGAGGTGCAGGCCTTTTAGTCCCAGCACTAGGGAGGCAGAGATAGGAGGATCTGAGTACCTACCTAATTCCTACAGAATGAGTTCTCAGCCTGGGCTAGAGGGAGACCCTACCTCAAACACACACACACACACACACACACACACACACACAGAGGCTGAGGCTGAGCCTGCAGAGAGAGCAGGTGGGAGAGGATTCCCGTGAGGGTTGGGTCATCAGCATCCCAAGTTGTCTCTCGAATTGGCAGAGCGCGCGAGACCTGTAAGAGTCACGTTCAAAGGCACACCGGCTTGGCTAGTGGTGATTCCTGGGACGGCTTTGCTGGGAGAGCCCTACTGGGCTCACTTCCTTTCCCTGGAGCCCAAGTGGCTGACTCTCTTACCCACTGTTCCTCTTTAACCTTTCTCCTGGAAACTCGTTTCTCTTGGGCTCACTGGCTGAAGTTTTCCCTGTACTAGTTGGGACCTGAAGGATCCTACCAATTCTCCTAGAACAGACCCAATCCAAGACCCCTTGAGACTTAGGGGGTTTCTAGCTGCTAAAAACGACATATTTGACGGCAGGGGTGGGGGGATAGGGGATGCCCAAGACTGTGTCTTTCAAGCAGGCTTTAGAGCTGCTGGTGGCTTTCTTCCTACCAAGTGAATTCGCTGATCCAATTCCCTACTCACTTCTTCAGATCTTGTCTGTTTCAACAGGAAATACTGACATTGACATTGGCAGGTACAAAAGAGAAAGGATGGGGATTGTGCAGAGGCGAGGGCGGTTTCTCTTTTTGTCCCCAAGGTCTTGGTTTCCACAAATTATGTACAACTACACCTGGAAGCCTGAGAAAAGGCTTTCTCCCATTGGCTGGCTGTTGCCGGGGTTGGGTGGGAAGAACAGTTAGGGCTGGAGGAGTGAGTAGATTCCCTGCAGAAGCTCTTGGCCTCTCCCCGGGAGGTCTCCCGGAAGACACTGGGCATCTAGGATGAAGCCTGGCGGAGCAGAACGGGCTCACTAGGTGAGCTGTCCCACCTGCCTGGTACCACACTCCCACAGTCAGATACCAAGGAAGCATAACCAACAAAGGGGAGTGGGCTATAAGCCCAGCTGGTAGGGTGCTTACCTAGCATGCATGAAGTCCTGGGTTCAATCCTCAACGCTTCATAAACCCAGTGTAGTGGTGCACATCTATAATCCCAGCACTCACGAAGTGAAGGCAAGAGGATCATAAATTCAAGATCAGCTTTGGCTACATAGTTTGAAGCCAAGCTGGGCCACTTGACTCTTATCTTAAAAAGAAAAAAAGGAGGGGAAGCTTGGGAAGGTTTCAGCATGCATACACTGATTGCTTGTCAGGGGAATCATTTCTTTTTTTTTTGTTTTGTTTTGTTTTTGTTTTTCGAGGTAGGGTCTCACTCTAGCTCAGGCTGACCTGGAATTCAGTATGTAGTCTCAGGGTGGCCTCGAACCCACGGAGATCCTCCTACCTCAGCCTCCCGAGTGCTGGGATTAAAGATGTGCACCACCACGCCTGGCGATTGTCAGGGGAATCTTTTCACCAAAATCAGGGTTTCACATGTGTCTTCCCATTCACTACGTCTTCATAGAGAACAACTTAGATTCTGGGGAGGAGGGTCTTCCACAAACCACTAGGCTGACCTGACGAAGCCCCCAGTTTCCCCTAGAAGAGTTTTGAGACAGGATGTGCTAGGAGCCCAGCCCAGGCTCAGGGGCTTCTTGTTTCATTGTCCCTGCCTCTGAGCTCTGAATCCCACCAAACGCTGGGTTCCAGACTTTTCCTAATGCATAGCAGTCAGTGTGGGCTTCAGCAGCAATCTGGGGCTGCTTGCCCACTGGAAGAGAAGGGCAGATGCACGTAGTTTTGAGGAGAAAGCTGATAGGAAATCTGGGAGTGAAGAGACATGTCTCACGGGGTGTGGGGGGGAGACCCAAACCTCTAACCAGGAAACCAAGAGGTCATCTAAGCTGCTCTCCGGGGCCAACACTGAGCAAGGCCCAGAGCCAATAAAAGACCTAGGCGTCTCTGGTGAGTTCATGAAGGGACTTCAGCTGCTGCAATTATGATCTTCCTAGGACAGCGATCTCTTGTGTTCTGCCAAGGAAGGGGAGGGGAGGAAGGCAGAGAGAGCAACCCTAGAATGTGGAAGGGAACCTTTGTAGAGGAAGCCCTGGTGGCCTTGGAGGCCACTTACCAGGGGTATTTAAAGAGATGAAAATAAGCTTCCATAAATACCCTTTTGGTTCATCTCTTTGTTTTCGTAATGTAACACTCAGGCAAAAGAAAATGACAGTTTTTTTTTTTTTCTTCTTCTTCCCATCTCTTCCTAGTGTAGTCAGGACCTGCTGAGTAGGCTGAAAGTGGATTTCCCACTGCTACCCATGAGGGGCTCAGCAGCAGAGCCTGAAGTTGCACAAGGGTGGCTGTAGCCGTGGCGACACTCAGGGGGTCTTGTCTGACTAGAGAAGCAAGACTCCTTGATAGGTTTCTGACCACTGATCCAAGGGTCAGGATTAGCCAGGAAATCAATATCAGGAGTGTGGGAGGCGGCTCTTTATCCCTCAGAGGACCTACTGTGGGTGTTGACAGGGGCCCAGCACGAGACAATCAGGAGCCAGGACATGATCACCAGGGCTCTGAACAAGAAGACACATATGACAGGTACTGCTAATGCACAGACTGGGGTGTCCCTGACACAGCTGCAGGAGGCTCTCCGTTATTTATCTTAAATATAGTGGCGAATATCCCAAATTGGGAGCCACCTTCACCTAGTCAGAGTCTTTTTTATTTTATTTGCGTGCAGAAAGAGACAGAGAAAAGAGAGAGAAGAGGTGCGCCAGGGCCTCTAGCCACTGCAAACAAACCCCAGATGTATGCACCACTCTGGGCATCTGGCTTTATGTGGGTACTGGAGAACTGAAACCCGGATCGTTAGCCGTTGCAGGCAAGCACCCTAACTGCTGAGCCATCTCTCCAGCCCCTCCAAGTCAAATATTACTATTTTTCTTTTTTTCTTTTTATTTATTTATTTGAGGGTAACAGACAGAGAGAGAATGGGTGCATCAGGGCCTCCAGCCACTGCAAACAAACTCCAGATGCATGCACCACCTTGAGCATCTGGCTTACGTGGGTCCCGGAAAATCGAGCCTCAAACTGGGGTCCTTAGGCTTCACAGGCAAGCGCTTAACCGCTAAGCCATCTCTTCAGCCCTCAATTATTATTTTTTGTTGTTTTTTGTTTTACAAGGTAGGGTCTCACTCTCTAGCCCAGGCTGACCTGGAATTCACTATGTAGTCTCAGGGTGGCCTTGAACTCACAGCAATCCACATACCTCTGCCTCCCGAGTGCGGAGATTAAAGGCGTGCACCACCATGCCTGGCTCCAAGTCAAATTCTTGACTCCTCCTGTATTTGTTGGCTCTGGCCTCTGGCTTTGAGATGAGGACAGACCTTCTTTCTGACGCCCTGCAGCCCACTGCGGCCTCTACTGCAGAGTGGATGAACTTGTCCCGGCTAGTGCCCGCATTGTAAACTGGACACACCTGCCTGTTAGCTGGTCTCCACACCACTCTAAAGATGCTTGGCTGCCTCCTCTCTGGCCATTGCTGAGCACCCCGCCCCCCACTGGAATTCTCTGGGATGCAGTGATTCAGTGATTGTTACTCTTTCTAAAGCTTTCCACGAAGATTCTCCCCAGGAAAATTCTGTCTCCATGCCGCCCCCATCTAGGTTGACAAGCCATTCTTGGCAACTCATCAGTCAGTGAGACTGCTGCCAGATCATAGTGAGACTCAGAAAGGCTTTCTTTTTAAGCTTTTTTTATATTTATTTTTAAGCAGAGAGACAGACATAGAGAATATGCATGCCAGAATCTCTAGCCACTTGCAAACGAATTCCAGATGCATGCACCGCCCTGTGCATCTATCTGGCTTTCGTGGGTACTGGGGAATCGAACCTGGGTCCTTAGACTTCACAGGCAAGTGCCTTAACCACTAAGCCAGCCCCTTTTTCTACTTTTTTGAGTTTGGCACTGACCGGAACTCACTCTGTAGCCCCAGACTAACTTCAAACTCGCTGTGATCCTTCTACCTCACTCAGCCTCCAGAGTGCTAGGATTAAAGGCATGTGCCTCCATGCCCAGCTCTTCACACAGTTCTAAGAGGTACGCTATACACATCATTTAGATGGGCATGTTCAGCTTTGTATTACAAACTGGAGAGAAAAAAATCTACATAAAATGTTGATGGGGCCAGGCGTGGTGGCACACACCATTAATTTCAGCACATGGGAGGCAGAGGTAGGAGGATCACTGTGAGTTGGAGGCCTTGAGATTACATAGTGAATTCCAGGTTAGCCTGGCCTAGGGTAAAAATCTACCTTGAGAAATGAAAAAAAAAAAAAAAGTTTCTAGGATAACTTTGCTAGAAAAAAAAATGAGTTTTGTTTTGTATTTGATGTGGTGTATGTAAATTGGTAATCAATGAAAAAAATTAGTATCTTAAATTTTTGTTTTGGCACTAGGATTACAAAATAAGTTCACTTTCTTAAAAAAAAAAAAAGTGAGTCAATTAGCCCAATTTTGAAGTACATAAATATGTTTGGGTTTCTATTATAGTAAGAGATTTACTCACTAAAATCTACATGAATGCATTTGTACTGGATCAAATTTACATACTAATCAAGTTGTAATTGCCTTTTAGTCAATTTTATGCAAATATATTTTCAGACATTTAAATATTTTTCAAAAGGTTAGGAAAATTCCCAAACCCAAATCACTCACAATTAGAAAGCAAAATCAAAAATGTTAGCTCTATTCATATTTCCTCTTAATAGGAAGAATTATTTGAATGATATTGTCTTAGTTTTCAATCTTTATAATAAAGTCAAAATTACTAGATCAAATTAAAATGCTTTTCCCTATTCTCAAAATTTCCTACATACTTGTAGATATCACTAAAATGCTTTTGAGTTAAATGAGTTACCTGGCATCAACATTGAGTTTCACTTGTATAAATGTATGTGATAATAGAAGTCTATACTATTTTACTATTCAATGCTGTAAACATCATTTTCCCTCAAAAAATTCCACCAAAGGCTGGGCATGGTGGTGCACACATTTAATCCCAGCAATTGGGAGGCTGAGGTAGGAAGATCATGAGTTTAAGGTCAGCTTGGACTAGAGTGAGAACCTACCTCAAAACAAAACAAAACAAAACAAAACAAAACAAAACAAAACAAAACAAAAACGAGAAACTTCCACAAAAACACGTCTATATCTCATATTATCTTTATATTTATTTATTTATTTATTGGTTTTTTTTTGTTGTTGTTTTGTTTTGTTTTTCGAGGTAGGAGTGCGCCACCACGCCCGGCAATTTATTCATATTTCTAAAAGCCGGGCACATGCCTTTAATACCAACACTCAGGAGGAAGAGATAGGAGGATCACCAAGAGTTTGAGGCCACCCTGAGACTACATAGTGAATTCCAGATCAGCCTCAGCTGGAGTGAGACCCTACCTCGAAAAACCAAAAAAAAAAAAAAAAAAGTATTTCTTGGTAGTCTCAGGGTGGCTTCCAACTCAAGTGATCCTCCTACCTCTGCCTCCTGAGCACTGGGATTAAAGGCGTGTGCCACCATGCTCGGCTCAATATATTTCATATTCTTAATGTGGAAAAGTGTTTACTAGACATAATATATGCAATTTTTCCTTGATGAAATTTTAAGATTGATTTGTTTTCATAGGAATATGGAACTACCTTAGGGCTTTTTTCACTATATTGATTATGAGTTAGAAGAAATTATTTTTTAAATTATGTATAATTTTTCATTCTTTTGATTAATACAATTTAAAATTACAATTTCCTAGAGAAGTAGGAAGAATTTCCCCAAAGATGAGTAAGACATAATTAATACATGGAATGTGTATGTCCTAATATATCAATCAGTCTCCTGCAGAAGTCCCATGAAACTTTCCATGCAAGTTGTTATTGGGGTTTTGCACTTCCATGTGTGTGGTGTGCATGCATGTGTGTGTGAGCCTGTGGAGGCTGGAGGTTGATGTCAGATGTCTTCCTTAATCACTCTCCACCTTAGGTTTTTCTTGTTGTTGTTGTTGTTTTGTTTTGTTTTTTGAGGTAGGGTCTCACTCTAGGCCAGGCTGACCTGGAATTCACTATGTAGTCTCAAGGTGGCCTCAAACTCCTGGTGATCCTCCTTCCTCTGCCTCCCAAGCGCTGGGATTAAAGGCGTGCGCCACCATGCCCGGCTTCCACCTTAATTTTTGAGACAAGGTCTCTCAGTGAATCCAGAGCTCAACGATTTGGCAGGATAAGCTAGCTAGCAAGTTCCGGGTATTCTCCTGTCTCTGCTTCCCCCACTAGAATTACAGCACACACTACCATGCTTGGCTTTTACATTCCGAACTCAGGTCTTCATGCTTGCAGAGCGTGCACTTTGCCCGTTGAGCAAACTTCCCAGCCCTCAGAAAAAGGGGTTTAGACACAAACGAGGACCTGCTCACTGGTTAAAGGTGCTTGCTTACAAAGCCTGCTGGCCAGAGTTCAATTCTAAAACCACCCAAGTTAAGCTGCATGCAAAAGGTAGCAAAATGGGTTTAGCAGTTAAGGTCCTTGCCTGCAAAACCAAAGGACCCAGGTTTGATTTCCCCAGAGCCCATGTAAGCTAGATTCACAAGGTGGCACGTGGAGTTTGTTTGCAGTGGCTGGAGGCCCTGGAGCACCCATTCTCTCTCTCTCTCTTTCTCTCTCTCAGGCATGTGCACTCTTAAATAAATAGAAATAAAAAAATTTTTTTAAGTGGCAAAAGTATCTGATGTTCATTTGCAGTGGCAAGAGGCTCTGGCATGACCACACAAGCATGTGCATGCGCGTGCGCGCACACACACACACATTAAAAAAAAAAAAAAAGAATCTTTGCATTAAAGAAAGG
Source organism: Dipus sagitta (assembly GCA_036346955.1). Lineage (NCBI taxonomy): Eukaryota > Metazoa > Chordata > Mammalia > Rodentia > Dipodidae > Dipus > Dipus sagitta. Next base: position 44,130,778 of record CM070778.1, on the reverse strand, counting down.
TAGTACAGCCGGGTGTGGTGGCGCACGCCTTTAATCCCAGCACTCGGGAGGCACAGGTAGGAGAATTTCCGTGAGTTTGAGGCCACCCTGAGACTCCATAGTGAATTCCAGGTCAGCCTGGGCTAGAGTGAGACCCTACCTTGAAAAACAAAACAAAAAGAAAGAAAGAAAGAAAGGTACTGGAACCAGTCTAATGTGACTTCTGAAAGTCAAGATCTCAGTGAGAACCTCAAGAGAATCCCTTACAGACGGCCACCACCACTTTTTTGTGACGCACAGGTCACACGGTGCAAGTACATTTAGGCGATGAATGGAAAGAGCAAAAGGGCTTCACTGCACCAGCTGTCTGCAGCACAGGCAGCTGTGCCTTTGAAACCCGAGGCTTACCTCTCTGACTTTCCTCTCTCAAACACCGAGAGGAAAAGCACATAGAAGTCAGTTGGTGTTATCAGGAAGTGATTCTTAGTTCTTCTGAAAACGCAATGCCTTTGCAGCGTTGAGTGCAAGTGCTAATTTATCAGTCCTGGAAGGAATAAATATTTAAAAAGAATAGTAAGTATATAAACTTTTCTTGCCTCAGGCTAACAGAAATACTTATGACTCTATCATGTGTATTTGCAATTTTTAATATTTTTATATTAAAAAAATATATATATATATATATTTTTTTTTAGGTAGGGTCTCAGTCTAGCCCAGACTGACCTGGAATTCACTATGTGATCTCAGGGTGGCCTCGAACTCACGGCGATCCACCTACCTCTGCCTCCCCAAGTGCTGGGATTAAAGGTGTGTGCCACCACACCCGGCTCTAAAAAAATATTTTTATTTACTTGCAAGCAGATAGAGAGAAGAGATATAGACAGAGAGAATACGCATGCCAGGGCCTCTAGCTATGGCAAAAAAACTTCAGATGCATGTGCCACTTTGTGCATCTGGCTTTATGAGGGTACTGGGGAATCAAACTCAGGTTGTTAGGATTTGCAGACAAACCTATCAACCGCTGAGTCATCTCTCCAGCCCCTGCAGTTTTTTTTTTTAATCTGCTTTTGTGCAATGATTATGTGTGTTGTTAGGGATCCAACTCAGCTTCATGCACAAGCAAGTACTTTACCACTTGCCCCACCCCCAACCAACCCCTTTCCTTTAACTGAAAACTCATTCATTCACCTAATCTTTAGGAATCCAATTAATGTAACGCCTTTTTTTTTTCTGTTTGGTTTTTCGAGGTAGGGTCTCGCTCTAGCTCAGGCTGAACTGGAATTCACTATATAGTCTCAGGGTGGCCTCAAACTCACGGTGATCCTCCTACCTCTGCCTCCCGAGTACTGGGATTAGAGGCATGGGCCACCACATCTGACTGCAAGTCCTTTCCATTAAGAACAGTACACTAGGGCTGAGAAGACAGCTCAGGTGGTAATGTGATATCTTTGAAGCATGAGGACTTGAGTATGAGCCCCAGAACTCAATAATAATAATAAAGCTGGATGTAGTGGCATATATTTATAATCTCAGCACTGGGTGGGTAGAGGCAGATGGATCCCTTGGAGCTCACTGGCCAGCCAGTCCACACTACCAGGTTAGTGGGAAAACTTGTTTCAAAAAAAAAAAAAGAAAGAAAGAAAGAAAGAAAAGAAAGAAAGAAAAGGAAAGGAAAGGAAAGAAAGGAAGGAAGGCTGGAGACATGACTTAGTGGTTAACGCACTTGCCTGCCAAGCCTAAGGACCCATTTTTGACTTCTCAGATCCCACATAATCCAGACCCACAAGGTGATGCATGTGCAAGGTAGTGCATGTACACAACGTAGTGCATGTACACAAGGAGGTGCATGTACACAAGGAGGTGCATGTACACAAGTTGGTGCATGTACACAAGGAGGTGCATGTACACAAGGTGGTGCATGTACACAAGGAGGTGCATGTACACAAAGAGGTGCATGTACACAAGGAGGTGTATGTACACAAGAAGGTGTATGTACACAAGGAGGTGTATGTACACAAGGAGGTGAACGTACATAAGGAGGTGCATGTACACAAGGAGGTGCACGTACACAAGGAGGTGCATGTACACAAGGAGGTGCATGTACACAAGGAGGTGTATGTACACAAGGAGGTGCATGTACACAAGGAGGTGAACGTACAGAAGGTGGTGCATGTACACAAGGAGGTGCATGTACACAAGGAGGTGCATGTACACAAGGAGGTGTATGTACACAAGGAGGTGCACGTACACAAGGAGGTGCACGTACACAAGGAGGTGCACGTACACAAGGAGGTGTATGTACACAAGGAGGTGCATGTACACAAGGAGGTGCATGTACACAAGAAGGTGCATGTACACAAGAAGGTGCATGTACACAAGGAGGTGCATGTACACAAGGAGGCGCATGTACACAAGGAGGTGTATGTACACAAGGAAGTGCATGTACACAAGGAAGTGCATGTACACAAGGAGGTGCACGTACACAAGGAGGTGCACGTACACAAGGAGGTGTATGTACACAAGGAGGTGCATGTACACAAGGAAGTGCACGTACACAAGGAGGTGCACGTACACAAGGAGGTGCATGTACACAAGGAGGTGCATGTACACAAGGAGGTGCACATATACAAGGAGGTGCATGTACACAAGGGGGTGCATGTACACAAGGAGGTGCATGTACACAAGGAGGTGTATGTACACAAGGAGGTGCATGTACACAAGAAGGTGCACGTACACAAGGAGGTGCACGTACACAAGGAGGTGCATGTATACAAGGAAGTGCATGTACACAAGGAGGTGTATGTACACAAGGAGGTGCACATATACAAGGAGGTGCATGTACACAAGGGGGTGCATGTACACAAGGAGGTGCATGTACACAAGGAGGTGTATGTACACAAGGAGGTGCATGTACACAAGAAGGTGCATGTACAGAAGGTGGTGCATGTACACAAGGAGGCGCATGTACACAAGGAGGTGCATGTACACAAGGAGGTGCACGTACACAAGGAGGTGCATGTACACAAGGTGGTGCATGTACACAAGGTGATGCATGTACACAAGGAGGTGCATGTACACAAGGAGGTCATGTACACAAGGTGGTGCATGTACACAAGGAGGTGTATGTACACAAGGTGGTGCATGTACACAAGGAGGCGCATGTACACAAGGTGGTGCATGTACACAAGGAGGTGCACGTACACAAGGTGTTGCATGTACACAAAGTGGTGCACACATCTGGAGTTAGACTGCAGTGGCTGGAGGCCCTGGCATGCCAATTCTCTCTCTCATAAACAAAAAGAAAGAAAGTGGATCGTGCCCGAGAAGCAGCACCCGAGATTGTCCTCTAGCCTCCACACACATCTGTACACACAAAAACACATGTGCAGTCGGGCGTGGTGACGCACGCATTTAATCCCAGCACTCGGGAGGCAGAGGTAGGAGGATCGCCATGAGTTCAGGCCAGCCTGGGACTGCAGAGTGGGTTCCAGGCCAGCCTGAGCTAGAGTGAGACCCTACCTCAACCCTCCCCTCCAACCCCACACAAGAACAGCACACTAATCGCTAAGTAAGTTTCTTTAAATTAAACTGGCATTCATGAGCCAGGTAACTTAATTAAAGTTATTAAGGTCTCACCATCAAAGAATCAAAGGCTCACCTTATCTAATTCTGTGTTTTGTAAGAGTTCTTGAAAGTGTTTACATCTTATAATTAACATTTTACCAACATCACAATTGAACTTAGTTACACTGTTTCATAATAGTCTGTGGAGCAAGCACTATGAGGTTTGTTTTATATATATATATTGATTCTTTACCTCCTGCACCTGTGAGCTGCAGGGAGCGCTGTTTATAGCAGTTTGTGAAGTGTGGTTGGTTAATAACAGTATTGGGCAGAACAGAAAAGAGGAAACAGTATGGAAAGAATGGAACAGACTTAGCAAATGAGTTGAAGATAAGGGTTAGAAAAAGGTAAGAGAACCAGGAAGGCAAGAGTGAAACATAATTTTGTTTACCCTGAAGTACAGTTACACCCTAAGATGTGGTGAGTGGCAAATGTCCTATCTCAGTCTTGTAGGAAGTGTGGGGACTTGGGGATTTTATTGGGTGAACCTCAGCAAATCAGATGGCTGTGGGGAGAGACAGAAGAGGCATTTTTGCTAAAGACCCACAAAATAGCTGCTTCTGCTCATATGTTATTGGTGAAGTGAGTGTGTATGCATCTCAACCACAAGTTGAGCTATAAAAGGAATATAAGGTTATTTTTTCTGTAAATTTCTATTATAAGCTTCCATTTTGTTAGACATATCAAGCAGAATGGAATAAGAAAACAAGGAACACTGCAGGAGTTTCAGATAGGAAAGAATGTAATGTGTGGAATAAAATGTTTATAATTCTTCTGAAAGAGATGGAAGAACAATCGTCAGGGAAAACCACAAGTAATCTAGAAAATAAGGACATTGAAGAAATCTTAAAATCCCCTCCCCCCCAGGCAGATAAGGTGACCCCTGCCTGCAATCCCAGCACTCAGAAGACTGAGGCAGGAGGATTGCCATGAGTAAAAAGCCAGCCTGAGCGATATAGTGAATTTCAGGCCAGCCCTGGCTACAGAGTGAGACATTGTATCAAAAACAAAACAAAACAAAACAAACAAACAAACAAAAAAACAGAAAGCTTGCCAGGCATGGCGGCTCACATCTTTAATCCCAGCACTTGGGAGGCAGAGGTAGAAGGATAGCCATGAGTTCAAGGCCAACCTGAGACTACACAAGTGAATTCCAGGTCACCTTGGGCTAGAGTGAAACCCTACCTCAAAACAAAAACAAAAACAAAAACAAAAACAAAAACAAAAACAAAACAAGGAGATTGCCCAATGATTAAGGGTGCTTGTTGCCTGATTGCCCAGGGTTCGGTTCCGCAGTACCCATGTAATGCCAGATGCACAAAGTGGTGCATGTGTCTGGAGTTTGTTTGCAGTGGCTAGGGGCCCTGGCATGCCCATTCCGCGCCCCTTCCTTGAAAATAAATAATTAAAAAAACAAACAAACAAAAAAAAAAACACAACAGGGCGGGAGAGATGGCTTAATGGTTAAAGCACTTGCCTGCAAAGCCAAAGCACTGAAATTTGATTTCCCAGGACCCATGTAAATCCAGATGCACGAGGCGCATGTGTCTCGAGTTTGTTTGCAGTGGCCAGAGGTCCTAGTGTGCCCATTCTCTCTCTGTCTTATAAATAAAAATTAATATATATATATGCATGTATATATATATATTTAATAAATTTAATTCACTTAATTATGCAAATGTGGCTTAACAGAAATATAATGCATGTATTTAATACATCTGCCAAGTGCTGTCTACTTATTTATTTATTTATTTATTTGATAGAGAAAGAGGGAGAGAGAGAGGCAGAGAGGGGTGCGGCAGGGCCTCCAGCCACTGCAAATGAACTTCAGACGCGTGCGCCCCCCTGTGCATCTGGCTAACGTGGGTCCTGGGGAATCAAACCTGGGTTCCTTTGGCTTTGCAGGCAAACGCCATCCCTCTAGCCTTACATATGCATTTTTAAAAAAAGTAAAACCCACAACAACAGTAAAACGACAATAAGTACTAAACAACAATGAAAGCTATCTCAGCTGCCAGTGTGGCCAGGGCAGAGCAGATTCAGGAAGCTGACGCCACTGTAGAATTTCGTTTTGAAGTTTGCTGGGGCTGGCATGCTGGCCATTGCTTTCGCTTTCCTCTCAGCTTCCAAATCTCACTAGGATACCTGTCACTGATGGAGCCTAAGCAAGGCTGATGGGATATTAATAAAAGCAGCAGCTAAGCTTCCTGAACCTACAAAGCTAGCAGGAGTTATAAGAGTAGGGATGGTTTGGGTACTAGTAAACAACATTTGGCACAGGGTAGAAACTTAATTTCAAATAACTCAAAGATCTCTTATCCAGGGACGGAGAGATGGCCCAGCGGTTAACGTGCTTGCCTGCAAAGCCTAACAATGGGAAGTTACATTTCCAGCACCCATGTAAAGCCAGATGCACAAAGTGGCACATGCATCTGGAGTTTGGTTGCAGTGGCTAGAGGCCTTGGCATGCCAATTCCCTCTCTCTCTCTGCTTCTCTCTCAAATAAATAAACTATTAAAAAATAAAATAAAAAGATCTGTTACCCTAGCCAGGTTTGGTGGTAAATTGGAGCAGAAGGCAGGATGATCAAGTTCAAGGTCAGCCTTGGATACACAGTGAGTTTGAGGGCTGCATGAGACCCTATCTTAAAAACCAAAACCAAGCTGCGTGTGGTGGCACACACCTTTAATCCTAGCACTTGGGAGGCAGAGGTAGGGGGATCACTATGAGTTTGAGGCCACCCTAAGACTATATAGTGAATTCCAGGTCAGCTTGGGCTAGAGTGAGACCACACCTCGAGAAAAAAAAAAAAAAGCCAAAACAACAATAACCACTGCAAATGAACTCCAGATGCACGTGCTACCTTGTGCGTATGGCTTTACCTGGGTACTGGGGAATTCAACCCATGTTGTTAGGCTTTGCAGGCAAGCGCCTTAAATGCTAAGCCATCTCTTCAACCCCAATTTCTTACTCTTTCCCCAGGCTACAAATGAGTTCTGGTAAAGTTATAGACTGTTAAGCTCTGAGGCAGGGTTAGAAGCAGCAGTGTGTTCAACCTCAATGAGTTGAAATTTACATGGTCAAGGAGGGGAGAATCTATTTTAAAAGACAACAAAGAAAGCTGGAGAGATGGCTCAGCAGTTAAAGCCCTTGCTTGTGAAACTAGTATCCACATAAGATGCACAAGGTGGCACATGCATCTGGAATTCGTTTGCAGTGGCTAGAAGCCACTCTGTCTAATAAATAATATATATACAAAAGAATATAAAGAAATAAATACAAAATTAGGTACAAATGTGAATATTTATCTGAGGCACATCGCATGACATTTTTTGTTGATTTATTACCTGGGTTTTTTCAATTTCACAGTTACGGTAATGTCACATGAATATCCAGAATTGTCCATCCCAAAGTTTTTATTTTTATTTTTTTCTTCTCATTTAGTAGCTACAAGATTTCAAGTTAAATAGTTGGAACATTACCCTTGCTCTTTCCATTGATCAATCATTGGCCAGTTTACTGTTAATGGCCTCATTGCTGTAGCAGCAGTTTATGAGTTTTGGTTACTTTTGTCAGTGCTGGTAATTTTTTAAATTATTTTTTAAGTTGGCATACAAAGTAATGGGTGCCATTATGGCATTTTCAAATGACTGTGTCATTATTCTTTGTTCCAATAATGTTGGTAATTTGTGTTACATTAGAAAGAAATTTAAATATTTTCTCACTGTATGCTCCATTTCCCTTCATTGATTGGCTGATCAAATAATCTAAAAATCTACTACTCACTACTCTTATTTGAAATTTCACTTGGCCTCCCAATAATTTTGTTATATTCTAAGATTTATTTTGTTAATAATTTACTCCTTAGCTTGGTATGGTGGTTCATGCTTGTGATATCAGTACTTGGGAGGGAGAGGCAGGAGGATTGCTGCAACTTTGGGGTCAGCCTGGTCTACATAGTGAATTCCAGATCAGACAGGGCTACATAATGAGACCTTGTTTCAAAAGCCAAAAAGAGAGCTGGAGAGATGGCTTAGCAGTTAAAGTGCTTGCCTGCAAAGCCAAAGGACCCAGATTTGATTCCCCGAGACCTACATAAACCAGATGCACATGGTGGCACATGCGTCTGGAGTTTGTTTGTGCACCCATTCTCTCTCTTTCTCTTTCTTCCTCTCTCTCTCTCAAATAAACGAATAAATAAAAATAAAATATTTTTTAAAAACCAAAAAGAAAAAAATTGTTTTTTTGTTTTACTTTTATTTATTTATTTATTTGAGAGAGAGAGAGAGAGAGAGAGAATGGGCACTCCAGGGCCTCTAGCCATTGCAAACGAACTCCAAACACATAGACCACCTTGTGCATCTGGCTTACGTGGGACCTGGGGAATTGAACCTGGGTCCTTAGGCTTCACAGGCTAGAACCTTAACCACTAAGTCATCCCTCCAGCCCAAAGCATCATTTCTTGGAGCAGAAGAATATCTATTGTTTTCACTGCTGATCTTGATCTCTTGGTTTCATATATCATTAGTTTTTCATAACTGTTACAAAATGAGTTGTCTTCAGAGAATACATCGAAGCCAGATGCGGCAGCCCATAGCCTCTGCTACCTAGGAGCTGAGACGGCAGATCACTTGAGCCCAAGAGTTCAAGGCCAGCCAGGGCAACCCAGCGAGAAGCCATCTCAAAAACCAAAACAGTAGGATACATTCAAGGATGACAAGAAAGGCCCTTTCCAAAGTGACAGTGGAGTGTTCAGCACTCTAAATGAGACATCTCTATCACACCCTCCAAGGCTCACAGAGCACTGTGGAAGAGGTGGCAGGAAGAATGTTAGAGCCAAAAGATGGGGTGGGGAATGCTTTAGAACACTGATCTTCCGGACGTAAAGTGGCAGTTGCAGTTATGACCTCGTGGTGGCTGCCACCACCTGCACAAAATCTGCATAATATGAAGGCCAAAGAATGACATCAAAATAGAAGAGGGACTCGTTGGAAAGAAGAGGTTCAGTGGAGGAAGGATAGTGGAGAGGGACAAAGGAGGGTAGTGAGAGGGGATTATGATCAAGATACATTGTGTGTGTGTGTATATATATATATATTATATATATATATATATATATATATATATATATTTGGTCGTCAATAAAACATTAAAAGGGGGCTGGAGAGGTGGCTCAGCACTTAAGGTGCTTGCCTGCAATGCCTAAGGACCCAGGTTCAATTCCCCAGCACCCACATAAGCCAGATGCACAAGGTGGCACATGCGTCTGGCATTTGTTTGCAGTGGATAGAGGTCGTGGAGTGCTCATTCTCTCTCTCTCAAATACATAAATAAATATTTTTTTTGTGTTTTTTTGAGGTAGGGTCTCACTGTGGTCCAGGCCGACTTGGAATTCACTATGTAGTCTCAGGGTGGCCTCGAACTCATGGTGATCCTCCTACCTCTGCCTCCCAAGTGCTGGGATTGAAGATGTGTGCCACCACGCCCGGCTCATATTATTTATTTTATTTTTATTTTCAAGGTAGGGTCTCACTCTAGGCCAGGCTGACCTGGAATTCACTATGTAGTCTCAGGCTGGCCTTGAACTCATAGTGATCCTCCTACCTCTACCTCCCAAGTGCTGGGATTAAAGGTCTATGCCACCACACCCAGCTTTTTAAAATATTTTTTTAAACATTAAAAAATAGGAAAGGGGTTGGAGAGATGGCTTAGTGGTTAAGGTGCTTGCCTGCAAAGCCAAAGGACCCAGGTTTGACTCCCCAGGACCCACGTATGCCAGATGCACAAGGGGGCATGCGTCTGGCATCGTGGCTGAAGGCCATGGTGTGTCTATCGTCTCTGTCTCTGACTCTTCCTCTCTCTATCTGTCTCTCAAATAAATAAGTAAAATAAAATTTAAAAAAAAATAGAAAGGTTCTCTTCATATCTATCCAAACCAGAAGGCTCTGGCTTGTTTTATTGAAACAGCTCAAAATGTCTTTGTATATTGCAGTTGAAATGGTATGTTTCAAATCTCCCATAGCAAAATCCCAAGAATGCCTGTATCCACTTCAATGCCACATTACAGAAGGGGAAAGTGATAGAAGAGGAGCCCAAGTGGGAAGACACAGTGGCCTCAATTGATTGTAGTTAAAACACCTTACTTTCACAAATTTAACAAAAACATCTGACCATGACATGGCTAGCAAAAAGCCCATTGAACATGAAAGTCCCTGGGTGGGCAATTTTGGTTTGATTCATCAGGAGTCTTCAGCTTCAATCTGCCTCACCTTTATGTGGTCTCCTAAGGTTACTAGTGAGTTGACATTCATTCTGCACAGTATTGGGCACCTAGCTGGCCTCTACCCAACCTGGTGAGAGGTGGCATACAGGATATCTGTGGAAGGTTCTTTCTACCTGGCTATGCTGAGCAGCCACTGGGCTGGGGTCCTATTATCCACCTCCCCTCACCCACGCTCTGACAGCTGAAGCTCAGGTCACTTTTTACCAGAGCGGAGGGAAGTGAGAACAACAGTGAAAGATTAAAAATGTGTAGATGAACTGGGCGTGGCGGTGCAGCTCTGTAGTCCCAGTTACTTTGGAGGCTATGGTAGGAGATCACTTGAGTCCAGGAATTCAAGCCAGACTGGGAAAGACAGCCAACAAACACCCTGTCAAAAAGGCATCATTTTTTTTTTCCTTTGGTTTTTGAGGTAGGGTCTCACTCTAGTGCGGGCGGACCTGGAATTATTAGTCTCAGGCAGGCCTTGAACTCACAGGGATCCTCCTACTTCTGCCTCCCAAGTGCTGGGATTAAAGGTGTGCACTACCATGCCCAGCTTCAAAAAAAATAAAAACTTTTTTTTTTTTTTTTTTTTTTTTTTGGTTTTTTGAGGTAGGGTCTCACTCTAGCTCAGGCTGACTGACCTGGAATTCACTATGTAGTCTCAGGGTGGCCTTGAGATCACAGTGATCCTCCTACCTCTGCCTCCCAAGTGCTGGGATTAAAAGCGTGAGCCACCATGCCCGGCTCAAAAAAATCTTTTTAAAAAAATGTGTCATTGGGCTGGAGAGATGGCTTAGCAGTTAAGGGGCTTGCCTGCAATGCCTAAGGACCCAGTTCCCCAGTACCCACATAAGTCAGATGTACAAGTTGGTATATGCGTCTACACTTTGTTTGCAGTGGCTAGAGGTCTTGGTGTGACCATTCTCTATCTGCCTCTTTTTTCCCTCTCTCTCTCTCAAATAAATAAATAAATACCATGACAATCTTTTTTTTTTTTTTTTTTTTTTTTTTTTTAAAGCGTCAGCCAGGCGTGGTGGCGCCTGCCTGTAGCTTCAGCACTTGGGAGGCAGAGGTAGGAGGATTGCCGAGAGTTCAGGCCACCCTGAGAAGACAGAGTGAATTCCAGGTCAGCCTGAGCTAGTGCGAGACCCTGCCTCAAAAAACAAAAAACAGGACTGGAGAGATGGCTTAGTGGTTAAGCACTTGCCTGTGAAGCCTAAGGACCCTGGTTCAAGGCTTGACTCCCCAGGACCCACGTTAGCCAGATGCATAAGGGAGTGCACACATCTGGAGTTCATTTGCAGTGGCTGGAGCCCCTGGCGTGCCCATTCTCTATCTCTATCTGCCTCTTTCTCTGTCTGTCACTCTCAAATAAAATAAATAAATAAATTTTTTAAAAAAGTGTCATCCAGGCTGGAGAGATGGCTTAGCAGCTAAAGGCCCTTGGTTGCAAAGCCTGAAGATCAGGGATCCATTACCCAGTACCCACATATAACCAGATACACGAAGTGGCACATGTATCTGGAGTTTGTTTGCAGTGGCAGGAGGCAATGGTGTGACCATTCTCATTCATTCTCTTTTTGTCTTTCTCTTTCTCTGCTTGCAAATAAATAAAAAAAAATTTTTTTAAAGAAAAATAAAAAAATACGCTATCCATCTGGGCATGGTGGCTCACGCTTATAATGTCAGTACTTGGGAAGATCATAGTGAGACCCTGCCTCAAAAAAAAAAAAAAGTGTTATCTTAAACCAAGTGTGGTGGTGGTGCATGCCTATAATCCTAGCAGTTGGGAGGTAGAGACAGGTGGATCAGAAGTTCAAGGGCATCCTCAGCTACATAATAGTTTGAGTCCAGCCTTGGATACATGAGATCCTGTCTCACAAAAACAATAAAATAAGTAAAATAAAAAGTAAAAAGTACCTTGCCACATTAGTATGTGTTCCACCCTCTCTTCCTTCACTTCTTTGCCTTCCCAATGCTACCAAATGGGAACGAGGTAGATTCTGGGGCATCACCTGCCTTTCTCCTCCCATCTATGTTGTGTTTCCTCTTCTGCCCTTGGCCAGCCATTGTGACTCCCACATGAGCCTGGAGTATCTAGAAGTCCCCTGCCCTGGCACCTTGAAGGGGCAATTGTTGAAATCGTATACATTTCTCTCTTCGTCCTTCCTTCCTTCTTCCTTTCCTCCCTCCCTCCCTCCGTCCCTGGGCTCCTATGGCTTTCTCTAATTCACTCTAACTTCTCCAACCAGCTCTGCAGCCACAGCGCCTCAGCAGGAAGGTGACAGAAGGTGACAAGTGCCTCCACAGCTCCTGGTGATGGAAGCAGCAGCTGGTGACTGGCAAACTCCAGGTGTGCGAAGGAAATTAGGAGAGAAGTCGGAATTCTAGCCTGGGCGGGGGGTGGGGGGGTGGGAAGGGAGGGCCGGGGCAGGGGGTTTTCTTCCCTCCTTCTAAGCCTCTGGCCCAGAGCAGGTGCTTCATTCTGAGGTCATTGGCACCCTCTCAGGCTCTGTAGGACAGTGATGTTTTGTCATCCTGTCTTCACTTCTGTGTCTCCAGAGCACCGTTGCCAAAAGCCCAATCCTTATCTGAAGACCCTTATCCCTCCTACTTGGCCTTCAAACTCCAAAGGCCACATGACCTTCAAACATTCCTCAGTCTGGCCCCACGTGGTGGTGCACGCCTTTAATCCCAGCACTCAGGAGGCAGAGGTAGGAGGATTGCCGTGAGTTCGAAGCCAGCCTGGGCTAGAGCGAGACCCTACCTTCCAAAAACAACAACAACACAAAAATTGGGGGGGGTTTTTCCGGGGGTTTTTTTTCCCCCCCCCCCCCGGGGGGCCCCGAAATTCCCCGGGAAAGGGGGTTTTTTAAAAATGGGGCCCCTTTTTTTTTTTTTTCCCCTTTTTTTTCCCCCCTTTTTTTTTTTAAAAAAAAAAAAAAAGGGGCCCCCCCCCCTTTTTTTTTTTTTTTTTTTTTGGGGTTTTTTTTTCCCCTTTAAAAAAAAAAAACCCCAAAAATTTGGGGGCTTTTCCCCCCGGGGGGGGGGGTTTTTTTCCCGGGGGGAAAAATTTTCCCCCCCCCCTTTTTTTTTCTCCCAAAAAAAAAAAAAAAAATCCCCCCCCGGGTTTTTTCCCCCCTTTTTCCCCCCCCCCTTTTTTTTTTTTCCCCCCCCCCAAAAAAAGGGGGCCCAAATTCCTTTTTTTCCCCCCCCCTTTTTTGGGGGCCCCCCCCCCCCTTTCCCCCAAAAAGGGGGGGGGGGAACCCCAAAAAACCCCCCCAAGGGGGAAATTTTCTGTCCACTTCACCTCTCCTTCACCATTCTGCCATCTTAACTGCTTTACCCCCTAATTTCTAGAACATTTCGTTTGCCTTTCTTTTGCAGAAGTGATCACCTTCAACCTTATGTGATGTAGTTTATAAACCCATGCCTTGCTACTCATGCCTTACCGTCCTTGGAAGAGGTTGGGGACCAGCAGTACTCCTTGGGCAGGATTCGTGTCTGTTTATGTCTGCATTCACAGTGCCTTTACATAGCAGGTGTTTGCTGACATTCCGTGAATCAACCACCTGGCCCTTACTCTGCTGCAGTTGCCAATTCCTCTGAGCCAGGGGCTCCGCACACACGCTCATGGTTTTTTTTTTTTCTTTTTTTGTTTGTTTGTTTTGTTTTTCAAGGTAGGGTCTCACTCTAGCCCATGCTGACCTGGAATTCACTAGGTAGTCTCGGTGGCCTCGAACCCACAGCGATCCTCCTGCCTCTGCCTCCTGAGTGCTGGGTTTAAAGGCGAGCGCCACCACGCCCGGCTCCCTCTTCAGTTTCTCTCTTCCAGCCTGGCCGAAGCTTCTGCCCGCTCCCTCCACCTCCCGCTCTTCCTGATATTTATGCATCCTTGCCTACTGATGGGGGCCGCCCCAGAGACTCACTCTAACCAGATTTCACCTGTTCCAAAATGACAGGCAGAAAGGCCTCAAAGTTCAGCTTGCTCCGGGTCTTCCGCAGCCCTAGAGAAGGCCTCCTCTTGGAACTGAGCCCAACATTAATAATAAGGTGAAGAGGGGACGCAAGAGTAGCACCTGCCTTGTAATCATGGTCCATTAGCCTTTTTATATAAGTAGTTTTTCTTGTGGGAGGCAAGACCCAACTTGTTCTAGATATAAATCCATATAATGATAAGCTGAGCTCTATTATAACTTATAGTTACCTTATTGCTGGGCCCAAAATACTCAACTTGAAAGAAAATATGACTATGTGGGGACTGTAGCAGGCAGCCTCATGCTGCTGGGATGAACTTCCAGATCGGACACAGTTTACGGGAAGAAAAAGACATTAATTTGAAGCTTACAGATCCAGGGGAAGTTCCATAATGGCAGAAGATGCTGGCCGCCTTTCACAGGTCCACGCAGAGGGAGAAAAGAAAGCCCAAGACAACCATCACCAGCGCAGGTAAGCATACTTAGAACTCCAGGCAAAGCTCAGGCACTGTGCATATCTTTAGACTGGAATTCCAAATTCACCCCCACACCCTAGGGCTGGACCCTGGGATCCATCTCCTCCAGGAAGGGGGCTGCAGATCTAAATTACAAACTTTAATAAAATCCTGAATATGTCAGAGGCCATCTATTCAAACTACCACATGGACTGAATACACACACACTCTCTTGTTTTCTCTGGAGATTTTTTTTCTTTTTAAAAACATTTTTTTTTTTTCGACGTAGGGTTTCACTCTAGCCCAAGCTGACCTGGGATTCACCATGTAGTCTCAGGGTGGCCTCGAACTCTCGGCGATCCTACCTACCTGTCTCCCAAGTGCTGGGATTAAAGGCGTGTGCCACCACGCCTGGCTTTTAAAAACATTTTAAATTGAGAACAATAAAATCCTGAATGTATCAGGGGCTATCCATTTAAACTACCACATGGACGGCATACTCAGTCAAGGCCCACCACATACACACGAACACACATGCATGCACTCACATGCACGCTTGCTCTTGTTTTCTCTGGAGATTTTTTTTTCTTTTTAAAAACATTTTTAATTGAGAATTAAAAATTTTTTAAATTAAGCATTTAATTGAGAAATTTAAAACATGAACATACAGTAATTTGGTCCTATTATCTTTTTCCCCCCCTCCCCTCCTCTACCTCTATTACCTGAGCACCCTCCTCTTTCTAAGTAGCCCTTCTTCTCTCGGTCTTTTTGTTCTCCTCTGTCCTCTATGACAAAGTGTTGGTGGGCACAGAATTGTTTAGGTCTTGCCAGAGCAAAGACAATCCTTGTGAGGTCAGGAGTACACCGGTAGGCTCATGACCACAGGACAGTATCCAAAGAACGCCTTCCCATCCTCTGGGCCTTATACTCTTTCCACATCATCTTCCTCAATGTACCCTTGGAGATTTTTTTTCTAACCAGGACTCCTCTAAAGAGGAGACATCTGAGGCATTCTATCTATGACACGGGTTTTAGAGATCTGCTGCCTGGTTCCAAGCCCTGCAGCAAATAATTAAATCTGGTTAGAAGATCAGTTTGTACAGTAGCAATATTAGAACTTTCTTTGAACTCTCATCTCTCAGTTTCTTATACATGACATGGGAATTTCCCTTCTTAGGGAGAACATTGTCATTAGGTAGTTCACTATAGGGTGAGAAATCACAATGAAAACCACACAACTATAACAGATTTTAAAGGTTGTCTGTCCCTAGTATGTCTCTTCTTTCTTTTTTTAAAATTTTTTACATTTTATTTATATATTTGAGAGAAAGAGGGAAAGAGAGAGAGAGAGAGAGAATGGGCATGCCAGGGCTTCTTAGCCACTGCAAACAAACTCCAGGCACATGTGCCACATGGTGCATCTGGCTTTATGTGGGTACTGGGGAATTGAACCTGGGTCCTTAGGCTTCACAGGCTAGCACCTTAACCACTCAGCCATTGCTCCAGCCCTCTTCTTTCTTATTAATAAAATCCCTAGGACTGGAGCGATGGCTCAACAGTTAAGGCTCTTGCTTGCATGTAAAGCCAGATGCACAAAGTGGCATATGCATCTGGAATTCGTTTGCAATAGCTAGAGGCCCATTCTCTCTTTCTCTGTCTCTCCCTCTTTCTCACAAATAAATAAATAAATAAATAAATAAAATGTTTTTTTAAAAAAAATCCCAAGCTGGGGCTGGAGAGATGGCTTCACGGTTAAGGCGCTTGCCTGAGAAGCCTAAGGACCCATGATCAACTCTCCAGATCCCATACAAGCCAGATGCACAAAGGTGAGGTAATCGTAAGGTTGCACATGGCCGCTAGGTGGTGAAGGTGCCTAGAGTTCAATTGCTGTGGCTGAAGCCATAGCGCCAATTCTCTCTCTGTGTCTCTCTAAAAAATAAAATAAAATAAATCCCAAGCTGGTGTGGTGTGGCTCACACCTCTAATCCCACTGCCCTGAGGTAGGAGACTCACTAGAAGTTTGAAGTCAGTCTGGGTTACAGAGCAAGTTCAAGACTAGCATGGACTATAGAATAAGACCCTGTCTCAGCCCTGCCTCTCCAAATCAGTCTCTCTAAGTCTTTCTTTTCTTTTCTTTTTTTTTCAATGTAGGGTCTCACTATAGCCCAGGCTGACCTGGAACTCACTCGATAGTCCCAGGCTGGCCTTGAACTCACAGTGATCCTCCTACCTCTGCCTCCCAAGTGCTGGGATTAAAGGGGTACACCACCACGCCTGGCTTGGAACCTCTAACTCTTGAACAATTAGATAAAAGCATATTTAAATTTTTTTTCATTGATTTATTTGCAAGAAAAGAGAGAGAGGGAGGGAATGGGCACACCAGAGCCTCTTGCCCCTCACTGCAAACAAACTCCAGATACATGTACCACTTTGTGCAGCTGGCTTTATGTGGGTACTGAGGCATTGAACCTGGGTTGTTAGGGTTTGCAATTAAGCACTTTTAACTGCTGAGGCCTATCTCCAGCCCCCAAAGCATATGTTTTAATTTTTTTAATTTTTGTTTATTTTTATTTATTTTTATTTATTTATTTGAGAGGGACAGACAGAGAGAGAAAGAGGCAGACAGAGAGAGAGAGAGAGAGAATGGGCGTGCCAGGGCCTCCAGCCACTGCAAACAAACTCCAGACGCATGCGCCCCCTTGTGCATCTGGCTAATGTGGGTCCTGGGGATTAGAGCCTCGAACCGGGGTCCTCAGGCTTCACAGGCAAGCGCTTAACCGCTAAGCCATCTCTCCAGCCCTGTTTTAATTTTTAAATGTACTTATTTGCACATGTGCTCAGGGGAGCACGCCATGGTCTCTCACTGGTGTAAACACATGTCGGGTGCATGCACCACTTTCTGCATCTGGCTTCATATGGGTCCTGGGAATTCAACCCAGGCTGACAAGCTTTACAAGCAAGTGCCTTTAAACTGCTGAGCCATCTCTCCAATCCCAGATATTTTTTCAGAATTTATTTATTTATTTATTTGAAGAAGAGAGAGAGAATGGGCATGCCAAGGCTTCTAGTCACTGCAAACAAACTCCAGACACATGTGCCACATTGTGCATCTGGCTTTACATGGGTACTGGGGAATCAAACCCGAGTCCTTTGGCTTTGCTGGCAAGTACCTTAACTTCTAAGCCATCTCTCCAGCCCCCAAGATTTTGTCTTTTTTTAAATTTTTATTTATTGATTGATTTGAGAGAGAGAGAGAGAGAGAGAAAGAGGCTGAGAGAAAGGGAGAGAGAGAGAATTGGCATGCCAGTGCCTCCAGCTATTGCAAATGAACTCCAGATGCATGCACCCCCTTGTGCATCTGGCTTACATGGGTCCTGGGGAATTGAACCAGGTTCCTTTGGCTTTGTAGGCAAACACCTTAAGAGCTAAACCATCTCTCGAGCCCAGATTTTTTTAAAAAAATATTTTATTTTTATTTATTTGACAGAGAAAGAGCAGAGAGAGAGGGAGAGAGAGAGAGAGAGAGAGAGAGAATGGTCATGCCAGGGTCTCCAGCCACTGCAAACGAACTCCAGACGCATGCACCCCCATGTGCATCTGGCTAACGTGGGTCCTGGAGAAGGAACCTGGGTCCTTTGGCTTTGCAGGCAAACACCTTAACCGCTAAGCCATCTCTCCAGCCCCCAAGATTTTGTTTTTAAGGGCTTGGGGGCCAAACTCCTTAGAAGTGAACTTCTTTTAGCTGGGGGGTGCAAGTCTGTTTCTGCTTCCCACCTCTCCCCCACCCTGCCAATCAGGAAGGCAGATGCAATGGCAGGACCGTCACGAGCTGTTCACTAGAACAGTCGATCTGTAAGGGTCTCTGGTAACTGAAGCTACCAAGCCAGCCCTAAACATTTCCTTTACATGAAAGATAAATGAGCTACCTTGCTTAGGCCATTGCTATCTTGAAATTTCAATTACATGCCGCTGAACCTAATCATAACTGACAAGCCTGGCCACACATTTTGTTGAGTTCTAAGTGGACAAATTAGGATTTAAACAGCTTTCTTTCCTTCAAATGCATTATTAAATGACTACAAGCCTATCTCTTTTCATTTTTAAATCATTTCCTTGGGGTTATAGGAACTGTAAAGAGGCATGAGGAAGTTTTCTTAATTAGATGGGCTTTCGGTTTCAGTTGTGTGTGTTCAGTGCAAATTCACTGAGCTGTATATCAGGTATGCACCTTTCTCTGAAGACAGACAGACAGATAGATAAATTGATACACAGATATAGATACAGATATATATCTTTTTGAGGCACGGTCACACTAGCCCAGACTACCCTGTAATTCACTATGTAGTCTCAGGGTGACCTTGAACTCACAGTGATCTTCCTACCTCTACCTCCCGAGAGCTGGGATTAAAGGCATGTGCCACCACATGTGGTTTGGTTATTTATTATTTATATATTTGAGAGAGAGAGAGAGAGAAAGAAAGAGGCAGATAGAGAATGGGCACATCAGGGCCTCCAGCTACCACAAACAAACTTCACACTCATGCGCCCTCTTGTGCATCTGGTTTACAGGGGTCTTGGGGAGACCAGTCTGGGTCCTTTGACTTTGCATGCAAGCGCCTTAACTACTAAGCCCTCTCTCCAGCCCCAGTTTGGTTGTATTTTATACATCAACAAAAAGTTTGAAAATATCTCCATCATGGGCTGGGGAGATGGCTCAGTAGACAAACACTCACTGCTCAAGCTGCGGTACCCAAGTTCTATTCCCAGATCCCATGTAAAAAGCCAGACGCTGTGGCAGGCTTCTGTAATCCCAGCTCACTGACGCTGGTGACCAGATGAGAGGCAGAGACAGAGAACTTTGTAGAAGCTAACAGTCAGTGCAGCAAAGACTAAAAGCATGAGAATCCACTGGGTGTGGCAGCACACGCCTTTAATAGCACTTGCAAGGCAGAAGTAGGAGGATCACTGTGAGTTCAAGGCCACCCTGAGACTACATAGCAAATTCCAGGTCAGCCTGGGATAGAGCAAGACCCTACCTCAAAAACCCAAAAATACAAAACAAAACAAAACAAAAAAAAGAAAAAGAAAAAAGAAGCGTGAGAATTTACAAAGAGAAACCCTGCCTCAAATGAGGTGGAAAGGCGAGGACTGACCCGGAAGTTGTCCTTTGGCCTGTACACACATGTGTGGCATGCACTCTCTCTCTCTCACACACACACTAAGAAAATAAAATTAAAAACTCTCCATTGTAAATTTTTACCTGCACACGCATGTGTGGCATGTGCTCTCTCACACACCCACTAAAGAGATAAAATTAAAAACTCTCCATTGTAAATTTTTACCTGCACACACATGTGTGGCATGCGCTCTCTCTCACACGCACACTAAAAAGATAAAATTAAAAACTCTCCATTGTAAATTTGCCTTTTTCAGTGGAATTATAAACCTGTTTAGTTAAGATTAGATATGTGTTTTGCTTATGTGTAGTGTGTGCATGCATGTGTGTGGGCACATGTGTGTGCAGGAGCACATTCATGTGTATGGAGGCCAGAGGGTGACCTCGATGTCATCCACAGAAATGCCGTCCTCTTCCTTTGAGACATGCCTTTGATTGGCCTGGTATCCATCCGTTACGCCAGGCTAGACTAACTGGCCAGCGAGCTCCGGGGATTGTCCTGTCTCTGCCTCCCAGCACTGGCCTTACAGGCACGCACCACCGCACCTGCGTTTATACGGGTTCTGGGGATCAAACTCAGGTCCTCAAGCTTGAAAGGCACTTTATTGACTGAGCTATCTCCCTAACCCCTAGAATTAGAGATTTTAAAAAGTAAATTCTGGGGGCTGGAGAGATGGCTTAGCAGTTAAGACGTTTGCCTGCAAAGCCAAAGGACCTCAGTTTGATTCTCCAGGACCCATGTAAGCCAGATGCACAAGGTGGCACATGCATCTGGAGTTGTTTGCAATGGCTGGAGGCCCTGGCACACCCATTCTCTCTCTCCCTCTCTCTCAAATAAATAAGTAAAAATAAGGTGGCTTTTTTTAAAAAGTAAATTCTTGGCTGGAGAGATGGCTTGCAGTTAAGGAGCTTGCCTGAAAAGCCAAAGGACCCAGGTTCAATTCCCTAGGACCCATATAAGCCATATGTACAAGGTGGCACATACATCTGGAGCTTGTTTGCAGTGGCTGGAGGCCCTGGCACACCCATTCTCTCTCTCTTCTTCTCTCTCCCTCTCTCTCTCTCTCAAGTAAATAAAAGGTAAATTCCCCAAAGAATTGTGAAGATCAAATAATGGATTGAAATGAAACAATAAATAAATACATTCAGTTTTAACCTACTTAGCTAGACATCCCATGAATACTTCTGGAGAAGTGTACTGTGCACCAAGTACCCAGGATGAGTACTTACAATGAGGACTGATGGAATGGTTTTCCCAGGCTGCCCTCAAAGTCAACATCCTCCTGCCTTTAACTTCCTGAGACCTGGAGTATGGGCACATCCTAGTATACCTGGATAACTGGGGACAGGGAATAATCTGTTATGTCCACATTTTTAGTAAAAATACTAACCAGTCATTCCATACATATACATATAGTCATTTCTCAGTGTCAGGAAAATACTGTATCTTTATGGAATAACAGGATGGATATATTATAGGTTAAATAACCTCTTGTAGACCACTAGGAAAATGTATTTCAAGTTCCAAACAACTGATTTACAAGAGACCTTTTGGAATTCATTTATAAATTAGGGGCAATCTAGGGCTCTTCAACATGGGTATTAATCATGAGCTACAAGTGAAATTTCAGGCAATTCTCTTCAAGCTTCAAAAATTATGTAGTCTAAAACATAAGAGGGTGAAAATCATAATGCAATTATCACAAGAAACCATCAAAAGCCCTTAACTACACTGGTTAAAAAGAGTGGAACAGATTAACTTCTTGATGTCATAATGAAAATGCAAACACTATGACTAACACATTCCATATCAAAATAGAACATTTTCATTGCATGGCAAAAAAGAAAAGATGTCTGTGTTTTAAGCAATCAAAGAGCAAAATTGAAAATGCAAGCAACTGGAAAATGGCAGTCCATAGAAATTCTCTGTTAAAATACAGTATGACTATACATTTTCTATGTAATTTAAAATATACTCCTTGGTGGCTTTAAAAACTTTTCTAGCTGTCTTCCAGACACAAAGTGGCCATGGTATTCATGATCTCACAGTGGCTGACACTACCTACACAAGACCTGTATAATAGGAGGGGAAAATGATGACATCAGAATAGAAGAGAGACTAATTGGAAAGGATTGCGTTGGAAGGAGAATTTGGGAAGGGGCAAAGGAAGGATAGTGGGAGCAAATCAGGATCATGGTATGTTGTTTATATTTTGGCAGTTGTCAATAAACAGGTTTTAAAAATCTAGATTCAAAGGGATAGTAGCAATAGCAGCTTGACATTTGTAGGAAGCCTGTTTGGAGCGCATTCTCGGCCTGCAGTCCTTGCAGTGGACAAAAGAGAAAGTGTAGACATCCATTCTTGTCAGGCACTCCAGCCACCCCACACTGGACCATCAGAGCATTCTCAACCTACGCGGAACCACGTTGGAATCATTATCTGGAGAGTATGAACCAGTGCACACTGAATAGGTAGGTAGTCGTGGGCTCCAGAACTTGAAGATCATCTGAAGGCGAGGCTGAGGTTGGCACCAGGACGAACTAATCATTCAAAACAGCCAAAATTATCTGGGGGCCAGGAAGTATGTTAGCAAAAGAAGCCTTTTTTGTTTGTTTGTTTGTTTGTTTTCTGAGGTAGGGTCTTGCTCAAGCTCAGGCTGACCTGGAATTCACTATGTAGTCTCAGGGTGGCCTCGAACTCATGGTGATCCTCCTACCTCTGCCTCCCGAGTACTGCAATTAAAGGCGTGCACCACCACACCCGCTTTTAAAAGAAGCCCATTTTAAACAAGGGGGTGGGGGAAATGTACATGATAGAGACACACAGTGAAGATATTGGGTTTGGAGTACAGGCAGGGTACTGGAACCAATTCTGAATTTTTGTCCCCATAGACGCTGGCTGACTTTGTTTCTTGCTTTTTATTGTTTTAAATTTTATTTAGTTATTTGCAAACAGAGAGAGAGAGAGAGAAGATAGATATATAGAGAGAATGGGCACATTAGGGCCTCCAGCCACTGCAAACGAACTCCAGACACATGTGCCCCTTGTGCATCTGGCTTACGTGGGTCCTGGGCAATCAAACCTGAATCCTGGAGAGGTGGCTTAGTGGTTAAGGTGTTTGCCTGAAAAGCCAAAGGACTCAGGTTTGATTCCCCAGGACCCACGTAAGCCATATGCACAAGGTAGCGCATGCGTCTGGAGTTCATTTGCAGTGGCTGGAGGCCCTGGCATGCCCATCCCCCCTCTCTCCCTCTGTGTATATATATATATGTATGTATATATATGTCTGTGTATATATATATGTATATATATATATATATATATATATATATATATGCCTCTCTGTCTCTCAAATAAATAATAAAATACAAAAATTATTTTATCTTATTTATTTGCATGTGTGAATGAATGTATGTGTGCACAAAGCCAGGGCTTCTTGCTGCTGCAAACTGCTGATGCATGCACCACTTTTTGCATCTCGCTTTCCATGGGTGCTGGTGAATTGAATCCAGGCTGTCAGGCTTTGCAAGCAAGTGCCTTTAACCACTGAGCAATCTCCCCAGCCCGTTTCTTGCTCTTTAAAAAAAAAATATTTTATTTTTATTTATTTATTTGACAGAGAAAGAGGGAGAAAGAGAGAGAATGGGCTCACCAGGGTCTCCAGCCACTGCAAACGAACTCCAGATGCATGCACCCCCTGGTGCATCTGGCTAACATGGGTCCTGGGGAATTGAACCAGGGTCCTTTGGCTTTGCAGGCAAACGCCTTAACTGTTAAGCCATCCCTCCAGCCTGCGTTTCTTGCTTTTTAAAATTATCAGAGTAATGAGGTTAGTGTTGGGCATTTAGTTCAGTGGGTGAGTCCTTGCCTAGCAAACACAAGGCCCTGGATTGATCCCCAGCACCAAAAATGAATGGATGGATATAGATTATAGAAAACTGAATAGATAATTAGCTAATGCTTATGTCTATGCCCCATGCAGTTTCCCCAATCCTACTTGTTATTTGGGTTTTTCAGAATTTTATTTTATTATTTTTATATTTTTTGTTTTTTCAAGGTAGGGTCACACTCTAGCTCAGGCTGACCTGGGATTCACTATGTCGTCTCAGGGTGGCCTCGAAGTCACAGCAATCCTCCTACCTCTGCCTCTCAAGTGCTGGGATTAAAGGCGTCCATTACCATGCCTGGCTGTTATTTGATTTTTAAAAAATATTTTATTTATTTATGTGAGAGAGAGATAGAGAGAATGGGCATTCCAGGGCCTCCAGCCACTGCAAACAAACTCCAGACGCATGTGCCACTTTGTGGGTTCTGGGGAATCAAACCTGAGTGCTTAGGCTTCACAGGCAAGCGCTTTAACCACTAAGCCATCTTTCTAGCCATTTATTTGATTTTTTTTTTTTTTTGAGCAAGCTCTCATGTATTCAATTCACTAGTCTTGAATTCACTATTAGTGAAGATGGCCTTGGATTCCTTATCCTCCTGCTGCCGCCTCCCTGGGGCTGGCATTACGCCATGCTACCATGCCCGACTCATGTGGTGCTGGGAATCAAGCCCAAGACCTTGCGCGTGCTAGGCAAATACTGTACCATTTGAGCTACAGCCCCAGCACCCTACTTTCTAGTTGAATAATTATTCCTTCAGCTATCTTTGTCAGACACTGTTCTTTGCACTAAGAATATAGTAGTGAATAAGAGAAAATAAAAGTCATAAACATATTGGGGTTAAGTCAAATCATCACCATGAATAGATAAGCAGTAATTATAACACAGTGTAGGGAAAGCAAAAATAGCAATAAGGGCAAGGTGTCATGAGAGAAGACTAGGTTATAGGGATCATCACAGAACTTTAAAAAAAACTATTTATTTATTTGCGAGCAGAGAGAGATGGAGAGAAGAGAGACAGACAAACAGACACACACACACACACACACACACATACACACACACACACAAAATAGGCACATCAGGGCCTCCAATTACTGCAAGTGAATTCCAGATCATGTGCCACTTTGTGCATTTGGCTTTACCTGGGTACTGGGAAATTGAACTCGGGTTGTTAGGCTTTGCAGGCAAGCACCTTAACTGCTGAGTCATCTCTCCAGCCCCTCACTCAATATTTTATTTGAAACAGTTTATGTGAAGTTTTGTGAATCTTGCAATCAAAAGAATCTTTTCTTTTTTTTTTCAAATTTTTATTAACAACTTCCATGATTATAAAATATATCCCTCCCCCCACTTTCCCCCTTTGAAACTCCATTCTCCATCATATCCCCTCCCCATCTCAATCAGTCTCTCTTTCATTTTGCTGTCTTGATCTTTTCCTCCTCTTATGATGGTCTTGTGTAGGTAGTGTCAGGCACAGTGAGGTCATGGATATCCAGGCCATTTTGTGTCTGGAGGGAGGACATTGTAAGGAGTCCTACCCTTCCTTTGGCTCTTACATTCTTTTTGCCACCTCTTCCACATTAGACCCTGAGCCTTGGAAGGTGTGATAGAGATATTGCAGTACTGAGCACTGCGGTCACTTCTTTCCAGCACCATGATACCTTCTGAGTCATCCCAAGGTCACTGCCATCCGAAAAGAGAAGATTCTCTACCAAATCTTTTCTTAAACATTATATATATATATAATACATATATATTGTTAGAAATATATTATATATACATATACATACATATATATGTATATATATATATATCCCACTTTCTATCTTTCCTCACCCAAGTGGTTAAGAAAATAGATAGCTTCATATTGTGGTGAATGCCTATAATCCCAGCACTTGGAAGGTAGAGGCAGGAGGATCAGGAGTTCAAGGCCAGCCTCAGCTACATAATTTGAGGCCCACCTGAACTCAATGAGGCCCTTACTCAAAAACCATAACAAGGCTGGGTGTGGTGGCACACGTCTTTAATCCCAGCACTTGGGAGGCAGAGGTAGGAGGATCGCCATGAGTTCGAGGCCAGCCTGAGAATACAGAGTAAATTCCAGGTCAGCCTGGGCTAGAGTGAGACCCTGCCTCGAAAAAACAAAAACAAACAAACAAACAAACAAAAAACATAACAAGGACATGAGATTGTTCAGTGGTTAAAGGCGCTTGCTTGAAAAGCCTGACAACCCAGGTTCAATTCCCCAGTACCCACAGAAAACCAGTTGCACAATACAGTGCATGCATCTGGAGTTCATTCACAGTGGCAGGAGGCCCTGGTGTGCCCATTTTCTCTCTCTCTCCCTTTCTTTCTCCCTCTCTCCCTACTTGAAAATAAATAAAATATTTCAGCCAGGCATGGTGGCCAGAGGTAGGAGGATTGCTGTGAGTTTGAGGCCAGCCTGGAACTACAGAGTTCCAGGTCAACCTGAGCTACAGTGAGACCCTACCTTGAAAAAACAAAAATAAATAAATAGTAGCCAGGTGTGGTGGTGCATGCCTTTAATCCCAGCACTCGGGAGGCAGAGGTAGGAGGATTGCAGTGAGTTTGAGGCCACCCTGAGACTACGTAGTGATTTCCAGGTCAGCCTGGGCTAGAGTGGGACCCTACCTCTAAATACCAAAAATAAATCAATAAAGCCAAAACAACAACAGCAACAAAAAAAGAAAGAAAGAAAGAAAGAGGAAGAAAGAAAGAAAGAGCAAGCAGCTAGTTTCCCTAAATTAGAATTTCGGTTCCACACCATGCATCTGCCTATGACCTGCCAGAAATCACATCATCTCTGAGTGCACGTTTTTTGTTTTTCCTTTTACAGGATTGCTATGAGGACTCACTGGGTAATTTATGTATAGATTACTTTTGGCATTTAATAAATACTTAGCAATTTTTGCCATTTTTATCATTGGTTTTGTGTGGCTACTGTTAATCTGGTGTTTTTTTTTTGTTTTTTTTTTTTTTTTTTGCAAGTTGGAGAAACGTCATCTAGGAAAGACTGGGTAGCAGCACTTTTCTATGATTGCCAAGGTTAAGGTATAGGCTTCAACTTTGCTGCTAGATGTGGAAACCAGCTCACACTAGTCATACTGACAGCTATATATACCTGGTATTTATCACAATACGTTTTATTGTCAAGTAAGATGTTTTGCTGAAAATAGTGGCTTTTAAGAAATATTTTTTAATAGCTTGGCATGGTGGCACATGCCTTTAATTCCAGCACTTGAGAGGCAGAGGTAGGAGGATCACCGTGAGTTCTAGGCCACTCTGAGATAACATAGTGAATTCCAGGTCAGCCTTGGCTAGAGTGAGACCCTACCTCAAAAAAAATTTTTATGGAGTCTGGAGAGACAGCTCAGTGGTTTAAGGTACTTGCTTGCAAAGCCTGATGGCCTGGGTTCAATTCCCCAGTACCCACGTGAGCCAGATGCACAAAGTGGCACATGTGTCTGGAGTTTGTTTGCAGTGGCCAGAGGCCCTGGAGTGCCCATTCTCACCCCACCTCTCTGTTTGCAAATAAATAAAAATATTAAAACATTTTTAAAATTGAAATCACTAGAGTTCAAACTTTATTTTTTTAAATATTTTATTTACTGATTGACTTGAGAGAAAGAGGCAGAGAGAGAGAGAGAGAGAGAGAGAGAATGGGCACACCAGGGCCTCCAGCTGCTGCAAGCGAACTCCAGACATATGCGCCACCTTGTGCGTCTGGCTTACATGAGTCCTGGGGAATCAAGCCTGGGTCCTTAGACTTTGCAGGCAAGTGCCTTAACCATTAAACCATCTCTCTAGTCCCCATTTTTAAAAAAATTTATTTGCACCCATGCCCGTGTGTGTCAGAGAGGCACACCAGAACCTTTCACCACTGCAAATGAATGTCAGACCCATATGCCACTCTTTGTGCCTGGTTTCACGTGGGTGCTAGGAAGTTGAACCTAGGCCAGCAGGCTTTGCAAGCAAGCACATTTAACTGCTGAGCCATCTACCCAGCCCTGGATGTCGTGGCTTCACTGAATCAGCTCTACTATTGAACTCAAACCACACTCTTCTCGTTAGCATAGCCTCTTCATAGGCGGAGTAAAATACTATCTTCCCTTAGTAAAAACCTCTTTTCAAGCTTACTCCCTGGAGGTAAGCACAGGCCACCTTGCTTGGGTTTTGGGGGACCAATAACTCCATCTTATCTTAGATCTGTCATTTTTTAAATTAAAAAAAATTATTTACTTATTTTGAGAGAGAGATAAAGAGGCAGATAGAAAGAGAATAGGCACACTAGGGCCTCTAGCCACTGCAAACAAACTCCAGATGCATGTGCCACCTTGTGCATTTGGCTTATGTGGGTCCTGGGGAATTGAACCTGGGTCCTTAGGCTTCACAGGCAAACGCCTTAACTGCTAAGCCATCTCTCCAGCTAAGATCTGTCATTCTTGCTGATGGATGATCTCACTTATCACCTTTTGAGTCTTTTCTAATTTCATTTCTCAGACAGAAACCTTGACTTCAGCTTTGAGGAGCGGTGTGGGTGGGGGTGGCTGGGTAGTTATCCCTAATATGAAAGACCATGTTAACCATTTCAAAATAACTTTGTTCAATTTAAAATTACTATGTGCTTTCAGCCATGATCAAATGAACTAATATTCTTTCAGTTAAGTCTAAAATTGTCTTGTTCCCTTCTTTCTGGCAACCTTGCCGTTTGGATCACCCCGAGGGGCGGATGCTCGAAGCATCGACTCATCTACGTGAGAGAGAGCACTTGGCACTTAAGTATGCGTTAATAGCTATCACTCTACAGAGCAGATGTTTGCATGTTTCGTGGGCATCATAAATATTAAGAATGATGCTATATGGTTTGGAAAGCATTTCCCATTAATTGTTAATGCTCACTGTGTGGATAAAGGAGGGAAAATCCTTGGGGGGAAATCAAGTATATTTTTATGTCTAACATTACTGTATTTTAATTTCAGGACTGAAGCCAGAGAAAGATTAGTCTCTGATTTCCGGACTATCATCTGAAAATTCTAATTAATGCAATGCTTGAGCGTCCCTCGTTCCTTAGAGCTCCTGTTGAGATGTATAATGTAACTGCAACAGGAGACAAGGTAAAAGAAAGGCAGAGGTGAATTCCAAGGCCAGATCCATCTCCTCCTGACTAAAGATTCATGGACTTCCATGGCTTTTTTTTTTCTTTTTTCTTTTCTTTTCTTCCTTTCTTTTTCTTTTTCTTTTTCTTTTTCTTTTTGTGGTAGGGTCTCGCTCTAGCCCAGGCTAACCTGGAATTCACTACACAGTCTCAGGGTGGCCTCAAACTCATGGCGATCCTCCTACCACTGCCTCCCAAGTGCTGGGATTAAAGGCGTGCACCACCACACCCGGCTTCCATAGCTTTTTTTGCATTTAGTTATTTTATCTGTAAGATAGAAACTAATTGCTTCTACCTTAGAGGGTCTTGAGATAACTTAATAAGGTAGATATATAATATGTACACAGACACATGTAGATATGAAGATTTTAGGCTAGCATCTACAATGTCATCATTGTACTTTATTGTTTTAAGTTTATTTATTTATTTACTTATTTATTAGAAACAGAGAGCGGGAGAGAAAGAGAGAATGGGTGTGCCAGGGCCTCCAGCCACTGCAAATGAACTCCAGATGCATACACCACCATGTGCATCCGGCTTACATGGAAACTGGAGAATTGAACCTGAGTCCTTAGGCCTCACAGGCAAGTGCCTTAACCACTAAGCCATCTCTCCAGCACCTTTTTATCTTTTTTAAAAAATATTTTATTTATTTATTTGAGAAAGAGAGAGAGAGAGAGAATGGGTGCACCAGGGCCTCCAGCCATTGCAAATGATGCATGTGCCACCTGTGCATCTGGCTTTACATGGGTACTAGGGAATAGAACCTGGGTCCTTTGCCTTTGCTGGCAAGTGACTTAACCACTAAGCCATCTCTCCAGCCCAGTCAGTGCACTTTAAATAATGACTAGAGTAGGCCAAAATCCCAAATGGCTAATTTGTGTTTCAATTCTTTGACTTTTTGGCAAGCATGCTCAGGGTTTCTGTCCATCACATAGGAAGCTTTGTCTTCACTGATGTCCCATGTGCAGGCTGAGTGCCTGTTGATCTTTGCTACCTGTCCATGACTTATTACAGGGTGGTCAGAACTCTCCATCACCCTGCCTCAGACTCCTGAGTGCCACAGGTGTGCACCACCATGCCTGGCTTTTTATGCCTTTATTGAGGGTCCATTCATGGTCCCTAACCTAAATGACGCTGAAGAGCCCTAGATTGGTAAAAAGATATACATGCTAAAACAATTCCAATATCATAATATTATAAAAATCAGAAGGAATGCATAGTTCTGTTCAGGTAAAGAAAGAATTATGTTAAGAAAAAAAGGGGGCTAAGCTGGGTGTGGTGGTGCACACCTTTAATCCCAGCACTCGGGAGGCAGAGGTAGGAGTGAGTTTGAGGCCACCCTGAGACTAAATAGTGAATTCCAGGTTAGCTTGGGCTAGAGTGAAACCCTACCTCAAAAAAAAAAAAAGGCGCGCGGGGGGGGGGGGGAGCTGGGTGTGGTGGCACACGCCTTTAATCCCAGCACTCGGGAGGCAGAGGTAGGAGGATCGCAGTCAGTTCAAGGCCACCCTGAGACTACATAGTGGATTCCAGGCCAGCCTGGGCTAAAATGAGACCCTACCCCTAAAAATCAAAAAACAAACAAGAAATAGGGGGGCTGAAGAGATAGCTTAGTGCAGTTAAGGCACTTGCCCACAAAGCCTAAGGACCCAGGTTCAATTCCCCGGTACCCAAGTAAGCCAGATACACAAGGTGACACATGCGACTGCAGTTCATTTGCAGTAGCTAGAGACCCTGGAATGCCTATATTCTCTCTCTCTCTCTCTCTCTCTCTCTCTCTCTCTCTCTCTCAAATAAATAAATAAAAATAAAATAAAGAAGTAAGAAACATGAGTTGGGGATATGGCTCAGTGGTTAAAGGCACTTGCTTGCAAAGCCTGATGGCCTGGGTTTTATTCCTCAGAACCCACGTAAAGCCAGATGCACAAAGTGGCAATGAATTTGGAATTTTTTTCCAGTGGCAAGAAGCCCTGATGTACCAATTTTCTCTCTGTCTTTCTCCTTGTGAATAAATAAAAATATATTTTAAAAAATGAAATAGCTGAGCATGGTGGTGCATGCCTTTAATCCCAGCACTTGGAAGGCAGAGGTAGGAGGATTGCTGTGAGTTCAAGGCCACCCTGAAACTACATAGTGAATTCCAGGTCAGCCTGGGCTAGAGTGAAACCCTACCTTGAAACCCCTCCCCAAAAATATATAATAAATAAATAAAAATAAACTAGAACACCCTATGTAAACATACATATTGTTCCCATTTTCTCTCTCACTAGCAGTGATCAGGAAAGTAGACAGCTTCCCCAGCCAGTGCTGGTCATGGTGGCAAATTCCTGTAATCGCAGCACTCGGGAGTTGGAGGCAGGAGGATCAGGAGTTCAAGGGCATCCTCAGCTTCGTAGGGAGTTCAAAAACAGACTGGACTATAAGAAAACTTGTCAAAGATTAGAAGAAAGAAGAAAAAAGGAAGGGAGAAGAGAAGGGAGGGAGGAGGGAGGGAAAAAGGGAGAGATGAATTCAAGTACTTATACTGGATGTCATGAAAACCAGAATTTACTGGTTTCCTCTGGGCTCTGTACAAGCTCCTTACCCTCCTAGAGAAAGATGATTGTTTTTAGAATATTTTATTTTTATTTTTATTTATTTGAGAGAGAGAGAGATACAGAAATATGCAGGTAGAGAGAGAGAGAGAGAATGGGTGTGCCAGGGCCTCACCTTCCCCTTGTTTGAGGGGAATGAACTCCAGATGCATGTGCCCCTTGTGCATCTGGCTTATGTGGGTTCTGGGGAATTGAACCGAGGTCCTTTGGCTTTGCAGGCAAGCACCTTAACCGCTAAGCCATCTCTTCAGCTCCGAACGTTTTATTTTTTTCATTTGCAAGCAGAGAGAGACAGAGAGACAGAGAAAATGGGTGCACCAGGGCCTCCAGCCACTGCAAACAAACTCCAGATGCGTGTGCCACCTTGTGAATCTGGCTTATGTGGGTACCAGGGGATCAAACCCGGGTCATTAGGCTTTGCAGGCAAGCGCTTTAACCACTAAACCATCTCTCCAGCCTGAGAAAGATGACTTGATTCTGCTTGCAGCCAATAAGACAATGCTTTCAGATGGAAATTAAAAATGTGCAAACCCCCCAGGAAACAAAATGCTCACTAGAGCTGACCTGTGTATGCTGATTAGTTTTGCCAGGAGCAGCTGCAGATGAAGTCAACCAAAATTCTGAAATCAAATCATGCACGGTACCAAGCTGGGTTTTTTTGTTTTTTTCTGGGATGAATTTTAAACTGTTGCACAAAGTCTAAATTTTAAATCCTTCAGTATATCTTCCAAATAGTCTGATTCAGTAAATTGCAAAAGAAAATAGAAATGAGAACAAGAATTACAGAAAAATGAGATTTCTTTTTTTAAACAACTTTGACTCTGCATCAACCAGGGGAGATGGATGAGCCCCTTTTGTAGGTTTTTTTAGCCCCTCCCCTTTTTAAAATTTAGCCATTTTGTATTTTTGTAGTGCTGGAAGGGAACCCAGGATTGTACACATACATACCGAGCTACAACCCTAGACCCCGCTCTTTATCTGTGTCATAAAAATATTGACTTGGGGCTGTGGAGATGTTACCCAGAAAAGGGTAACAATAGCCCATGATGTTAGTATGTGACACCACTGTCACTGATCCAGGAACTCTTCTAGATCTATAGAGAGAAGAATCAATAGAACTTAGTCCCTGTGCAGAAGGAATGATTTCTGAGGAAGTCATAGGCTTGCCTGATCAAATGCAGACT
Organism: Dipus sagitta; assembly: GCA_036346955.1. NCBI lineage: Eukaryota > Metazoa > Chordata > Mammalia > Rodentia > Dipodidae > Dipus > Dipus sagitta. Next base: position 44,098,457 of record CM070778.1, on the reverse strand, counting down.
ACCACTTAAATGTGAATTTCAGCTAAACAATTTTTAGTATTACTATGTGTTATAATCAGGTTTGCTTTGCTGTCAGAAAACACCCAACTAGGGCTGGAGAGATGGCTTAGTGGTTAAGGCATTTGCCTGCAAAGCCAGAGGATCCCAGTTCGATTCTCCAGGACTCCACATAAGCCAGATGCACAAGGGGGCACAAGCATCTGGAGTTCATTTGCAATGGCTAGAGGTCCTGGTGTGCCCATTCTCTCTCTCTCTCCCCGCCGTTCTCTCTCTCAAATAAATAAATAATATATACTTAAAAAGAAAAGAAAACACCTGACCAAAAGAGGCTTGTGGGGAAAAAGGTTTATTTTGGTTTATAGACTTGAGGGGAAGCTTCCTGATGGCAGGGGAAAATGATGACATGAGCAGAGGGTGGACATCACCTCCTGGCCAACATCAGATGGACAACAGCAATAGGAGAGTGTGCCAAACACTGGCAAGAGGAAGCTGGCTATAATACCCATAAGCCCACCCCCAATAATACACTGCCTCCAGGAGGTGTTAATTCCCAAATCACCATCAGCTGGGAATCTAGCATTCTGAATACCTAAGTTTATGGGGGACGCCTGAATCAAACCACCACACTATGTCCCATGTCACATCTATTTGAAATTCACATTTAACTTTTCATCCTGTAATTTTTTTTTTTTCCGAGTTAGGGTCTCACTCTAGCCCAGGCTGACCTGGAATTCACTGTGTAGTCTCAGGGTGACCTCGAACTCACAGTGAGCCCCCTACCTCTACCTTCCAAGTGCTGGGATTAAAGTTGTGTACCACCATGCCCAGCCCCGTCCTGTATTTTTAAAAATTTCTTTTATGAGAGAGAGGAGAGAAAAAGAGAACTGGTGCACCAGGGTCTCCAGCCACCACAGTCAAACTCTAGACATGTGTGTCATCTTGTGCGCATGCACAACCTTGCCCTTGTATCACCTTGTGCTCCTGGTTTACGTGGGAGTCGAACATGGGTTCTTAGACTTTGCAGGCAAGAGCCTTAACTGCTAGCCATCTCTTCAGCCTTATCCTGTATTTTTAAAAGTTATTTTCTGGCTAAGCATATGTTTAAGGTTTTTATTTACTTATTTGCATGTGTATATGTGTGCACGGGAGCACCAGAGCCTCTTGCCACCGCACGTGCAAAGCGCCACCTTTGGGACACCGCTTGACGTGGGCGGCTGTGGAATTACACCCAGACCATCAGGCTTTGGAAACAAGTGCCCTTCACCACTGAGCAATCTCCCCAGCCCCTCATCCTGTATTTTGTTGTTTGTTTTTTGAGGAAGGATTTCGCTCTAGTCTAGGCTGACCTGGAATTCACCATGCAGTCTCAGGGTGGCCTCGAACTCACGGTGATCCTCCTACCTCTGCCTCCGGAGTGCTGGGATTAAAGGCGCACGCCACCACGCCCGGCTCATCCTGTATTTTTATTAGCAAAGTCTGACAGTGCTAGAAACTCATCCTTATCCATAACCCAAAAGGTGACTTTTGGTTCGCTGAACCTGTCTGCAAAGTCTTGTTGTCACGCTTGCGCCCTGGAAGAGGGCGATGATGTGTTCAAGAAGCAAGCAAGGGTGGCATACAGCAGCCCCAAGGCGGCTTAGCTACTGCCAGAGCCAACCTGACGGCCCAGCTTTGCACGGCTGGAAACCTGTATGGTGTTGAGGGCCTCCCTGCAGTTGGCAGAGTGCTCGCATAGCACGCATGAAGCCCCGGGCTCCATCTCTCTGCCAACAGGCGTGGTGGCAACCTGCCCGTAATGCCAATATTAGGGAGGCAGAGGCATGAGGATCAGGAGCTTACGGTCATCCTTGGCTGTTGAGGGAGTCTGAGGCCAGCCCGGGCTACATGAGGTCCTGCCTCGAAAGAAAAATGCAAAGCTGCAAGAACAAAATCAAAGAAAGTAAGCGTACGACATGCACACAACAGACCAATACTGGTAGGGATCCACATTTACGCGTATGATGCGTAACACAAGGAACGCCAGGTGGTCAGAACTCGCCCCGGTACTCTGGCTCTATGTAACTGATGGAGGGTTGATGGCTTGCTCATGAGAAAGCTTGGCAAAGATTTCGTCATGGCTCCTCAGTTTCTCAGTGGAACATTTCCAGGAAACGAAGAGCCAAAAGATGTCCTGATACTCTCTACAGACCACCTTTCTAGAAGCGAGCAAAGATATGGGGAAAATATTAAATTGCCTATATAGATTTTTTAAAGATATTTTAATTTTTATTTATTTATTAGAGAGAGAGAGAGAGAAGCAGATAGAGATGGAGCAGAATGGGCATGCCAGGACCTTCAGCCGCTGCAAACGAACTCCAGATGCATGCACCACCTTGTGCATCTGGCTTACGTGGGTCCTGGGGAGTCAAACCTGGGTCGTTTGGCTTGGTAGGCAAGCGCCTTAACTGCTAAGCCATTTCTCCAGTCCACCTATATGGATTTTTGGAAACACTATGCAAGTTGTTCCTTTTCTTCAGTTTAACTTTTGAGCATTTGGGGTTTTGTAAGTGCATGATAGAATTTTAAACTTTGGAGTATTGGCTCCCATACATATTCCATGTTCCTAAAACAAAAGGCCACCTGTTCTTTGAAAGAAACCATCCATGGCAGGGTAAGATGTTCATTATTAGTTTTATGATTTGCTGGTAAGTATACTGCAGGAATTGCCTAGGTGGCCTTTATATTACCTCATGTCTTTTTTGTTACTATTGTTTTTGAGAAAGGGTCTTCCTATATATAGCCCAGGCTGGACTCCAACTTAATATGTAGCCTAGGTTGACTTTGAATTCATAGTCCTATCTTGAACTCTCAAGTGCTAAGATTACAGTTGTGTACCACCACGACCAACTCTTTTGTCTATTTTTAAAATTATATATGTATGTATATATGTACGTGCAAGTCAGGATCTCTTGCCAGTGCAAACAGAATGCCAGATGCTTTTGCCATATTTTTTTATATTTTATTTATTTATTTGAGAGAGAGAAAGAGGCAGATAGAGATAGAGAATAAATGAATCAATGCACGCCAGGGCCTCCAGTCACTGCAAACGAACTCCAGGTGCATGTGCCACCTTGTGCGTGTGGCTTATGTGGGTCCTGGGGAATAGAACCAGTGTACTTAGGCTTTGCAGGCACCTTAACTGCTAAGCCATCTCTCAAGCCCCTTTTGCCACATTTAAAAAATAATTGTTTATTTGCAAGTAGAGAGAAACAGTGACAGAGAAAGAGAATGGGCATGCCAGGGCCTTTTGCCACCACCAAGGAACTCCAGATGTACATGGTACTTTGTTTATCTGAGTTTACATAGGTACTGGGGAATTTAACCCAGGCCATTGGGTTTTGCACATCCTTAACTGCTGAGCCATCTCTCCAACCTCTTTGCCAACTTTGGGTTTTTTTTTTTTTTTTTGGTTTTTCAAGGTAAGGTCTCACTCTGGCCCAGGCTGATCTGGAATTCACTCTGTAGTCTCAGGGTGGCCTCGAACTCACAGCGATACTCCTACCTCTGCTCCTGAGTGCTGGGATAAAAGGCATGTGCCACCACATCCAGCTTTGCCAACTTTTTTTTCTTCCAAATTTTTATTAGCAACTTCCATGATTATAAAAATTACCCCATGGTAATACCCTCCCCCACCCCACTTTCCCCTTTGAAACTCCATTCTCCATCATACCCCCTCCCCATCTCAATCAGTCTCTCTTAATTTTGATGTCATGATCTTTTCCTCCTCTTAGGATGGTCTTGTGTAGGTAGTGTCAGGCACTGTGAGGCCATGGATATCCAGGCCATTTTGTGTCTGGAGGGAGGACATGTTGTATGGAGTCCTACCCTTCCTTTGGCTCTTGCATTCTTTCTGCCACCTCTTCCGCATTAGACCCTGAGCCTTGGAAGGTGTGATCGAGATATTACTCAGTACTCCAGTCACTTCTTTCCAGCACCATGATACCTTCTGAGTCGTCCCAAGGTCACTGCCATCTGAAAAGAGAAGATTCTCTACCAAAAGTGAGAGTAGCATTAATATAAGGGTATGAACATTAACAGAAGTGCTTACTGGGCAGTTTGATAAGCATAGTATATACATTTAGCCAGACAGCAGCAGACGTTATACCCCTAGGGCTCATGACTACCCCTGTTTTAAGTTTCCAGTATCAGGGATGTATTCCCTCCCATGGAGCGGGCCTCCAGTCCAATTAGAGGGCAGTTGGTTTCCACCATGACAGATGTGCCACTATTGCACCCGTTGGCTCATTTGGCCTGGCTGGCCAAATATAAGGCTTGCAGTGTCCACTTTGCCAACTTTTATGTCCAGCTGGGAAATAAATCAGGACCAAAAGGCTTGGAAGCAAGCTCCTTAATCTGCTGAGACATCTCCCCAGCCTGTTTTTTTTTTTTAATTAAATATATCAATGTAACAAACAATGATTGTTTTTAAGAGCAATACCTTTCTTTAATGGGAGAAAAAAAAAAGATGACTATTGTATGTTGGTTGTAGGATCTCAAAATGCCTGTCTTCATTTTCTGGGAGGATTTGACTCCTTTCTTTTTTATCTTGGTTGCTCATCAAACACTAAGTGTAACACTCAGGACCATCTACGTGCGCAGTGTTCTCGCCTCGGACCTCGCTTCGCTCAAGCTGGAGTTCAGCAAAGGCCGATGGGTTAATTTTCCTGCAGAACAGAGCAGCGACCAATGCTCTCAGTTCCCCCAGGTGCGCACTCGCGTACGCTAGGCAAGCTGACATCGCACAGACACCGCTTGCTAGTCTCAAAAACTCCCTGTTGTCAGAACTTAGGGATACAAGGTGAGCTCACACACACTGATTTTTTTAAGATTTATTTTTATTTATGTATTTGATATACACACACACACACATATATATACACACATACATACAGAAATAGGCAGGTAAAGAGAGAGGAGAGAGAGAGAGAATGGGCACGCCAGGGCCTCCAGCCACTGCAAACAAACTCCAGAAGCATATGCCCCCTTGCGCAGCTGGCTAATGTGGGTCCTGGGGAGTCGAACCTGGGTCCTTTGGCCTTGCAGGCAAGTGCCTTAACCACTAAGTCATCCCTCCAGCCCCCCTTTTTTTTTTTTTAAGTAGCCTATCTAAGGCCAAGTATGGCAGTATATGCCTGTAATCCCATCACAAAAGAGGTTGAGATAGCAAGATAGTGAGTTAAAGGACAATTTGGGCTACATAGTGATACCATGTCTCAATATAAATAAATAAGTAAATTAATCCACCAATTAATTAAAAGTCAGGTCAGTGTGATGGCTCACACTTGTAATCCAAGCAGGAGGAGGCTGAGGTAGGTGGGATGTCACAAATTAAAGGCTAGCCTGGGCTAGGAACGAGATCCCGTCTCAAACGAAACAAGAAGCCTATCTAAGTTTTTTCCCACCATATGTTGCATGAGTTTTGAAAAGTGAAGTTTTTCTCCCAGTTGAAACTCTAAACAATACATACAAACAAGTATGAAATAAAAGCCACGGCTATAATTTATTCTGTAATGTGCCATAAGCAATACTAATTGAGAAATTCTTAACATAGTTTCTTCTCCAAGCATTTAAAAGTTCATACAAATTTATGCATGGAAAACATAAGAAAGGGCACTCGTCAAAATGCTAGACATAATTATCTCTGGGTGATAGTGAAATTATAGGCAATTTTTATCTTCTTTTCCCTGTCCATATTTTCTGATTTTTCTCAAGTAAACATATTAAAATGTAGAGATAACTCTTGGGGAAAAGAAAACTATTGTGTGAGGAATGTTCTTTGGGATATTAAATTTGACATTTGAAAGTCTGACTTTTCCCATAGCATATTTTATCACTAGTAATGGATTGGAATTACAGCTCACCTGGCCATCTGTTAAATGGGAACGAGGAAACACCCTTCCTGAAGAGCTACTGTTAAAGCAGCAGAGCTGAGCCGAAGCACCTTGTACGTGGGCGTTACTTGCTTAATGAGCTGTGGCTTTTGTTATTAGTAGTATATGCTAAGAATCCAAAAATAAACTCCCGCCGTGCCCTTTAAACCTTATTTAAACATGTTCCCAAGTCAGCATGAGATAAACATTTAGATCTTTTAGAAAAAGCAATTTGAGGATTAAGCTCTGTTTTTGTTTTTAAAATCTTCAACTAATGGAATATTTCAAATATACAGACATGATAAGGTAAATCCATTCATGTTCCCGCTCTCCTTAGCAGAGAAATATAATTAGCATCCTAGCCTCTCCCTGCCCCTCCCCTCTCTCCCTGGAGATAGCCACTGGCTTAAAACTGACTTCTATCACTTACACACACACACACACACACACACACACACAAACACTTTTGTCTCATTTTCACTTACATTCCTACTTTACACACACACTACCCATAATCTATCCTTACATCCATATTGATCACCAGAAATAATACATGCAGCTCTTTTTATGTGGGGAAACATGGAGCCTGGTCAGAAATTCCGTATACTTGGAATGCTTTTCTTACCCATTTTTCCATCTTAGTTCTACATTTGTTTTAATGAAGCTGTGTTCTATTGAAATGAAATGATTCCAGTTACGAATCTTGCATTCCATGCTGACACATGCTTAACTCTAAACCAGTGAAATTACAGAAGAATAAATCAGATTTCCCCGAAGGCTCCCAGTAGGACAATTTGTAATCCGCATTCTAATTATGACTTTTTAAACCCAGAACTGGGCTGGAGGGATGGCTTAGCAGTTAAGGCCTTTGCCTGCAAAGCCAAATGACCCAGGTTCGATTCCCCAGGACCCACGTTAGCCAGATGTACAAGGGGGCGCATGCGTCTGGAGTTCATTTGTGGTGGCTGGAGGCCCTGGCATGCCCATTCTCTCACTATCTCTCTTCCTCTTTCTCTGTCAAATAAATAAATAAAAACAAATTTTTTTTAAAAACCTAGAACTCAGAAAAGTAATTACATCCTAATAAATTTGTTTGTTCAATAAATTGAGTTTTATTCTAAAATATTTGTATTCTTATGTCAACAAAACAAATCTAATTAGTCAATTTAACAAGGGAAAGCAGCTACACATAAGTCTTTCTCTACTCCTCAGTCTAATTTAAAGTACTAAGATGTTGTTGGGAAAGAATTACTAATTCTCCCAATTATTATGACAATCTTATCCTTTTAAACATTGTTCTTAAACCTAGAAATATAATTTATGCAGATTTGGTAATATAAATTATTAAGTGGAGTTAGCACATATACAGACAGAATGACTAATAAATGGATGTCAATTTGAATGGTGACCAACATGTCTACTAGTGGGTACTCCTTTCTCTTACTTAATAATCATAAATCAGGGCTGGTGAGAAGGCACTTGCCTGCAAAGCCAAAGGACCCAGGTTCAATTCCCCAGGACCCACGTAAGCAGAAGGTGGCACATGCATCTGGAGTTCATTTGCAGTGGCTGGATGCCCTTGTGTGTCCACTCTTTCTCTCTCTCTCTCCCTCTTTCTCTCTCAAATAAATAAATAAAAATAAAATATTTTTAAAAAATAATCACAAATCATCCACTTTAAAACCATCCTAGCCACGCATGGTGGCGCACGCTTTTAATCCCAGCACTTGAGAGGCCAAGGTAGAAGGATCACTGTGAGTTCAAAGCCACCCCGAGACTACATAGTGAGTTCCAGGTCAGCCTGGGCTACAGCGAGACCCTTCCTCAACAAAACAAACAAACAAATCCTAGGATATTGTCAGCAGTGGCTGCCAAGCTCACCTTTAGCATTCACAGAATTGCAGCCCATATCCATTCTAGAAACCAACAAGTTCCCGGTCTTTCTGCACTCCTATTGTCCACAGTTCAGTGAAAATGATGGCGGCAAATGGATTATGTCATCTGTAAGATTTTTCATTCTTGGCTCTAATCCCTGTAGGCCAAGAGCTTTAAACTCAATGCCAGTGTCCTCTGTCCTCTAAGCATCGTTTCCACTGTCACGAGCTTTGCTTATCTCCTAACCATCTTGTCACCTTTCTGGTCAGATTAGTATTCTTTTTGGATAGCCGCAAAATAGGATTTGAGTACACTCCTTATCTCTGCCATCCAGTTCAGACACTCTAGTTACTGCCAATGGTATCAGGAGCAAGGAACAGAGACGGGGGGTGCGGCACAGTGGCCGACTTCTTGTCTAGTGTTCACGAAGTCCTGCATGTACTCCCCCAACACAACCGGGGAGAGAAAACTGAGACATACACAAGAGGAAAAGCAAAAACAGCAGGCTAGGGACATGGCTCAGAGGATTAAGCATGTGCAAGCATGAATACCAGGAGTTCAGAGTCCCAGCCCCCAGTACATGTCAGGTGGGTGAGACAGCCTGCCTGTAGTCCCGGCACGTAGCTGGCTAGGTGACTAGAAGAACCAGTGCGCCCTGGGTTCAAGTGAGAGACTCTCTGTAAACAAGGTGGGCAGCAATGAAGGAAAACATCCGACACTGACCTGCACACCACACAAACACATAAACACATGTGCATGCCCACCCTTACACATTTGTGTTCTCATATATTACACACACACACACACACACACACACACACACACACACACACATACACATCATACATATGCCCCAAAAAAAGATTTAGCTGGGCATGGTGGTGCATGCCTTTAATCCCACCACTGAAATAAGAGGATCAAGAGAATCACAGTGACTTGGAGGCCAGCCTGGGACTACAGAGCAAGTTCCAGGTCAACCCGGAACTAGCATGAGACCCTACCACAAACAGAGAGACATTTAAAAAAAAAAAAAAAAGCAAGCTTGGGCTGGAGAGATGGCTTAGCAGTTAAGGCACTTGCCTGCAAAGCCAAAGGACCCAGGTTTGATTCCCCAGGACCCAAGTAAGCCAGATGCACAAGGTGGTACATGTGTCTGGAGTTTGTTTGCAGCAGCTGAAGGCCCTAGAGCACCCATTCTCTTTCTCTATCTGCGCCTCTCTCTCTCTCTCTCTCTCAATTTGAAATAAATAAAGTAAATAAATAAAACAGCAAAGTACTGCTATTTGGCTAAATGGATATGTTGAGCACACCAAATTGCCCTCTAGGTCAGCCTGGGCTAGAATGAGATCCTATTTCAAAACACTAAAAAGAAAAAAAAAAAAAAAAGCCAGGTGTGGTGGCACATGCCTTTAATCCCAGCACTTGGGAGGCAGAGGTAGGAGTTCGAAGGCACCCAGAGACTACATAGTGAATTTCCATGTCAGCCTGGGCTAGAATGAGACCCTACCTCAAAAAAACAAAACAACAAAAAACACTAAAAATAATTTCTCCTCTAAATATTTATGTTTAAGCTCATAGATTAGTGTTGTTCCCACCTTCTGTCAGAGAAGCTTTTTTTTAAACAAAAATATTTATTTGTTCATATGTGGTGGGGACGCCAAATCTTCTTGCCTCTGCAAATGAACTCCAGATGCTTGAGCCACTGTTTTTGCATCTGGAGAGGGTTTTTATTTTGTTTTGTTTTGTTTCATTTCGTTTCACTGCAGATGGCAGTGACTACTGGGGAGACTCAACTCATCAAAGTGCTAAGAATAAGTGACTGTTGAGTACTCAGCACTGAACAAGACACCACCAAGCCCTCCAAGGCTCAGAGAACACTGCAGAAAAAGCAGCAGAAAGACTATGAGAGCCAGGACTGGAGAGATGGCTTAGCCGTTAAGGCACTTGCCTGCAAAGCTTAATGACCTGGGTTCAATTCTGCAGTACCCATGTAAAGCTAGACATACAAAGTGGCACATTGCATCTGGAGTTTACGCGGTGGTGTACATCTTTAATCCCAGCACTCAGGAAGCAGAGGTAGGAGGATTGTTGTGAGTTCAAGGCCAGCCTGGGACTGCAGAGTGAATTCCACATCAGCCTGGGTTAGAATGAGACTCTACCTCAAAAAAAAAAAAAAAAAAAAAAAAAAAAAAAGGAAAGAAAGAAAAAGAGAGAAATTGTATTATCCCAATCTATTCAGCTATCCAGCTCCTGCATATCAATATCTCTATCTGTATCTATATCTAATCTATATAGATTTTTTTTTTTTTTTTGGTTTTTCTAGGTAGGGTCTCACTCTAGTCCAGACTGACCTGGAACTCACCATGTAGTCTCAAGGTGGCCTTGAACTCATGGCGATCCACCTACCTCTGCCTCCCAAGTGCTGGGATTAAAGGTGTGTGCCACCACGCCCGGCTTTCTATATAGATTTTTTGAGGCATGGTCTCACTCTAGTCCAAGCTGACCTGGCACTCACTTTGTAGCCCAGGCTGGCCTCTAATTCACAGTGATCCTCCCACTTCAGCCTCCCAAATGCTAGGACTCAAGGCATGTACCACCATACCTCACTTTCAATACATACATACATACATACATACATACATACATACATACATATTTTTTTTCAAGGTAGGGTCTCACTGTAGCCCAGGCTGACCTGGAATATGCTATGTAGTCTCAGGATAGCCTTGAACTCAAGGTGATCCTCCTACCTCTGCCTCCCAAGTGCTGGAATTAAAAGCGTGTACTACACACCCAGCTTGACCTATATATATATATATATATATATATATATATATATATATATATATATATGTATATGTATATTGGTTTCTCAAGGTAGGGTCTCACTCTGGCCCAGGCTGACCTGAATTCACTATGTAGTCTCAGGGTGGCCTCAAACTCACAGCAATCCTCCTACCTCTGCCTTCCGAGTGCTGGGATTAAAGGCATGCACCACCACGCCCAGTTTATATATTTTTTAACCAGAAGGAAACTTAGAGGAAAAAAAAAATCTAGTTCTATCCCTTTATTTTATGGCTTATTTAGAGAGCCAAGGCTTCACGAAAAGATAGACTCAGAGTGAGCCCATATTCTCTGGCAAGCAGGAGCTCCCCAAATATAGGGTAAGCATTTCACTCAGGATTTAAAGATCATTGAGGATGAATGAGAAACAAAGTGTTGAAATGGGAAGGGAAACTATAATGTTGGAAGTCATCTGTGACTGGTGGTGATTTTTTTTTTTTTATGAAAATATGTGAGCTCCAGAGGACAGGGGCCATTTCTTATCCATCTTTGCTTACACCATCTCTGATACACAGCAGATGTTTCATAGACATTTGAATAAAGAAAGGAATGATTCAATAAATAAAATTACTTTTAGTAAAGTGATGTGCCTGGCCTTATTTCAAATATGTACAATTTTTCTAGGCTGGTAAACCCCTTTCTGAATGCTAATGTCACCAACCAGCATCTGTATTTCCTTAATTTTAATAATATTTTTCATATTGTAAGACTTCTGAGATCATACTGCATCACTTATGGCGGATTTATTGATAACACAGTTGTTGTTTTTCTGAAAAGCTGTTATTAAATCAGTGGTGCGTCTTGCAATCATTGTCATCTCAGAGCTGAGGAAATGAACTTGTCAGTAGTAGCTTGCTTGGCTGGGGAGTTGGCTCAGTCAATAAAGTGCTTGCCTAGGATGCATGAGGACCTGAGTTCAGATTCTCAGCACCCACGTAAAAAGCCAGGCATGGTGGTGCATGCCCTGTAATCCCAACGCACAGGAGGCAGACCCAGACCTCCCGGGTTTGCTCACCTGCTAGTCTACCCAAATTAGTGAGCTCCAAGATCAGTGAGAGACTTTGTAAATAAATAAGAAATAATAAAGTGGACAGCAGCTGAGGCAGACACTTGACACTGGCCTTTGGCCTTCACATTGCAGGGCACACCACATGTGCAGGCACCACACACAGTCGTGCACGTATATATACATGTACATACCACACACACATCAGCAAAAGAAAAACTAGGGGCTGGAGAGATGCCTTAGCAGTTAAGGTGCTTACCTGCAAAGCCTACGAACTCATATTCAAATCTCCAGGTCCCATGTAGCCAGACGCTTTGACGCAAAAGTGCTGTGTTGCACATGCACTACAAGGGGGCACACACGTCTGGAGTTCGCAGCAGGCTGGAGGTCCTGGTGCTCCCATTCTTTTTCTCTCTCTCTCAAAAATTAAAATAAAAAGTAGCTTGCTGGAATTTTTTTTTTCTTTTTTGTTGTTTTTGAGGTAGGGTCTCATTTTAGCCCAGGCTGACCTAGCAATTCACTATGTAGTCTCAGGGTAGCCTCGAACTCACAAGTGCTGGGATTAAAGGCACTCATGCCTGGCTGCTTGCTGTACATTTTGGGCCATCAGAAAGTGTAAGACGTAGCTGGGTATGCATGCTTTTAACCCCAGCACTCGGGAGGCACAGGTAGGAGGAACACTTGTGAGTTCGAGATCAGCATGAGACTATGTAGTGAATTCCAAGTCAGCCTGAGCTAGATAGAGAGAGACCCTACCTTGAAAATCACAAAAAGAAAAAAAGAGTACGAGAGGTGTGCCTATAAATCATTTAAAAATGTTAAGTGTGGGCTGGGGAGATGACTCGGATGTTAAAGTTGCTTTTTTACAAAGCCTGATGGCCCAAGTTCAATTCCCCACTACCCACGTAAAGTCAGATGCACACAGTGGTACATGTATCTAGAGTTCATTTGCAGTGGCAAGAGGTCCTGGTTGCGCCCATTCTCTCTCTCTTTCTCCTTGCAAAAAAATTTTTTTTAAAGAAAATAAAATGTTAAGCACATAAAAGAAAAAGACGAAACACTCTGTCGGGGATAAACATAAGATCCTGCATCCAGATCTAAAGATCACTTGCATAGGATCTAAGCAAGGGATACGAGGCTCAACAGAGGGATGAGAACCTAAGATTTAAGCGTTTTAATCATCTGCGAGGTTGGTAAGAATCAATGGTGTAAGCAGATGGAGAGACGCTCCTGTAGGTATACCGTGAATCAGGAGGATCACAAGTTCAAAGCCAGCTAAACTTCATAGTGAGACTGTCTGAAAACAAATTGATGTGATTGAACTAGCAAAAACAGTGATTCATGTGAACTGGGGTAGTGGCTCATGCCTGCATCCCCAGCACTCGAGAGGTGGAAGCAAGAAGATCAGGAGTTGAAGGTCATCGTCACCTATATAGTGAGTTCAAGGATAGCCCGGGTTACATAAGACCCTGTCTCCAAAAAAAAAAAAAAAAAAAATTACTAAACATTTTTAAAAACTTATCTGTCTGAATAGGTCTCAGCTCAAATTAAGATCCCTCTTCCCTCGCTTTTTGCTCTCCTTAAAAATGCTGACTACCTCTACACATATACTTGAAGAGTAAAACCAGGCCTGTAAGCAAGCAATGAGAAGAAAAACTAAACCAGAACTGACTGTATTTAGGGTTCTTCTGACTTGGGGAGCCTGTGATCAGATATGAGATGACATGAACAATATTATTTCCTGATGGAAGTGGGGGAAACCCTTCAACATATTGGTCTTGGCAAAGACTTTCTGAATATAACCCCAATTGTTCAGGCAATAAAACCACAGATTAACTGCTGGGACCTCATGAAGTTATAAAAATTTTGTACTGCAAAGGACACTGTGAATAAAGCAAAGAGGCAACCTACAGAATGGGAAAAAATCTTTGCCAGCTATATACCTGATAGAGGATTAATATCTAGGATATACAAAGAACTCAAAAAACTAAATAATAAGAAATCAAACAAGACAATTAAAAAATGGGCTATGGAGCTAAATAGAGAGTTATCAAAAGAAGAAATATGGATGGCGCATAAGCATCTAAAAAAATGTTCTACATCCCTAGTCATCCAGGAAAGGCAGATTAAAACTACATTGAGATTCCATCTCACTCCTGTCAGATTGGCTACCATCATGAAAACAAATGATCATAAATGCTGGCGGGGATGTGGAAAAAGAGGAAACTTTCTACACTGTTGGTGGGAATGCAATCTGGTCCAGCCATTGTGGAAATCAGTGTGGAGGTTCCTAAGACAGCTAAAACTTGATCTACCATATGACCCAGCTATAGCACTCCTAGGCATATATCCTAAGGACTCATCCCATTTCCTTAGAAGTACATGCTCAACCATGTTTATTGTTGCTCAATTCACAATAGCTGGGAAATGGAACCAGCCTAGATGTTCCTCAACTGATGAGTGGATAATGAAGATGTGGCACATTTGTACAATGGAGTTCTACTCAGCGGTAAAGAAAAATGAAGTTATGAAATTTGCAGGAAAATGGATGGATCTGGAAAGGATTATACTAAGTGAGGTAACCCAAGCCCAGAAAGCCAAGCGCCTGCATGTTTTCCCTCATATGTGGATCCTAGCTACAGATGATTGGACTTCTGTGTGAGAAGGAAAAAACTCAGTAGCAGAGGCCAGTAAGTTAAAAAGGAGATATAAAGGGAAGAGAAAGGAAGGGAGGAGGGTACTTAATAGGTTGATATTGTATATATGTAAGTAGAACGGGGGTGAAAAGGGCCCAAAGTGAGGTCAGGGGAAGAGATTGAGTAAAGGAAAGGTGGAGGGAGGGCTCATCAAAATCTAAGAGGATGCAAATAAATCATATGGAATCCTCTGGTTTTGGACAATGGAACACTCAGGAGCCATAGATCGCTGTTAGAAAATTTTCAGTGCCAGGGATGGGATACCTCCAGTGAGTTGTTGGCCAGGGAGATTCCTGATGCCCCCAAAACATTATAGGCCATTGCCGAGGCCCTTAGGTTTCCCACCAGGAATCGATGGTAAGACCCTATTGCTGAAGAGCTCCACATACTTGGGTGGCAAGGCCAATGAGAAATTCTGCTGGAACTGAGCTGATAACATCCTCCATGTAGACCAGCTGAGAGAAAGCTGGAAGAAGCCATTCTACATTTAGTTCAATGGGAGAAAGATATCACCAGTGAAGATACTCAACAGCGGACACTGCAAGCCTTATAACTGGCTAGCCAGGCCAAATGAGCCAACAGGTGCAATAGTGGCACGTCTGTCATGGTGGAAACCAACTACCCTCTAATTGGACTGGAGGCTAGCTCCATGGGGGGGGGGGGAATACATCCCTGATACTGAAAACTTAAAACAGGGGGAGTCATGAGCCCTAGGGGTGTAACATCTGCTGATGTCTGGATAAATGTATATACTATGCTTATCAAACTGCCAAGTAAGCACTTCTCTTAATATTTAAAACCCTTATATTAATGCTACTCTCACTTTTGGTAGAGAATCTTCTCTTTTCAGATGGCAGTGACCTTGGGATGACTCAGAAGGTATCATAGTGCTGGAAAGAAGTGACTGGAGTACTGAGTAACATCTTGATCACACCTTCCAAGGCTCAGGGTCTAATGCGGAAGAGGTGGCAGAAAGAATGTAAGAGCCAAAGGAAGGGTAGGTAGGACTCCTTACAACGTCCTCCCTCCAGATATAAAATGGCCTGGATATCCATGACCTCACTGTGCCTGACACTACCTACACAAGACCATCATAAGAGGAGGAAAAGATCATGACATCAAAATGAAAGAGAGACTGATTGAGATGGGGAGGGGTTATGATGGAGAATGGAATTTCAAAGGGGAAAGTGGGGGGAGGGAGGGTAGCACCACGGGATATTTTTTATAATCATGGAAGATGCTAATAAAAATTAAGAAAAAAAAAAGATTATTTCCTGATGGGACTCAATGCCAAACACATCAAAAGTAACTGCTTGGAATATGCACTAGTTTTGGGCTACAGACAGCTTATACAGTTTCTTTTTGTTTTAATTTATTTATTATTATTTGCAAGTGAGGCAAGAGAGAGAGAGAGAGAAAGAGAAACGGGCACACCAGGGCCTCTAGCCACTACAAATGAACTCCAGATGCATGTGCCACTTTGTGCATCTGGCTTTATGTGAGTACAGGGGATTTGAACCTGGGTCATCAGGCTTGCAAGCAAGTGCCTTAACCACTAAACCATCTCTCTAGTGTCTAGTTTTATTTTTTAAATTTTATTTATTTGTGTGTGTGTGTGTGTCAGCGTGCGCGTGCATGCTTGCAGCTGTAAACAAATGCCCATCTGATTTTACATGGGCATTTGGGGAACTGAACCCAGGCCAGCAGGCTTTGCAAGCAAGCACCTTTAACCACTAAGCCATCTCCCCAGTCCCAACCTTATGTAGATTCTTACCTTCATTAGGGTAATAAAATTTTACCTTTATAGAATAGCGTTAGCTGGAGGGTGTGACCAGAAAGTCTCTGGCTGCCAGAAAACTCTATAATTCCTGGGTGAGAAGAAGCACTGATTAGGAAATTAGGGCACATAAAGATCTATTCAAAGATTCATGGCAGGGCCGGAAAGATGGCTCAGTGGCTAAAGGCACATGCTTGCAATGTCTGAAAGCCCAAGTTTAATCCCATGCAAGGCAGATGGAAAAGTGGTGCAAGCATCTGGTCTGGTGTTTGTTTTCAGTGGCTATAGGCCACTGCATGCACGTGCACACACACACACACACACACACACACACTAAATAACTTTTTTTAAATATTTTTTATTTTTATTTATTTATTTGAGAGCTACAGACAGAGAGAGAGAAAGAGGAATAGAAAGAAAGAGAGAATGGGTGCTCCAGGGCCTCCAGCCACTGCAAACGAACTCCAGACGCGTGCGCCCCCTTGTGCATCTGGCTAACGTGGGTCCTGGGGAATTGAGCCTCGAACCGGGGTCCTTAGGCTTCACAGGCAAGCGCTTAACCTCTAAGCCATCTCTCCAGCCCAAGGAATAATTTTTTTTTAAAGACTCCTGAACTTCCACTCCTGTTTTCTGCCTGCTTCTATACTCCTTGTCCTGGATCCGTTTCTTGCTACCTAGTCCTGATATTTTTATCCAGGCATCATCTCTTGGATTCTTTCAGCATTCTGTTTCCCTAAATGACATTACATGGAAGTCACAGCTTCTATCATTCTATTCCAGAGGGGAACACCCCGCAAGTTTGCTTATTCACCCCCAACTCTCCACGTTTCTCCGTACAAGGTCTCTGCTTTTGAATCCTTCTTACATCTAGGTCCACTGTCCACCTCAGCTCTTCCATTGCTTTACTCTCTCAGCTTCCATCCCCCTGGGTCCACTTTACTTCTCTGTGCTGGCTTCAATGGAGGCTCCGCCCCACCCAATACCTATCTGCCCTGATCTGTCACATGCTGGGGAGGTCTCTGCTCTGGCCTGGCTTTGTGGCCTGGAAGCTTCTATTTCACTCAGTACTCCATCTAGCCTCTTTTCCTTGCTGCCCTGCCCACTCAGCCCTGGCTGTGGACTCTGACGACCTCAGGTGCCATATGTTCTTTTGTTTTTATTTATTTATTTATTTATTTTTGAGGTAGGGTCTCACTTTAGTCCAGAATGACCTGGAACTTGCTCTATAGTCCCAGGCTGGTCTCACACTCACAACGATTCTCCTACTTCTGCCTCCTGAGTGCTGGGATTAAAGGCATGCACCTTTTTTTTTTTTTTTTTTTTTGAGGCTTTTGAGGCTTTTGAGGCTTTTGAGGCTTTTGAGGCAAGGCCAACAGACTGGCCTGTTTTTTTTTTTTAATGCAAGAGAGAGACAGAGAGAGAGACACAGAGAAAGAATTGGTGCACAAAGGCCTCCAGTCACTGTAATCAAACTCCAGATGTGCGCGTCACCTAGCGTGCAAGTGCAACTTTGCACACTTGCGTTACCTTGCATCTGGTTTACGTGGAACCTGGAGAGTCAAACCTGGGTCCTTAGGCTTCGCAGGCAAGTGCCTTAACTGCTAAGCCATCTCTCCAACCTTTTATTTTTATTTTATTTTATTATTTTTAAGACAGGGTCTCTCACAGGCTTGGAGTTCACCAATTAGGCTAGAGGGGCTGGTCAGTGAGTTACAAGGAACCACCTGTCTCTACTTCCACAGCCCTGGATATGCCACCACACCCAGCTTTCTCATATGGGTACTGGGGAGCTCAGCCAGACTGAGCCATCTCCTTAGCTTTGTCATATATATATGTATATGTATATATATATATATATATATATATATATATATATATATATATATATATATATTGGTTTTTTTGAGGTAGGGTCTCACTCTGGCTCAGGCTGACCTGGAATTCACTATGTAGTCTCAAGGTGGCCTCGAACTCTCGGCGATCCTCCTACCTCTGCCTCCCGAGTGCTGGGATTAAAGGCGTGCGCCACCATGCCCGGCTCAGCTTTGCCCTATATTTTGAATGTGTTCACGTGCCTATAAAGACTCTTTCTGACCTAAAAACTGAGATTTTAAAGTTTTATGTCTTATAATTTATTTATTTGTGAGAGATAGATAGAAAAGAAAGAGAGAGAGGGAGGGAGAGAATGGCCGTACTAGGGCCTCCAGCCACTGCAAATGAAATCCAGATGCATGTGCCACCTTATGCATCTGGCTTACGTGGGTACTGAGGAATCTAACCTGGGTCCTTAGACTTCACAGGCAAGCACCTTAACCACTAAGCCATCTCTCCAGCCCAAAACTAAGATTTTTTTAAAAACTTATTTGAGAGAGAAAGGGAGGGAGGGAGAGAGAGAGAATGGGTATGCCAGGGCATCCAGCCGCTGCAAACAAACTCCAGACATATGCACCAACTTGTGCATCTGGCTTATGTGGGTCCTGGGGAATTGAACCTGGGTCCTTTGGCTTTGCAGGCAAGTGCCTTAACCACTAAGCCATCTCTCCAGCCCTGAGATTTTTTTATTTCTCTTTTAAAAGATATTTTTATGTATTTATTGCAAGCAGACAGAGATAGAGAGAAGAGAGGTGGACAGACAGAGAGAATGAGTGTGCCATGGCCTCCAGCTGCTGTGAACAAACCCCAGAGACATGTGCCACTTTGTGCATCTGGCTTTATGTGGATACTGGGGAATTGAACCCTGTTTTTTAGGCTTTATAAGCAGGTGCCTTAACTGCTGAGCCATCTCTCCAGCCCAGATTTTTGTTATTTCTAATCTTCACTTTGTAATCTAATCTTCACCTTGTAACTTTTGGATGTTTCTTTTATTTAACATCTTAAATATATTTTATATTTATTTATTTGAGAAAGAGAGAGAGAATGGGCATGCCAGGGCCTCCAACCACTGCAAAGGAACTCTAGATACATGCACCCCCTTGTGTATCTGGCTAACATGGGTCCTGGAGAATTAAACCGGGATTCTTTGGCTTTGCAGGCAAATTCCTTAACTGCTAAACCATCTCTCCAGCCCTTATTTAACATCTTAAATGACTACTCAAGGTGTCCTCTCTAACAGAGTAACACTGAAGCAATCTTTAGATATTTCTTTAACCATTCAACCATTGTCATTAAGATAGGGCACTAAGGTTTGCCTCCAGGCTCCCAATATGAGTTTAATAAAATAATTCCTCCTCCTTTCCCCTCTTCTCCTTCCCCCTCCTCCTCCGTCTTCTGAGATGGAGGTCTTACTATAGTGACGAGGTTGCCTCAAACTCATGATCCTTCTGCCTCAGCCTTCCAAGTACTGAGCTTACAGGCCTGTGCCGTCATGTCACACCCGGCTGTGTTGTTTCTAAGAGTACAGAGCTGGGATAGGTTAAGAGCCAGAGAAACAATTGCATTTATAAACATGCTAAGGTCTAAGTTACTCATTCATGAATCTGTTTACCTTGGCAATGGTCTGTCTACAGGATTCAGGATTTCACGCCTGACAGTTTTTTCTTTTCCACTCCAATACGAAGGTAAGTCAGGCAGATACATTCTGTTTTTCTAAAGACTCCTGAACAAACTTTTTTTTGTCCAAAGCCATACTTAACAGCTGCATGAAAAGCAGATACACAAGACTTATTTTAGATGGGTTTAGCACTTATAAAATACTCAAGCACATCATGACTACTGCTTGCAGGCAGATAGATGATCAAAGACATCCTCTCCTTTTGATCCCAGTAGTTCTGATTTCTATGGCCTTCCTCATCAGCAGAATTCACCAGGACGATGAGATATAATCCCCCGCATAAACCTCCGTAAGCAACAGGCATGCTCGGCCTTATTTTAGCACCTTATATTTCCCTACCACTTCACACCGTGACATTCCTGCATTGAAATCATTATGTAAAACGAAATGTGAAGGGAAGCAGTTGTCAACCTTAGAAAGATCTGAGCAGCTGCACACCTGGCTCTTTCCAGAGGGCAGTTCAAAGGCAAAAGTAATCTAGTCACAGAGGGAGGAGAGCCAAGCTGAAATTATGACTATTCAGTGTCTGTTCGACTTTGAAGACCAAAGGGTGTTTGATCCTGGTTCCGATGCTCTGTCACTTCCTGGTCACGCTGTGGGGAGTGGGGGAGGGACATAGTGACGGAAACATCTCATAGGCATCCATCCACTTTCGCATTTGATTCTTGCTCATCCCACCTGGCCAGTAACAATCACCAGGAGCAGACGGAAAGCTAAGGCTATGCTCCGTAAATGCAAGGGGTCACCTAGCAAATAAATGCCTCCTCTCCAATGCTGTGCCTTAGACTCACTCAGTCAATGTAAAAGAAATATGTATTCATGACAGAAGATTTTAAAAAACGTCCAAAGTAAACAAAAAAAAAATCATGGGCTGAAGAGATGGTTTAGCGGTTAAGGCGCTTGCTTGTACAGCCAAAGAACCCAGGTTTGATTCCCTAGGACCCACATAAACCAGATGCACAAGGGGGAGCATGCGTCTGGAGTTCATTTGCAGTGGCTGGAGGCACACCCATTCTCTCTAGCTCTCCCTCTCTATCTGCCCCTTTCTCTCTCTCAAATATATATATATATATATATATATATATATATATATATATATAATTTATATAATATAAAATATAATAAATAAATAATATATAATATAAATTGTACATATATATATGTATATATATATATATGGGCTAGAGAAGCTTAGCGGTTAAAGTGCTTGCCTGCGAAGCCTAAGGATCCAGGTTCAATTACCCCATACCCACATAAGCCAGACATACAAGGGGGCACATGAGTCTGGAGTTCATTTGCAGCGGCTGGAGGCCATGGCATGCCCACTCTCTCTTTTCCTTCCTCTCTCTGCCTCTTTATCTCTCTCTGTCTCTCAAATAAATAAAAAATATTTATTTAAAAAATCATGTTTAGGGCTGGAGAGATGGCTTAGTGGTTAAGCGCTTCCCTGCAAAGCCTACAGACCTCCGTTCGAGGCTCGATTCCTCAGGACCCATGTAAGCCACATGCACAAGGGGGCCCATGAATCTGGAGTTCGTTTGTAGTGGCTGAAGGCCCTGGTGCTCCCATTCTCTCTATATATCTGCCTCTTTCTCTGTCTGTCTGTTGCTCTCAAATAAATAAATAAAAATAAACAAACAAAAAAAAAATCATGTTTAGCCAGGAATGGCAGCACACGCCTTTAATCGCAGCACTCAGGAGGCAGATGTAGGGGGATCGCTGTGAGTTCAAGGCCACTCTGAGGTTTCATGGTGAATTTCAGGATACCCTGGGCTAGAGCAGGACTCTACCTCAAAAAACACAAAACAAACAAATAAAAAGAACATGTTTATACCCACCACCCAAGAGAAAACAACCAATTATGTTTCAGTGCGTCTCCATTGGGCTTTTATTCATGTATTTTTAACAGTTCTGTGATCATCCTCTCTCTCTCTCTCTCTCTCTCTATATATATATATATATATATAGTACGTATATACTTTTGTGTCCTATTTTCACTTCTAATTATAACACAAGGGAAAAAATGCATACTTTGAAAGTTGATGTGAGTTCAGAGTTTAGTAAAAATATGTGCTTCATTTGAATTGGAAGTCAGGATTATAATACTACTGTGAATACCACACAACACATTTCCTTATCATTCCTTATCATTCTACCACTTCCTTTTGCATTTGTTAAGTTGAATGTTATATCTTTTCTAGATTTCAGAGAGTATTATATTTTTGAAGAGTGCATATGATTGCTACCAGTTATATCTTATGACAAAATCGATTTGAATTAAGCAATCTTTTAAATCAGTTAGATTGTGTTCGGTTTGCTACTTATACAATGAGTTTATTCACTTTGGGGGCTGGGGAGATGGTTCAGAAGGCTAAGAGCACATGTCATGCAAGCATGCGAGCCTGAGGATGCTTGACTCCCCTGAGTTCACCCATGTAAACACTTACATGTGGCCATGCATGCCTGTAGCCCCAGTCCCGTGGGGAGCAGAGATGGGAGGATCACCGGGACTTGCTGGTCAGCCACACGGAGGGAAAACAGCTCTGGGTTCGGTGAGACTCCAACTCAAGAACAAAAGAGAGGAAGACACAGGCCTCCGCCAATGCACGGAGCATATCCATCTGCACACACGTACTTGAAATACACTTCGCACCATCACATGTACTACACACACACACACACACACACACACACGTGCAGGTGTGCCAAAAACAAAGAAGTTTATTCGGTTCCTTATCATATTACCAGGCATCTAGCATTACCTCTGAAATGAAAGTCATCCTATGCCTTATAATAGACTTCTCTGAGCAATGATTTAAAGACTCCACGTTACAAATATTTATTAAACTCTTCAATGTTATATCAGTTTTCCTCCCACACACCCATACTACAGTACTGGTATAAGACACATAAGGAGTAGTAATCAAGAACTCAATTTTTCTTTTTAAAAACTGTCAAAAAGCTTGCTACATCAGCATCCAGCGACAGGAGAAGAAATGTCTCCAGATTACTCCACTCCCCTGCGAGCCAGGTTTTAATTTGTTGAGAACGAAGGGAAAAGCCTATAAAAATCTTGGCAAAATACGGAGCTGCTAATTTAATCAATTTTAGTAGTTAAAGCAGTGATTTCAAGCGCTAACACAATCTGTTGAAAGAACTAATTTCCAAGGTAGGGGAGATTCATTTCTTTCTGCATTTTCTTCCCAGCTTTCCAATCTCAGGGTATGTGGGAAGCCATGGTGCGCCCACTGAAATTCCTCCTCATGAGATTTAGGAGACCGTCTTAGTGTAACTCAGACCTCGGAGGATCCCTGGGGAGGGTTTCCAAATGATCAACCCCTGTGGAAGAGGAGACCTGAGCCCAGTAGGAAGAGAAACCATGCCCATGCCCATGCCCGCCCCCACAAAAGGGCAGGGGATCTCCTGGGCACCCCTGAAAGAGAGGGGGTGCCCTGCCTCTCCCTTGATGCTGAAGTCCCCCTGCTCCTGATGCCGCCCATCGCTGAATTTCTTTTCCTGCAGTGCAGTGGCATCACACTTCACACTGGAAGGCACGTTTCTAATTCCTTTGTAAAGCTATGCTCTGAGGAAAGGTGGCTACAGCAGCAAAGACTTTTCTTTTGGGGGCGTGGTGGTTTGAGGTGGGGTCTCCCTTTAGCTCAGGCTGACCTGGAATTCACTATGTAGTCTCAGGGTGGCCTCGAACTCATGGTGATCCTCCTACCTCTGCCTCCCAAGTGCTGGGATTAAAGGCGTGCGCCGCCATGCCGGGCTAGAAAAGTTTGTTGTTGTTGTTGTTGTTGTTGTTGTTTTTTTTTTTTTTTTTTTTTGAGTAAGAGAAGTCCAAGCCCTGGAGATCTGAGAGCATGAACAATCTGTAAAATCTGTGTGCCACCTCGGAGGCTTAAGTGTGCTTAGGCCAGAGGGCAGAAGAGAGAGACAAAAAGAAGTAAGGTTTAGCTGCTAACATGTCACTAAAGACAGGGTTCAGAGGCCCCCTTCTAACTTTCTCTCCTACCCAATGGGTATGAGAAATCCCAGGACAGGGGAGCCAACGATGCAGCCCCCCGAGGAAGGCTTCACACCCCGCAGTCCTCCTCCCCGAGCTGAGCTGCTTGCCCCGGCAGGTGGGACAGCCTCAAAGCGTCTCGGGTGGGGGAGGCTCGGGGTGTGGCCCGCGGGGAAGTTAAAAAGCTTTCCCCAAACCTGAGAATAACACAGATCTGGGGCAGAGGCTTGGGCACCGTGCCTGGTTCTCCACAGCCCCAGAATAGTGCGATAGGGGAGTCGGGAGAGACTGTATCAAAAGAGGCTCCACGGTGAGGAAGGGAGGGAAGGAAAGAGCCATCTGGATGAAGACTGGGACTCAGATACGAGGAGGCACACTGGGCAGCTGGTCTGCTGAGCAAGGACCAGACACTGCTCTTCCCCCCACTGATGCCATAGGCTGAGGTTAGTCCTTCTGTGTCCAAAGAAAGGAGCAGTGGAACTCTAAACTGACCAGGATTTAGCATCTGCCACTGGAAGAATATAAGAATGACATACAAAAAGAAAGAAAGAAAGAAAGAAAGAGAGAGAGAGAGAGAGAGAGAGAGAGAGAGAGAGAGAGAAAGAAAGAAAGAAAGAAAGAAAGGAAAGAAAGAAAGAAAGAAAGGAGAAAAAGAAATTGATCAGGAAAAAAATAGAGAAAGGTACATTTCTTGCAAAACTGATACATAATGTGGTGGTTTGATTCAGGTGTCCCCCATAAACTTAGGTATTCTGTATATTAGGTTCCCAGCTGATGGAGATTTGGGAATTAACACTTCCTGGAGGGAGTGTATTGTTGGTGGCGGGCTCATGGGTGTTATAGCCAGTGTCCCCATGCCAGTGTTTGGTACACTCTCCTGTTGCTATTGTCCACCTTATGTTGGCCAGGGGGTGATGTCCACCCTCTGCTCATGCCATCGTTTTCCCCTGTCATTGTGGAGCTTCCCCTCGAGCCTGTTGGCCAAAATAAACCTCTTTTTCCCCACAAGCTCCTCTTGGTTGGGTGATTTCTACAAGCAATGCTGAACCGGACTGCAACACATAACAAGAGATTTATGCCAATTGTGTGTATTTCATAGAACTTCCAATAATTGCTTGCCACTGACAAGATGCTTTTTATTTACCTGAGAGGAAAGAGAGAGTATGGGTGTGCCATGGCCTCTAGTCACTGCCAATGAACTCCAGATACATATACCACTTTGTGAATCTGGCTTTACGTGGCCACTGGAGAATCAAACCCAGGCTATCAGGCTTTGCAAACAACCACCTTTAACTGCTGAGCCCTCTCCCAGTCGAAGACACTTTTGATTGTTTATTTTTCTTTATTCATTTGAGAGAAGGAGAGAGAGAAAGAATTAGAATGGGTGTGCCAGGACCTCTAGCCACTGTAGAGGAACTCCATACGCATGTGCCACCATATGCATCTGGCTTGTGTGGGTACTAGGGAATTGAACCTGAGTTCTTGGGTTTTGCAGGCAAGCATCTTAACTGCTAAGCCATCTCTCCAGCCCCCTAAGACACTTTTTTTTTTTTCAAGGTAGGGTCTCATTCTATCCCTGGCTGATCTGGAATTCACTATGTAGTCTCAGGGTGGCCTCGAACTCATGGCGATCCTCCTACCTCGGTCTCTTGAGTGCTGGGATTTAAGGCATGTGCCACCACGCCTGGCTTCTAAGACACTTTAAAACTGCTGCATGTATTAGAATTTGAATAAGACTTGGACATCATGTGGGAGTGTGCAGGAAGAAACATCTTTGTTATGTTCTGATCAGTGCCATCTTCAGATTGGAAAAGCAGCAGTACTGTGCTCCTTTGGGGGTGGGGCAACTATTTTACTTAGCTTTTTTTTTTTTTTTTTTCAGGAAAGGGTTGACTGATTCATCAAGATTCTAGAAATAACTGAAGAATTGTATTATACCACCTGTTTTCATTAACTGCTCAGTTGGTGGACTGACAGATCATTGCAAATAGTTTTTTTTTTTTTCTCAATTTTAGTGGTACAATAATCCCACATACCTCTACCATTATTCCTTCTTCATCAACTTCTATGACACTGCTATGTCATGATGCCCTAAGAAAGTGAACAGAGACAAAAGGATCAGGAGTTCAAGGGCAGCCTTAGCTACACAGAAACTGCAGGTAAGACAAACCAGAGGGAACTTTAGAAGAATGCTTCTTGTTTCCAAACTGGTCTGTGACTAAAATATTCAAATCATGAAAAAATGACTGTCTTGGGCTGGAGAGATGGCTTAGTGGTTAAGGCACTTGCCTGCAAAGTCTAAGGACCCAGGTTTGATTCTCTAGTACCCATGTAAGCCAGATGCACAAGATGTCACATGCCTCTGGAGTTCATTTGCAATGACTGAAGGCCCTGGTGTGCTCTCTCTCTCTCTCTTCCCCTCCTCTCTCTCTCAAATAAATAAATAAATAATATTTTTTTAAAAAACTTGGTAGCATAGGTCAGTAACCTAGAAAGGGGCTATAAGGGAGGGAGGAGAGAGGAAGACCCTTGGGGATGGTATTGTATATATGTAAGTAGATGAAGAGATTACTGGGGGTGGAATGACCTAAGTGAGGTCAGAGGAAGAGACTGAGTAAAGAAAGGGTGGGGGAAGGGTTAATCAAAATTTAAGATGGTATGAATAAGCCATATGGAAACCTAATTTTTGGACAATGGCATACCCAGAAGCCATAGATTATTGCTAGAAAAATTTCAGTGCCATTTATGGGATACCTTCCAGTGAGTTGTTGGCCAGGGAGGTCCCTGATGCCCCCCAAAACATTATAGGCCATTGCCAAGGCTCTTGGTTTCCCACCAGGAATAGATGGTAAGACCCTATTGCTGAAGACTCCACATGCTTGGGCTGCAAGGCTACTGAGAAATCAAGCTGGAGCTGAGCTGAAAACCTCCTCCATGTAGACCAGCTGACAGAAAGCTGGAAGAAGCCATTCTGCATCCAGTTCAATGGGAGAGAGAAGTCATTAGTGAAGATATTCAACAGTGTGTCGGACACAGGCTGGAGCCTTCAGGAGAGGGGCCTGAGCTTCCAGGCATGGCTAAGGACCCCCAGGCTACAGGACGCCACTCCCTCTCTAAGCCCAGCACACCTGAACTTAGGCTCTACCCATAGCCCTGTGACTTTTGGCCAGTTGCCTAGGAAACTCCTTATCAGCCAGCAGCCTTCACATAGTCCTGAGACCCTAGATCACCTGACGTCCCCCCCGCCCCCCCCACCCCTCCTGCCATGGCCAATGTCCCCATATGCTAATTAGGCATCAAATGAACTTGGTACATCCAATCCCCTTAGGGTCCTCCCCCGACCCTCAGATGCTTATAAACCCATTTTCCCTGACAATAAACCGAGAGAGCTGTTTACCGAAATGCCTCCCAAAAGTCTTTTACTTTCGCGTTCTCACCCACCCCGGTTGCCTGGGCGCCTTAGGGGAGTGTGGGGGGGGCACCGTGGCTGGCCCCCAGAGCAAGGACCCAGGAACCCACAACAGTGGACACTGCAAGCTTTAAGTTTGGCATGCTAGGCCAACTGAGCATGGGTACAATAGTGGCACATCTGTTATGGGGGAAACAAACCACTCACTAATTCAACTGGAGGCTGCTCCATGGGAGGGAATACATGCCTGACCCTGAACACATATGATGGGGGAGGTCATGAGTCCTCGGGGTATAATGTCAGCTGCTGTTTGGCTAAATGCATACATTATGCTCACCAAACTGACCAGTAAGCACTTCTCTTAATGTTCTAACCCTTTGGGTTAGAAAAGCTTCTCTTCTCAGATGGCAATGGGATGACTCAAAAGGCACCATAGTGCTGAGAAGAAGTGGCGGAGGAGTGCTCAGCACTAAAACATCTCTGTCACACTCTCCAAGGCTCAGGGTCATGGCAAGAAAGGGAGTGGACAGAATGTAAAAGCTAAAGGAAGGGTAGGACTGCTTACAATGCCATCTTCCAGAAACAAAAAGGCCTGGATATCCATGACCTCACAATGCCTAGGTACTACCTCACAGGACCCTCATAATAGGAGGAAAAGATGATGACATCAAAATAAAAGAGAGACTAATTGAGAGGGGGAGGGGATATAATGGAGAGTGAACTTGGGAAGGGGAAGGTGGGGGAGGGAATTATCATGGTTTAGTGTCTATAGTTATGGAAGTTGTCAATAAATAAGCTTAAAAAGTAATCAACTAAAATATATATTTAAAAAAAAAAAAGAATGACTGCCTTGGGTTGGAGAGATGGCTCAGGAGTTAAAGGCACTTGCTTGCAAAGCCTGACAACCTAGGCTTGATTTCCCCAGTGCCCACGTAATGCCAGATATACAAGGTGGTGCATGTGTCTAGAGTTCATTTGCAGTGGCAACAGGCCCTGGTATGCCCAATCTTTCTCGTGTGTTTTCTCTCCCTCCCTCTCTCTCTGCTTGTAAAGTAAAATAAAATAAAATAAAAAAGAATGAGAGCTAGAGAAATGGCTCAGCCGTTTAGGTACTTGCCTGCAAAGCCTAAAGACCCAGGTTTGATTCCCCAATACTGAGGTAAAACCAGATGCACAAGGTGGCACATGAGTCTGGAGTTCATTTGCAGTGGCTAGAGGCCCTGCACCCGTTCTCTCTCTTTCTCTTTTTTATTTTTACTTATTTATTTGAGAGAGAGAGATAGATAAAGAAATAGGCAGGTAGAGAGAGAGAATGGGTGCACCAGGGCCTCCAGCCCACTGCAAATGAACTCCAGATGCGTGCACCCCTTGTGCATCTGGCTTATGTGGGTCCTGGGGAGTCAAACCTGGGTCCTTTGGCTTTGCAGGCAAGAAGCACCTTAACTGCTAAGCCATCTCTCCAGCCCCCATTCTCTTTCTTTCTATCCGTCTCTTTCTCTTCCTCTCCCTTTCAAATAAATAACTAAAAAGTTTAAAACTTAAAAAAAAAAAAAAAAAAGAATGAGCCAGGTATTGTGGCACATGCCTTTAATCCCTGCATTCAGGAGGAGGTAGAAGGATTTCTGTGAGTTTGAGGCCAGCCTGGGACTACAGAGTGAGTGCAGGGTCAGCCTGGCCTAGTGTGAGACCCTACCTTGAAAAAAATAGTTGGTACTGGGGAAATGGCTCAGCAGTTAAAGGCACTTGCTTGCAAAGACTGCCTGCCTGGGTTCAATTCTCCAGTATCCATGTAAAACCAGATGCACAAAGTGACACATACATCTGGAATTCATTTTCAGTGGCAAGAGGTCCTAGTATACCCATTCTTTCTTTCTCTTTCTCTTCCCCCTCCCTCTCTTTCTCAAATAAATAAAATAATATAAATAAAATAAAATATTTTTTAATAAAAGGGCTAGAGGCTGGAGAGATGGCTTAGCAGTTAAGGCACTTGCCTGCAAAGCCAAAGGACCCAAGTTTGATTCCCCAGGACCCACATAAGCCAGATACACAAGGTGGCACATGCATCTGGAGTTTATTTACAGCAGCTGGAAACCCTGGCATGTCCATTCTCTATCTGCCTCCTTCTCTCTCACTCTCAAATAAATAAATAAAAATGAGATTTTTTTTTTTCAAGGTAGGGTCTCACTCTAGCCCAGGCTGACCTGCCTATTCTTTTTATCTTCTAGACCTGGGGATTGAACTAGGGCTTTGAATATGTAGCTCTCTACCACTGAGCTACAGGTCCAGCTCTGTCTATTTTTAAAGACTCTCAAGGAGGCAGTCTCTAATATCCTGTCTCAAATATGTGACCTATATTTTTAATATTTTAATATTTATTTATTTATTTATTTGAGATAGAGGCAAATAGAGAGAACGGGTACTCCAGGACCTCTAGCCACTGCAGATGAACTCCAGATGCATGTGCCACCTTCTACATCTGGCTTTATGTGGGTACTGGAAAACTGAACCTGGGTCCCTTGGTTTTGCAGGCAAGCGCTTTAGCTGCTGAGCCATCTCTCCAGCCCTATGACCTATGCTTTTTAGATCTTGTTCCTTTTATCAAATCTCAACCTAACTCCATCTCCTTTCATTTTCTTTTTAGTGGATTTTGATTATATGTATATCTGTACACACACACACACACAGTAGAACTCTATTTTGAAATCCTGTTTGGTGCTTAAACATTGGACTTTTGGCTTAGCATTAGATAGCTGTTGCAGTCAGGTTCGCATTGCTGGCGGAAATCACCTGACCAAGAGGAGTTTGTGTGAAAAAAGGTTTATTTTGGCTTACTGACTCAAGGGGAAGCTCCATAATGGCAGGGGAAACGATAGCACGAGCAGAGGGTAGATATCACCTCCTGGCCAACATCAGGTGGACAACAGGAACAGGAGAGTGTACCAAACACTGGCAAGGAGACACTGGCTATAATACCCATAACCCCCCCCCCCACAACAATGCACTGCCTCCAGGAGGCGTTAATTCCCAAATCTCCATCAGCTGGGAACCTAGCATTCAGAACACCTAAGTTTATGGGGACACGTGAATCAAAGCACCACAATAGCATTTAATTTATTCTGCCAGAGATGCTAGACCTTTTTGAAGAGTCCATTGAAATGAGGATTTCGTAACTTGCTGTCTCAGAGGGAGGTTACTGGTCACCAACGTGGTGGACTTTATCAGTGTGAAAGGCAGTCACTGGCATAGGCAGATGTTTCTCAAAGTCCTGTCTGTCCTCAGAAGCTGCTTATGTGGAAAAAGCCAGAAGAGGACCAGAAAGAACTAGCTGGTCCTGTTGGCTGTGGGGAAGGAGGGAAGAAATAAGCTCAAACTGAGCTGGGGAAAGGGGTCATCTATAATTCTAGCACTTGGGAAGCTGAGGCAGAAGACTAGCCAATCTGAAACCAGCCTGGGCTACACAGAGAGACTCTGTCTGCCAACCACGGTGGCACACACCTTTAATCCCAGCGCTCGGGAGGCAGAGGTAGGAAGATCACTGTGAGTTTGAGGCCATCCTGAGACTACAGAGTGAATTCCAGATCAGCCTGGGCTAGAGTGAGACCCTACCTCAAAAAAAAAAAAAAGAAAGAAAAGAAAAGAAAAAAGAGAGAGAGAGAGGGAGAGAAAGAGATATGTCTCAAAATAACAATCCAACAAAGCACAACCTGACACAGGACACCCCGAACCAGGCCACCTAATGGGTAGGCAGTAGCTGTGACTGGGAGAGCCAAACAGATATTGGTGACAAAATATTGTGAAGTTTCAACATGCTTCTTGGATGAACATGACTTTGAGACAAAGACTTGAGATGTATTAGAGAACATTCCTTTCAAGGCCAGTAAGAAACCCAGGAAGATGGCTCAGTGATATAGGTCAAAGGTAGTGGGAAATTGTGGTTTGTTCTTCCCAGTAGGGTTTTTTTTTTGTTGTTATTATTTGTATGTTTTTTGAGGTAGGGTCTCTCTCTAGCCCAGGCTGACCTGGAATTCACTATGGAGTCTCAGAGTGACCTCGAACTCATGGTGATCCTCCTGTCTCTGCCTCCTGAGTGCTGGGATTAAAGGTGTTGTGCCACCACACCCGGCTCCCAGTAGTATTTTTAATTATGAGTAATATCAAAATACAATCTGTTTGTAAATAAAAGGCATTAGAATCATGGCTGGCATTCTCTGGTCACTCCTCACCCCCGATCCTTATGGTCTCCTTAGAGGCAGATCGGTCTTCTGTGTGGGGACAGGGGAAGTACGACCCCTTCTTAGCGGGGTCAGGGAAGTGGGTGGAGCAGCTGGTGGGAGTGAGTCAGTGACTTCCTCTGTTCTTGGTCACACAAGGTTCTAGAGAGACTCACTGAGCGTTCCAGTTCAACTCAACCATGACACAATGAGGAAAAACAGCCCAGCTTTAAAATTCTTACAGTGTTAGTACCAATTTGATTTTTTTTTGTTTGTATTTTCATAATTTTTTTGTTGTTTTGGGGGAGGGTGGTGAATTTTTTTCTTTTTTCCAGTAATTTTTATTAGAAAATTTAATATAGTAACATATTGCAAATTGGTCCGATTCCCTGGGGTGGCTCATTTTGAGAAGACATTAAGAAAAAGTATATCAAGGACAACAAATTTGTCACTGTTAACATTCCATCCCATTTCTGGGTCATGATGTTTTTCTTCTCTCTGGAATACTATGATAATTTCAAAATGGCATCCCTCTTTCCCTAAACCCTCATTAAAACTAGGGCCTTTGGAGATGGCTTGGTGGACAAAGGGCTAGCCATGTAATCAAGAGGACCATGGGCTGGAGAGATGGTGATTAAGGTACTTGCCTGTGAAGCCTAAGGACCCAGGTTCGACTCCCTGGTACTCACAAAAGCCAGATGCACATAGTGGTACATGTGTCTGGAGTCCACTTGCAGTGGTTAGAGGCCCTGGCACACCCATTCTCTCTCTTTCTCCCTCTCTCTCTGTCTCTCTCTCTGTCTGCCTCTTTCTCTCTCTCAAACAAATAAATAAGTAAAAAGAGCTGGATGTGGTGGCCCACACCTTTAATCCCAGCACTGAGGGTAGGGGCGGTGCAGAGGTAAGAGGATCAATGTGAGTTCGAGGCCAACCTGGAACTACAGTGTGAGTTTCAGGTCAGCCTGGGCTAGAGTGAGACCCTACCTCAAGAATACCAAACTAAATAAATTAATTTAAAAAAAAAGAGAGAGAGGACCGTCTGGGCATGGTGGCACACGCCTTTAATCCCAGCACTTGGGAGACAGAGGTAGGAGGATTGTCGTGAGTTCAAGGCCACCCTGAGACTACATAGTGAATTCCAGGTTAGCCTGGGCTAGAGCAAGACCTTACCTCGAAAAATCAAAACATAAAATAAAATTAAAGGACCAGAGTCCAGATCCCCAGAACCCACACAAATTCCAGGTGAGTGTGCAGGCCTGCCTGTGATCCCAGCATTCTGGAGGTGGACACTGGGGAGCCCAAGGCAAGCTGGCTGGCTAGACTAGCAGAATCAGCGAGCCCTGCATCCCAGTGAGAGACCCTGCCTCACTAAGTAAAGCAGAGCAATCAAAGAAGACACTGGCTGTCACCCTCTGGCCTCTTCATGCATGCAGAAGCACCAAAAAAAGGTGAACTCCGCATCTATTTATCTCTCCTCTCTCAACACCCTCCCTGCTAATTAATCCAAACCTAGTTCTAAAACCCCACTGCTATTTTGATGGTCCTTGTCACCTCCTCACTGATGCAGAATGAAGCCCTCATCTCACAGGTTGGCTCCTGCTGGTCATAGTCCTGCAACTCCTTTGGTTCTAGTTTGTTCCTCTCAGCAGGCGCAGCGCTTCCGCTGAAGGTTATGGTGTGAATTAACCCTGGCTATTGGGTTTGCAGGCAGCAAAGGAAATGGCAATAGACCCTATGGAGAGCAGGAATTGTCCTGCAAGTCAGAATCCCCTACATCGTCTTCAAGAGAGGAAGGGCCACTTGCATTTAATAGAAGTGGGTTGTATATGCAGACCTACTGCAAAGAATTCCAAAGAGTGTTTGGGGCACTGGCCCAAGGGAGTTTGAGTTCATTGATCCAAACGCCTCTACCCCAAATCTCAGGGTCTCATCAGGAGCCAAACTTAGGGACAGTAACCCTGACATGCTAGAGAATCCAGCCTTCTTTGGAAATCTGCTACTCTTACACTTTATTTACACTTGAACTCACAGCAATCCTCCTACCTCTGCCTACCGAGTGCTGGGATTACAGGCATGCGCCACCATGCCTGGCTTATTTTCTTTTTTTAAAAAAATTATCTTATTTATTTCAAAGAGAGAGAGAGAGAAAGAGGCAGAGAGAATGGGCATTGCCAGGGCCTCAGCCACTGCAAACAAACTCCATACGCATGCGACACCTTGTACATCTGGCTTACATGGGCACTAGGGAATCGAACCTGGGTCCTTTGGCTTTTGCAGGCAAGTGCCTTAACTGCTAAGCCATCTCTCCAGCACAAACACTTATTTTCTATTTGCTGCCACCTTCACACTTCACCCTGTTTAGATGACTAATGGTTTTTAGTTTTTCCTTATCTTTCTAAACTGCATCAAAAGCTGGGGAAAGTAGTTACCCAGTTCCTAAATCCTTATAAAATTAATTAGTTCCCCTTAAAGCCTCAGTGCCATCCAGTCCATCCTCTTCCACAAGGTTTCTATTTCAATTCCATGCCATAACCTCTTACCAAGAGTCAATATTTGCTGGGCGTGGTGCTTCATGTCTTTAATCCCAGCACTTGGGAGGCAGAGGTAGGAGGATCGCCGTGAGGTCCAGGCCACCCTGAGACTACTGAGTGAATTCCAGGTCAGCCTGGGCTAGGGTGAGACCCTACCTCACAAAAACAAAAAAAAGGGCTGGAGAGATGGCTTAGCGGTTAAGCGCTTGCCTGTGAAGTCTAAGAACCCCTGTTCGAGGCTCGATTCCCCAGGACCCACGTTAGCCAGATGCACAAGGGGGCACACACGTCTGGAGTTTGTTTGCAGTGGCTGGAGGCCCTGGCGCGCCCATTCTCTCTCTCTTTCTCTCTCTCTGCCTGTCACTTTCAAATAAATAAATAAATAAACAAATAAAAAATTTATTTAAAACAAAAAACACAACAAACAAAAAAAGAGTCAATATTTACTTCACGGTCAAGCCAGGACATGATCTTGAATGAGATAGTTCTCTTCAACTGAAGACAATTCTCAGAAAGGTTCCCAGAGAAACTTCATCTGCCAACATCCCTGACAGACCAGAGACTATTTTGGTACTAATGGGGCAAATCCCAATTTGTCCATGCCTCTTCAGCATGCTTATTGCACCAGGATCTGCACTGTAACGTCTCCACGTGGTGCATGGGAAGGTTTCGGCTTCGGAGGTATGTTAGTCAGCTTTCTGTCACTAGAATGAAATGCCTGAGACAACTTATTTAAGTCATGTGAGATCTGGGCGTGGTACCACACGCCTTTAATCCCTGCACTCGGGAGGCAGAGGTAGGAGGATCACTGTGAGTTCGAGGCCAGCCTGAAACTACAGAGTGAATTCCGGGTCAGCGTGGGATAGAGTGAGACCCTACCTCAAAAGAAGAAAAAAGAAAAAAGGCATGTGAAAAATTTTTATTTTGGCTCATTTTGGAGTTTCCAATGAGTGGATCCATTGCTTTGGGCCTTGAGTGGGTGTGCCAATTGGTAATGTATGTCATAGTCAGGGAGGGAGGGAGAGGGAGAGAGAGAGAAAGAACATGAGTACTCTGGTCCTGCAGTACTTCTCTGGAGCAAGCCCCTAGAGATCTCCTCTAGGGCTCTTCGGCCTCCTCAAAGTCCACACAATCATCTCTCAATAGTGGAGACCAAACCTTTACCATATGGACCTTTGAGGGACCTTCGGTATGCAAGCTGTAACAACTGACTTAAGTCTGGCTCTTGAACTTCAGTGGGGACCAGAGTCACCTGAAAGGCGTCTTGGCTCCCTCCCACTCCTGGAGTTTCTGAATGTATGGCTGAGATTGGAGATTTACATTGTTAGGAAATTACCCAGCTGCTTCTGGCTCACAGATTTCACTTGAAGGATGGCTGGGTGGAAATGTACAAGCAACTAAGCCAGGTGTGGTGGTGAATGCCTGTAGTCCCAGTACTCAGGAAGCCAAGGCAAGAGGATTGTCACAAGTTCAAGGCCAGCCTAAGCTATGTAGTGTGTTCAAGGCCAGCATGGCCTACATAGCAAAACCACATCTCAAAAAAAAGAAAACAACAAAAAAAAACGAATACACACACACATTTTATTTTATTTATTTAGTTAGTTAGTTTTTGGTTTTCCAAAAACTATGTAGCCCATGCTGACCTGGAATTCACTATGCAGTCTCAGGGTGGCCTCAAACTTAGTGATTCACCTACCTCTGCCTCCTGAGTGCTGGGATTAAAGGCGTGCACTACCATACCTGGCTCATACACACATTTTAAAAATTCATACTTGGGGGGCTGAAGGGATGGCTTAGCAGTAAAGGTGCTTGCCTGTGAAGCCTAAGGACCCATGTTCAACTCTCCAGATCCCACATAAGCCAGATGCACAAAGGCAAGGCAAGTGCAAGGTCGCACATGCCCACTAGGTGATGCAAGTGTCTTGAGTTTGATTGTAGCGGCTGAGGCTCTGGCATGCCAATGCTCCCCCCACCCCACTCTCTCTCACACGCACACACAGTCTTTAAAATAAAAATAATAAAATTAAAAATTCATACTTGGGGGCTGGGGAGATGGCTTAGCAGTTAAAGACACTTGCTTGGTAAGTCTGATGGTCCAGGTTCAATTCCCCAGTACCCACATAATGCCAGATGAACAAAGTGGTGCATGCATTTGGAGTTTGCTTACAGTGGCAAGAGGTCTTGGTGCATCCATGCTCTCTTTCTGTCTATATACTTGTCAATAAATAAAATATTTTTAAAATATTTTTTTATAATTTATTTTATTTACTTGAGAGAGATAGAGAAAGAGGCAGCGAGTGAGAGAGAGAGAGAGAAAGAGAGAGAGCGAATGGGCAAGCTAGGGCCTCCAGCCACTGAAAACGAATTGCAAATGTATGCATCACCTTGTGTATCTGGCTTACATGGGTCCTGGGGAATCGAACCTAGATCCTTTGGCTTTACAGGAAGTGCCTTAACTGGTAAGCCCCAATAATTTTTTTTTTATATCCATAGTTGGAGATGGGCATGGTGGCGCCCACCTTTAATCCCAGCACTCGGGAGGCAGAGGTAGGAGGATCACCAGTGAGTTCAGGGCCACCCTGAGACTCCATAGTGAATTCCAGGTCAGCCTGGGCTAAAGTGAGATCATACCTTGGGAACAACAAAAATTCCTACTTGGAGACAAGCAATGGTTGCAGCGGGCTCTGCTCCTCTAAGGTGCTGTCCGGGACACGTCTCCCTGTCTGCTCCTCCACGTTAGCATGGCAGCCATCTGTCTTCGCTCTGATCACCGTGTATCCCCGGCGATCACGTCCACGGTCAAGGCAGGAGGGAAGGGAGATCTGCTCTTTTATGAGGAAACAAAAACATTCATGGAAGTCCCCCACTTCTGCAGCTTTCTGTTTTTACTTTCACAAATCCGTGTCACTCGTTTCAATGATTTTTAGAGCACACTCCTGCAGAATTCAGTTGATAGGAAGAGGTAAGGCAGTCTAAAGACTTCTCAAAGAAGATCCCAAAAAAAACCAACAAACAAGAACATTCCCTTCCCAGTGCTCTCATTCCTGAGGAAGGATGCCAGATAAATCCAAATCCCAAGCAGATGACAGTAATTGATTTCTGTAAAGGTGAACAAACCTAACTACCTCCAGGAGCCTTATTTTTAAAAAAAAAGAAGAAGGAAAAGGAAACATATCAATGGCTTTTAAAAATTTGTTTGCTCTGGCATTTGGCTTTTGCTATTTATCTTTTCTCTCTACAGGAATTAAACTTGCAGACTTCTTTTCACATCTCATTGTCCAGAACAGGGCAAATGGCCAGGTGGCAAGGGAGGTTGAGAAACTAGATCTAGTCTCCTGACCTGCTCCAACAGGAACTGGTAGATGAGAAGAGAGGTCATGGTGGCTGAGTTAACCACAGACATTTTACCTTGAGCAATGGAAGTGATCAAAACTAGAAACTGTTAAAAAGAAGTTGGTTATGGGGAGGAGAACAGAATGTGGAACATGGGGCCTGGCATGGTGGCGTACGCCTTTAAACAACACTCGGGAGACAGAGGTAGGAGGATCATCCTGAGTTCCAGGTCACCCTGAGACTACATAGTGAATTCCAGGTCAGCCTTGGTTAGAGTGAGACCCTACTTCAAGAAAGATAAAAAAAAAAAAAAATCAAAACCAGAATGTGGAACATAGTAGCATGACCTAGAATTTACTATGTAGTCTCAGGGTGGCCTCAAACTCATGGTGATCCTCCTACCTCTGCCTCCCAAGTGCTGGGATTAAAGGAGAGGACTGGAGATATGGCTTGGACCTACACATGTAAAGCCAGATGCATAGTGCGTGATGCAGGCCTCTGGAGTTTGTTTGCAGTGGCAGGAGGCCCTGGAACACTCACCTCCCAAAATTAATAAAATATTTAAAGAAAAGGGGGAAAATCAAATAAAATGCACTTAAGGATCTTTTCCCTTATATTGATTTAAAAGATGTTTCTCTCCAAACAGAAGATAAATAAATGAAAAAGTCAATGGCAAGTTCAATTTACTAATATGTTATAACTAGAACACCAGGATCTGAGTAAAATATGTGATATTAAAGATTTTGTATTGCTGAAGACTCCACATACTTGGGTGGCAAGGCCACTGAGAAATTCTGCTGGGACTGAGCTGATAACCTCCTCCATGTAGACCAGCTGAGAGAAAGCTAGAAGAAGCCAGTCTACATTTAGTTCAATGGGAGAGAGATGTCACCAGTGAAGATACTCAACAGTGGACACTGCAAGCCTTATAATTGGCCAGCCAGGCCAAATGAGCCAACAGGTGCAATAGTGGAATGTCTCTCATGGTGGAAACCAACTGCCCTCCAATTGGACTGGAGGCCCGCTCCATGGGGGAGAATACATCCCTGATACTGAAAACTTAAAACGGGTAGTCATGAGCCCTAGGGGTGTAACATCTGCTGATGTCTGGAAAAATGTATATACTATGCTTATCAAACTGCCCAGTAAGCACTTTTCTTAATATTTATACCCTTATATTAATGCTACTCTCACTTTGGGTAGAGAATCTTCTCTTTTCAGATGGCAGTGACCTTGGGATGACTCAGAAGGTATCATAGTGCTGGAAAGAAGTGACTGGAGTACTGAGTAATATCTCGATCACACCTTCCATGGCTCAGGGTCTAACGCGGAAGAGGTGGCGGAAAGAATGTAAGAGCCAAAGGAAGGGTGGGATTCCTTACAACGTCCTCCCTCCAGATGTAAAATGGCCTGGATATCCATGACCTCACAGTGCCTGACACTACCTATACAAGACCATCATAAGAGGAGGAATAGATCATGATATCAAAATGAAAGAGAGACTGATTGAGATGGGGAGGGGATATGATGGAGAATGGAATTTCAAAGGGGAAAGTGGGGGAAGGGAGGGTAGCACCATGGGATATTTTTTATAATCATGGAAAATGTTAATAAAAATTAAGAAAAAAAAGATTTTGACTTGCTGGGCATGGTGGCGCATGCCTTTAATCTCAGCACTCAGGAGGCAGAGGTAGAAGTTTGAGGCCAGCCTGAGACTACAGTGAATTCCAGGTCAGCCTGGACTAGAGAGAACCCTAACTTGGGAAAAAAAAAAATGGATCCTTAATAGCCACTATTTGCCACAGTCTCAAAATTCAAACTTTTTTATTTTAAAATATTTTTATTTATTTGCAAGCAGAGAGAGTAATAGAGAAAAGAGAGACAGAGAGAATGGGCATGCCAGGTACTCCAGCTGCTGCAAATGAACTCCAGATGCATGTGCCAATGGATTTATGTGGGTACTGGGGAATTGAATTTGGGTCATTAGCCTTTGCAGGCAAGCACCTTAACTGCTAAGCCATCTCTCCAGCCCCAATATTTTTTTTTCAAGGTAGGGTCTCACTGTAGCCCAGGCTGACATGGAAATCACTCTGTAGACCCAGCTGGCCTTGAACTCACAGTGATCCTCCTACCTCTGCCTCCCGAGTACTTTACATGGGCACTGGGGAATTGAACCCAGACTAGAAGGCTTTGCAAGCAGGCACCTTCAACCACTTAGCCATCTCCCCAGCCCAAATCCAAACTTTTTAAGAATTTATTTGTAAGCAGAGAGAGATAGAAGAGAGACACAGAGAGAAAGAGAGAATGGACACTCCAGGGCCTCCAGCCACTGCAAAGAAACTCCAGATGCATGCATCACTGCATCTGTCTTTACATGGGTACTGGGGAGTTGAACCCAGGTCATTGCAGGTAAAGCCATCTCTCCAGCCCCAAATTCAAGCTTTTAAAAAAAATTATTTTATTTTAATATTTCTGTTTATTTATTTGAGAGAGAGAGAGAAAGAAAGAGGTAGGTAGAGACAGAGAATGGGTGCACCAGGGCCTCCAGCCACTGTGAATGAACTCCAGATGCATGTGCCACCTTATGCTTCTGGTTTACGTGGGTACTGGGGAATCGAACCTGGGTCCTTAAGCTTCACAGGCAAGTACCTTAACCACTAAGCCATCTCTCTAGCCCTCAAATTCAAACTTTTGATGCTAAATTCAGAACCAAGAATTAGAAAACATTTAATCTGGCCATGGTAATATATGCTTATAATCCCAATACTTAGGAGGTAGAAGTAGAAGGATCAGGAGTTCAAAATAATCTTCAGCTGCATAGCAAGTTTGAGGCCATCCTGGGCTACATGAAACCCTGCCTTAAAAAAATAACATTAAGCCGGGCGTGGTGGTGCATGACTTTAATCCCAGCACTGGGAGGCAGAGGTAGGAGGATCACCTGTGAGTTCAAGGCCACCCTGAGACTCCATAGTGAATTCCAGGTCAGCCTGGACTAGAGTGAAACCCTACCTCAAAAAACAAAAAACAAAAATCAAAAAATATGTATGTTTATTTGCAAGACAGAGGAGTGTATGGATGTGCTAGGACCTTTTGCCACTGCAAATGAACTCCAGACACATGTGCCACTTTGTGCATCTAGCTTTACATGATCAAACAAATAGAACCTGGGTCTTTACAAGCCAGCTTTTAGCCATCAATCCATCTCCTCAGCCCACATTTTTAAAAAAGAATTAGATACAAAACTACAACCTGTCCAGTCATCCAGAAATGAAACTATTTAATGCTACTGTGTGATAGTAAGCTTGATTTTTTTTTTTTCCTTATCACTTAGTGGTAATAAAACCTACCTCCCTGAGCTATTATAAACATTAAATGAAGTGATTTCTATTAAACTAGTGAATGTAATTACTTACCTAAAATGTTGTTTTTCCAGTTGTCTAAAATACAAAGGCTGAGAGTAAGCCTCATTGACATTCATGTGAGCATTCGACCCACAAGCGGGGCGGAGCTGGGGACAGAGCTCAGGTGGTAAGGCACTTGCCCCTCAGGCACGAGGACCTGAGCTCAGGTGGTCAGCACCCACAGGAAAGCTGGGCGGAGTGCTGACGGAGAGCTCAGTGGCGAAAGGCGCTTGCTTACAAAGCCTGATGGCCTGGGTTTGCATGGATCTGGAGTTGGTTTGAAGTAGTAGAAGGTCCTGGTGCACCCATTTTCTCTTCTCTCTCTCTTTCTCCCACTTATTCTCGCTCTCTCTCTCTACCTCACATAAATAAGTGAAAAAAATATTTTTTTAAGTTGGGCATGTCACAGTAGCATACACTTGCAATCCCAGCACTGGGCAGGTGGAGATAGATCCTTGGGACTTGCCAGCTAACTAGTCTAGCTGAATCAGAGAGCTCCATGTTCAGTAGAGACCTGTCTCAATAAAGGTGCACAGTAATTGAGGAAGACACTGATATTTGACCTCTGGCCTCCATATGCACCCCCCCCCCCACATAGAACACACACACACACACAGAGACCACATACATATACACATACACATGAAAAACAAGAAAACAGGGCTGGGGAAATGGCTTAGTGGTTAAAGAGCTTGCCTGCAAAGCCTAAGGACCCCGGTTCGTTTCCCCAGGACCCATGTAAGCCCATGCACAAGGTGGCGCATGCGTCTAGAGTTCGTTTGCAGTGGCTGGAGGCCCTGGTGTGTCCATTTCCTCTTTCTATCTGCCTCTTTCTCTCTCTCTCAAATAAATAAATAAATTAAATATTAAAAAAAAAAAAAAACAAGGAAACACTGCACCTAAGTAAAAGGGAGAGAGAGTGAGAGAATGGGTGCACCAGGGCCTCCAGCCACTGCAAACAAACTCCAGACACATGCACCACATTGTGCATCTGGCTTACGTGGGTCCTGGGGAATTGAGCCTTGAACCGGGGTCTTTAGGCTCCACAGCAAGCGCTTAACCGCTAAGCCATCTCTTCAGCCCCCATCTGTATTTTTTTTCTTTTGAGATCTCTCTATTTAGTTCCGTAGCCCTTTTAAAAAATTTTTGTTTATGAAGCGTGTGTGGTGGCACATGCCTTTAATCCCAGCACTCGGGAGGCAGAGGTAGGAGAATTGCCATGAGTTCTAGGCTACCCTGAGACTACATAGTGAATTCCAGGTCAGCCTGGGCTAGAGCAAGATCCTACCTCGAAAAACCAAAAAAAGTTGTTTATGAGAAAGGGAGAGGGAGAGTTGGTGCAACAGGGCCTTCAACCACTACAATTGAACTCACATGTGCTACCATGTGCACATGCAAAACCTTGCACATAAATCATCTTATGTGTCTGCTACAGCTTATATATATATATATCTTTTTTGGTTTTTCGAGGCAGGTTCTCACTCTAGCTCAGGCTATGTAGTCTCAGGGTGGCCTCAAACGCACGTCAGTCCTCCTACCTCTGCCTCCCAAGTGCTGGGATTAAAGGCGTGTGCGACCACACCCAGCTCTAGTTTATTTTTTCATTGGGTTGTTTGATTTCTTATTATTTAATTTTTTTGTTTATTTTTATTTATTTGAGAGCGACAGACAGAGAGAGAAAGAGGCAGAGAGAGAGAATGGACACGCCAGGGCCTCCAACCACTGCAAACAAACTCCAGACGTGTGTGCCCCCTTGTACATCTGGCTAACGTGGGTCCTGGGGAACCCAGCCTCGAACCCGGGTCCTTAGGCTTCACAGGCAAACGTTTAACTGCTAAGCCATCTCTCCAGCCCTTATTTAATTTTTTTGTTTGTTTATTTATTTATTTGAGAGTGACAGAGAGAAGGAGGCAGAGAGAGAGAGAGAGAGTGGGCGTGCCAGAGCTTCCAGCCTCTGTAAACGAACTCCAGATGCGTGTGTCCCCTTGCGCATCTGGCTAACGTGGGTCCTGGGGAATTGAGCCTTGAACTGGGGTCCTTAGGCTTCACAGGCAAGCGCTTAACCGCTAAGCCATCGCTCCAGCCCCCTTATTGAATTTTTTGAGTTCTTTGTATATCGTAGATATTAATCCTCTGTCGGATGTGTAGCTGGCAAAGATTTTCCCCCATTCTGTATGTTTGCCTCTTTGCTCTGTTCACAGTGTCCTTTGCTGTACAACAGCTTTGTAATTCCATGAGGACTCAGTGGTTATTTAGTGGTTTTATTTTCTGAGCAACTGGGGTTATATTCAGAAAGTTGTTGCCTATGCCAATATGTTGAAGGGTTTCCCCTACTTTGTCCTCTGGCATTTTCAGAGGTTCATGTCTGCTATTAAGGTCTTTGATCCATTTGGACTTGGTTCTTGTGTATGGACAGTGATTAAGGATCCATTTTCATCCTTCTATATAGACATATCCAGTTTTCCCAGCACCGTTTGTTGAAGAGACTGTTTTTTCTCCAGTGAATATTTTGGTTGAAAATCATATGGCTGTAGTTGCCTGGATTTACATCTGGGCCCACTATTCTGTTCCATTGATCTACATGTCTCTTTGTGCTAGTACCATGCTGTTTTGGTTACTACAACTCTGTAGT
The DNA here is from genome assembly GCA_036346955.1 of Dipus sagitta. Classification (NCBI taxonomy): domain Eukaryota; kingdom Metazoa; phylum Chordata; class Mammalia; order Rodentia; family Dipodidae; genus Dipus; species Dipus sagitta. Next base: position 44,055,274 of record CM070778.1, on the reverse strand, counting down.
ATAGGTTAAAGTCAGGTATGGTGATATTGCCAGCCTTATTTCTGTTGCTCAAAATTTTTTTGGCTATTCAGGATTTTTGTCCTACCAACTGAATTTTAATATATTTTTTTTTTATTTCGATGAAGAATGCCACTAGAATTTTGATGGGGATTGCATTAAATGTATAGATTGCTTTTGGTATGATTGACATTTTCACAGTATTGGTTCTTCCAATCCAAGAACATGGGATGTCTTTCCATTTCCTAGTGTCTTCTGCAATTTCTTTTTTTTTTTTTTTTTTTTTTTTTTTTTTTTTTTTTTTTTTGGTTTTTCAAGGTAGGGTTTCACTCTCGCCCAGGCTGACCTGGAATTCACTATGTAGTCTCAGGGTGGCCTCGAACTCATGGCGATCCTCCTACCTCTGCCTCCCGAGTGCTGGGATTAAAGGCGTGCGCCACCACGCCCGGCTCTTCTGCAATTTCTTTCTTGAGTGTTTTAAAGTTTTCATTGTTGAGATCCTTCACTTCCTTGATTAGGTTTATTCCAAACTACTTTTTTTTTAAGGCAATTGTGAATGGGAGTTATTCCATAATTTCATGCTCAGCATATTGGTTGTTATTATATAGGAAAGCTACTGATTTGTGTGTTTATTTTGTATCCTGCTATGTTGCTAAAAGTGTTTATCTGCTCTACCAGTTTGCTGATAGAGTCTTTAGAGTCCTTGATGTATAGAGTCATATCATCTGCAAAGAATGATAATTTGATCTCTTCCTTTCCAATTTGTATCCCTTTTATGAGTGTCTCTCACCTTACTGCTATGGCCAAGACTTTCAATACTATATAAAATAAATGTGGGGACAGTGGACACCCTTGTCTTTTTCCTGATCTTAGTGGAAAAGCTTCAAGTTTTTCCCCATTTAGCATTATGTTGGCTGTAGGTTTGTCATAAATAGCCTTTATTATGGTGAGATATGTTCCTTCTATTCTCAGTTTCTTTAGGACTTTTACCATGAAGGGATATTGAATTTTGTCAAATGCCTTTTCTGTATCTATTAAGATGATCAAGTGATTTTTGGCCTTCAGTCCATTTATATAGTATATTACATTTATCGATTTGCATATGTTGAAGCATCCCTGCATCTCTGGGATAAAGCCTACTTGGTGGGGGTGAATGGTCTTCTTAGGATGTTCTTGTATTGTTTGCCAGTATTTTGTTGAGAATTTTTGCATCTATGTTCATGAGGAAGATTGGTCTGTAATTTTCTTTTTTTGTTCTGTCTTTGTCTAGTTTTGGTGTTAGGGTGATGCTAGCTTCGTAGAAGTTTGGTAGTGTCCCTTCCTTTTCTATTTTATGGAAAAGTTTGGGAAGCATTGGTGTTAGTTCTTCCATGAAGGTCTGGTAAAATTCACCTGTTAATCCACTTGGGCCTGGACTTTTTTTGGTTGGGAAATATTTTATAACTGTTTTGATCTCTGTGCTTGTTATAATTCTGTTTAAATGGTTTATCTCATCTTGATTTAATTTTGGTAGGTCACATAAATCAAGGAAATCATCCATTTCTTTCAGATTTTCATACTTAGTGGAGCATATGTTATTCCTCATGATTTTCTGAATTTATTTGGTACCTGTTGTAATGGTGCCTTTTTCATCTCTAATTTTATTGATTTGTGTCTCTTCTCCCTTTCTTTTGATCAGACTTGCTAAGGGTTTATCAATCTTATTTATCCTTTCAAAGAACCAATTCTTTGTTTCATTGATTCTTTGAAATTTTTTTGGCTCTATTTCATTACTTTCTGCTCTAATCTTTATTATTTCTTCCCATCTACTGATTTTCGGTTTGTCAAACTCATGGCAATTCTCCTATCTGTGCTTCCAAAGTGCTGGCTTTAAAAGCATACACCACCATCCCCAACTCTCTCTCTTTTTAAAAATTCTTTTATTTATTTATTTAATAGAGAGAAAGAGACACAGAGAGAATGGGTACACCAGGGCCTCTCGCCACTGCAAACCAACTCCAGACGAGTGCACTACCTTGTGCATGTGGCTTTATGTGGGTACTGGGGAATCAACTTGGATCCTTGGGCTTTGAAGGTGAGCACCTTAACTGATGAACCATCTCTCCAGCCCCATTCACTCATTTTTTAAAAAGATTTTATTTGCAAGCAAGGTCAGAGAATGGGCACACCAGTGCCTAATGACATTACAAATGAACTCCAGACACATGTGCCACTTTGTGCATCTAGCTTTATGTAGGTACTGGGGAACCAAGCCCGGGCCATTAGGCTTTGCAAGCAAGTGTCTTTAGCTACTGAGCCATCTCTCCAGCACTTCTGCACTTTAGTTTATATGCATTAGTATGCTAGAGAACAACCTTGGATGTTGTCCCTTCATGTGGCATCCATTTATTTTTGTTTTTCAAGGTAGGGTCTCACTCTAGCCCAGGCTGACCTGAATTCACTATGTAGTCTCAGGGTAGCCTCAAACTCATGGCGATCCTCCTACCATGAGGCCTCCTGAGTGCTGGGATTAAAGGAGTACACCACTATGTCTGGCTTTTGTCCATCTTTTTTTTTTGTTTGTTTTTTGAGACAGGGTCCTTCATTGGCCTGGAACTTGCCAAGTAGGCTAGACTGGCTAGCCAGTGAGTCCCAGGAATCCACCTAGATCCACCTTCCCAGCACTGGGATTATGGACACACATTAAAACGTCTGGGTTCTGGGGATCAGACTCAGGTAATCACGCTTGCAAGGCAAGCACTTTTCCAACTATGCTATCTCCCCAACCCCTGATTAAAAAAAAAAAAAAATTATCTCTATTTATTTGAGAGAGAGAAAGAGGCGGATAGAGATGGAGAGAAGGAATGGGCACTCCAGGACACCAGCTGCTGCAAACAAACTCCAGATGCGTGTGCCACATTGTGCATCTAGTTCACATGGGTCCTGGGGAATTGAACCGGGATCCTTTGACTTTGCAGGCAAGTGCCTTAACCACTAAGTTGTCTCTCCAGCCCCACTGATTTTTTTTTTTTTTTTGAGGCAGGGTCTTACTAAGTGGCCCACAATGTCCTTGTCCTCCTGATCCTCCTGCCTCATCCTCCCCAGTGCAAGGATTACCAGCATACACCACCATACTTGGCACTTTAATATCTTGTTAATTTTCTATTGTTGTGAGTGTATTTATTATCTGTTCAAATTCTAAATCGGTGTTTGAGAATGCAACACTAGGCACATTTAATGTCATAATTGAAATTAGTGTTGCTAATGGTAAATAATCTGATAATGCATCACACAGTCAATTTATAAAATATCAGGTTTTTATTAGTCTTGTGGCTTCTTGTTCTTCAAAGTGAAGAGTCTGTCTAAAGAAGATTCCATTAAAATGCGGCCAGCAGTCAAAACAGCTGTAACTGTGTAATAAAACTTAAAACACCCACAAATATCAGATCTCTAGAGAGCAGCTTGTTACATTGTTACACTTTTTGTAAACATAATAATGAATAAAAAGATTATATAGCAGGTCACATGGCTTCATAATAGAAATTGTATAAAACTGGGCCTGGTGGCAAGTGTGTGGAGTCCTGTTAGCTATTAGGGAGGCCAAGGCCGAAGGATGCGTTGGAACTCAGGAGTTCAAGTTCAGCCTTGGCAATATAGCAAGACCTTGGCTCCTTTAAAAAAACAAAAACAAAAACAAAAACAAAAAAAGCTGGAGGGATGACTTAGTGGTTAAGGCATTTGCCTGCAAGCCAAAGGACCCAGGTCCAATTCGCCAGGACCCACATTAGCCAGATGCACAAAGGGGTGCATACATCTGGAGTTTGTTTACAGTGGCTGGAAGCCCTGGTGTGCCCATTCTCTCTCTCTCTCTCTCTCTTTCTCTGTCAAATAAGTAGATAAATAAATATTTTTTTTTAAAAAAGTGTGCTCCCCTTCTCTCTCCCTCTCTCTGCCTCTTTCTCTCTCTCAAATAAAATTTTAAGGGGGGGGGAACTGGAGAGATGGCTTAGCACTTAAAGGGCTTGCCTGCAAAGCCAAAGGACCCAAGTTCAATTCCTCAGGACCCACATAAGCCAGATGCACAAGGTGGCACATGAGTCTGGAGTTCATTTGCAGTGGCTGGAGGCCCTGGCACACCCATTCCCTCTCTCCCCTTCTCTCTCCCTATCTCTGCCTCTTTCTCTCAAATAAATAAATAATTTTTTTAAAGTGTGCATTTGGGAGGCAGAGGTAGGAGGATCACCATGAGTTCAAGACCACCCTGAGATTACATAGTGAATTCCAGATCAGCCTGAGCTAGAGGGAAACCCTACCCCGAAAACCCTCCCCCTCCAAAAAAGTGGGGCTGGGCGTGGTGGCGCATACCTTTAATCCCAGTACTTAGGATGCTGAGGTAGGAAGATTGCCGTGAGTTCAAGGCCACCCTGAAACTATATAGTGAATTCCAGGTCAGTCTGGGCTAGAGTGAGACAGAACCAAAAAAAAAAAAAAAAAAAAAAAGTGGGGCTGCAGAGATGCCTCAGTGGTTAAAAGCGCTTGTTGCAAAGTCTGAAAGCCAAGATTCAATTCCCCACAAAAAGCCAGATGCACAAAGTGACACATAAATCTGGAGTTTATTTGCAGTGGCAGGAGACCCTAGCATGCCCATACTAACTCTCTCTCTGTGTGTGTTTGCTTCTTTTTCAAATAATTTTTTTTTTTTAACTGCAAGCAGGGCTGGAGAAATGGCTCAGTGGTTAAGGCACTTGTCTGTAAAACCTAATGATCCAGGTTCTATTTCCTAGTACCCACATAGAGCCAGATGTACAAGGTGCCACATGCATCTGGAATTAGTTTGCAGTGGCAGGAGGCCCTGGCACACCCATTCTGTCTCTCTCTCTCTCTATGCTCGCTCTACCTCTTTCAAATGGATAAATAAAAATAAAATATATTTTAAATTTTTTTAAATAAATTAAAAAGTGCAAGGCTGAGCGTGGTGGCACCCGCCTGTCATCCCAGCACATGGGAGGCTGGAGTAGGAGAATTGCTGTGAGTTTGAGGCCAGTCTGAGACTACATATTGAATGAATACCAGGTCAGCTTAGGCTAGAGTGAGAGTGAGACCCTACCTCAAAAAGAAAGAAAGTGTAAGACCAGGGATATAGGTCAGTTAATGGGGTGCTTGCCCAGCAGGCACGAAGCTCTGGGTTCAATCCCCAGCACTGCCAAAACCAAGCATAGTGAGGCACCTCTGCAATCCTAGCATGGGGAAAAGAGGCAGAAAGATCAGGAGTTCAAGGTCATCCTTGGCTACACAGCAAGTACCAGGTCAGACAGCAAATAAATGAATAAAGCAAAAGTGGGGAAGGAAGCCGGACATGGTAGCACATGTCTTTAATCCCAGCACTGGGGAGGCAGAGGTACGAGGATCGCCATGAGTTCGAGGCCACCCTGAGACTATGTAGTGAATTCCAGGTCAGCCTGGACTAGAGTGAGGCCCTACCTTGAAAAACAAAAAGCAAAAGCAAAAAAAAAAAAAAAGAAAGAAAGAAAGAAAGTGGGGAAGGAAAAAGGGAGGAAATCTTGTACTTGACTTTGTATTTTTATGAAAGTACTAGAATTACAAAGCTAAACACTGGGGCTGAGGAGATGGCTTGGGGGGTCAGGTGCTTGCCATGCAAGCATGAGGACCTGAGTGTGGACCCTCAGAACCCACACCAATGCCCTGCACGGTGGAGCACGCCTGGAATCCCAGCACTGCCCAGGCAGAAGACAGGAATCCCCAAAGCTAGTCTAGTTGGTTGGAAAGCTTCCAGGAGAGACGCTGTCTCCAAGAACACGGTGGAAGAGTGATTGAGGAAAACACTTGACGTTGACCTCTGGGTTCCACATGCACATACACACATGTGTTTGCACACATACGGACATGTGTACACCATGCACACATACTTACACATGCAAAAAAATTTTTATTTTATTTTTATTTTATTTATTTATTATTATTATTAATTTTTTTTTTGTTTTTTCGAGGTAGGGTCTCACTCTAGCCCAGGCTGACCTGGAATTCACTATGGAGTCTCAGGGTGGCCTCGAACTCACGGCAATCCTCCTACCTCTGCCTCCTGAGTGCTGGGATTAAAGGCGTGCACCACCACGCCCGGCAAAAAAAAAAATTTTAAATAGGTGCCTTACTTGAGAGGGCTGTGAATGGTTTCTTCAAATTTTTTCCTTTTTAAATTAAATATTGCATTTATTTATTTGCAAGCAGAGAGAGAGAGAGACAGACAGCACCTTCTGCCACTGCAAACGAACTCCAAGATGCATGTGCCACTTTGTGCATCTGGCTTTACGTAACTACTGAGTCAACCTAGTTTGTTAGGCTTTGCAGGCAAAAGCCTTAGCCACTGAGCCATCTCTCCAGCCCTCTTCAGAAATTTAAAAAAAAATTTTTTTTAACTGAGGCTTAGAGACTTTAAGATTTTATTTTTATCTATTTATTAGAGACAGAGAGAGGGAGAGGGAGAGAGAGAGAGAGACTGAGAATGGGCACAGCAGGGCCTCTAGCCACTGCAAACAAACTCCAGATGCATGTGCCATCATGTGCATCTGGCTTACATGAAACCTGGAGAATCGAACCTGGGTCCTTAGGCTTCACAAGCAAGTCCCTTAACCTCTAAGCCATCCCTCCAGCCCTTAAATTTTTTTAGAGAGAGACACAGACAGAGAGAGAGGGAGAATTGGCACACCAGGGCCTCAGCCACTGTAATCAAACTCCAGACTCTGTGCCACCTAGTGGGCATGTGTGACCTTGCGCTTGTCTCACCTCCGTGCATCTGGCTTATGTGGGATCTGGAGAATCAAACATGGGTCCTTAGGCTTCTCAGCAACCACCCTAACCACTAAGCCATCTCTCCAGCCCCTTCAGAAATTTTTGAACCAAGGAAAGACTTCTTTATAAATTATTGAGATGTTAGATAATGTTATTATTAACTTGGTGTCATTAACAAACAGGTACTAAGAAACATTTCCCAGAAAGTGTCAGATAATTGCAACAAAACAAAAATGAAATTGACCTGATTACAAAATATATTCATTTTTAACAACTGTAGTCTGGTCCCATCTGATAGTCTTTCTGTTAATGAGAAATAGTTTAATTTTCTACTTTCAAATAAATTAAGAAATTAAATCTTTGCAACTTCTTTCTTTTTCTGAGATGCAATAAAAATGTGTTAAATACAAGATTGCCAAGACTGATACTGGCTTTTGAAAGAATACTAATAGTTCTTTCATGGCTGAGCATTGCTTTTTATACATAGAAAAACACTCCTGCTAGTCTTAAGTATTTTTGAAGACCCAAAGAAAGAATTTTGATTGTAGCTTTTATACAACATTGCCATTCTTTTTCTTGTTGCTATTCCAAAAGGGAGGGTGCAGCATATGAGTGCTCCAAGCAGCTTGTGAATATCTCTGCTTACAATAGACTTCAGAAGAAGACACGATAAATGTGTGCCATTTAAAGGGTATTGTGAAAGAAAATCGCAATGCTTGATGGTCAAATGGAGCCACTGAAACGGGAAAGTTTTAAGTTAAGTGAAAAAATACCTCAAGATGGTTTCTCTTAATTTGTCTTAAGTCAATAGAAGTAAGAAGCTTAATGTAGTGGTCATTTGTTGGCATTTAAAAAAAATTATTTTAGGGCTGGGTGTGTTGGTGCACGCCTTTAATCCCAGCACTTGGCACGCAGAGGTAGGAAGATCGCCATGAGTTCAAGGCCACCCTGAGACTACATAGTGAATTCCAGGTCAGCCTGAGCTAAAGTGACACTCTACCTCGAAAAACCAAAATAAAAAAAATTATTTTATTTTATTTATTTGAAAGAGAGGGGTAGATATATATGTGTACTATATATATATGTATATATGTATGTATATATATATATATATATATATATATATATAGAGAGAGAGAGAGAGAGAGAGAGAGAGAGAGAGAGAGAGAGAGATTGAGAATGGGCACACCAGGGTCTCCAGCCATTGCAAACAAACTCCAAATGCATGTGCCACATTGTACATCTGCCTTACATGGGTGCTGGGGAACCAAACCTGGGTTCTTTGGCTTTGCAGGCAAATGTCTTAACCACAAAGCCGTCTCTTCAGCCCTAAAAATATTTTTTTTAGTTATTTTCATGCAGGGTCTCTAGCCACTGCAAACAAACTCCAAATGCATGTTCCACTTTGTGCATCTGGAGAATTGAACCCAGGCCATTAGGCTTTGCAAACAAGCATTTTAACTGCTGAGCCATCTCCCCAGCCCATATATTGGTATTTTGACTGTCCATCATTCTCCTCTTCTATAATAATCTTATCAAGTTTATATATATATATACATATATTTGAGGTAGGGTTTCACTCTAGTCCAGGCTAACCTGGAATTCACTATGTTGTCTCAGGTGGCCTCAAACTCAGGGTGATCCTCCTACCTCTGCCTCCCAAGTGCTGGGATTAAAGGCATGTGCCACCACTCCTGGCTTGTATAAATGTATTTTTTTAATTTTTAAATATTTTTATTTTTTTTATTTGACAGAGAAAGAGGGACTGAGAGAGAGAGAGACAATGGGTGTGCCAGGGCATCCAGCCACTGCAGACGAACTCCAGATGTGTGTGCCCCCTTGTGTATCTGGCTAACGTGGGTCCTGGGGAATTGAACCTGGGTCCTTTGGCTTTGTAGACAAACACCTTAACTGCTAAGCCATCTCTCCAGCCCTAAATTTTTATTTTTTAGAGAGAGTGAGTGAGAGAGAGAGAGAGACAGAGAGACAGAGAGACGGAGAGAGAATTGGCACACCAGGGCCTCAGCCACTGCAATCAAACGCCAGATGCTTGTGCCACCTAGTGGGCATGTGCGACCTTGTGCTTGCTTCACCTTTGTGCATCTGGCTAACATGGGATCTGGAGACTCGAACATGGGTCCTTAGGCTTCACAAGCAAGCGCCTTAACCACTAAGCCATCTCTCCAGCCCCTATAATGTATTTTGATCATATTTGAAGGCCCCATTTCCTTCTATTGTCCTTCCTCCATTTTTGCTGAACACTTTATTCTTCCCAACTAGTCTCCCCTCTTACTTTCATGTCCTGTTTTCTTTTCCTGTGACCCACTAAATTTACTCAGGGTTGCTTGCATTAGCATGGGGTGGGGGTTATTTACCCGAGCATCCGAAATTCATCACTGCCTATACCCCTGAAGAAAGTATCTCTCCTTCCCCTAGCAACCATTAACTGCTGGTAACTCCTCAGGGAGGGTGGAGCCACCCGAGACCCTCCCCCCTATCATATGTTCTGCTGGTGGGCAGGCTGTCCCTGGTACATACCTCCCAACGCTGATGCCCAACCCAGAAGCAGAAGGCATTGCACATGCCCTCTGTGGTACCTAAAGAACAGACACAAGTCTTCATCCAAGTCATAAGATGCTCTCTGCCAGAATTTTGCATCTGGAGTAAGTGAACCAAAGACTAGGGGAATCTGGGAGACAGATTGTTTTCGACAGCGGCCTGATGCTGAGACGGCTGTCTTAACTGCACAGCTCCGTGTGTCCGACTTTTCTCAAGTCCTTGGGTTGAGTTCCTAATGCCTGCTTGTATACTGAGATATGGAGTTAGCTACATGTAAAAGAAACCAAAAACAACAGTCACTTAAGGCATGAATTTATTTGTCTTTCATATAAAAGTGTGGATGGAGGCATTTAGGATGAGAACATCCCAGATAGCTTCTAGATGTCTGCTTTGCAGTCCTTAAGGTGTGGGTCAAGATGGAGCTCCAGTGATGACACACACATGGCAGGGAAGGGCAATAAGGATATGCCTCCGCTCTTGAAGGACACATCAAGGAAGTTGTACATACTACTTGTACTTTTATCCCATTGGTCAGTCAGGACTTGGTCACATGCTCAGACCAAGCTGCAAGGGAGGCAGAGAAATGTGGTCTTTATCCTCAGGGTCATATGCCAAATGTTCTGAGTGAAAATGAGGGAATGGAAATTGACTAGTAAGCCAGGCATGGTGGCACAGGGATTGCTGGGAGTTCGAGGCCACCCTGAGACTACGTAGTGAATTCCAGGTAAGCCTGAGCTAGAGTGAAACCCTACCTGGAAAAAGAAAATCCAACGAAGAAATTGAATAATAACAAGCATTCTCTCACGCGCCTTTTATAATTTGTTTGCTTTTTTGTTGTTGTTGTTGTTTTTCGAGGTAGGGTCTCACTCTAGCCCAGGCTGATTTGGAATTCACTATGGAGTCTCAGGTTGGCCTCGAACTCATGGTGATCCTCCTATCTCTGCCTCCTGAGTGCTGGGATTAAAGATGCATGCCACCACGCTTGGCCTGCTTTTGTTTTTTGAGATGAGGTTTCAAGTAGCCCAAGCTGGTCGTAAAATATAACTGAGGGTGATCTTGAACTCCTGATCCTCCAGCCTTCCCCCGCCCCCACAAGCGTACCATCCCACACTGCTCATAATTACTTTTTTAAAGATACTTTAAAATTTATTATTATTATTATTTATTATGAGAGAGAGAGAATGGACACGCCAGGACCTCCAGCCACTGTAAACAAACTCCAGATACATGTGCCACCTTGTGCATCTGACTTACGTGGGTACTGGAGAATTGAACCTGGGTGCTTAGGCATCATAGGCAAGCATCTTAATCACTAAGCCATCTCTCCAGCCCTCGTAATTACTTTTTTTACTTAAAATAGCCAAAGATGATTTCTGTTACTGTATGTTTCATGAATGGATGACTTCAGAGGGGGATCTCTGAATGGAATGACATTGAGAAGCTGTTGTGAAACAGTTTCTGGCTTCATCATTTCCAGAAGTGTGAATCAGAAACTGGGAGTTATCTTTATCTTTTGTGTGTGTGTGTGTGTGTGTGTGTGTGTGTGTGTGTGTGGTTCTTCAAAGTAGGATCTCGCTTTAGCCCAGGCTGACCTAGAATTCACTATGTAGTCTCAGGCTGGCCCTGAACTCACAGTGATCCTCCTACCTCTGCCTCCTGAGTGCTGGGATTAAAGGCGTGTGCCACCACACTAGGCTCATCCTTATTCTTGTGTGTGTGTGTGTGCGTTACTAGGGATTGGACCTAGGGCCTCATCTTATACTAAGCAAGCATGCTACCACTGAGCTATATCTCTAGCCTCTGCTTTTATGTTGTTGTTCGCTTTTTATATTTTTATTTTTAAAAAATATTTTATTTATTTGAGCTGGGCATGGTGGCGCACACCTTTAATCCCAGCACTCGGGAGGCATAGGTAGGGGGATCGCCGTAAGTTCAAGGCCACCCTGAGACTACATAATTAATTCCAGGTTAGCCTGGACCAGAGTGAGACCCTACCTCAAAAAACCTATATATATTTGAGAGGGAGAGAAACAGGCATATAGAAAGAGAGAGAAAGAATGGGTGCACCAGAGCCTCTAGCCACTGCAAACAAACTCAGACACATATACCACCTTGTACATCTGGCTTATGCAGGTACTGGGGAATTCAACCTGGGTCCTTAGGCTTTGCAAACAAATGCCTTAACCACTGACTATCTTTCCAGCCCTGCTTTTCATTTTTATTTATTTATCATTAGAGTGAAAGGTAGAAGGACCCCTAGGGATTACTGCCTAGTTAGTATAGCTGAATTGGTGAGTTCTAGGTTTACTGAGGAATCCTATCTTGGAAAATTAGTTGGAAGGGCTGGGGAGATGGCTCAGCAGCCAAAGCCTGCTTGCCTGCCTGGTTCAGTTCCATAGCTACCTATGTGTGATGGCTTTATTCAGGTGTCCCCCATACACTTAGGTGTTCTGAATGCTAGGTTCCCAGCTGATAGAGATTTGGGAATTCGCACCTCTTGGGGGCAGTGTATTTTGGGGGGCAGGCTTATGAGTATTATAGCTAGTGTCCCCTTGCCAGTGTTTGGCACACTCTCCTATTGCTAATATCCACCTTATGTTGGCCAGGAGGTGATGTCCACCCTCTGCTCATGCCATCATTTTCCCTCCATCATGGAGCTTCCCCTCGAGTCTGTAAGCCAAAAAAAGACCCCCCCTTGTTTTTCCAAAAACTGCTCTTAGTCAGGTGATTTCTGCCAGCAATGCAAACCTAATTGCAAAACCATGTAAGGTCAGACAGACATTTGTTTGCAGCAGCAAGAGACCCTGATGTACACGTGTGCATACATACATACATACATACATACATACATACATAGGTAAGTAAAATTTGAAAGCCAGGCATTGGTGGTGCATGCCTTTAATCCCAGTACTTGGGAGGCAAAGGTAAGTGGATTGCCATGAGTTCAAGGCCACCCTGAGACTACACAGTGAATTCCAGGTCAGCCTGTGCTACAGCAAGACCCTACCATGAAAAACAAAGTTTAAGGGCTGGAGAGATGGCTCAGCAGTGAAGGCACTTGCCTGCAAATCCTAATAACCCAGGTTCAATTCCCCAGTACCCATGTAAAGCCAGATGCACAAAGTGGCACATGCATCTGGAGTTTGTTTGCAGCAGCTGGAGGCCCCAGTGCACCCATTTTCTCTGTCTGCCTTTCTTCTCTCTTGTCTCTCGCTACTTGCAAATAAATAAAAATGTTTTTAAAAAAAGTTTAAGCTGGGCTGTGTTGGTGCACGCCTGTAACCTCAGCACTTGGGAGGCAGAGGTAGGAAGATTACTGTGAGTTCGAGGCCACCCTGAGATTACATAGTGAATTCCAGGTCAGCCTGGGCTAGAGTGAGACCCTACCTCAAAACAAAAACAAAAACAAAAACAAACAAACAAAAAATTTTAAATGAAAGATAGATACCTGGAGCTCATTTTTGCTGGTCAATATTTCTCACCATACACAGATATCAATCTTAATGAACATTGTAGTAGCAAATCATACTCTGATAAAATAGAAGCAAGAAAACACAGTTAATATGTGCAAATAACATTCATGATGGCTATGAACTGAAGCAATGCTTTCTCATCAGGATGGTAGTGAGTAAAATGAAAAGATGTTTATTGCATAAGCCTTTGTCGCAAGAAGCGTTCCTTTATGTAGCAGAAAGTCAGATGAAATAGGATTACACTGAAAGGAAATCACTTGAACTAGACATAATAGAGAAGTTATGGTGAGAGATCATTATGAGAATGGACTCCTGAGCATGTGACAGACTCTGACTGGGATGGACAATCACCTGTCTAGGATGACTTAATTATAGTGCTGCCTAGAGGGCGTGAGGCTGAATTGAAGACTTCTGCACTAGGATTTTATAGTTCCATTGAAAACGATATAAAACCTGCATAGTTTTAAATTTTGAATTTATTACAAGGCTTACCGTAGAATGCATTCGTATAAAGATCAAATTGTTGATTTACAGGCAGGAAATCCATAACCCGGATGTTGTGGGATGCAAGTTCTATGCAAGCTTTATAGAATATTTGTCTATAAAAAGCCTGATACAAAAAGAATCACAAAGTTACAGTTCTTAGCAATCTAGTACATTCCTTCACTTAAAGGTATACTACATTGAATTAATCAATGCGTTGCACATAAATGATTTAAGTTGCTCTTTTATATCCAAACATGAAATTAATTATGTATAGCTCTAATTTTCCAACAAGGCTCTGGCATAGGATCAGGAGTCTCCATTCTCCGTTCCACCTGTATGATTGTCACAGGCATTTGGATAATCACTTGCAAGTCAGTTTCAGCCAGGAAAAGAATGCATTCATTACACTGATATAAACATAGAAAACAGCAAAGAGGGGCTGGGGAGATGGCTTAGCGGTTAAGGTGCTTGCCTGTGAAGCCTAAGGCTTCATGTTTGACTCTCCAGATCCCACATAAGCCAGATGCACAAGGTGACACAAGCACACAAGGTTGCACATGCGCACAAGATGGCACATGTGTCTGGAGTTCAATTGCAGTGGTCAGAGTGCCAATTCTCTCTCTTTCTCTCTCATAAAAAAATACAAAACAAAAGAAAATAGCAAAAAGGTGCTGGAGGTGTAGCTTAGTGGAAGAGTACTGGGGCCCTGGACTTGATCACAAAACAAACACCCTCCAAAGAATCAGAGGTAAGTTAAAAAAAGAGAGAAAGAAAGAGAAAGAAGCCAGGCATGGTGGTAGAGGTTGGAGGGTCACAATGAGTTCGAGGCCACCCTGAGACTACATAGTGAATTCCAGGTCAGGCTGGACCAGAGTGAGACCCTACCTCAAAAAAAAAAAAAGACATGCACCACCACCACATCTGACAACATCTGATCTCTCTTGTTTTCCCCTTCTCTCTGTGCGCAAAGAACTCCAAGGTATAATGTTCCTTTATGTCTCTTTAATCCTTCACTGTGTAGTTCCTAAAAACAAGGGATTTTCTTGCAATAATCAAAACCAGGAAATTAATATTGACAATACTGCTATTTAATCCTTGTTTCTGAAGTGTCTCATGTACTCTAGGCTAGCCCTGCACTGAGCCTGCTCTCTCTGCTTCCCGAGTGATGGGATTGCAGGCATGCAGCAGACATAGGCCTGACTGCTGCATGTAATCTTGATCACTTCTCACTGAGTTCTCCCAATGTAAGAAATTTCTGGGTCATGCTTTGTATTTAGTTATCTTTTAAATTTTCAGTCACTCTTAGTATTTTGCTACATTTTTTTTTAAACCGGGTGAGTTGTTTTTTTGTTTTTGGGGGTAGGGTCTCATTATAATCCAGGCTGACCTGGAACTAACTATGCAGTCTCAGACTGGCACAGAACTCATAGCCATCCTCCTGCCTCTGCCTCTCGAGCACTGGGATTAAAGGCAGGTACCACCGCACCTGGTGAAACCAGGTTTTTAATGTTTCCCAGGTTATTCTAGAACTCCTAGGCTCAAGCGATCTTGCCTCAATGTCCCAAGCCACTGAGACCACAGGCCTATGCCACCAAGCTCAGCTGCTGTTTCTTACTATTGACCTTTTGATTGAGTAAAAGAAGAGTGGGGTAGAGGGTTGCGGTGATTTGATTCACGTGTCCCCCATAAACTTAGGTGTTCTGAAGCTAGGTTCCCAGCTGATGGAGTTTTGGGAATTAATGCCTCCTGGAGGGAGTATATTATTGGGGACGGGCTTATGGGTGTTATAGCCAGTTTCCCCTTGCCAGTGTTTGGCACACTCTCCTGTTCCTGTTGTCCACCTTATGTGGGTTGGGGGTGATGTCCACCCTCTGCTCATGCCATCGTTTTCTCCTGCCATCGTGGAGCTTCCCCTCGGGCCTGTAAGCCAAAGTAAACCTCTTTTTCCCACAAGCTGCTCTTGCTTGGGTGATTTCTACCAGCAATGCGGACCTGACTGCAACAAGGGTCAAACAAAATTCAAGATATTCTTAATAAGATATATGAAAACCTACTTTTTTTTTTTTTGGATAATGGCACATCCAGAAGCCATAGATTGGTTCTACTTACCAGAACCAATGCAAGCCAGATGCACAAGGTGGAGCATGTGTCTGTAGTTCATTTGCAGTGGCTAGAGGCCCTGGCATCCCATTCTCTTTCTCTCATGAATATTTTTTTTTAAGGTAGGATCTCACTCTAGCTCAGGCTGACCTGGAATTCACTATGTAGTCTCAGGGTGGCCTCAAATTCATGGCGATCCTCCTACCTCTGCCTCCCGAGTGCTGGGATTAAAGGTGTGCACCACCACACCCAGCTTTTGCATGAATAAAAAGTTTTAAATATTTTATTTATTTATTTGAAAGAGAGAGAGAGAAGAGAAAATGGGTGCACTAGGGCCTCTAGCCACTGCAAATGTACTCCAGACACATGTGCCACCTTATGCATCTGGCTCATGTGGGTACTGGGGAATTGAACCTGGGTCCTTAAGCTTTGCAGGCAAATGCCTTAACCGCTATGCCATATTTCCAGGGCACTATTGACCTCTTGAAGAATAAAGACAAGCTCCTTAATTTTGACTTATGTGATGTATGCTCGTGACTAACTCAAGTTAGGCTTTTCTATTCATTCATTCATTCATTCATTCATTCATTCATGTGTATGTATGAATGGGCATGCCATGGAGCGGTGGTAGAGATCAGAGGAGTTGTCTGAACTCCATCTTCTTTGAGAGGCAAGGTCTTTTGTCACTGCAAATGAGTCTGGCCCACAATCAGCTTTACATGGATGCTGGGGAATTGAAAATGGGGCTAGCAGCTTTGCAAACAAGAACCTTTGACCACTGAAACCCTCTCCTCAGCCCCAAGTTGGACTTTTCTTATAAAAACATCTTAGAAATTTGTATATCTCATTGTGTACAGTTAGGAGTTATGTGGTTTTCAGTATGTCACATTTTAGATTATGTAATTTTGATCAAGGACAAAGGGGGAAAAAATTTCCCATATTTTCATTCATAATAATATAAAAAAATTCTCATGGCTTTCATAATTCAGCACTTGGGAGGCAGAGGTAGGAAGATTACTGTGAGTTCGAGGCCACCCTGAGATTACATAGTGAATTCCAGGTCAGCCTGGGCTAGAGTGAGACCCTACCTCAAAACAAAAACAAAAACAAAAACAAACAAACAAAAAATTTTAAATGAAAGATAGATACCTGGAGCTCATTTTTGCTGGTCAATATTTCTCACCATACACAGATATCAATCTTAATGAACATTGTAGTAGCAAATCATACTCTGATAAAATAGAAGCAAGAAAACACAGTTAATATGTGCAAATAACATTCATGATGGCTATGAACTGAAGCAATGCTTTCTCATCAGGATGGTAGTGAGTAAAATGAAAAGATGTTTATTGCATAAGCCTTTGTCGCAAGAAGCGTTCCTTTATGTAGCAGAAAGTCAGATGAAATAGGATTACACTGAAAGGAAATCACTTGAACTAGACATAATAGAGAAGTTATGGTGAGAGATCATTATGAGAATGGACTCCTGAGCATGTGACAGACTCTGACTGGGATGGACAATCACCTGTCTAGGATGACTTAATTATAGTGCTGCCTAGAGGGCGTGAGGCTGAATTGAAGACTTCTGCACTAGGATTTTATAGTTCCATTGAAAACGATATAAAACCTGCATAGTTTTAAATTTTGAATTTATTACAAGGCTTACCGTAGAATGCATTCGTATAAAGATCAAATTGTTGATTTACAGGCAGGAAATCCATAACCCGGATGTTGTGGGATGCAAGTTCTATGCAAGCTTTATAGAATATTTGTCTATAAAAAGCCTGATACAAAAAGAATCACAAAGTTACAGTTCTTAGCAATCTAGTACATTCCTTCACTTAAAGGTATACTACATTGAATTAATCAATGCGTTGCACATAAATGATTTAAGTTGCTCTTTTATATCCAAACATGAAATTAATTATGTATAGCTCTAATTTTCCAACAAGGCTCTGGCATAGGATCAGGAGTCTCCATTCTCCATTCCACCTGTATGATTGTCACAGGCATTTGGATAATCACTTGCAAGTCAGTTTCAGCCAGGAAAAGAATGCATTCATTACACTGATGTAAACATAGAAAACAGCAAAGAGGGGCTGGGGAGATGGCTTAGCGGTTAAGGTGCTTGCCTGCGAAGCCTAAGCCTTCATGTTTGACTCTCCAGATCCCACATAAGCCAGACGCACAAGGTAACACAAGCACACAAGGTTGCACATGCGCACAAGATGGCACATGTGTCTGGAGTTCGATTGCAGTGGTCAGAGTGCCAATTCTCTCTCTTTCTCTCTCATAAAAAAATACAAAACAAAAGAAAATAGCAAAAAGGTGCTGGAGGTGTAGCTTAGTGGAAGAGTACTGAGGCCCTGGACTTGATCACAAAACAAACACCCTCCAAAGAATCAGAGGTAAGTTAAAAAAGAGAGAAAGAAAGAGAAAGAAGCCAGGCATGGTGGTAGAGGTAGGAGGGTCACAATGAGTTCGAGGCCACCCTGAGACTACATAGTGAATTCCAGGTCAGGCTGGACCAGAGTGAGACCCTACCTCAAAAAAAAAAAAAGACATGCACCACCACCACATCTGACAACATCTGATCTCTCTTGTTTTCCCCTTCTCTCTGTGCGCAAAGAACTCCAAGGTATAATGTTCCTTTATGTCTCTTTAATCCTTCACTGTGTAGTTCCTAAAAACAAGGGATTTTCTTGCAATAATCAAAACCAGGAAATTAATATTGACAATACTGCTATCTAATCCTTGTTTCTGAAGTGTCTCATGTACTCTAGGCTAGCCCTGCACTGAGCCTGCTCTCTCTGCTTCCCGAGTGATGGGATTGCAGGCATGCAGCAGACATAGGCCTGACTGCTGCATGTAATCTTGATCACTTCTCACTGAGTTCTCCCAATGTAAGAAATTTCTGGGTCATGCTTTGTATTTAGTTATCTTTTAAATTTTCAGTCACTCTTAGTATTTTGCTACATTTTTTTTTTAAACCGGGTGAGTTGTTTTTTTGTTTTGGGGGTAGGGTCTCACTATAATCCAGGCTGACCTGGAACTAACTATGCAGTCTCAGACTGGCACAGAACTCATAGCCATCCTCCTACCTCTGCCTCTCGAGCACTGGGATTAAAGGCAGGTACCACCGCACCTGGTGAAACCATGTTTTTAATGTTTCCCAGGTTATTCTGGAACTCCTAGGCTCAAGCGATCTTGCCTCAGTGTCCCAGGCCACTGAGACCACAGGCCTATGCCACCAAGCTCAGCTGCTGTTTCTTACTATTGACCTTTTGATTGAGTGAAAGAAGAGTGGGGTAGAGGGTTGCGGTGATTTGATTCAGGTGTCCCCCATAAACTTACGTGTTCTGAAGCTAGGTTCCCAGCTGATGGAGATTTGGGGATTAATGCCTCCTGGAGGGAGTGTATTATTGGGGACGGGCTTATGGGTGTTATAGCCAGTTTCCCCTTGCCAGTGTTTGGCACACTCTCCTGTTGCTATTGTCCACCTTATGTGGGTTGGGGGTGATGTCCACCCTCTGCTCATGCCATCGTTTTCCCCTGCCATCGTGGAGCTTCCCCTCGAGCCTGTAAGCCAAAATAAACCTCTTTTTCCCACAAGCTGCTCTTGCTTGGGTGATTTCTACCAGCAATGCGGACCTGACTGCAACAAGGGTCAAACAAAATTCAAGATATTCTTAATAAGATATATGAAAACCTACTTTTTTTTTGGATAATGGCATATCCAGAAGCCATAGATTGGTTCTACTTACCAGAACCAATGCAAGCCAGATGCACAAGGTGGAGCATGTGTCTGTAGTTCATTTGCAGTGGCTAGAGGCCCTGGCATGCCCATTCTCTTTCTCTCATGAATAATTTTTTTTTAAGGTAGGATCTCACTCTAGCTCAGGCTGACCTGGAATTCACTATGTAGTCTCAGGGTGGCCTCAAATTCATGGCGATCCTCCTACCTCTGCCTCCCGAGTGCTGGGATAAAAGGTGTGCACCACCACACCCAGCTTTTGCATGAATAAAAATTTTTAAATATTTTATTTATTTATTTGAAAGAGAGAGAGAGAAGAGAAAATGGGTGCACTAGGGCCTCTAGCCACTGCAAATGTACTCCAGACACATGTGCCACCTTGTGCATCTGGCTCATGTGGGTATTGGGGAATTGAACCTGGGTCCTTAAGCTTTGCAGGCAAATGCCTTAACCGCTATGCCATATTTCCAGGGCACTATTGACCTCTTGAAGAATAAAGACAAGCCCCTTAATTTTGACTTATGTGATGTATGCTCCTGACTAGCTCAAGTTAGGCTTTTCTATTCATTCATTCATTCATTCATTCATTCATTCATGTGTATGTATGAATGGGCATGCCATGGAGCGGTGGTAGAGATCAGAGGAGTTGTCTGAACTCCATCTTCTTTGAGAGGCAAGGTCTTTTGTCACTGCAAATGAGTCTGGCCCACAATCAGCTTTACATGGATGCTGGGGAATTGAACTGGGGCTAGCAAGCTTTGCAAACAAGAACCTTTGACCACTGAGCCATCTCCTCAGCCCCAAGTTGGACTTTTCTTATAAAAACATCTTAGAAATTCTGTCATATTCTCATTGTGTACAGTTAGGAGTTATGTGGTATCAGTATGTCACATTTCAGATTATGTAATTTTGATCAAGGACAAAGGGGGAAAATTCCTATATTTTCATTCATAATAATATAAAAACTTCTCATGGCTTTCATAATTCTTGTAAACACTGTGCCAATGTCTATAAACTATTTATGGATATATCATAATTTGCTAAGTAATCATATTTCAGTTTCATATATTATGGCATTGGTAAGAATTGAAAGAATTATAACATAACAATGGAATTAGTAAACATTTTATTGCACTCCTGATATCAGTGGAAATATTTATAGTGTTTTACTGATATTTTATTAGCTGTTGGTTAAAATAAGTTTTTCACAATGCTAGGGATATACACTCCTCTTAGAGGCATGACTGAGTTTTGAGTAAAAAGAAATCTCTACTTTTTCAATTAACTTATTTATGATCATAAATCCATAATTGCCCAAACCCACCCCAGCATATACATCTGTTGTACATATGTGTCATTAATTCTTGCTGCATTTCTTGGCTATGAATTTTCCTGGCTCTGGAAACTGTCTCCTATTTATTGCTCTAGGACTTGCCATTAAAAACCTGTTCCTGCCAGGCATAGTGGCACATGCCTTGAATCGCAGCACTTGGGAGGCAGAGGTAGCAGGATCACCAGTAGCTCAAGGCCACCCTGAGACTACATAGTGAATTCCAGGTCAGCCTGGGCTAGAGTGAGACCCTACCTCAAAAAAAATTTTTTTAATTACAAAAAAAAAAAGAAAAACCCTGCTCCCTTGGGAGACTGAGATAAGAGGATCGCCATGAGTTCAAGGCCATTCTGGGTGAAAGTGAGTTCCAGGTCAGCCAGGGCTAGAATGACACTTGGCCACTCTGCCTCGGAAAAAAAAAAAAAAAAAAAAAAAATGAAGGGCTGGAGAGATGGCTCAGCAGTTAAGGCACTTGCCTACAAAGCCTAATCGATCAGGTTCAATTCCCCAGTGCCCACGTAGAACCAGATGCACACAGTGGTACATGCATCTGGAGTTCGCTTTCAGGATGCCCATCCGCTCTCTCTCCTTTTCTCTCCCTGTGCCCTTGCAAATAAATAAAAATATTTCTTATTTATTTATTTGAGAGAAAGAGGCAGAAAGAGGGAGAGAGAAGGGGAGAGAGAGAATGGGCATGCCAGGGCCTCTAGCCACAGCAAATGAACTCCAGACGCATGTGCCACCATGCATATCTGGCTTATGTGGGTACTGAGGAATTAAACCTGGATCCTTAGACTTTGGAGGCAAACGCTTTGACTCCCAAACCATCTCTGTATCCCTAAAAATATATTGGAAAAAAAATAAGATCTGCTCCAACGAGGCATGGTTGCCTGCATATCACATGCATATGCCTGTAATCCCAGCCCTTGTGAGGCTGAGGCAGGAGAATGTCAAATTTGAAACAAGCCTGAGCTACATAGTGAGGAGCTGCTCCCTCAGCATCCTTCCTCCTCAAGACAAATCTATTTCATCACCAATCCTAAGCTCCTCTCTCTCCGCTCTGGGCTGAGAAGTGGGAGATGTGGGCGAGGTAGCTACCTTCATCTAACTGGCTATGGATGTAGGTTGTCATCGTTCTCTGCTCAATGGACCCAAAAGGCTGTGCAGATTCAAGTCGTCCACAGGACAGATATTGGGGTAGCGTACAAGAGGCTTATGGAGGGGCGACAGGAATGGTCAGGGTGAGAGAAACAGAATGTAGCTGGTAGGACCTGAGCCTAACATACACATCTAGGTCTCCGCAGACCCTTGGGAGCTTTGGAGCAAGGAGGAGTCTTGTACAAGGCAGAAGTGACCAGATCTTTGTATCCCTGCTGTATTCTGTCCCTGACTGGGGCCTACCCACAAAGACACGGGCCTCTTGTTCAAATGCAACATTCCCGAGATGTTTTGTGTAGCCAGAGGCTGTGACTTTACTCCCTGCGGTTGGAATGTCCTCTACTTCTGAACGGAGATCCAAGCAGCTGAGCAGCATGGCTGCCTAGGTGTCTTCTGTGTGGACCCACTGGAGGGTCTGGTTTGGGCTTCGCTTTTCCCATTTCTGCCTCCCAGCTCCCCTAGCACTATGTGGGTACTAGCAACCTCTTGGTGTTGGGGGACCCTCAGGCAGGGCATAGCTCGATTACAAAAGCAGCTGCCAGGGATGTCAGGATGGCCAAGCAGTCTAAGGTGCTGTGTTCAGAAAGGCAGCTGACCTCTGCAGGCTGCCTCCTCCTCCTCCCCAGGACCCGTGGGGAGTGCCTGCATCCCTGACCTGATTAGTACAGGAGAATGCTACGGGTGGCGTGGTTTGGACACGCCTTTAATCCCAGCACTGGAGAGGCAGAGGTAGGAGGATTGCCGTGAGTTTGAGGCCACCCTGAGATGACATAGTGAGTTCCAAGTGAGTGTGGAGTACCTACCTCGAAAAACAAAAATAAATAAATAAATATAACAGGAGAATGGGCTATGGAGCTAAATAGAGAGTTCTCAAAAGAAGAAATACGGATGGCATATAAGCATCTAAAAAAATGTTCTACATCCCTAGTCATCCAGGAAAGGCAGATTAAAACTACGTTGAGATTCCATCTCACTCCTGTCAGATTGACTACCATCATGAAAACAAATGATCATAAATGCTGGCGAGGATGTTGAAAAAGAGGAACACTTCTACACTGTTGGTGGGAATGCAATGTGGTCCAGCCATTGTGGAAATCAGTGTGGAGGTTCCTAAAACAGCTAAAGATTGATCTACCATATGACCCAGCTCCTAGGCATATATCCTAAGGACTCATCTCATTTCCTTAGCAGTACGTGCTCAACCATGTTTATTGCCGCTCAATTCACAATAGCTGGGAAATGGAACCAGCCTAGATGTCCCTCAGCTGATGAGTAGATAATGAAGATGTGGCACATTTATACAATGGAGTTCTACTCAGTAGTAAAGAAAAACGAAGTTATGAAATTTGCAGGAAAATGGATGGATCTGGAAAGGATTATACTAAGTGAGGTAACCCAGGCCCAGAAAGCCAAGCGCCTCATGTTCTCTCTCATATGTGGATCCTAGCTACAGATGCTTGGACTTCTGTGTGAGAAGGAAAAAACTCAGTAGCAGAGGACAGTAAGCTAAAAAAGAGATATAAAGGGAAGAGAAAGGAAGGGAGGGGGGTACTTAGTAGGATGGTATTGTATATATGTAAGTAGAAGAATAGATTAATTGGGGTGAAAAGGCCCAAAGTGAGGTCAGGGGAAGAGATTGAGTAAAGGAAAGTTGGAGGGAGGGCTAATCAAAATATAAGAGGATATTAATAAATCATATGGAATCCTCCATTTTTGGACAATGGAACACTCAGGAGCCATAGGTTGTTGCTAGAAAATTTTCAGTGCCAGGGATGGGATACCTTCCAGTGAGTTGTTGGCCAGGGAGGTCCCTGATGCCCCCAAAATATTATAGGCCATTGCTGAGGCCCTTGGTCTCCCAACAGGAATAGATGGTAAGACCCTATTGCTGAAGACTCCACATACTTGGGCTGCAATGCCACTGAGAAATCCTGCTGGAGCTGAGCTGATAACCTCCTCCATGTAGACCAGCTGACAAAAAGCTGGAAGAAGCCATTCTACATGCAGTTCAATGGGAGAAAGAGATATTACCAGTGAAGATACTCAACAGTGGACACCGCAAGCCTTATATTTGGCCAGCCAGGACAAATGAGCCAATGGGTGCAATAGTGGCATGTCTATCATGGTGGAAACAACTGCCCTCTAATTGGACTGGGAGGCCCGCTCCATGGGAGGGAATACATCCCTGATACTGAAAACTTAAAATAGGGGTAGTCATGAGCCCTAGGGGTGTTAACGTCTGCTGCTGTCTGGCTAAATGTATATACTATGCTTATCAAACTGCCCAGTAAGCACTTCTCTTAATATTCATACTCTTATATTAATGCTACTCTCACTTTTGGTTGAGAATCTTCTCTTTTCAGATGGCAGTGACCTTGGGACAACTCAGAAGGTATCATGGTGCTGGAAAGAAGTGACTGGAGTACTGAGTAATATCTCGATCACACCTTCCAAGGCTCAGGGTCTAATGCGGAAGAGGTGGCGGAAAGAATGTGAGAGCCAAAGGAAGGTTAGGACTCCTTACAACGTGCTCCCTCCTGACCTAAAATGGCCTGGATATCCATGACCTCACAGTGCCTGACACTACCTACACAAGACCATCATAAGAGGAGGAAAAGATCATGACATCAAAATAAAAGAGAGATTGATTGAGATGGGGAGGGAATATGATGGAGAATGGAATTTCAAAGGGGAAAGTGTGGGGAGGGAATGTATGACCATGGGATACTTTTTATAATCATGGAAGATGTTAATTAAAATTGAGAGGGCTGGAGAGATGGCTTAGCAGATAAGTGCTTGCCTGTGAAGCCTAACGACACCGGTTCAAGGCTCAATTCTCCAGGACCCACGTTAGCCAGATGCACAAGGGGGCGCACACGTCTGGAGTTCGTTTACAGAGGCTGGAAGCTCTGGTGCGCCAATTCTCTCTCTCTCTCTCTCTCTCTCTCTCTCTCTCTCTCTCTCCCCCTCCTTCTCTCTGTCGCTCTCAAATAAATAAATAAACAAAAAAATTAAAAAATAAATAAATAAAATAAAATTGAGAAAGAAAATATCAATTTTTGGCTGGAGAGATGGCTTAGCAGTTAAGGCACCTGCCTGCAAAGCCTAAGGACCCAGGACCCACATAAACCAGATGCACAAGATGGTACATGTGTCCAAAGTTCGTTTATGCAGCTTGAAGACCCTGGCGCACCTATTCTATCTGTCTCTCTCTATCAAATAAATAAAATAAATTTAAAAATAAAAAAAAGTAACAGGAGAATGCAGGCTACTCCATGAGACTGCCTCTGCCTACCCATCTCTCTCCCTTGACCCCTTACCTTGTCCAGAAAGACATGAGCAGTGGCTCAAGGTGCTCGGCCTATGCAAATATCCACCTAGGATATGAAGACGCCTGTCACACCTCCTTGCAGAAACTCCCACAACCCACTGTATGAGAGATCTTCGATGCTTCACCCATTATCCTTGTCTTGCTATGGGGAATGCTGTTCCATGAACACTGTGCTCCCCGGCTGGCTCACTGCTCTCCAGGGTAGAGATGAGTCTACGCATGTGCTATACTTCACAATTCTATGTATCCTGGATACAACTTGATATGATATTGTCTATATGTACAGAAGTTGTCAATAAAGAGTTAAAAAAAAAAAAAGAAAATCACACAAAATAGCCTGGATATCCATGATCTCACAGTGCCTGACATTACCTACATAAGACCATAATAATAGGAGGAAAAGATGATGACATCAAAATAAAAGAGAGACTGATTGAGAAGGGGAGGGGATATGATGGAGAATGGAGTTTCAAAGGGGAAAGTTGGGGGAGGGAGGGAATTACCATGGGATATTGTAAGGAAAATCAGCTGGGCATGATGGCGCATGCCTTTCATCCTAGCACTTGGGAGGCCGAGGTAAGAGGATCCTTGTGAGTTCAAGGCCACCCTGAGTCTACATAGTGAATTCCAGGCCAGCCTGGGCTTGAGCAAGACCCTACCTCGGAAAACCAAAAAAAAAAAAAGAAGAAAAAAGGAAAGAAAAGGAAAAAAGAAAGAAGGGAGGCAGAAAGAAAGAAAATTATTCTGTGTGTGTGTGTGTGTGTGTGTGTGTGTGTGTGTGATGTGTGGTGTATGCATGTGTATGCAAATAGGTATGTGCCCCATGCACATGTGTACAGAGGCCAGAGGAAAACATTGAGTGTCCTTTTCTTAGTGTGCATCTGCATATCTCCTTGAGAAGGGGTCTCTCCCTCAACCTGGGGCTGCTGTCAGTCAATGAACCCCATTGATTCTCTGGTCTGCTCTTCTCCCACGTACTGGGGTGACAGACATGTGTGTCTATGCCCAGTTTGTTTTTCCAAAGGTTCTGGGGAGTTAAACTTTGTGGTCACAGGCCTGAGAAACTGTCATGCTTAAGTGGCAAGTGCTCTCAACCAGAGCCATCTCCCCAGCCCAAAAATCATTTTTTTAATATTTTATTTATTGTTTATTTAAAAGAGAAAGAGAGCCGGGCTTGGTGGCGCACACCTTTAATACCAGCACTCGGGAGGCCGAGGTAGGAGGATCATCATGAGTTCAAGGCCACCCTGAGAATACAGAGTGAATTCCAGGTCAGCCTGAGCCACAGTGAGACCCTACCTCAAAAAAAAACCCCACAAAATTAAAAATACAATAATAATAAAAGAGAGAGAGAGAATGGGTGCACCAGTGCCTCTAGCCACTGCAGATGAACTCCAGGTGCATACACTACCTTGTGCATCTGGTTTAATGTGTGTACTGGGGAATCAAACCACAGTCATTAGGCTTTGCAGGCAAGAGCCTTAATTTCTGAGCCATCTCTCCAGCCCAAGAAAAGAACTTTGGACCAACATTGTACTTTCCTTCCTCCCTCCCTCCACTCCTTTGTCCCTTCCTTCCTTTTTTTTCTTTTTTTTTTTTTTTAAAGACTTTATTTATTTATTAGAGACAAAGAACGGGAGAGAGAGAGAGAAAGTGAGAATGGGTGCACCAGGGCCTCTAGCCACTGCAAACGAACTCCAGACACATGCACCACCATGTGCATCTGACTTACATGGGACCTGGATAATCAAACCTGGGTCCTTAGGTTTTGCAGGCAAGTGCCTTAACTGCTAAGCCTTTTTTTTTTTTTTTTTTTTTTTTTTGAGGCAAGCCTAACAGACTGCCTTTTGTTTTTGTTTATTTTTATTTGTTTGAGAGCCACAGACAGAGAGAGAGAGAGAATAGGCGTGCCAGGACCTCCAGCCACTGCAAACGAGCTCCAGATGCATGCGCCCCCTTGTGCATCTGGCTTACGTGGGTCCTGGGGGAATCGAGCCTCGAACCAGTGTCCTTAGGCTTCACAGGCAAGCGCCGAACTGCTAAGCCATCTCTCCAGCCCTGCCTTTTGTTTTTTAATGCGAGAGTGGAAGAGTGAGAGAGAGAGAGAATTGACACGTGCCTGGGCCTCCAGCCGCTGCAATCCAACTCCAGACGCATGTGCCCCCTTGTGCACTTACATCACTGTGCCTCTGGCTTGTGTGGGACCTGGAGAGTTTTGAACATGAGTCCTTAGGCTTCGCAGGCAAGCACCTTAACCACTAAGCCATCTCTCCAGCTCCCTTTCTTCCTTTTTTTTTTTTCTTTTTTACAAGCAAAATAACAGCTGTGGGGAGGAATACTTGTCAATTTTGTTCATTCACCACTGTATCACCAGCACTTAGAATAATACCTGGCTCAACATGTTGAATTAATTAATTAATTGGCTAATTAATTAATTCTTAGAGCAAGTTTTAAAGTGGAATTGAAAACCACTGTTGTACAGACAGGAAATATAAATTGGCCAGAGAGAAAAATAAGAGTGAGGGTCATAAGACCCTTGTCATGGTATAGGGGAACAAATACATAAGCAAGCATAGTTCACTGGGATAGTGAACACTTCTAATTTACCCCTAGAGAATTCATTATTCCTTTTCCTAGTCACAGTCCATGTAATTGCATACAGCTGCATAAGTCGTACACTATACAATGCCTTGGAATGCCAATCACATTGCAGACTAAATGAATGGTGACCCCTGGAGTCATCCTGTGCAGTCTCTCCAACACAGATCTGACTACAATCCTAATTTTCCTTCGTGGGGCACCGCTAACCCTCGCCTGGTCAACGTGACCTGAAAGGCTGCTATTCCTGGCCCTAGAATTAGAGCACAGAGCCAGCTCTAATACAGCCGTTCCCATGACCTCTGGGTCAATGGCAGCCACATCCACTTAACCTAACTAGTCCAATCCATTGTACCGCAGGGCTCTTGATGGGAATCCACACAGCCTGCTGAGACAAATTTCTAAATGTAAGCCCTGATAGTTTTCCATTAACAGTACCTAATGATGCAGAGTCAGCAGAATCCCAAAGCTCAAGGGGCAGATATCAAAAGACACCCTTGTCTCAAACAAGGTAGAAGATGAGGATTGACATCCCAAGGTTGTCCTCTGACTTCCACACGCACACCATGGCACATGTGCACGCACACACACACACGCACGCGCGCACACACACAGAGGCTTTATTGGGTTCGGGTACAATTCAGTAATAAAGTACTTGCCTAGCATGTGGAAGGCTCTGGGTTTGTTCCAGCAACAAGGGAGAGAGAGTCAGAGACAAACTGAACCAGATGTGGTGGCACACGTCTCTAATCCCAGCACTTGGGAGACAGAGGTAGGAGTCTCTTTGTGAGTTCAAAGCCACCCTGAAATTACATAGTGAATTCCAAATCTGCCTGAGCTAAAGTGAGACCCTACCTCGGGAAAAAAAGAGAGAGAGAGAGACAGACGGAGATTTCTCTGTCCAAAATGGGGACTGGACGACAAAGCATTGTGTCAGCCAAGGGGAGAACAAAACAGAGCACAGTGCATTTGGAGGTAGTGAGCGCCCCGTCACTGCAGACGGTCAAACCCCGGTTGTGCTCCCCAAGCCTGACTGCTTACTGTGGAGTAGAAAGGATTCCGGTGCCCACGGGAGCTTGGACAATCATGTGCCACAGTGAAGCCTTCCATGTGGGCTTTTAAAATAGTAAAGATATTCAAACATATGCACACAAACAGAAACATGATATTCCAAGAATTAACTAGACTGTGCTGCAGATCTGCCTCCAACTTTTTTTTTTTCTTTTTTTTTTTGGAAGCAGGCGAGTGTAAAGACGCCTTCCTTGCAGGGCATCATTCAGCTGAGTGGCGATGCCAGCACTACAGGATTAGGAACCAGATTCTAGGGCGGTTTTCTTCACAATTCTGTTGAGACAGTCTATTTCCTTGTGCATTATGTTACCTTTATGTCCCTAATTTCACATTTTATAAAGCCTCCCCCTTATATTGTCCCCATACAGCTATCTAAACACCACATGTACAACCCCAAGACTCGTGTCTGTTGTCATTGATGTCTTTTGCTTCGCTGATGTATTTACAGATTTACGGTTCATTGACTTTCACGGTTTGAAAATTAATGCTAAATCAATGCCTGGTATAAATTTATGATGATTCTACTGTCAATTATTTTGCAATAGATTGTTTGACTGATGTGGTATAAAACGCCATGGTATATAAATGAAAACATTAAGCAAGTTGAAGGCATAAATTCAGCTAGCGCCCTAGTATAGCAGCTTTTGAGTGAGAAACTATACAGCATTTTTATGTAGCATCTGGGGAAACTGTGCAGCAGGGGGGTTTTTAGCATTAATTCCACAGTTGCGCTAAATCTAACATGTCAGTCTCTAGCTCCAACCCAGCCAGATTTAAAGCGCTAAGTTTTCGCTGCTGCGCCACATGCTGGATTCTCTAACATGGTGGGACTTGAGGAAGCTCAGCCTCATGAAGCGAGACTAGACGCTTTAGCATTTAGACATGGAAATAATCTGAAGTACAGGATATTCCAACATGTAGTTTTCCTTCACAATCAGGAATCTTTCCAAAATTGCTCTAATGTTTTGAGCAATCTCTCTTAAGTAGAAAAAAAAAAAATTATCAGCCAGGCGTGGTGGCGCACTCCTTTAATCCCAGCACTCGGAGGCAGAGGTAGGAGGATCGCCATGAGTTCGAGGCCACCCTGAGACTACATAGTGAATTCCAGGTCAGCCTGGGCCAGAGTGAGACCCTACCTCAAAAAAACAAACAAACAAACAAACAAATATATATATATATATATATAAATTTAATATAGAAATAGGAAAAATCCTTTCAATTCTAATTAAATTTTCAGGGCTTACCTTTTTATCTCTTATATTTTTTTAAAATATTTTATTTATTTGAGAGAATGGGCACTCCAGGGCCTCCAGCCACTGCAAAAAAAAAATTGCAGATGCCTGGGCCACCTTGTACATCTGGCTTTATGTGAGTACTGGGGAATCAAACCTGGGTCCTTTGGCTTTGTCAGCAAGCACCTTAACCACTAAGCCATCTCTCTGTCTCTGGTCTTCTTGCTTTTCTTTTTTCTTTCTTTTTTTTTTTTTTTTTTTTTTTTTGTATTTCAAGGTAGGGGTCTCGCCCTAGCCCAGGTTGATCTGAAACCCACTATGTAGTTTCAAGCTGGCCTTGAACTCACAGTGATCCTCCTATCTCTGCCTCCCAAGAGCTGGGATTAAAGGTATGTGCCACCACGCCTGGCTCATAATTTTGTTTTTTTAAAAACATTTTAGTTATTTATTTAAGAGACAGAAAAAGAGCATGGGTGCACCAGGACCCCCTGCCACCGCAAATGACCTCCAGATGCATGCGCCCACCACTTTGTGCATCTGGTTTTACATGGACGCTGGGGAATCAAACCCAGGCTAGCAGGCTTTGCGAGAAAGTGCCTTTAACCGCTGAGCAGCAATCTCCTCAGCCCCTTTTTCTGCTTTTAACAGATCATAAAACTAGAAACTTCACAACTGACATGTATAAGGAAGAAAGTTCATAATAGCCATAGCATTTCAAAGGCACACATGTCATAGCTCAGCGCATTGAACACATGCATGCATGCCATCCTCAGCCAGATGAAGACCCAGGATGTCACCAGCTCCCTGAAACATCCTGAAGGCTAGTCACTGTCCTGAAGGTGACTACTGTTGGTCTAGGGAGTGGATAAAGTGCTTTCTGCACAACGAACCTGATTTCAGATTCCCAGGACCTGGGTAAAGCCAGATGTGGTCATGAGTCTCAGTAACCCGGATGCATCTACTGCATGATAGGAACGGAGACAGGAGACTCCCTAGAAGCTCGTGGGGCAGACCAAACAACAGGAGACCCTGCTTTAAACAAGGAGGAAAGCAAGGACAGACACCGGAGGTTGTGTTCTGGCCTGCACACATGCATGGTGGCACTATCACACACACACACACACACACACACACACACACACACACATTTTAAAAACAAAAATAAGGCTGGAGAGATGACTTAGCGATTAAGGCGCTTGCCTGCAAAGCCTTAGGACCCAGGTTTGATTCCCCGGTAACCACATAAGCCAGATTCACACAGGTGGCACATGTATTGGAAGTTTGTTTGCAATGGCTAGAGACCCTGGTGTGCCCCCCATTCTTTCTCTCATAAATAAATAAATAGAATAAAATAAAAACAGAAATATATCCACGCCATTGCATACAGTTTTGTTCCTTCCCATTGTTGTCTACGAGGTGTGTCTAACCCGTGGCCCGTGGGCTGCATGTGTCCTAACACATAGCTATGAATGTAGTGCAATACATTTGTACATGACAACATCATGTGATGTGAAAAGATTGGACACCCCTGTTATATACTATTCCCTTGTTTAAATGAACCACCGTTTATATATCTGTTCTATTACTGACAAGCATTTAGTTAGTTTCTGCCTGCTGGCTACTACAACTAGTGCTGCTATGATCATTGTAGAGCATGTCTTTGAGTGAATACAAGCATGATTTCTTGTTGATATAAATGAAAATACTTTCTAATTCTACAGAGATTCGGTTAGAACATCTGCCCCATGTTATGTGTTCAGCCTTTTAGGAAGTCAGCCTACAATTTTTTTCCCCTTTTTTTGGCTTTTTGAGGTAGGGTCTCGCTTTAGCCCAGGCTGACCTAGAATTCACTATGTAGTCCCAGGCTGGCCTCGAACTCACAGTGATCCTCCTACCTTCAACTCCTAAGTGCTGGGATTAAAGGCATCTGCCACCATACCTGGTTAGCCTACAATTTTTTTTAAATATTCATTCAGCACTCGGGAGGCAGAGGTAGAAGGATTACCATGAGTTCGAGGCCACCCTGAGACTAATTCCAAGTCAGCCTGAACTAGAGTGAGAACCTACCTCGGAAAACCAAAAATATATATGTGTGTGTGTATATGTGTGTGTGTGTGTGTGTGTGTGTGTGCATGTGTATAAATATATATATAATGTTCATTTATTTGAGAGAGAGAATATGGGTGTGTCAGAGCCTCTTGCTGCTTTATATGAACTCCAGATGCATGTGCCACTTTGTGCATCTTGTTTTATATGGGTACTGGGGAATCAAATCCAGGCCATCAGGCTTTAACCACTGAGCAATCTCCCATCCTACAGATTTTTTGAGGCAGGCTCTCACTCTAGCCCAGACTGACCTGGAATTCACTGTGCAGTCCCAGGGTGGCCTTGAACTCAAGGCAATCCTCCTACCTCTTCCTCCCAGTGCTGAGATTAAAGGTATGCGCCAACATGCCCAGCTTCATCCTACAATTTTTGAGATACAGCAAGGAAGTATGGATTTGTATATTTCAAGCCTTAACTCAAGAGAATAAGAAATTAACCAAGAGCTGGGAGTGGTGGCTCATGTCTATAATCCCAGCATTCAGAAGACTGAAGTAAGAGGATGGTTGTGAGTTCAAGGCCAGCCTGGGACTGCACAGTAAGTTTCAGGTCAGCCTGGGCTACAGTGAGATCCTACCGTGGAAAGAAAGAAAGAAAGAAAGAAAGAAAGAAAGAAAGAAAGAAAGAAAGAAAGAAAGAAAGAGGGCTGGAGAGATGGCTTAGCAGTTAAGGCACTTGCCTGCAAAGCCAAAAGGCCCAAGTTCAATTGCCCAGTACCCACATAAGCCAGACGCACAAGGTGAGGCATATATCTGGAGTTTGTTTGCAGCGGCTGAAGGCCCTAGCATGCTCATTTTCTCTCTCTCTCTCTCTCTCTCTCTCTCTTTCTCTGTATCTACCTCTTTATCGCTCTAGCTCTCAAATAGATAAAAATAAAATGTTAGAAAGAGAAGGAAGGAAGGAAAAAAGAAAGAAAGGAAGGAAGAGGGAAAGAATAGAAAGGAAGAAAAGAGAGAGAGGAAGGAAGGAAGGAAAAGGTAAAGAGGCTGGATAGATGGATCAGCTGTTAAAGACAGTTGCTTGCAAAGCCTGATGACCCAGGTTCAATCCCTGGGTACCCACATCAAGCCAGGTGCACCAAGTAACACACACACCTAGAGTTCGTTTCAGTGGCAAGAAGCCCTGGCAAGTCTCATTCTCTCTCTCCCTCCCTCTGTCTCCTTGCAAATAATAAAATTTTTTAAAAAGAAAGAGTGTGGTGGCACGCACGCCTTTAATCCCAGTACTCGGGAGGCAGAGGTAGGAGGATCACTGTGAGTTCGAGGCCACCCTGAGACTACATAGTGAATTCCAGGTCAGCCTGAGCTAGAGAGACCCTACACATTTGTAATTCCAGCACTTGGGAGGCTGAGGCTGAACTGTGACAAGTTTGAAGCCAGCCTGGGATACATAGACAGCCCCCGTCTCAAAACGCGCACATGAAAGAAAAGTAAGCAACTTTATTGGTATATCAGTACACTTCTTTTTTTTTTTTTTTTTTTTTAATTTCCAGCCCATTCTACCCAGTGGCGGAAACAGTGACAGTGAACGCTGCAACGCTGCCCCTTCCTTTCGGCACTGCTCCAGTGGCTGGGGCCTCTAGTTGCCAAGTCACCAGGTGCTGAGACACTGTCCTTCCCGTCTGGGCCTGCCTGCCACACCTCTCAGCTCTGCTGGCCCCTGCGCTTTCCTTCCCTTTATGTATGAGCAAACCGAGACTCAGAGAGGTGAACTCATTTCCTCAGCCACAGACAGAGCTGGGATTGGAGCCCCTCCACCAAGAATTTGCGTTGAACTTACACTCAACACAAATACCCCTTGCTACTCTATTTGAACATGCCCTTTCAAATCAGAACAGCTGGGATACGATGTTCCGGTGGCCTCTGGCATCTCTGGGGCATACTGTCTGCCCAATCCATGCACACACTCACGTGTGTGTAGCCTGTGCCCACACCTTGCCAGCCCACAGATACTCTTAGCCCAGAGTGGAGTGAGTGGCCCAGATCTTCACCCGTCCTTCCAAACCCACGAGTTAATGGCTTGTGAACTGTTCGCTGTGAATCTTCTAGGCCTTGGGATTCTGAGACTTACAAAATGCAGCTTCTTAGAATTCAGAAGCTTTTTATCTAGATCACCCTTTGCTTGAGGCCATAAGTGCTGAAGACCACAGGGGAGTGAAGGAAAAGATGGAGAGGAATATCTCATTCCATCTCTTACATACATGTTTCATCCCATTATTGCCTTGAACTCCTTTTAAACCTTCTTGATAAAAGGAAAAAAAAAAAAGGCAAACAAAAAGCTTTCACTATACTACTTCAAGTCTGGACTCCCATCAGACTGAATTCAATTTCAATGTAGACTTTGGGGAAAGTGTTAGCTCTTTGCTGTTTATGACATAGTTCCCAAACACTGGGGAAAAGAAAATTCTGTAATAGTAAATTACTGCGAGCTTCCATTTATTAGGCACAACCTCTGATGCCAGGCGCGTTGCTCATCAGTCCGGGGTGTATTGCCTTACTGAATGTAAACAGCAACACTAAGCAGGGGTGTACTGTTTTCTCACCTTATGTATGAGCAAAGCGAGGCACGGGGAGGGGAACTCATCTCCTCAGTCACAGTGCTAGCCTTTGAGTGACTCAATCAAGAACTTGCATTGAACTAGAGTCAACACAAATGCTGCTGATTATAGTGCTTCAGTGAAGAGAAAGGATAGGATATGAAAGTGTTGTTATCTTCTCTACTAAAACATTTAAATCTTTTTATTTTTATTTATTTGTTTGAAAGAGGCAGAGAGAGAGAGAGGAAGAGAATGGGCACACCAGGGCCTCCAGTCACCCACAAACTCCAGATGCATGTGCCACCTTATGCGTCTGGCTTACGTGGGTCCTGGGGAATTGAACTGGTTCTTTTGGCTTTGCAGGCAAGTACCTTAACAGCCAAGCCATCCCTTCAGCCTTACTGAAACACTGGAAAACAAGCCAGGTGTGGTGTGGCACACAAGTTTAATCCCAGCAGTTGGGAAGCAGAGGAAGGAGGATCACTGTGAGTTCGAGGCCAGCCTGGGAGTACAGGGTGGGTTCCAGGTCAACCTGGGCTAGAGTGAGACCCTACCTAAAAAAAGAGAGGGGGGGGGGCTGGAGAGATGGCTTAGCAGTTAAGCACTTGCCTGTGTAGCCTAAGGATCCCAGTTCGAGGCTCGATTCCCCAGGACCCACGTTAGCCAGATGCACAAGGGGGCGTATGCGTCTGGAGTTCATTTGCAGTGGCTGGAGGCCCTGGCATGCCCACTCTCTCTCTCTCTCTCTCTCTCTCTGCTTCTCTCTCTCTCTCTCTATCGCTCTCAAATAAATAAAATAAACAAAAAACATTAAAAGAGAGAGAGAGAGAAAAAAAAAAAAGAAAAAAAGAATCTCATTTAAATACCAGGAGAAAAAAGCTGGGTGTGGTAGCACACACCTTTAATCCCAGCACTCAGGAGAGGTAGGAAAATCACTGTGAGTTCGAGGCCACCCTGAGACTACATAATGAATTCCATCCAGCTCAGCCTGAACTAGAATGAGATCCTGCCTTGAAAAACCAAAAGAAAAAAAAAAAAAAAGAAACAAACAAAAGAAAAGAAAAATACACTATATAGAAAATGAAAGTTCCCTGTAAACTCATAAACTATTTTCCCAGGACCTGGGGAGATGTCTCAGTGATCAAAGGCACTTGCTTACAAAGCCTGCCAGCCCAAGTCCAGTTCCACAGCCACCCACATAAATCCAGACAGGCATTTAATTACAGCAGCAAGAGCTCCTGAAACACCTACGCACACACCTACCCACACACACAGTGAAGTTTCTTGCTTGCTCACTCTGTGTCTCTCCTTGGAAATAAATACATGAAATATTTTAATTAATTTTTGACTCATACATATAGATATATTTGGACAACCAAGCACATAACCATGTGTTCATGAACTGAAACATACCCACACATAAGCATTAGTGAGGATAAATCAAGACACGAGTGTTATGAGCTACTTCCTTTCCACAACCTAGCCCCTCAAAGAAAAGGTATTTTTTTAATTATTATTTTTTATTTTTGTTTATTTTTATTTATTTGAAAGTGACAGGCAGAGAGAGAAAGAGGCAGAGAGAGAGAGAGAGAGAGAATGGGCACACCAGGACCTCCAGCCACTGAAAACGAACTCCAGACGCGTGCGCCCCCTTGTGCATCTGGCTAACTTGGGTCCTGAGGAATCGAGCCTCGAACAGGGGTCCTTAGGCTTCATAGGCAAGCGCTTAACCACTAAGCCATCTCTCCAGCCCAAAGAAAAGGTATTTTTTATTAACAGCCTTTGGTTTTGTTTTGTCACATCATATACACTGTCTTGTTTTTGATTAAAAACAAGCTTTAAGAAAAAAGCTTTTGTTTTAAAAAAATATATATTACTTCTTCTTGTCTTTTCAGCTCTGCTGAATTTCCAGGTCCCTGCTCTGGTAAGCTCCCCTTATCTCTACCGACCAGGCTGAGATGGGGAGACCCTGACCTACTCTTGCCCCCAGCCCCCCCAATACCCCCAACAACCCCCCCACACACACACCTTCAGGAGCTCTCTGTACTTCTCTTTTCCACTCTAAATCCATCACGTTTCTTTCCCAGACCCATGTTTGACTCCTACGCAGGCTTTCGGACCAAGTAAGTGTATTCATTTTCTCTTCCTTGGTTTGCAAAATTTCCCTCTCCCTGGTATATTCCTGAGGAAAGATGTAATAATTTGGGCTGGAGAGTTTGCTCAGTGGTTAGGACTCTTGCCTGCAAAGCATACGGGCCTGGGTTCAACTCCCCAGTACCCACGTAAAGCCAGCTGCACAAAATGATGTATGCCTCTGGAGTTCATTTGCAATCATCCCCCCCCCCTTTCTCTCTGTCAAATAAATAAATAATTTTAAATAAAAAAGAAAGAAAGAAAGAAAGAGGGCTGGAGGGATGACAGCGGTTAAGGCGTTTGCCTGCAAAGCCAAAGGACCTAAGTTTGATTCTCCAGGACCCACGTTAGCCAGATGCACAAGGTGGTGCGTGTGTCTGGAGTTCGTTTGCAGTGGCTGGGGGCCCTGGCCCATCCATTTTCTTTCTTTCTCTCTCTCTCTCTCTCTCTCTCTCTCTCAAATAGATAAATAAATAAAAGAAAGAAAGAAGGAAGGAAGGGAGAAATAAAGAAAGATGGGGGTGGGGGAACCCACCCTGGGCAGACGGAAGTCATGAACTCCAACATGCAGAACCAACCCCCTCACATCATGGCCTTGCTGTACAAGGAGGACGCTGACTATGGACCCACCCAATGGCATTAAAGGTCTCCCCAACGAGGAGGAGGGTCCCCCTCTGCTGGAGGTCCGCTCCGCATGACGCTTTTACTGGGCAAGGACTTCCCTGCCTCACCACCCAAAGGCTGACTTCCACCCTATGTGAGCGCCGATGGTGAGACCTGTGACAACATGCTCAAGAGGGACTGGACAGCTGAGCTGGGCATCCGACATGTGCCGCTGACCATCAGGTGCCTGCTGATCCACCCTAAGCCAGAGTCAGCGCTCGGTGCAAAAGCAGGCCGTCTGCTCTTGGAGAACTACGGGGAGTATGCTCATCACAGAGATCCGTGGGGGTGTGGGCCCCAGCATCTGGAGAGGTGAGGCTGGTCCCGTCCTGGCCAGTGCAGGCTCCTCCACCTGCCCACGTCCCCGGAGGCCTTGCAGGAGCTGAGGGTCCCATGGCCAAGAAGCAGGCAGGCAAGCGTGGTAAGAAGTTGGGGGCCAAGAAAAAGAAGGATAAGAAGAGTAGTGAGTGGGCTCTTCTTCCTCCCTCCTTTCTTTTCCCTCTCCCCCTCTGTCTATAAGTTATTTAAATTATGGCTGGGGTGGGGGAGGGTGTTGGGGCTGGGGCCCCAGGCACCTGGATTTAATTTTCTATATAAAGTTGGAAAAAGCCGGTAATCCCAGCACTTGGGAAGCAGAGGTAGAAGGATGCCATGAGTTCAAGGCCACCCTGAGACTACATAGTGAATTCCAGGTCAGCCTGGGCTAGAGTGAAAGCCTACCTCAAATAAATAAGTAAATAAATAAACTTGGGGGCTGTAGAAATGGAAGCTGGAGAGATGGCTCAGTGGTTAAATGCACATGCCTGCATAGCCTAATGGCTTGGGTTCAATTCCCCAGTACCCATGTAAAGTCAAATGCACAAAGTGGTGCATGTATCTGGATTTTGATTGCAGTGGCAAGAGGCCCTGGTGTACCCATTCTCTTTCTCTCTCTCTCTCTCTCTCTCTCTCTCTCTTTCTCTCCTTGCAAATAAATTTTAAAAAATTAAGTAGAAATGCAGCTGGGCGTGGTGGCGCACACCTTTAATCCCAGTACTCAGGAAGCAGAGGTAGGAGCATCACCATGAATTCGAGGCCACCCTGAGACTTCATAGTGAATTCCAGGTCAGCCTGAGCTAGAGTGAGACCCTACCTCGGAAAAACAAAAATAAATAATAAAATAAAATAAAAAGCAGAAATGCTGGGCTAGAGGGATGCCCTACCTAAAAAAAATAATAATAACGTAGAAATGGCAGAGCGTGGTGGCCATACGTCTTTATTCCCAGCACTTAGGAGGCAGAGGTAGGAGGATCACAGTGAGTTTGAGGCCACCCTGAGACTACATAGTGAATTCCGGGTTGGCTTGCGCTAGAGTGAGACCCTACCTTGAAACCACCCCCCCCGCAAAATTTAACTAATTAGAATTAAATTTTTTTAAATAGAAATGTATAACTGGCCAACTTGTACTGCTGTCTGTCACAAAGCAAAACTTCCTCTCATAATGCTGTTACTTAAGCATTGAAGAATATTGGCCCATGAAATAAATACACTGCTTTTCAAAAAATGTGGGCATTCTTGTAATACATTGGTTGCTCTGGAAGGAGGAGACAGATATAGGGAGCTGTTAAAGTAACTTATTTTTCTAGCCATTAAGAATGAATACCAAGGTCTGGAGAGATGGTCTGGTGGTTAAGGTGTTTGCCTGCAAAGCCAAAGGACCCAGGTTCAATTCCCCAGGACTCACATAAGCTAGATGCACAAATT
Source organism: Dipus sagitta (assembly GCA_036346955.1). Lineage (NCBI taxonomy): Eukaryota > Metazoa > Chordata > Mammalia > Rodentia > Dipodidae > Dipus > Dipus sagitta. The sequence goes on along the minus strand of CM070778.1, from coordinate 44,016,221 downwards.
AGTGCGTGCATCTGCAGTTTATTTGCTGTGGCTGGAGGCCCTCGTATACCCATTCATTCATTCATTCATTCATTTTCTCTCTCGCTCTCAAATGAATAAAATATTTTTTTTAAGTTTAAAAAAAAAGAATGAACAGCAAGACCTTTTTGTTGTCATCTTCAGTAGTGTGCTTGTGGGACTACTTTATGAATAAAAGTGAAAAATATTTTTATTTTAAAAAATGTGGGCATTCTATATTCATCATAACTTCAACCTAGTAAAATGTTTGTGGACACTTTAGGCCTCCTCGGAAAATCCACACCTCATGCTTACAGGAAAACCATGGCATAAGGTAGGCACAAACCAAACGTATGGGGAAGACTTAAGCAAAGAAAACAGTTTTGATTCAGAGTGAAGCACAAATGAAATACAGTTAACATTTCACAATGTGGAGCAAAACTTCATAAAAGACATGTTATTTTCTGCTTATTTTTCATTTCTTGCAGTGTTGGGGATCAAACCCATGCCAAGCAAGGGTTCTACCACAAATACATCCAAAATCATTTCTTTACATATCATAAATGCGATTACAAAATTCATTTAAGATTAAAATAAATCAAATCATGCCAGAGGTAAATATTTTAAATAAATTGTTGCCAGGATGGCAGTCAGAATTCTCCAACATAAATCCATTGACAAGAGACAAGCTTGTGAAAATCCTACTACCCAGTTTATTTACTCTGAAGAACTAGCATGTAGAGACATAATCTTCAGGACCTTAATTTTTCCATCTGGAAAAGTACAGGACTGGTTTTTCCTGCTCACAAATCTAATTCCTAGCAGTCAAGGCTTATGATGCCGGTTGTGGTTGGTTATGGCGCCCCCATGTGTGTCTTTGTGGTAATGTTTTAGATATCTGAAAAAGAACAATAATGTCTTTATTTTTCTGTTTTCAACTAAATGCTAAAGAGTGTGGCTAATCCTATTAAATTTCACGATCAAAGTTTTTTTTAATTTTTTAAAAATGTTTTGTTTATTTATTTGAGAGAGATGAGAGTGTGTATGGGTGCACCAGGGCTTCCTGCCACAGCAAATGAACTGCAGACACAGGTAGATGTATGTGAGTATTGGGGAATCGAACCTGGGCAGTCAGGCTTTGCAAACAAGTGCCTTTACCTCCTGAGCCATCTCTGCAGCCCACAGTCAAGCCTTTTAATACATGTTTTTATTTATTTATTTATTTATTTATTTATTTATTTATTTATGAGAGAGACAGAGAAAGAGAGTGAGCATGGGCATGCCAGGACCTCCTGCTATTGCAAATGAACTCCAAACACATGTACCACTTTATGCATCTGGCTTTATGGTGGACACTATGAAATCGAACCTGGGCCATTAGGCTTTGCAAGCCAGAGCCTTTAACTTTTGAGCATCTCTCCAGCCCAAAACTTTTTTTTTTTTTTTTTTTTTTTTTTTTTTTTGATACAAGGTCTTACTCTGCATCCCGGGATCTCCTGAAAGTCACAGCTTTCCTGCCTCAGTCTCCAGAGTGTGACAGCCAGCATGCCCCCAAAATAATCACTTTTCACTTGACAAATTTTATTCTAAGTTGGTTTTTGTTGTTGTTGTTGTTTTTTTAGAGAGGGAGAAAGAGAAAGAGAATTGGCATCCTAGGACCTCAGCCACTACAATAGAACTCCAGACACTTGGGCTGGAGGGATTGCCTAGTGGTTAAGGCATTTGCCTGCAACGCCAAAGCAGCCAGGTTGGATTCCCCAGGACCAATGTTAGCCAGATGCACAAGGGGGCACATGCATCTGGAGTTCGTCTGCAGTGGCTGGAGGCCCTGGCACACCCATTCTCTCCCCCCCGCCCCCTGCCTCTTTCTGAAGAAAAAAAAAGAACTCTAGACGCTTGCACCACCTAGTGTGCATGTGCAACCGCGCGCTTGGGTCACCTTTGTGAATATGGCTTATGTGGGATCTGGAGAGAGATCGAACATGAGTCCTTAGGCTTCGCAGGCAAGTGCCTTAACTGCTAAGCCAACTCTTCAGCCTGACAAATTTTACTCTAAATCAATGAAGCTATTATTGTTTTGGTTTAAATTTTAATTTCATAATTTAAAAGCAACAAGGAAAGCTGTGGATGTGTGTATTTTGTTAGAATATTATTTTATTTTTATGCCCAAAAGAAAATGGATAGTTAATTAACACATTACTTATAATTCATGATAGCTTAAGATCTTTCTGCCCCCTCTTCCGCAAAATTCCCTGAGCCATGCTGGGAGCATTAAAAAAATTTTTTTTATTGACAACTTCCATAATTGTAAACAATATCCCATGGCAATTCCCTCTCTCCCCCTACGTTCCCCTTTGAAACTCCACTTTCCATCATATCTCTGGGAGCACTTAGGAGCCTCTGGATCTCTGGTTTGGTAGGTGTTGAGTGTCCTCAATGTCTATCTCCTTCACCCTGAATCTAATTTTTTGGAGTAGACAAAAATCATTATCTCAAAATTAATTTATATATAAAGAACTTCACCCAACAATATTTATTGAGACCACACTATGTGTCAGGATTGAAATGTCAAGGTGGACAGACACATAGCTACTGAAGAAAAGCAAAAAAGTATTCTTTTTTCCTTCTATAACATGATCTAGTGATAACTGCCTGACTCGAGAGTTGCTATGGAGATCTAATGACATGACATATGTAATCACATGTTTAGAGGGAGGCATTATTAAAATGTTGACAAGACGGGCTGGAGAAATGGCTTAATGGTTAAGGCAATGGTCTGCAAAGCCTAAGGACCCAGGTTCAATTCCCCAGTACCCACGTAAAGACAGATGCACACAGTGGCATGAGCTGGAGTTTGCAGTGCCTGGAGGCCCTGACGTACCCATTCTCTCTCTATCTGCCTCTCTCTCAAATAACTAAATAAAATATTTTAATAAATAAATAAAATGTTGACAAGAGGAAGCTTGGTGATTCCAAGCTGTATCTTACGGATTGCTTTGCATATGGAAAATCCTTGAATTTGCTGACTTTTTTGTTGTTGTTGTTGTTGTTTTGTTTTTCAACATAGAGTCTTACTGTAGTGAGACTGACCTGGAATTCATCATGTAGTCTCAGGGTGGCCTTGAACACTGCAGTCCTCCTACCTCTGCCTCCCAAGTGCTGGGATTAAAGGCGTGTGCCATCATGCCTGGCAAAACCAAAACATGTCCCACTGAGATTCGAACTCAGATGGCTGTATTCAAAGTCCAGAGTGCTAACCATTACACCATGGGGCCCATTTTTTGTTTGTTTGTTTGTTTAGTGTAAGATGTTCATGACAAGACAGACAGCAGGAAGACAGAATTGTCCTGCAAGAAGAGGAATCTGAGCTATTCATCATTATTTTTTACCTTCAGTAAAAACACAGCATGGATGGGTTGAGATGATGACACCAGCTAAACCAAGAGGTCAGACTGGCTCTACTGGGTTGGCCAGTAGAGCAATGAGTCTACCCTGGCAGAGGCCAGAGTTTTCACCCTCTGAAATTCCCTGACACCCAACACCCTGATATTCAAATGAAGATAACATATGAAATATTTTTCAGTGGCTCTCTGATATGAGGCCCTGAGAAAAATCTAATGCTGTTTTGGCACCCTCTTGCCATAGACTAGCACCCATTTTCTGCTTTCTACCTACTCTTTTCGGTCTCCCACATATCCACAGCTTCCCTTCCTGCTTTCCTTCACCCGTTCAGAACCCTCTACTGTATTCCAAGGAATGTTCATGCCCCACAATTCCTTCTCTTCTCTCCATGACACAGTTTAAATTCTCATGTTCTCATCAACCTCATTAAAGTTTAAGGCTGCTACCTCCTGATTTTTACATTACAGAAATTTGGCCTAGAGAAATAGCTCAGTAGTTAAGGTGCTTGCCTGCAAAGCCTAACAACCTGGGGTTCAATTCCCTAGTAATCATGTAAAGCCAGATGCACAAAATGGCACATATGCCTGGAGTTTGTTTACAATGGCTAAAGGCCCTAGCATTCTCTCTCTGTCTCTCTTTTCTCTCTGTCTCTATCTGCTTGCAAATGAATAAAACTTTTAAATCATGGAAATTTTAAAATGTTTTATTTATTTATTTATTTGAAAGAGAGAGAAAGAAATAGGCAGATAAATAAAGAGAGAAAATGGGTGTGCCAGGACCTCCAGCTACCAGTAATGAACTCCAGACACATGTGCCACCTTATGCATCTGGCTGATGTGAGTCCTGGGGAATCAAACCTGGGTCTTCTACAGCCCATAACTTATGGAAATTTTTAATATATCAAAAGTAGGTGAACTGGAGAGATGGCTTATGGGTTAAGGTGCTTGCCTAGGGGCTGGAGATATGACTTAGCAGCTAAGCACTTGCCTGTGAAGCCTAAGGACCCTGGTTCAAGGCTCGATTCCCCAGGACCCATGTAAGCCAGATGTACAAGGTGGCACATGCATTTGGAGTTCATTTGCAGAGGCCCTGGTGCACCCATTCTCTCTCTGTCTGCCTCTCTCCCACTGTCTGTCGCTCTCAAATAAATAAATAAAAATAAACAAAACAAACAACCAAACAAAAAAGGTGCTTGCCTGCAAAGCCTAAGGACCCAGGTTTGATTCCCCAGGACCTAGGTAAAGCACATGCACAAGGTGGTGCATGTGTCTGGAGTTGGTTTGCAGTGGCTGGAGGCTGTAGTATGCCCAACTCTCTCTCTCTCTCTCTCTCTCTCTCTCTCTCTCTCTGCCTCTTTCTCTCTCTGTCACTCTCAAATAAATAAATAAAAATAAACAACAACAACAAAAAAGCAAAAGACTGCCGGGCATGGTGGCGCACGTCTTTAATCCCAGCACTCAGGAGGCAGAGGTAGGAGGATCGCCATGAGTTCAAGGCCACCCTGAGACTACATAGTTAATTCCAGGTCAGCCTGGACCAGAGTGAGACCCTACCTCGAAAAACAAACAAACAAAAAAAAAAAAAGTAAAAGACAAACAAAAACAAACCAAAAATGCAGATTTGTGGAATGAAGGCATAGGCTTTAGTCTCAACTACCTCGAAAAACCAAAAAAAAAACAAAAAACAAAAATAGCACACACACACACAAAAAAAAAAACACGTTTGTGCACACATACACACATACACAAAATTTTGGAATGAAACTTCCAAAGGTCAGGAAGTAAACAAGTCATACCCTCAAGGAGTCCCACTGCAAGATTCACAAGGCCCAATCCAAGGACGCGTAAGCAGCGTTAGCGCCAGGGAGAGAGACTGTGCTAGGCACAGCTGACTGCAAGCTGCGTACTGTGCTCCAGGGAGCTGCTGAGCCCCGGGGAGGAAGGCTTTGTGAGAGGTCACCCATGCTGCTGTGGGCTTTTTGGTGGCGCAGCTGCCTTGAATCATCTACGCTCCTGTGAGCAACCTCAGCAAACTCATTGGTTCACTAAGCTAGACTCAGTGGGATCGTTCCTCCAGTCTGTCGTTGGTGTTCTGTCTGGATGAACAGATGCTAGTCTCCCCAGGCAAAGTTAACGCAACACTGTCTCGCAAGGGAACAAGATGGAAGTAAGGTGGAAGAGCTACGGAGGAAGACGCCCAACATCCTCCCGTGGCATAGGGCACATGCCTCTGCACCCACACCACGCACATGTACAGCACCCACCTACCCTCGCGCACAGGAATACTTACACACATATACACCACGCACATGCCAACAACAACAAAAAAAAGTAGCTTGCTGTAAATTTTGTGCTATCAGAAAGTGAAAGAGGGCCAGGCGTGGTGGCGCACAGCTTTAATCCCAGCACCCGGGAGGCAAAGGTAGGAGGGTTGCCATGAGTTCGAGGCCACCCTGAGACTGAATTCCAGGTCAGCTTGGACTAGAGTGAGACCCTACCTTGAAAGAAAAAAAAAAGAGAGAGAGGGCTGGAGAAATGGCTCAACAGTTAAGGCACTTGCCTATAAAACCTAACAATCTGAGTTCAATTCCCTAGTACCCATGTAAAGCCAGATGCACAAAATGGCACATGCATCTGGAGTTCATTAGCAGTGGCTAGAGGCCCTGGTGCACCATTCTCTCTGCCTCTCTGTGGTGGTTTGATTCAGGTGTACCCCATAAACTTAGGTAGTCTGAATGCTAGTCTCCCTAGCTGATAGAAATTGGAAATTAAAGCCTCCTGGAGGCAGTGTATTGTTGGGGGTGGGCTTATGGGTGTTATAGCCAGTTTCCCCTTGCCAGTGTTTGGCACACTCTCTGTTGCTATGGTCCACCTTATGTTGGCCAGGGGGTGATGTCCACCCTCTGCTCATGCCATTGTTTTCCCCTGCCATCGTGGAGTTTCCCCTTGAGTCTGTAAGCCAAAATAAACCTCTTTTTCCCACAAGCTGCTCTTGGTAGGGTGATTTCTGCCAGCAAGGCGAACCTGACTGCAACACTCTCTTTCTGTCTGTCTCTCTCTGGTTGCAAATAAATAAGTAAACACATTTTTTAAAAGTCATCCGAGGGCTGGAGAAATGGCTTAGTGGTTAAGACACTTGCCTACAAAGCCAAAGGACTCAGGTTCAATTCCCCAGGACCCATGTAAACCAGATGCACTAGGTAGCACATGTGTCTGGAGTTCGTTTGCAGCAGCTGGAGGCCCTGGCATGCCCATTCTCTCTTTCTCTCTCTCTCTCAGGGGTGGGGACTGAGACTATGTAGAGGAACTGCTAGTACCTATGGAGTTTCCTTTCAGAAGGGGAAAAATATGTTCAAAATTTATGATGATGATAATTGCACCATTCTGTGAAAATAAGAAAAGCCACTGACTTGGCTACTTCAAAGGATGCATATTATACTATGTGAATGATAAAGCTATTATTTCAAAGAGCACCCACTTGGGGTTTGTTGCCGGGTATGCAGAGGTGACCTTCAGATCTGTGCTGGTAGCAAGAGGGGGAGAAACAACTGCCAATGTGGCTGCGGCTGCTAAAGAAACGCCAGCAGTTTCTAATTTTATACTGTCCTACATTTGTCGAGTTTCGGAGCTTTCGAGTTGCTATAGTAGAGGCCAAAACAGAAATGCCTTTTGTGTTTTATTATAACAGCTAAACTGGAAAATAAACTCATCAATTGCTTGTTACAAAGGAAATGAGCTAAAATCAGCAAAGATGTAAGTGAGCTGAAATAAACCTTTGCTCAGTAAGACGAATGTATTCTCCTGGGAGGGAGAGTTTGGTAGTAAAAATAGTTTAAAGTGTTACGTTATTTTAAGAAGCATTTTGTTTCACTTACTGTTGATGGGCAAACATTTTTAAAAGTAGGGTAGATCTGTGGGAGAGTAAAAAGAAATGACATCTTGTTTCCATTTACTTATTCCTTCCAGTTCATCTTCTTATTGTAAATCATTTTCCATTGTGGGAGGACATTAAATTTAATATATAAAAAGCAGTGGCTAGCCGGGCGTGGCGGCGCACGCCTTTAATCCCAGCACTCGGGAGGGAGAGGTAGGAGGATCACTGTAAGTTCAAGGCCACCCTGAGACTCCATAGTGAATTCCAGGTCAACCTGGGCTAGAGTGAGACCCTACCTCGAAAAACCAAAAAAAAAAAGCAGTGACTATGTTTATGAATTCATTTTTCTCAGTAGTGCTGCCTCCTGCAGCCATTTTATGAAGAATGTTATGGCCTGAATAGTGAATATTTTTATTTTATTTTAGTGTGTGGGGTTGTGTTTGTATGTGTGTGTATATGTGAGACCAGAGGTCAATGATGGGTGTCTTCCTCAGTTGCTCGGTTCATTTATGCGTGTGTGTGTGTCACACAGGTCTCACCCTGTGTGTCACAGGGAGTCTGTAAGCCAAAATAAACCTCTTTTTCCCACAAGCTGCTCTTGGTAGGGTGATTTCTGCCAGCAAGGCGAACCTGACTGCAACACTCTCTTTCTGTCTGTCTCTCTCTGGTTGCAAATAAATAAGTAAACACATTTTTTAAAAGTCATCGAGGGCTGGAGAAATGGCTTAGTGGTTAAGACACTTGCCTACAAAGCCAAAGGACTCAGGTTCAATTCCCCAGGACCCATGTAAACCAGATGCACTAGGTAGCACATGTGTCTGGAGTTCGTTTGCAGCAGCTGGAGGCCCTGGCATGCCCATTCTCTCTTTCTCTCTCTCTCTAGGGGTGGGGACTGAGACTATGTAGAGGAACTGCTAGTACCTATGGAGTTTCCTTTCAGAAGGGGAAAAATATGTTCAAAATTTATGATGATGATAATTGCACCATTCTGTGAAAATAAGAAAAGCCACTGACTTGGCTACTTCAAAGGATGCATATTATACTATGTGAATGATAAAGCTATTATTTCAAAGAGCACCCACTTGGGGTTTGTTGCCGGGTATGCAGAGGTGACCTTCAGATCTGTGCTGGTAGCAAGAGGGGGAGAAACAACTGCCAATGTGGCTGCGGCTGCTAAAGAAACGCCAGCAGTTTCTAATTTTATACTGTCCTACATTTGTCGAGTTTCGGAGCTTTCGAGTTGCTATAGTAGAGGCCAAAACAGAAATGCCTTTTGTGTTTTATTATAACAGCTAAACTGGAAAATAAACTCATCAATTGCTTGTTACAAAGGAAATGAGCTAAAATCAGCAAAGATGTAAGTGAGCTGAAATAAACCTTTGCTCAGTAAGACGAATGTATTCTCCTGGGAGGGAGAGTTTGGTAGTAAAAATAGTTTAAAGTGTTACGTTATTTTAAGAAGCATTTTGTTTCACTTACTGTTGATGGGCAAACATTTTTAAAAGTAGGGTAGATCTGTGGGAGAGTAAAAAGAAATGACATCTTGTTTCCATTTACTTATTCCTTCCAGTTCATCTTCTTATTGTAAATCATTTTCCATTGTGGGAGGACATTAAATTTAATATATAAAAAGCAGTGGCTAGCCGGGCGTGGCGGCGCACGCCTTTAATCCCTTCTCTCTCTCTCTCTCTCTCAATTATAAATAAATTAATTAATTTTAAAAAAATAAAGCTGGACAAGCATTCGTTTGCAGTGGCAAGAGACCTGAGTGTGCACGTGTGTGTGCATACACACACACACATGCAAGTAAAAATTTAAAAAAGAAACCCATTTACAAAAGGGAATAATAGATTTATTGAGCTAGCATATAAACATTTTAAACACATTTTAATATTCTTTGGGAACACCATTTATTCTATTTAATTTTATTTATTTGAAAGCAGAGAGAGAGAGAGAATGGGCACATCAGGGCCTCTAGTCACTGAGAATGAACTCCAGACACATGTGCCACTTTGTGCATCTGGCTTTATGTAGGCACTGGGATATAGAATCCTGCTCATTAGGCTTTGCAGGCAAGTACCTTAACCATTGAGCCACCTTTCTAGCCCCTTTAATATTCTTTCATGAGGAAAAGACTGGAACTAATAAGCATTTGATGAATGGTATTACATTTTATTCGTAAAGATTAATAATATATATATATATATATATATATACTGCTTACCATGTCCTTAGACTGTCCTAATTGCATTACATGAGTGTGTGTACAGCGCACACACACATGCAGATTAATGTGTAAATTCTCCACAATTACAGAATAAATAAAAATTCTTCATCACAACCCCACTAATATGTGGAAATGAAGGCAAGGCAAGGTTAAAACATTTGTCCAGGTTGAATTTTTTAAAGTTTGGCATCACAGTCTATGTTTTTATTAATTTTTAAAGATGTTTATCTATTTATTTGAGGGAGAGAGAGCAAGCCAGGACCTCTTACCACTACAAACTCCAGATGCATGTGCCACTTTGTGAGTTTGGCTTTCCACAAGTAATGAGGAATTGAGCCTGGGCAGGCAGGCTTTGCATGCAATGCCTTTAGCTGCTAAGCCATGTCTACAGCCCAATGTTTTAACTAATTATTCTACAAAGAGCTCTGAGAACCTCAAATACCCAATACTGTCCTCCCTATCTTTTGTTTGATACAAACATGAAACACAAAGTGTTTTCTTTGTATACAGGGTACATGTATCTAAAGCTTACTGTAAAGTTCTAGAAGAAAGGGTGTGACTAAACTGGTGTGGTGATTCATGACTACAGTCCCAACACTCAGAAAGGGGAGCTGAAGGATCAAGACAACCAGGACAGCCTGGATACCATGGTGAGACTGCGTCTCAGAAAATCAAACCAAGGGGCTGGGATGGCCCAGTGGGTAAAAGTGCTCGCTGCACAAGTGTGACAGGCTGAGTTTCAATCCTTAGAACCCATGGAAAGCCAGACGCAGTAGTGACCACCTGTAATCCGAGGACTCCTAAGGGGAGATGGGAGGCACAGACTGAAGACTCGCTGAAGACTGAAGACTCACGGACCACGACGCCCTACAGAAGCAATGGCAACCCAGATGGAAGGCGAGACCCAACACCCGCGCTTATCCTCCGACACCACAGGCACATGCATGCCCACGCTCACAAACACGAACACAAAGATAAAAAATGTAGAAGCAAGGCCGGGCGTGGTGGCGCACGTCTTTAATCCCAGCACCCAGAAGGCAAAGGTTGGAGGATCGCTGTGAGTTCAAGGCCACCCTGAGACTACATAGTGAAAAAAAAATTAAAAGCAAGGATGGAGAGATGGCTTAGCAGTTAAGTCACTTCCTGCAAAGCCCAAGGATCCAGGTTTGATTCCCTAGTACCCATGTAAAGCCAGATGCACAAAGTGGCACATGCATTTGGAGCTCATTTGCAGTGACTAAAGGCTCCGGCATACCATTCTCTTTGTCTCTCTCTCTCTCTGCTTGCAAATAAATAATTAAAAAATATATTTTAAAGGGCTGGAGAGATGACTGATCAATTAAGGCACTTGCCTGCAAAGCCTAAGGACCCATGTTTGACTCTCCAGATCCCATGTAAGCCAGATGCACAAGGGGATGCAAGTGCAAGGTTGCACATGCGCACAAGGGGTTGCATGTGTCTGGAGTTTGATTGCAAGCCTGGAGGCCCTGGAATGCCAGTTCTCTCTCTCATAAAATAAATAAACACTTAAAATGAAAAAAAAAAAAGAGCTGGGCATGGCAGCACACGCCTTTAATCCCAGAAGTTGGGAGGCAGAGGTAGGAGGATCTCCAAGAGTTTGAGGCCACCCTGAGACTACATAGTGAATTCCAGGACAGCCTGAACTAGAGTGAAACCCTACCTTGAAACACCAAAAAAAAAAAAAATTAAAAATAAAAAAAATTGAAAGCAGAATTACTACAGAAATTTTCCTAACGGATGTGTGTGTGTGTGTGTGTGTGTGTGAACTAAAATTAGGTTCTTTTAAAATATATTGTATTTATTTATTTATTTGAGAGAGAGAGAGAATGGGTGCATCAGGGCCTCCACCCACTGCAAATGAACTCCCTATACATGCATCCCCTTGTGCATCTGGCTGACATGGGTCCTGAAGAATTGAACCGGGATCCTTTGGCTTTGTAGGAAAATGTCTTAACCACTAAGCCATTTCTCTAGCCCAAAATTAAGTTCTTTTAAATATATATATATATATATATATATATATATATATATATATATATACATAAGAGTGAGAGTATGGACATGCCAGGGCCTCTTGTCACTGCAAACAAACTCCATTTTGTATATCTGGCTTACATGAGTACTAGAGAATTGAACCCAGACTGGCAAGCTTTGCATGCAAGCATTCTTTAACTGCTGAGCCACCTCCTTAGCCCTGAAATCAGGTTCCTGAAAGATACTTTTTATACTTGTGTTCATAGCATAAAGTGTCATTTCCAAGAGGTGAAATAAATCTAAATATCCATTGACAGAGCAATGGATAAACACACTGTGCCCCATGCTAACAATGCGATAACATTCAGTCTTCAAAAGGAAGTCAAGTCTGCTGCACACTAATCCATGGAGGAGCTTGAGCAACCTTATGCTAAGTGAGTAAGACAGCCATGAAGATTCCACTCATCAGCAGGACTTAGCTTTTCCAGTCCTAGAAACAGGAAGTAGAATAGTGTTTGCCAAGGGTTGCAGGAGGTTATTTAATAAACAAAGTTTCAGTTTTTCTAAAGTTCTGGAGATTCATTGCCTAACAATGTGTGTGTATACATATATACATATAGATATACACATATACATATATATGTTGTATGGGATATATATATGTTATATGAGATGATAAATTTTATGTTACGTGTATTCTATGACAATTTAAAAAGAGAAAACTAAGCTGGGCGTAGTAGTGCATGCTTTTAATCCCAGCACTCGGGAGGTAGAGTAGGAGAATCACCATGAGTTTGAGGCCACCCTGAGACTACATAGTGAATTCAGCCTGGGCCAGAGTGAGACCCTACCTCAAAAAAAAAAAAAAAAAAAAAGTATTAATGCATCAGAAATGACCTGCAGTAAGAACGAGTTAGAGGGAAATGCCTAAGAAAGATTTCAAAAGAAAGATTATAAATATACTTAAAGAAGTCAAAGAGGAAATAGGAATCAAAGAAGACACAGGAAACCAATTTAATGAAATAAAGAGGTCAATACAAGACATAAATAAGGAAATAGAAATAATAAAGAAAAACCAGTCAGAATTACTAGCAATGAAGGACACAGTTAATGAAATAAAAAAACTCTGTAGAAAATCTCACCAGTAGAATGGATGAAGGAGAGGACAGAATATCTAAGCTAGAAGACCAGGCGGCAGATCTAATACAGTCCAACAAAGAGAAAGACAAGCTAATAGGAGAGTATGAATGGGAATTTCAAGATATTCGGGACACTATGAGAAGATCAAACATAAGAATTCAGGGTATAGTAGAAGGAGAAGAATTTCACTCCAAAGGCATAGTAGGTGTTTTCAACAAAGCCATAGAAGATAACTTCCCCCAAACTGGGAAAGAGGTGCCAATGCAGACACAGGAATCCTTTAGAACACCAGCCAGACAAAACCTGAAAAGAACCTCTCCTCGCCATATTATAATTAAACTACCAGACACACAAACCAAAGAAAAAATATTGAAAGCAGTTAGAGAGAAAAATCAAGTTACCTACAAAGGCAAGCCCATCAGGATCACAGCAGATTACTCAACACAAACTTTAAAAGCCAGAAGGTTCCTTGCTGGGCGTCGTGGCGCACACCTTTAATCCCAGCACTTGGGAGGCACAGGAAGGAGGATTGCCATGAGTTCGAGGCCACCCTGAGACTACATAGTTAATTCCAGGTCAGCCTGGACCAGAGTGAGACCCCACCTCAAAAAAAAAAAAAAAAAAAAAAAAGCCAGAAGGGTTTGGAGTAATGTATTCCAAGTTCTGAAAGATAACAACTGTCAACCAAGGTTACTTTATCCTGTAAAGCTATCCATTCAAATAGACGGAGAAATAAGGACATTCCACAACAAAAGCAGGCTAAAGGAATATTTGAAGACAAAACCAGCTCTACAGAAAATACTTGAAAGAATCCTCCATAGTGAACAGAAAGAAAAGCACACATATAAGGAACCTGGAAAAAAAAAAATTGATAAACGTTAATCCATACTGACCAAGATAAAACAAGAATACAAATTACCAGTACTAGCAATGAAAGTACATGCATCATTACAGAGCCCACACAATATGAAAATGCTAGGAAGAGTGTATTTATTAGCAGTTCCTGCAAAGACATAACTACCTACACTCACTCATGATGAAATTCAGACATCCTGAATAATCCTATAGTCATTAAAGAAACTGAATCTGGGCTGAAGAAATGGATTAGCAGTTAAGGCACTTGGGTACTAGGGAATTGAACCCAGCTGACAGGTTTTGCAAGCAAGCACCTTTAACCACTGATCCATCTCCCTAGCCTGCTACAATTTAAAATCTTTCCCTAAAGAATTCTAGACCAGATAGTTTCACTGTAGAGTTCTACCAATTGAGTAGAAAATAACACTAATTCTGTATAATCTCTCCTGAAAACAGAAAGAGATAAAACATTTTCTAATTCAGACCAGCATCATTCTGACACCAAAGCCAGGTAAAGGTACTACAGAAAAAAAAAAATCAGGGCTGGAGAGATGGCTTATCAGTTAGGATGCTTGCCTGCAAAGCCAAAGGACACAGATTTGATTCCCTAATACCCACATAAACCAGATATACAAGGTGTCTGTGTCTGGAGTTTGTTTGCAGTGGCTGGAGGCCCTTTCTCTCTCTCTCTCAAATAAATAAATAAAAATTAAAAAATCAGGGCTAAGCCGGGCGTGGTGGCACACACCTTTAATCCCAGCACTCAGGAGGCAGAGGTAGGAGATCGCCGAGAGTTCAAGGCCACCATAAGACTACATAGTGAATTCCAGGTCAGCCTGAGCCACAGTGAGACCCTACCTCAAAAAAAAAACACAAAAAAAAAAGAAAAAAAAAAATCAGGGCCAGAAAGATGGCTTAGTGGTTAAGGCACTTGCCTGTGAAGCCTATGGACCCAGGTTCGATTCCCCAGTACTCACATAAGCCAGATGCACAAGATGGTGCATGTGTCTAGAGTTTGTTTGCAGTGGCTATAGGCCCTAGAGCACCCATTCTCTCTCTCTCTCTTGTTTCAAGTAAATAAATTAATTTAAAAAAATCAAGGCCATAGACTGGACTACTAGACTACATGACACTGTCATAAACAATGTGTTTTAAAGTGTGTCAGAGAAATGGCTTTTGTTTGTTTGTTTGGTTGGTTTTTTTCTTGAGGTAGGGTTTCACTCTAGCCCAGGCTGACCTGGAAGTCACTATGTACTCTCAGGGTGGCCTCGAACTCATGGCGATCTCAAACCTCTGTCCCCCAAGTACTAGGATTAAAGGCGTGTGCCACCACACCCAGCAAAATGATTTTCTGTAATCTCTTAGAATAATAAAATACAAAATAATAATAATAAATATGACCTCTAGTAACTATTAAAAAAATCAAGGCCAGGCATGATGGCACATGCCTTTATTCCAAGCACTTAGGAGGCAGAGGTAGGAGGATTGCCATGAATTCGAGGCCACCCTGAGATTACAGAGTGAATTCCAGGTCAGCCCAGGCTAGAGTGAGACCCTGCCTCAAAAAAAAAAAAAAAAAAAAATCAAAGCTGGGTATGGGTACTTGGGAGGCAGAGGTAGGAGGATCTCTATGAGTTCCAGGCCAGCCTGGGACTATAAAGTGAGTTCCAGGTCAGCCTGGGCTAGAGTGAGACCCTGCCTCAAAAGAAAGAAAAAAAATCACAATCAAAGAAATAAAGCTAACCAAGTACAGTGGTGCATGTCTATAGTTCCAGCAGCCAAGGAGAGAAAGACAAGATTGCTTGAGTCCAGGAGTTCTGGGCCAGCCTGAGCAACATGGGTGAAACCCTGTCTCAAGATTCAAAGAACAAATTCTGATATACAGAATGCATTTCTGTTGAGTAGTAACATATACCTGTTAAGAAAACATAAGGCAAATGCAAAAAATAATAATAATAATAATACAAACAGGAAGAAATGGGGGAATCATGAGTTCCAGGGAAGCCTGGGTCATAGACTCAGCAATAAAAGGGGTGGGGGAGAGGGCAGCTCAGTGGTAGAGCACTTGCCTAGCACAGTTGAGACTCTGGATTTGATTCTCAGCACTGCGGGCAGGAGGAGAAAAGAAAAAGAAAATCAGTCTTCCCCATAGACATATATGCAAAATAATATTGGTAAATTGAATTCCACATACAAGAAGCATAATATATTACCGCTCTGTGAGGCCGGGCCTGGAAAAGCAAGGCTGAGTCAGCATTTAAGCATGACAGGAGGGGTGGAAGTGTAGCTCAGTTAGTAGAGTACTTGCCTAACATGCACAAAGTCGTGGCACTGCATAAACCCAGTTCTTACAAAACAAAACAGAACAAAGTCACCATGTCAACAAACTGAGGGAAAGGCCAACAGTCAGTGCATGCCTGTAACCCACAACGTAGAAGGTAGACGCAGCAGCTCAGGAGTTCACTCCAGGTCATCCTCAGCAACCCAGCAAAGCCAGCCCGGCTTTGTGAGACAGTCTCAAGATACCAAAAGTAAAAGGGGGCGGGCAGAGAGCATTTGTCAAATTCAACATTCTTTCATGATAAAAATTCTCAGCTGGAGCTGGGCATGGTGGTACATGCCTTTTTAAAAAGATTTTATTTTTATTTATTTATTAGAGAGAGAGGGGGAGAGAGAGAGGCAGAGTGAGAATGTGCATGTCAGGGCCTCTAGCCACTGCAAAAGAACTCCAGATGCATGTGTATCTGGCTTACATGGGACCTGGAGAATCAAACCTAGGTCCTTAGACTTCCCAGGCATGCACCTTAACCACTAGGCCATCTCTCCAGCCTACACATGCCTTTAATCCCAGCACTTGGAAGGCTGAAGTAAGAGGATTGTCATGAATTCAAAAGTTCAAGGTCAGCCTGGCCTACTGAGTGAGTTCTAGGTCAGCCTAGGTTAGAGTGAGCCCCTGCCTCAAAAAAAAAAAAAAAAAAAATTCTCAGCTGGCTGGGCATAGTGGCACATGTCTGTAATCACCACATCCAGAAAGGTAAGGTAAGCAGGAGGATTTCATGTTTGAGGCCAGCCTGGCCTACATGGTAAGACTATCTCAAAGGAAAAGAAAAAAACAACATTCAATTGCATTAGTCAGCTGTCAGTGTGAAAAAGTACCAGAGCTAGTGATCTTAGTATGGTAGATGGTTTATTGTCGCTTATAGTTTCAGAGGTTTGAACCCACAGTCGCTGAAACATAGCGGCCTACTGCTTTGGGTCTGTGGTTGCACGGTGTGTCATGTCACAAGTGATTGGCAGAGGAGGCCTGTTCACTTCATGACAGCTGGGAAGCAAAGAAAAAAGACTGACGGGCTGGAGAGATGGCTCAGCACGACCCAGGTTCAATTCCCCAAGTACCCATGTAAAGCCAGATACACAAAGTGGTCCATACAGCTGGGCGTGGTAGCACACATCTTTTTTTTTTAATTTGTTTATTTATTTGACAGAGAAAGAGGGAGAGAGAAAGAATGGGCGTGCCAGGGCCTCCAGCCACTGCAAACAAAGTACAGACGCATGTGCCCCCTTGTGCATCTGGCTAACGTGGGTACTGGGGAATCGAACCTGGGTCCTTTGGCTTTGTAGGCAAACACATTAACCACTAAGGCATCCCTCCAGCCCTTTCTTTAAATTTTTTTGTATTTGTTTATTTGACAGAGAAAGGGAGAGAGAGAGAGAGAGAATGGGCACGCCAGGGCCGGTGCACATCTTTAATACCAGCACTTGGGAGGCAGAGGTAGGAGGATCACCATGAGTTCGAGGCCACCCTGAGACTACATAGTGAATTCCAGGTCAGCCTGAGCTACAGTGAGACCCTACCTGGAAAAACAAACAACAACAACAAAAAGTGTGGTACATGCATCTGCAGTCCATTTGCAGTGGCTAGAGGGGTGCACCCACTTTCTCTGTCTCTGTCTCTGTTCTATCTCTCTCTGCTTGCAAATAATTTTTTTTTTTTAAAAAAAAAGGAAAAGACCAAGGAAGGGCTGGGGCCCCAATATCATCTTCTAGGGCAAAGTCCTCCCAGTACGCCCCACCTCTTAAAACTTCCACCTCTCCTAGATGGCTGGCAACCAAGCCTTTAACATATAGGCCACTGGGGAACAATTGTCCAAACCTCGGCGTCAGTATGCAGGAAGAAATGTGAATTTACTTAACCTGCTAGAGGACACCTACCAGAAGAAGAAGAAGAAGAAAGCCTGTAGTGGGCATACTCAGATTAATAAAGGGCTGTTTCTCCTCCTGAAGTGAGGAGTACCATTAGGATGTGTATTCCTGGCATTCCTCCAGCTCAGCACAGTACTGGCCCATTGCGTTTAGTACAGGACAGCCAACTGGAGTGGTACACACCTGTAACCCCAGCACTGCAGAGGCCAAGACAGGAGGATCAGAAGCTGAAAAAATAACTAAAACAAGACAATTAAAAAAAAAAAAAAAAAAGAAAGGTGGGGCTGGAGAGATGGCTTAGTAGCTAAGGCACTTGCCTATGAAGCCCAAGGACCCATGTTCAACTCTCCAGGTCCCATGTAAGACAGATGCACAAAGTGACACAAGCACGCAAGGTCGCACATACGCACAAGGTGGCGCACATGTCTGGAGTTTGACTTCAGTGGCTGGAGGACCTGGCATGCCAATTCTCTCTCTCTCTCTCATAAAAAAATAAATGAATAAAAGGAAGCTGGGCGTGGTGGTACATATGCACTGCTCGGGAGGCAGAGATAAGAAGACTACTGTGAGTTCAAGGCCAGCCTTGGACTACAGAGCCAGTTTCAGGTCAGCCTGGAAAAAAAAGAAAGAAAGAAAGAAAGAAAATGCATATTCATCAGAAAGAAAGAAACTCTCTACTCATAAACAATGTCTACAGAGAGAAACTATGTTTTGTTTTGTTTTTTTGAGGTAGGGTTTCACTCTAGCCTAGGCTGACCTGGAATTCACTCTGTAGTCTGAGGGTGGCCCTCGAACTCACGGCAATCCTCCTACCTCTGCCTCCCAAGTGCTGGGATTAAAGGCGTGCGCCACCATGCCTGGCTTGAAACTATGTATTTTTTAAAGTTCTGAAACTAGTTAAGTAGGAAATTACGTAGGAAACTAGTTAAGTAGGTTTTATTTAAAACCAAAACTATAGCCAGGCATGATGGCACACACACACACACACACACACACAAACCTTTATGACAAAAGAAATTTTGGAGGGGGGGGGTTTCGAGGTTGGATCTCTCTCTAACCCAGGCTGACCTGGAATTCACTAGGTAGTCTCAGGCTGGCCTCAAACTCACAGCAGTCCTCCTACCTCAGCTTCCTGAGTGCTGGGATTAAAGCTGTGTGCCACCATGCCCAGCTACTTAATTTTTTTTTTTTTTTTTTTTGAGGTAGGGGTCTCACTCACTAGCCCAGGCTGACCTGGAATTCACTATGTAGTCTCAGCGTGGCCTCAAACTCACAGAAGGCGTGTGCAAACAAGCCCAGTTTAATTTTTTTTTTTTAATGTATTTATTTGCAAGCAGAGAGAGAATGGGGCACCAGGGCCTCTAGCCACTGCAAATGAACTCCAGATGCCACCTTGCACATCTGGCTTTACATGAGTACTGAGGAATCAAAGCCCTAGATCCACCCCCCGCCCCCAGGTTCTTATATCAAACCGCCAACTGTAGTCCTAGGAACTCCTAAGGTACAGTATTTCTGAAGCTGAATTTGTTAGTACTCCAAATTTGATTTTTTTTCTGTTTTATTCTTTCCTTTTTGGGTAGGGGATTTTTGTAGCCCATGCTGGCCTGGAACTCATGCCAATCCTCCTGCCTCAGTCTCTCAAATTACTGGGATTACAGGTATAAACCTTTTTGTTTTGTTTTTTCAAGGTAGAGTCTCACTCTAGCCTAGGCTGACCTGGAATTCACTATGTAGTCTCAGGGTGGCCTTGAACTCATGCAATCCTCCTACCTCTGCCTCTTGAGTGAAAATATATATATATTTTAAACTTAAATCCTTCAAGGCCCATGGTATTTCAGTACACAACTATCCACTGAATGTTTCTATTTGCAGATTTCAAGGAATTCTTCAGCCTTTATCTTAAATGCCACAAGTTAATGGTCTCTTGTCTGACAAAGCTAAAGGTTCTTTCCTCTTACTTCCATAGCAACTCAACCTTCAATTATGTGTTCACTTCAGCATGCTATAATTATTTGTTTGCACGCCTAACCATTTACTTCACAGTGGGGTAAGGACTACGCCTATTTTTTAAATTGTCTTCCCAATATCTAGGGCAATTATTTGTTTAAAAATATTGTAAAGAGCTAGGCGTGGTGGCACACGCCTTTAATCTCAGCACTCAGGAGACAGAGGCAGGAGGATCACCATGAGTTTGAGGCCACCCTGAGACTACATAGTGAATTCCAGGTCAGCCTGGGCTAGAGTGAGACCCTACCTCGAAGAAACCAACATATATATTTTTTAATTAATTAATGATTATTTCAAAGGGAGAGCAAGAGAGAGGCAGATAGGTAGAGAATGGGTGCACCAGGGCCTCTAGTCATTGCAAATGGACTCCAGACACATGTATCACCTTGTACATCTGGCTCATGTAGGTACTGGGGAACTGAACCTGGGTCCTTAGCCTTTGCAGGCAAGAGCCTTAACCACTAAGCCATCTCTCCAGCCCCTAGGACAATTCTTGATAGTACCTACTTAGCAAATGCTTTGTTGTTATTTTCAAGGTAGGGTCTCACTCTAGCCCAGTTCAACCTGGGATTCACTCTGTAGTTTCAGGGTGGCCTCAAATTCATGGCTATCCTCCTACCTCTGCTTCCTGAGTGCTGGGATTAAAGGCATGCGCCACCACACCCAGCCAGCAAATATATTTAATTTCATTTAATTTTATTCAAGGTAGAGTTTCACTGTAGCCCAGGCTGACCTGGCACTCACTGTTAGTCCCAGGCTGGCCTTGAACTCACAAAAATCATCCTACCTTGGCCTCCCCAGTGCTGGGATTAAAGGAATGTACCACCACTCCTAGCTTGCAAATGCTTTTTAAAAAAATTTGTTTAAAACGGGCGTGGTGGTGCACGCCTGTAATCCCAGCACTCAGGAGGCAGAGGTAGGAGGATTGCCGTGAGTTCAAGGCCACCCTGAGACTCCATAGTGAATTCCAGGTCAGCCTGGGCTAGAGTGAGACCCTACCTCGAAAAACCAAAAAAAAAAAAAAAAATTGTTTATTTTTTATTGACAACTTCTCTAATTACAGGCAATAAACCATGGTAATTCTCCCCCGCCCGCCCCAATTTCCCCTTTGCAACTCCACTCTACATCATATCCCCTCCCCCTCTCAATCAGTCTCTCTTTTATTTTTATATCATCTTTTCCTCCTATTATGATGGTCTTGTGTAGGTAGTATCAGGCACTGCAAGGTCATGGATATCCAGGCCATTTTGCATCTGGAAGAGTGCATTGTAAGGAGTCCTACCCTTCCTTTGGCTCTTAAATTCTTTCTGCCACCTCTTCCACAATAAACCCTGAGCCTTGGAAGGTGTGATAGATATGTTTCAGTGCTGAGCACTCCTCTGTCACTTCTTTTTACCACTACAATGCCTTCTGAATCATCCCAAGGTCACCACCATCTGAAAAGAGAAGCTTCTCTAACCAAAAGTGGGAGTAGCATTAACATATGGGTATGAACATTAAGAGAAGTGCTTACTGGGCAGTTTGGTGAGCATAATTTACATTTAGCCAGAGACTAGCAGACAATACACCCCTTAGGGCTCATGACCTCCCCTGTCATAGGTTTTCTGTGTCAGGCATGTATGTATTCCCTCTCAGTAAGCAGACCCCCAGTCCAATTAGAGAGTGGTTGGTTTCTCCTATAACAGATGTGCCACTATTGCACCCATTGGTTCATTTGGCCTGGCCAGCCAAATTTAAGGTTTGCAGTGTCTACTACAGTTTATCTCCAGTGGTGACTTCTCTCTCCCCCATGAAGCTGCATGCACTGTAGTTTATTTTATTTTATTTTAGTTGTTTTTTGTTTAGTTTTATTTATTTGAGAGTGACAGAGAAAGAAGCAGAGACAGAGAGAATGGGCGCATCAGGGTCTCCAGCCACTGCAAACGAACTCCAGATGCATGCGCCACCTTGTGCATCTGGCTTACATGGATCCTGGGGATCAAGCCTCGAACTGAGGTCATTAGGCTTCACAGGCAAGTGCTTAACCACTAAGCCATCTCTCCACACCCCCTCTTATATTTTCATTAGCTATCCCCTCACCTTTCCTTCAGCAAATGATTAATAAAATTAATCAATTAAAATACTTATTTTCAATATTATAGGTGCCAGTGGAGAGAAAATTTATCTCAACTCTTTTTCAAATGTGACCTTCTAATTATTTGAGTGAAATGTACTAATAAACTTCCAGTAGGTACTGACATACCTTCAGTGTGTTGTATGTTAAAATGAGAACTGAGACGTTAAATATACTAAGTTTACAAAAGTACCAAATATTTTAGAAAAAAATCAATGTACAAAAACATACTGGGAGCCGGGCATGGTGGTGTACGCCTTTAATCCCAGCACTCGGGAGTCAGAGGTAGGAGGATTGCCATGAGTCTGAGGCCACCCTGAGACTACATAGTTAATTCCAGGTCAGCCTGGACCATAGACGCTACCTTGAAAAAAAAAAAAAAAAAAAACCTGTTACTACATCGTGGCTATGGCTGGATTATGTGAATTTTGATTTTTTTCTTCCATTTCCTAAAATTGCACAGTATTCATGTTTTTGTTGACAGAGTCTCATATTGTAGACCAACTTGGCTTAGACCTCATGTAGCCTTAGAACTCCTGCCTCAGCCTTCCTAGTGCTGGGGTTTCAAGTATGAAACACCATTCTCATGTAAGTTTAAAATAAAAACAGTTGTGTAGCCAGGTGTGGTGGTACACGCCTTTAATCCCAGTATTCAGGAGGCAAAGGAAAGGAGGAGGATCACTGTGAGTTTGAGGCCAGTTTCAGACTACAGAGTGAATGCCAGGCCAGCTTGGGCTAGAGCAAGAAGACCTTACCTCGATAAACCAAACCAAAAACACATTTATGTAATTGGAATGATAGTACAAATGTCCCCTTGGAAAACTTAACCTGGCCCCTGACTTGCTGATCCAGAAATCTAATTAGTCAATAAGCCTAGGAGGTTCAGAAGAGATTTTAACTTCAAAAAAGAGAGGAAACACATGCCTGTAATACCAACACTAAGGAGGGTTCAGGCAGGAGGAGGAGCAGGACTTCAAGTCCAGTCTTCATCACTTACACAAAGAGAGTTCAAGGACAGCCTGGTCTATGAGAACCTGTCTCAAAAAAAAAAAAAAAAAAAAAAAAAAAAAAAGCCAACAATGCCCTAATAGTGCGATTTTTTTTTCAAAGACTTGGTTTTCTTGTCTTTTATTGTTATTATTATTTATTTATTTGAGAACAACAGACAGAGAGAGAAAGAGGCAGAGAGAGAGAGAGAAAATGGGCACGCCAGGGCCTCCAGCCACTGCAAACGAACTCCAGATGTGTGCGCCCCCTTGTGCATCTGGCTAACGTGGGTCCTAGGGAATCGTGCCTTGAATCAGGGTCCTTAGGCTTCTCAGGCAAGCGCTTAACTGCTAAACCATCTCTCCAGCCCAACAGTGAGAAGATTTAAAACTGGTTTGGGGCTGGAGAGGTGACATAGTTCCCCAGTACTCATGTAAAGCCAGATGCACAAAGTGGCACATGTGTCTGGAGTTCATTTGTAGCAGCTAGAGGCTCTGGCATACCCATTCTCTCCTCTCTATGTGTCTCTCTCTCTGCTTGCAAATAATTTTTTTTTTTTTTTTTTTTTTTGAGGTAGGACCTTGCTCTAGCCTGGGCTGACCTGGAATTCACTATATAGTCTCAGGATGATCTCAAACTCATGGCAATACTCCTACCTCTGCCTTCTGAGTGCTGGGATTAAAGGCGTGCACCACCATGACCGACTTTGCAAATATATATATATATATATATATATATATATATATATATATATATTTTTTTTTTTTAATAGAATAAAATGGTTTGGGATGTATGACCATCCAAGGCCTACCCCTAGTGACCTACTTCCACCAACTTGGCCCCAACTCCTTAGGTTTCCACAGCCTCTGAAATAGTGCACACGCACGCGCGCACACATACAAATGCTGTTCCACTTCAGGGGAATGATTTCTTAGTACAATTCATCTGATTCAAGAACAGTCTCAAAATCGATTAAGTTGTGCTAATATGAAAGGAAATTAAGAGGCCATTTCATGGAAAAGCTAAGTCAAATGACTCAATAGTTAAAGCTGCTTGCTTGCAAAAGCTTACTACCTGCGCCAGGCATGGTGGTGCATTCCTTTAATCCCAGCACTGGAGAGGCACCGGTAGGAGGATGACCGTGAGTTGGAGGCCACCCTGAGACTACATAGTGAACTCCAGGTCAGCATGGGCTAGAGTGGGACCCTACCTCGAAAAAAAAAGTAAATAAATAAATAAAAGATATTAAAAAATAGATGGGCATGGTGGCGCACGCCTTTAATCCCAGCACTCGGGAGGCAGAGGTAGGAGGATCGCTGTGAGTTCGAAGCCACCCTGAGACTACATAGTGAATTCCAGGTTAGCCTGAGCTACAGTGAGACTCTATCTTGAAAAACCAAAAAATAATAATAATAATAATTAAAAGTAGGTTCATGACATAGTTTTTGAAAATGTCTTCTGTTTAAATTTTCTCCCTGAGCGGACCGTAGAGTCTCCCGCACCCCAAGTCAGCGGATTTTTCCACTCTCCCAGCTCTCCGCAAACTCTCCAGCACCTGGGATCTCAGGCTCCGACAGGCTCCGGCTCGCACCACCCAACTTCCGCCGGGTAAGCAAGCCCGGCCCCGGTGATGGGCTCCGGGCCCAGCCAGGCCCACGTGGGTCGCGGGCGACTCTCCCGGAAGCCCAACGCTCAGGCCCTGGCCGCGGGCCCGGCGGAGGCTGGAGGGCTCAGCCCCCAGCTTCAGACCCCGCCGCCGGGGAGGCCACTCCTGTGACCCCAGCATGTGCAGGCGCTCCCAGACGCGTGACGGGGGTTCTGCCCCGGGACGGGGGCTCCGTGAGCGGCCGGCGTCCACGCGCGCTGGCCCGGCAGGAAGCGGGCCGAGGGGCGGGGCCTGGCCGCAGAAGGGCGGGGCGGGGCGGGGCGGGGCGGGGCGGGGCGGGGCGGGCACGCGCACGAGGACCCGAGCGGGCGTGTGTGCGCGCGCGTGCGGAGCGCGCTGCCCGAGCTGCCCGAGCGGCTGCGGGTGTTCGAGGCGGATGGCTCGGCGTGAGCGGCTCCGGGCGGCGTGTGCGGCTGTTGGTGCTGTGGCCGCCGAGGTGTCGGGCTCCCGGTCATGAGAGGTCAGCCTGGGGCCTGGGGGGGATGGCCGAGGTGCCGCGGGCTCGGACGTGGGTGGGGGCAGTGGGGAAGAGCTGTTTACGCTCCTTTCTCTCCTCTGGCTCAGGACTGAGGACGGCGGGCGGCGGGCTCCGTGCCCCTGACAGCGGCGGCCCCGTCCTGTCCGCAGTCGCCGCGGCTCGCAGAGACCTGAGGCCATAGAGAGCCCCGGGCGGCCGCGCCGGGGCCGGCTTCACGGAGAGCACGGCCGCGGGGAGACAGGGCCCGGGCGGGCGGGCGGGCGCCTTCCTGCCGCGGCCTCGCGGACGCGCCGCCCCCGCGGCGGCGTTTTCATTACCCAGGTGAACTAGTCACTCTGAAGCGCCACCTGTGCAATTACATGGTGACACCCCCTAAGCTTCCCTAAATGTATTTGGGTAGCATTTTTCTTCCGGAAGGGAAGTAATATTATGCATGGTAACACAATTATTATTATTATTACTTTGAGGAAGCTGTTTTTAGCATAAAATGAAATTTGTAGGTCACTGAAGAGTTCATTATTCGTTATCTGTGATGATACTTAAGTCATTGGGATTTTTTCTTCTAAGCATCAAAAGATACTAAGTCGGGTCAATCTAGATCAAGTAGCCTGCTATTTCCTTGCAGCGTATCTTATCCAGTAATAGTTCTTTAAATAAAAATTGCTGATTGAAAAACAAAAACAAGGGCTGGAGAGATGGCTTAGCGGTTAAGCCCTTGCCTGTGAAGCCTAAGGACCCCGGTTCGAGGCTCGATTCCCCAGGACCCAGATGCACAAGGGGGCACACGCATCTGGAGTTCGTTTACAGAGGCTGGAATCTCTGGCGCGCCCATTCTCTCTCTCTGCCTCCTCTCTGTCGCTCTCAAATAAACAAACAAAACAATTTTTAAAAAGTCTTTTCTTAAAAAAAAAAAAAAAAAAAAAAAAACAAAAACCCTGAAGTCAGGGTGGCGCCTTTAATTTCAGCACTTGGGAGGCAGAGGTAGCTGCATCGCTGTGAGTTCCAGGTCATCCTGGGCTAGCGTGGGACCCTACCTGGGGGAGGGTGGACTGAGTAGGATTATGTCCTGGGTTCATAAAACTGGTCGTGGTGATGCCATGTGCCTACAGGACTTACAAGTCCACCACTCCCCAGGGAGGCAGGTGGATCAGAAGTTCAAGACCAGCCTTGAAATCCTGTTTCGTGTTTTTTTTAAACAAAAACCTTCAGGCCGTGGTAGAGTATGCCTTTAATCCCAGCAGAGGTAGGAGGATCACCGTGAGTTCGAGGCCACACTGAGAGTACATAGTGAATTCCAGGTCAGCCTGGACTAGAATGAGACCCTACTTCAACCCACCCCCCCAAAAAAAAACAACTCATAAACCTGAATATTTTCTCATGAAGCTCTTTGATAGGGAATCTACATCTAGTTGAGTGCAGAGCCCATTTACCTAATATTCAGTGTGTGTGCTAGTATGAATAGTAATACCAATAATTAATCCCAGCACTGGGAGGCAGAGGTAGGAGGATTGCTGTGAATTCGAGGCCAGCTTGAGAGTACCTAATGAATTCTAGGTCAGCCTGAGCTAGAGTGAGACCCTACCTTCAAAATAAAACAAAACAAAAGGACTATTGTGCCGTTGCTTTTTAACATTAAATGGAGGCATCTGAAGTTTAATAGCAAATGTTCCATAAAAGATATTTTGAATAGGGCTGGAGAGATCGTTATGCAGTTAAGGCGTTTGCTTGCAAAGCCTGACGCCTGGGTTGGATTTCCCAGTACCCACATAAGGTAAGATGCATAAAGTGGTGCATGCATCTGGAGCTCTTTTTCAGCAGCTAGAGGCCCTGGTGGGTCCATTCTCTCTCTGGCTCTGTTTGCAAATAAATAAATAAATAAAAATATTTTTAAAGGTACTTTGACTAGGGCAGCAGAGTTTGTAATGAGGGGGAATGTGAAGCTGAGAACTAATTGGTGCCTATCAGCCACTCCCTTCAGGGAATAAAGGACACCTAGTGGGCAATGTTATATACTGCTTTTGTTTAACTGTTGAATTTTATTTTTTTAAATATTTTATTTATGTGTTTGTAAGCAGAGAGAGAGAAGAGATGCAGACAGAGAGAATGGGCACACGAGGGCCTCCAGACTGCAAACAAAATTCAGATGCATGCACCACTTTGTACATCTGGGTTTACATGGGTACTGGGGAATTGAACCCCGTCGTTTGGCTTTGCAGGCAAGTTTATTAACCGCTGAGCTATCTCTTCACCCCTGAATTTTACTTTTTTAGGAGAATCTGAAGCAAAGAAATCTAAGAAAAAGTATTGAAGGGCCATGCAAGCCAGTTGTAACCAGCTGCACAGTTCTCTAGGAAGTGCAAGTGGTGAAGATGCCTCTGCCTCCCAGTGTCCTCTCCCATCAAGACTGGCTGGAGATAGTTCTTGTCTTTACTCTGGAGATGTTCATATTCAGATGAACTCCATGCCTAAAGAATACCCTGGAAGTCCAGGCTCTAGAAATAAAAGGTCAGGTGCGCATAGCTGTACCCATGGGTGTGCACAGAGTCGGTTCCGGAGTCACTCTCATGGTGAAGAAAGGCCGCCTGATGATCCGACCCCGGAGTCTGGGGAACATGCAAGCGGCTCCTTCTCAGAATTTCGCCATCTCTTCAAGTGGCTGCAGAAAAGTCTTCCTTACATTTTGATTCTGGGTATCAAACTTGTTATGCAGCATATATCAGGTAGGGCATAATGAAACCTTCATTTAATTCCTAACTTAAGTTAATTTCCTTTTGTTATTGGTAATTTACTTTAACCTATGCACTTATGTATTTTCTGTTAGCTCTTAAAATTGTTTTAATTCATATTATTAGCTTATACAGTCCTGTTTGGTTCTTTTTTTTCTTTCAATTAACTGGAACTTATTTTCTAACAGGAATTTCTCTTGGAATTGGGCTGCTAACAACTTTTATGTATGCAAACAAAAGCATTGTAAATCAGGTTTTTCTAAGAGTAAGTATAACAACCAACTAAGTTATTAACTTCCTAATTACAGAGATAATTTTGAAGTAGGAATTGCTTTTGAGAGGAATAGAAAGCAATAGGATATGTTATATTAACCATGAAATACTTTGTGTTGATTTCTAAATGATTTATAAGTTATGTGTTGTAATGCTGAATTACCTTCCCTTATCATTATTTTTTTTTTTAGAATGGGCATGCCATGGCCTCTTTTTTTTTTAATTTTTGTTATTTTTATTTATTGATTTGAGAGTGACAGACAGAGAAAGAGGCAGATAGAGGGAGAGAGAATGGGCGCGCTAGGGCCTTCAGCCACTACAAATGAACTCCAGACGTGTGCGCCCCCTTGTGCATCTGGCTAACGTGGGTCCTGGGGAGTCGAGCCTCGAACCGGGGTCCTTAGGCTTCACAGGCAAGCGCTTAACTGCTAAGCCATCTCTCCAGCCCTTGCCTTATTTTTTTGTGTGTGTGTTTTGGTTCCTAATAAAGAAAACAAAAGGATTAAAAGGGTCATACCAAGAGCCAAGTGTGGTGGTGCATGCATTTAATCCCAGCACTTGGGAGGCAGAGGTAGGAGGATCGCTGTGAGTTCAAGGCCACCCTAAGACTACATAGTGAATTCCAGGTCAGCCTGGGCTAGAGTGACACCCTACCTTGAAAAACCAAAAAAAAAGGGGGGTCAGACTATACTATTTCTATTTGATCTGATTTAGTAGGGACCTTTATGTCGTATGAGTTAATTTGAACATACTAAGCAATGCAATCTCATTAAAAACTTGAGTTGAGCTGGGCATGGTGGCACATGCCTATAATCCCAGCACTTGGGAGGCAGAGGTAGGAGTGCCTTGAGTTCGAGGCCACCCTGATACTACACAATGAATAATTATTAGTGAATAATTCCAGGACAGCCTGAGCTAGAGTGAGACCCTACCTTGAAAAAACAAACAAGCAACAACAACAACAACAAAAAAAACACACCTTGAGTTGATGTACTGTGAGATTTAAGATAACTAAAGTAGAACATTGAAGAAATTGTATTCAACTATATCTATTCTGACCTGTACATTTATAGTATTGGCTCTTTATATATATATTTTTATTTATATTTGAAAGAGAAAGTGGCAGAGAGAGAAAGGGAGAAAATGGGCAGGCCAGGGCTTTCAGCTGCTGCAAACAAACTCCAGAAGCATGTGCCACCTTGTGCATCTGGCTTACGTGGGTCATGGGAAATCGAACCTGGGTCCTTTAGCTTTGCAGGCTAGTGCCTTAACTGTTAAGCCATTCCTCCAGTCCAGTATTGGCTCTTTTAAAAGTTCAGGTTGATCTGGAGAGATGGCTTAGTGGTTAAGGCACTTGTCTGCAAAGCCAAAGGACCCAGGTTTGAGTCCCTAGGACCCACATAAGCCAGATGCACTAGGTGGTACATGCTTCTGGATTCATTTACAGCAGCTGGAAGCATTGGTACACCCATATTCATTCTCTCTCTCTCTGCCTCTTTCTCAAATAAATAAAATTTTAAAAAATATTTAAGAGAAAAGTTCAGGTCATCATTTAAAACTAGTACAGGCTTGTCCTAGCACTCGGGAGGCAGAGGTAGGAAGATCACCATGAATTCAAGGCCACCCTGAAACTACATAGTGAATTCCAGGTCAGCCTGGGCTACAGTGAGCCCCTACATCGAAAAACAAAACAGAAAACAGCTAGTACAGGCTGATGCTGGGCATGTTGGCACATACCTGTAATCCCAGCACTCGGGAGGTTGAGGAAGGAAGATTGCCTCAAATTCAAAGCCAGCCGGGCTACACAGCAAGATAGTACCAGGGCAGTTTGAGCTAGAGTGAGGCTCTGTTTAAAACAAACAAACAAACAAAAAACCTAGTAAGGTTGAGTATCCTTTCTGGTTGAGGAGGGGTTGGACATATTTGCACATAAATAGATAATCTTAGAGTTAAGACCCAAATTTAAACTTAAGATGCACATATATTTAGGTATACCTCATACTCACAATCCATCCATAATTTTAAGCAGTATTGTAGTATTGTTAGTATGCTTTTGTCGTCGTTGCTGTTGTTTTGTGTTTGGAAGTAGGGTTTCATTCTAGTCCAGGCTGACCTGGAAATCACTGTCTAGTCTCAGGGTGGCCTTGAACTCATGACGATCCTCCTACCTCTGCTTCCCGAGTGCTGGGATTAAAGGTGTGCACCACCACGCTTGGCTCAAACTTGAATTTAAGATATTAAAAATACTAAATATTGAGCTGGACATGGTGGCATATACCTTTAGTCCCAGCACTCTGGAGGCTGAGGATTACTGTGAGTTTGAGGCCACCCTGAGACTACATAGTGAATTCCAGGTCAGCCTGGGCTAGAGTGAGATCCTACCTCAAAAAAAGAAAAAAATATTTATGAACTTGATATACTTGCATTTATTTCTGAAATTTGGTTTTATGGAGGATGTACAAAAAAGTGAAAACTGCGTCAGCTTGTGGAAAATTTAGCTTCTTTGAAATGGGTCACGGTTTTCATATAGTAAAGAAACTTGCATTTTTAAATTTTGCTTAAAAATGAGAGTTCAGAGGCACTCAGGAGGCAGAGATAGGAGGATCGCCATGAGTTCAAGGCCACCCTGAGACTACATAGTGAATTCCAGATCAGCCTGGGCTAGAGTGAGACCCTGCCTCGAAAAACCAAATAAAAAGAGTTCAGTTTTGTTCATTAAAGATAAAATAGTGGCTGTGATGATGAAAAATTTAACAGATATTCTATTAATATTAATCTTACAAAAACACTATAAGTTAATAAATTAGTCATTGAGAGCCAGGCATGGTGGTACATGCTTTTAATCCCAGCTCTGTGTAGGCAGAGGTAGGAAAATTGCTGTGAATTTGAGGCTAGTCTAGGACTAGAGTTCCAGGTCAGCCTGGGCTAGAGTGAGACCCTACCTCGAAAAAAAAAAAAAAAAAAAAAAAACCAAAATCGATCAACCAGTCATTGGAAGTTTAATATTTGAAATTCTGGCATAACTCAAAGTAATTAAAAAATTGTTTTTATTTTTCAGGAAAGGTCCTCAAAGATTCAGTGTGCCTGGCTACTAGTGTTCTTAGCAGGATCTTCCATTCTTTTATATTACACTTTTCATTCTCAATCACTTTATTACAGGTAATGAGAAATTTCAGTACACTTTTTTGTATTTCCACTTATTCTATAGTACTTTGCATCTAACTTGAACGTAATGTTTGCTGTATAATAGCTCAATTTTCATGTGTCTCCTTTCATGATTAACAGCTTTAAATGTCTTAATAGTTTTACATTCCCAGTGCCTTGACATATAGCATGGGCTCAGTAAATACTTTTTGACAACTGTGTTTTTCTTTTTATTTATTTATTTGAGAGAGGGAAAGAGGCAAAGAGAGAGACAGAGAGAGAATGGGCACACCAGGGCTTCCAGCCACTGCAAACGAACTCCAGATGCATGAGCCACCTTGTGAATCCTGGGGAATTGAACCGAGATCCTTTGGCTTCACAGGCAAGCGCCTTACACCTAAGCCATCTCCAGCCCAACTGTGTTTTTCTTTATTGTTGTTTTTGTTTTTTGAGGTAGGGTTTCACTCTAATCCAGGCTGACCTGGAATTTACTACATAGTCTCAGGCTGACCTTGAATGTATAGTGATCTTCCTACCTCTGCCTCTAGAGTGCTGGGGTTAGAGGCATGTGCCACCATTCCTGGTTCCCCAACTGTAGGTTTTTTGTTTTGTTTGTTTGTTTTTTAAGGTAATAGAAATGAAGAAGGTTTATCAAGAAAGAGAAAGACATTCTCAAGAATGGAAATGGGCTGGGTGTGGTGGTGCACACCTTTAATCCCATTCAGAGACTACATACTGAATTCCAGGTCAGCCTGAGCTAGAGTGAGACCCTACCTAGAAAAAAAAAAAATGGAAATAGACTTAAGAGCTAGGAAAAGGCATACACTCAAAAGCTAATAATTCAGCTGGGTGTGGTAGCACATGCCTTCAATCCCAGCATTTGGGAGGCAGAGGTAGGAGGATCACCCTGAGTTCCAGGCCAACCTGGAACTATAGAATTCCAGGTCAGTCTGGGCTAGAATGAGACCCTATCTTGAAAAGGCAAACAAACAAAAAACTAATAACTGAGCTTTTGTTTGATAATATTTGAAATTATTCACACCTCTGTGTGCATGTGTGTGTGCACACAAACACAGCAGGATCTTTTGCCACTGCAAACAAAAGCCCATCCAGCTTTTTTCTGGGTGGCTGAGTTGAATCTAGGCCTGTAGGCTTTTCAACAGACAACAAACCATAATTACCTCCCCTCCCTCACTTTCCCCTTCACAGATTCACTCTCCACCATATCCCCTCCCTGTTTCCATTAGTCTTTTATTTTGATACCATCTTTTTCTCCTATTATGAGGGATAAGCAAGCACTTTTAACAACTGAGCTATCTCCCTGACCTCAATAAGTTTGGTTTCTTTTTTTCACCCAGACAAGTTCTCACTCTAACTCAGACTGGTCTTGAGCTCACAATCCTCCTGTCTCAGTATCTTGAATGTTGGCATTACTGGTATATAGGCAGGTGCCACTAACACAGGTTTTTTGTTTTGTTTTGTTTTGGTTTTGTTTAAGACAGGCTCATGTAGCCCAGGCTGGCCTTCATCTCACTAAAGAGCCAAGGATGGCTTTGTGATCCTCCTGCCTCCACTTCCTAGGTACTTCAGTCAACATTTTTTTTTTTTTCAAGTTAGTCTCATTCTAGCCCAGGCTGCCCTTGAACTCACAGCAGTTCTACCTGTGTCCCAAGTGCTGAGATTAAAGGTATGCACCACCATGCCCAGCTTAACACCAGTTTTATGTGGTGCTGGTGATTGAACCCAGGGCTTCATGCATGCTAGGAAGTACTCTACCAAGTGAGCTACATGCCCATCCCTCACACAGGATTTTAATCATCTATTAAGTATTATGAGATGGTTATTGTTGACCTTTTGTTTATCTCTGGAAGTAAGTCATTAAAGGACATTAGGTAATGAGTTTTCATATTAGTTTTCAGCTTTACTAGGGTAACAAGTCTTGATTTCAGTGGAGTTTACCATATGGACAAATCTAGGATATAAGATAGGATGGGAGGGCTGGAGAGATGGCCAGATACACAAAGGTGAGGCAAGAGCAAGGTTGCACATGCCCACTTGCAAGCATCTGGAGTTCGAGTTCAGTTGCTGAGGCCCTGGTGTGCCAATTCTGTTTCTCTTTAAAAAAATTTTTTTAAAAAGGATGGAGTGAGTATGGAGCAAGAATGATACTTGGAATTTTAGTCTGAGTTAACTGGTCCTTGTGGTACACTTTGGGGACTAAGGAAGGAAGAACTGGTTTTAAGAAGAAAATTTGGGGGCTGGAGAGTTGGCTTAGTGGTTAAGGCGTTTGCCTGCAAAGCCAAAGGATCCTGGTTCAACTCTCCAGGACCCACAGAAGCCAGATGCACAAGGTGGCGCATGCATCTGGAGTTCATCTGCAGTGGCTGGAGGCCCTGGTGCGCCCATTCTCTCTCTCCCTCTTTCTCAAATAAACAAATAAAACATTTTTTTTTAAAAAGATTTGTTTTAAACATGTGAAGTATGAGAGATAGATTAAAAAAAGTGATTCCAAAGTGGGTGTGGTGGTACATGCCCTTAATCCCAGCACTTGGGAGGCAGAGTTCAAAAGATTACAGTGAGTTCGAGGTCACCCTGAGATTGAATTCCAGATCAGCCTGGGTGAGAGCAAGATCCTACCTCAGAAAAAAAAAAAAAAAAAAAAAAATGGCCAGGTATGGTGGCACACGCCTTTAATCCCAGCTCTCTGGAGGCTGAGGTATGAGGACCACCGTGAGTTCAATGCCACCCTGAGACTACAGAGTGAATTCCATGTTGGCCTGGGCTAGAGTGAGACCCTACCTCCAAAAACAAAACAAAATGTATTTGCAAGCAGAGAGAGAGAATGGGTGGGCCCAGGTTGCCTCCAGCCACTGTAAATGAACTCCAGATGTGTGTGCCACTGTGCATCTAGCTTTACATGGGGACTGAGGAATCAAGCTTGGGTGTTAGGCCTCACCTCACGTAGCCACTGAACCATCTCAAGCTTGATCGTGTGGTTCTTGAACATGAACTTTGTAGGTGATGGCAGTTGTGTTGCAGTGCCAAAAGGTATAACACCTAAGAACCCAGTTCTGGACACAATCACAATTACAAGAGAAACAATAAAGGAAACTACATACTAGAACTGCTGTAGGAATAGAGTTAAAAGTCTAGGAAGAGCAAGCTCAGGGCATATAGCTCAGTGATAGTGCTTGCCTCAATGAGGTCCTGAGTTTGATTCCAGAACCAAACCATGAGTTGGGGGGGTTTGGGGGGGCAAAGAATTAACCATGATAAGCAAGGAAGACTTCTATGTTATAAAAGGATTGGACATTTTAAAAGTCCTTTTAGTGCTGGGTAGATGGCTTAGTGGTTAAAGGCACTTACTTGCAAGCCTGCTGAGTCCAGGTTCAATTCCCCGGTACCAATGTAAAGCCAGATGCACAGAGTGGCACATGTAGCCAGGCATGGTGGCACACAATCCCAGCATTTGAGAGGCAGAGGTAGGAGGATCACTGTGAGTTCAAGGTCAGCCTGGGCTAGAGTGAGACCCTACCTCAAAAAAAAAAAAAAAAAAAGTTTGTGTCTGAGTGTATGTACAGTGTCAAGGGGCCCTGGTGCACCCATTTTCTCTCTCTCTCTCCCCCTCTTTTACTCCTTCCCTCAAATAAATAAAGATGTTTTTCAAAACTATATAAATAAAAGTCCCTTTAGCACTGGCTTGTGATGCCTCTCAGTTTGGGTTCAATTCCCTAGCACCCATGTAAAGCTGGATGCAAAGTGGTATGTAGGTGGCACATGTGCGCGTGCACACACACACACACTTAAGAAAATAAGTCCCTTTAAACAAAATGATCTTACTTTGATTTGAACTGAGATTGCCTTGCCAAATTCGTATTTTATGTATCAATATAATATTTAAGAACACTTAATAATATACCTTAGTTTACTGCTCTTACAAATTTTATGCTTTTCTTTTGGTAGCTTAATTTTCTTAAATCCCACATTGGGTCCTTTGAGCTTCTGGGAAGTACTTTGGATTATTGGAATTACAGACTTCATTCTGAAATTCCTCTTCATGGGTTTAAAATGCCTTATTTTATTGGTGCCTTCTTTCATCATGCCTTTTAAATCAAAGGTAAGAAACTAACTTGAGCTTTATTAGAATATTAGCAAGCCACATTAATGCTGTTTAGTCTTCACTTAAATGTGTCTCATAATTTTTCATCGCTAAATGCCTAATTTTTTTCTTGTGTATGATATATGTATAGATGTTTTCCTATGTGTGGGCATGTTAACAGAGGCCAGAGGCCGATGTATGTTGTTTCATTCAGTTTTTATCCATCTTAGTTGTATGTGTGTATGAAGGCACACAGATGCCAATGTCAGGTGCACTTGCATGTCAGACCAGAGGACAATGTTGAGTGTCCTCCTCTATGGCTCTTGTGCTTTATTTCCTTGAGATGAAGTCTCACTGAACCTGGAGGTTTTTTTAATTTGTTTGTTTTTGGTTTTTCGAGGTAGGGTCCTGGAATTAACTCACGGTGATCCTCCTACCTCTGCCTCCCGAGTGCTGGGATTAAAGGCGTGCACCACCACACCCGGCCTGAACCTGGAGTTTTTAGTTCAACTGGCTGACTAGTGATCCCCAGAAATCCTCTTCTCTGCCTCTCTCATCACAAGGGTTACAGGCATGCATGGCCACACCTGGCTTTTTACAAGGGTGCTAGAGATTGAACTTAGGTTCTCATGCTTGAGCAGCAAGCACTCTTAACCTGCTGAGCTATCTCTTTCCAGACCATCCAGTTTGTTTATTGAGATAGGGTCTCTTGCTGAACATAGAGCTGACCAATTTGGGTCAACCAGTTAGCCAGCAAGCCCTGCTGTACCTTTTATATGATTGCAGGGTATCTGAGCTCTGATATTCATGCTTGTGTGGCAAGTACTTGAGCTACTAAGCCATCTTACCAGACCCGTATTAACTACTATTATATTTGCCTGGCAACCATTTATTCAAGGACTTGAACTGAAATATTAACTTGGGACTAGAGAGATGAGTTAAGGCATTTGCCAGCAAAGCCAAAGGACCCAGGTTTTATTCCCCAGGACCCACGTAAAGACAGATGCACAAGGTGGCTCATGCGTATGGAGTTTGATTGCAATGGCTAAAAGCCCTAATGCACCCATTCTCATTCTTTTTTTAAAATTTTTTTTTATCATTTTTATTTATTTATTTGAGAGCAACAAACAGAGAGAAAGAGGCAGATAGAGAAAGAGAATGGGCACGCCAGGGCCTCCAGCTGCTGCAAATGAACTCCAGACGCGTGCGCCCCCTTGTGCATCTGGCTAACCTGGGTCCTGGGGAATGGAGCCTTGAATCAGGGTCCTTGGGCTTCACAGGCAAGTGCTTAATTAACCGCTAAGCCATCTCTCCAGCCCCCATTCTCATCCTTGCTTTCACAAATTCATGGCGTTCCTGCCTCAGTCTTCCAAATACTGAGATTATAGATGTGACTCACCATACCTTGAGGTAGGGTCTTGCTCTAGCTCAGGCTGACCTGGAATTCAGTATGTAGCTCAAGGGTGGCCTTGGATTCACAGTGATCCTCCTACCTGTGCCTCCTGAATGCTTATATTAAAGGCATGAGCCACCACACCCACATTTTTCTTTTCTTGAGGTTGGGAATTTGGAATCATCATCCTTCTGTGATAACAGGAGCTTATGAATTTTTAGTGTTTTTTTTTCCCCCTTTTCTCTCCAGGTAGGATTTTGCTCTACCTAAGGTTGGCCTCTTAGCAATCCCAGTACTTGTGAACTTTTTTTCTGGCTTTCCAAGGTAGAGTCTCACTCTAGCCCAGGCTGACCTAGAATTCACTGTGTAATCTCAAACTGGCCTTGAACTCACCAAGATCCTCCCACCTCTGCCTCCCAAGTGCTGGGGTTAAAGGTGTGTGCCACCACAGCCCAGCTGTGAATTCTTATTATCAGCAAAAAGATAAGTTTACTGATAGTGAAGATAAAACATTTCACTGTGTCATTGTTTTAAATATTTTGATAGCAAACTAAGCAATGATGATAGTATGTGGTTGAATTTGTTAGTCATAATCATTATGAATTGTAATTTCAGTTATTTTGATTAGTACATCATGCACTCATTATGTTCACAGTCCAATATTAAGTATCTGTGCTAAGTAGCTTAGGTAGCTTTATTTGTTGATTTTTTTTTTCTTTCTTAGGGTTACTGGTACATGCTTTTAGAAGAATTATGCCAGTATTACCGAACTTTTGTTCCCATACCAGTTTGGTTTCGATACCTTATAAGCTATGGAGAGCTTGGCCATGTAACTAGATGGAGTCTTGGGATATTGTTGGCTTTATTCTACCTCATACTAAAAGTAAGTAACATAACTCGTAGGAGCAGCATAATGATTTATACAACGTTTACTGATTTTTACTACTAATACTTAACTGTCTTAAAAGTTTTTCTTTGTATCACTAAAGTAATGGAAAGTTCATTTATTTGGAAATGGAGAGTTGAGTGTGATGGTACACATACATCTGTAGTCCAGCTACTAAGGCTAAGAAAGGAATATCATGAATTTGAGGCCAACCTGAACTACTTAGCAAGACTGCCTCAAAAAAGAAAGAGAGGGCTGGGAGTAGAGGCCACCCTGAGACTACATAGTGAATTTCAGGTCATCCTGGGCCAGAGTGAGACCCTACTTTGAAAAATCAAAAAAAAAAGAGGGGGGGGGGATGAATGGAGGACAGGAAGGAAATAGTGGTTCTCAGATTTTTTATTGGTTTTGTTTTTTCAGATGGGCTCTTGCTGTTGTTGCTTAGACTAGTCTTGAATTCATGATCCTCCTGCCTCAGCCTCCTAAGTAGCTGAGATTACAAGTACCTGCCACCATGCCAGGCTATGGTTAGATTTTATTGAGATCAGGAGAGTAGACCTCCACATAGCATAGATTATCTACGGGGGAGAATAGAACATGTTATACACATAATTCTCAGACTAGTAGAGTATCTTGTCTGCTCCCTTTATGCCTGATCTCTTTATGAAAATCTAAATGCTTAAGTATATTTAAATTAGATAAAGTTGCTCTTGTCTTTTTTGTTTTGTTTTGTTTTTCAAGGTAGGGTCTCCGCTCTAGCCCAGGCTGACCTGGAATTCACTATGTAGTCTCAGGGTGGCTTTGAACTCATGGCGATCCTTTTATCTCCACTTCCTAAGTGCTGGAATTAAAGGTGTGCACTGTCATGCTCGGCTGTTCTTGTCTTTGACATAGGGTTGTTTTTATAAAATTGTAGCTACAGGTGTTTAAATACATTTCCTCTGGTTAAGAGTTGACTTAAATATATAATTATTAGACTTGAAATGAGTAGATGTGATATGCAACAAACATTATTTAAATGAAAACCTGATGTTGAGATTGTGCCTTTAGTTTTAACATACAGTTTTTGAATTAATAAATCGTCTTATTTACTTCTTTCATCTTTCAGCTTTTGGACTTTTTTGGACATCTGAGAACTTTCCGCTATGTTTTGCAATTATTTTTTACTCGACCAGTAAGTAATTGTTTTTATCAGTTAAGGAAAACACTTCTATTTTGCTTTATTCTAAATATTTTTAAGTTTAGCAGTTTTTAAAAAAAAATGTTTTTTTTTTTGTTTTATTTTTGAGAACAGACAGACAGAGAGAAAGAGGCAGAGAGAATGGGCGCACCAGGGCCTCCAGCCACTGTAGATGAACTCCAGACGTGTGTGCCCCCTGTACATCTGGCTAACATGGGTCCTGGGGAATTGAGCCTCGAACCGGGGTCCTTAGGCTTCACAGGCAAGCGATTAACCACTAAGCCATCTCTCCAGCCCAAGTTTAGCAGTTTTTTATAAGTCTGATTTCATGAGATGATCTTTTTCTTCTGTTTTGAGATCTTCCAATACATTAGC
This sequence comes from Dipus sagitta, assembly GCA_036346955.1. NCBI lineage: Eukaryota > Metazoa > Chordata > Mammalia > Rodentia > Dipodidae > Dipus > Dipus sagitta. The sequence goes on along the minus strand of CM070778.1, from coordinate 43,977,202 downwards.
ACTTGGGGCTGTAATGTTTGAGAAATTTTCATAGTAGCATGTACAAGGCATCATAAAAGCAATCAAATTTGTAAACACTTTTATTTTTTGAGGTGGGGTCTCTCTCTCACTCTCTCTCTCTCGCCCAGGCTGACCTGGAATTCACTATGTAGTCTCAGGGTGGCCTTGAACTCACAGCCATCCACCTACCTCTGCCTCCCCAGTGCTGGGATTAAAGGCACATGCCACTAAATCTGGCTTGTAAACACTTTTTTATTTTTGGTTTTGTGAGGTAGGGTCTTGCTGTAGCCCAGACTGATCTGGTATACACTATGTAATCTCAGGCTGGCCTCAAATTTATAGCATGTCCTCCTACTTCAGCCTCCCAAGTGCTGGAATTAAAGGTGTGTGCCACCACACCCTATAAACACATTTTTATAAAAATCTTGTCATAGGGGCTGGAGAGATGGCTTAGCAGTTAAAAGTGCTGTTTGCAAAGCCTGAATGCCCAGATTCAGTTCTCAAGTACCCATGTAAAGTCAGATGCATGGACTGGAAAGATGGTTTAGCAGTTAAGGCATTTGCCTGTGAAGCCTAAGGACCAGGTTTTAATCCCCAGTACCCACATAAGCCAGATGCACAAGGTGGCACATGGATTGGAGTTCGTTTGCAGTGGCTAGAGCTAAAGGCCCTTGCATGCCCATTCTGTCTGCCTTTCTCAAATAAATAAATAAAAAAGCCAGATGCATAAAGTGGCATGTGCATCTGGAGTGAGTTTGTAGTAGCAAAAAAATCTGCCTGTAGTGACCCTGCAAGTATATTTTTACAAAAAGAGCCAGGTGTGGTAGCACATGCTTTTAATCTCAGCACTGGGGAGGCAGAGGTAGGAGGATTGAAATGAGTTCAAGGCTACCCTGAGACTATATAGTGAATTTCAGCTCAGCCTGGGCAAGACCCTACCTCAAAAAAAAAAAAAAAAAAAATAATCTTGGGCTGGAGAGATGGCTTAGCAATTAAGGCACTTGCCTACAAAGCCTAACTACCCAAATTCAATCCCTCAATGTCCATGTAAATCCAGATGTGCAAGGTGATACATGTATGTGGAGTTCATTTACCAAGGGTAGAGGCCCTGGTACGCCCATTATCTCTGACCTTGCAAATAAATATCTTTAAAATATATTTTATTTATTTGAGAGAGAGAAAGAGGGAGAGAATGGGCTCACCAGGGCATCCAGTCACTGCAAATGAATTCCAGACACATGCACCTCTTGTGCATCTGGCTTATGTGGGTCCTGGAGAATCAAACCGGGATCCTTTTGGCTTTGCAGGCAAATGCCTAAACCACTAAGCCATCTCTCCAGCCTGTAAATATTTTAAAAAATTTATCATGAACTTTTGTTCCTTTTCCTTTTTTGATTTTCTATATTTTTATTAACACCCTTTTTTTTTTTTTTTTTTTTGAGATAGGGTCTTGGTCTAGCCCAAGCTGACCTGGAATTCACTCTGTAGTCTCAGGGTGGCCTTGAACTCATGGTGATCCTCCTACCTCTGCCTCCCAAGTGCTGGGACTAAAGGCGTGCGTCACTAAGCCCAGCTCTGTAGATGTATATTTTAAAAGCAAGCTTTCCATGTGAATGTCCTTTACTGAGTCAACCTCAGGATTACTTTATGAACCACTGTCATAGGTAATAAGTGGAGTGAGTACAATCCTAAACAACATATGTACAAATTTTATAAGCACTGCCATTTAAAAATCCAGTGGGGGACTGGAGAGATGGCTTAGTGGTTTGCAAAGTCAGAGGACTCAGGTTTGATTTCCCTAGGACCCACATAAGCCAGAAGCACAAAGGTGTGCATGTGTCTGGGATTCGTTTACAGCAGCCCAAGGTCCTGGCACATCCATTTTCTTTCCTCCTCATATAAATAAAAAAATATTTAAAATAAATTAAAGTCCAGTGGGGAGGGACTGGAGAGATGGTTCAGTGGCTAAAGGCACTTGCTTGGAAAGCCTGATGGTCTCAGTCGGGTTCAATTCCCCAGTACCCATGTAAAGCCAGATGAATAAAGTGGCACATGTATCTGGAGTTTGTTTGCAGTGGCTGGAGGCCCTGGTGTGCCCATTACTTTTTCTGACTTTCTCTCTCAAAGATGATCCAGTGGGTTTTAACAGTCTTCCACAATCCTATTATGTATTACTTAATGATTTCACCTTGATGCAGTCAAGATGTGGTTCTTCATATGTAGTTCAGCTGTGAAATGTTTGTATCCTATGGGAAAGTTTTGAAATGCCTGGTTCCAGGAAGATTTGAGAAATACAGCATCACCTATGTATTTGAGACACAAGAAAGAAAGCAATTTGTGGCTGAACAGAATTTGTTTTCATAGAGTTACGGAGTGGCTGCCAGCAAGAGACAGTGTTCAGCTGTGGATGATATTTGTCCAATATGTCAAGCTGAATTTCAGAAGCCAATTCTTCTAATTTGTCAGGTAATTATATTTTTAATTTTCTGTGACTTATGAAAGTCACAATTATTTTAAGCCAAAAAAATTACTTATAATGTTTAGTGGAAGATAGCAGTCTATATACATATCAGTAATGTATTCATGATAATGGAGGGGTATGATAGATTGGCTAAATCATGTCCCTTATGTTGGAATTCTTGTGCAGACCACTATATACAGGGAAAAAATGAGGTAGGAGGATTACCTTTAGTTCAAGGACACCCTGAAACAACATAGTGAATTCCAGGTCAGCCTGGGCTAAACGGAGACTCTACCTCAAAAAACAAAAACAACAAAAGCAGGAGCGAACGTAAGCGACCAAAGCTAGGCCAAAGGGGGGGGAAACCGGCGAGAGAATAATGGATTAAGTAGCTTGGATATGAAAGCAATGAGAAATTAATTTTCATGATTGGATACTAGTCTTACAGAAAAGTAACATGTTATTGGAACATGTAAGGCTTCCCCCACACACAATTTTCTTTGTTGTTTTGTTTTCAAGGTACGGTCTCACTCTCAAGGCTTCTGTTACATACTTTAATGCAGTTACTAGTCAGCCAGTCATCGGAATTACTCAAAAAGTATTACCTACAATTAGTTTAGATTTTAACAGTGTTTGTTAACAATGTCTAAATGGGACAGCAGAATCAACTAGTAGGTATACCACTTAAATCATAGTCTCTTAAATGTGTTATACTTTCATTTCATCATAAATTAAGGACTAGTGGTCTCCAAAACATTTTTTTTTTCCCCGAGGTAGGGTCTTGCTCTAGCCCAGGCTGACCTGAAACTCTTCTCAAAGCATGTGATCTTCTATAATATGAATGTTTATCAAGTATTAAATCCAGTTTTTAATTCCCTTGCAGCATATATTTTGTGATGAGTGCATCGCCCTATGGTTTAACAGAGAGAAAACATGTCCACTGTGCAGAACTGTGATTTCAGATCGTATAAATAAATGGAAAGATGGAGCCACTTCATCACATCTTCAAATATATTAACTTCCATAAACTTTTAAGACCACAAAACACTAAATTTTATTTGGTATTGAAAAAGGTATCAATATTGGTCTCCAGGACTAGAAGAAAACTTTTGATTCAAATGGTTTTATAATACTGCAAGATTTATATGTATAGTCCAGTTTCTCCAAAGATTACATGAAAGAGCTGTACATTTTAAAACATGTATTTGCTGGACATGGTGGCACACACATTTAATTCCAGCACTGTGGAGGCAGAGGTAGGGGGATTGCTGTGAGTTCAAGGCCAGCCTAAGTAACTACATAGTGAATTCCAGGTCAGCCTGGGCTAGAGCGAGACCCTACCTGAGAAAAAAAGTATATATTCAATTTAATGAATATACAACTTTTATTCTAATTATTTGACAGGTAATTGCAGTGTTAAATTGTGTGTCTTCTTGCTGATGGTACAAAACAGAAGTTAGAAACTAGAACTAGGCCAGGCGTAATGGCTCAACCTGTAATTTCAGCACTCAGGAGGTTGAGGTAGGAGGATGGCAATGTTCACCCTGGGCAGAGACCTTGCCTCAGAAAGAAAGAGATTGAGAAATACAGCAGGGAAGAGAAACTAGAAGTGGTGGTAGTTTCTACAGGGGTCAGGTATTTTTTTCTTGACACTTTTCAGAGTAAAGATTTTTTTTCATAGCATTTTAAGACAGTATCTGAAATAATTTTCTCTAGTATTGACTTTTATAATTACCATCCTAAAAGTGGTTATTCACAAAATTTGTATTTTTAAATGAAAATTCTAAAAGCTTTATTTTACTTATAACAATCACATTTTATAAGTAAAAATTTACTGAGGATATATTTTAATACTGTATTTGCTGTATGATGATTAATAATCAGTGAGAATAAATAATTTAAATATATTTGTAGACTGTTTACATGTTTCCTGCCATTACTTTTAGTATGTGCAGTCTTGCTTTTTGTATACTACCATAGGGTATCTTGAAATAACTTAAAATAATTTACATGGGGTCTGTGGATTTAGCTCAGGAGCTTTAGAATCTTATGCATGAATCACCTTTATTTGTGATATAAAAGCTTACTCTCAAGGACTGGGACAGTAGTTCAGTGGTGGAAGGTTTGCTTAGTGTGCAGAATGGCTTAGCAGTTAAGGCGTTTGCCTGCAACCAAAGGACCTCGGTTTGATTTTCTAGAACCCACGTAAGCCAGATGCACAAGGTGGTGCATGTGTCTGGAGTTCGTTTGCAGTGGCTGGAGGCCCTGAAGCGTCCATTCTCTCTCTCACAAATAAACGCCTGTATCTTTAAAAAAAAATTAAAAAGCAAAGTATAAAAGGCTGCTACTGCCAAGTTCAGAATAAATACCACTTCTTCCCAGTTCTGTATCATCAGTAACAAGGAAAAGAAAGGGGGAAGGGGAAGGAAAAACTGAGGAAGAGGCAGCAACCACATTGCCAGTCTTTAAGACTAAGCCAGCTGGATGTTAGTGAATCACATGTCTGCATTTAACTACCCAAAGTGACAAAGGAAATGCAAGAAGCTTGCAACCTTTTCCCCTTGTAAATACTGCTAAATTAGAAGGACAACTGTTTCTATTCAATTGGTAACAATATAGTTAACTCTCCTATTTTGAGAATCACCGGAAATAGCTTTACTTGGCTTCAAGTCACCTTCCTGGCTGAGACTACACAGTGAATTCCATCCAGGTCAGCCTGGGCTAGAGTGAGACCCTATGTCGAAAAACAAAACAAATAAGAAAAGTAACATCTAACATGAAATCAATACTAAAATTTGTTATCTATTTAGTTGGCTCTAATTTCACAGCAGAAAATTTTGTCATTTTTCATATGAAGTTTATTAATTAGAACATGAACATATGACATATTAATGAAAAAAATCTCTATACCTAATCACCTAAGTTATTTCTTCCTCTCAGTAATAAAAAAAATCATTTCTATTTTCTGATAATTCAAATGTGCATTTAATTTCTATTTACATTCATTCAATCTGAAATCAAATGACTGTAATACAGTAAACTAAATACAAGATGACAAGCAGAAAAGATGTTACCCTCATGGCACTCCTAATAAGGCAGCTGAAGAGTTTCTTTACTTTGATAAATGCAAAGCAACTTGGGAGTAGGAGCAATGTGTAAAGAGCAAGCACAACCAGGAGCCATCCTTTAGGTATGACCCCAGGGAATCCAGGGAGGGAATGCTTGTGCTGTCGTGTAGTACTGTATTACTTAGCAACAGACCACAGGTCTTGTGGGACAGATACTAACACATGGTCATTTTGTCCAACTTGCTACTGTCTACTAGGAAAAAAAAAAAGGTAGGATGCTTGAGTACTGACATTTTTATTTGCAATATTAGCCATTTTCAAAGTTTCAAAATCTATTCTTCATAAATTCAACATTTCTCATGGGAACAGTCTTAGATCTAGCCCTTGTAAGCTAGGAACACAACTAACTGAATATTCAAAATATCAGGTCCTATTTTAAATATAAAATCCAAGGCTCAGAATATTAAAGCTATTGAAGTCTTAGTATCTTAAGATTTTAAGATGTATCATTTATAATCATTGCCTAAAAAAATGTTGAATTTATGGGGTCTCACACATGCATCCTCCTTCTCCATCTTATATTATCTTCTATCTCAAAAACTATAAGGAAAAACCCTTGAAGACCATAAAAGGGGAAAAGAAATAACTTTCCTAAAACTCTGATTCAAGTTCAGTAATTAATACATTGCTAATCACAGCTGGTTTATAAGTACGAGTTTAGTTACTCTGTAATGCTACAAACTTTATAAAACAAATTAGTCAACTTCAGTGATTTTAAAACAGCATGTATTAAAAAAAATTCCTGTAATAGCTGATTTTAAAGAAAATAAGTAATGAAAGGAAAAGCACTTAATATTTTTTATACACTTACCTGGTATAGGCATAAAGAACCCTCTCAGAAACTCAAACTAGTAATATTGACATATTTTAAACTATACTTGGATTTTTACAAATAAATATAGGATAAGCCATATTGCATAGGTGTGTGCTTTCTGTCTGTGACACTTACGTGTGACACTTGACATGTTTTCACAGTCATAGTAGGAATATCCATTTATGAAACAATTTGTCAATAAACTTGCCACAGCATGGGAAATTAATTTTACTTAGTTGGGATAGAAAAACTATATTATTTGTATAAATGGTAGGTGTGCAATTAATGCTTTTTATGCAAAAAAAAGTTGCAGTGTTTGCCAGTATTGCTGGCAGGACTAATTATGAAAACAGTTTATGGGGTGGTTATAGCCAGTCAATCACAGTGCATATTACTAGCAGATAGGACTGAGGAAGGATATTTTGGTGTAAAAGTTTGACTGGAATTTGGTCAGGCAGTCAATGCTACAGTTAGTAAACACATTTGGAAACATTTGAGAATAGCACAAGTCATTTACAGTTCACAGTAATTCCTGTACATATCACCATAGCTTTTTGGGTTGTTTTCAGATATCACAAACTGTCAGAGAAGGAGGATGTAGTATAATTCTGCCCTGATACGTGATTACAGCTTCAATTTACCAGCTACAGTTACAAAGTGCTCAGAAGGCTGCTGCAGTAAGAGAAAGGATCTAGAGGGAGTTGTTTACAAGAAAATAAACTTCTACCAGTTCTTTCCTTTCATAGCCACAGTTGAAAAGATGTATTTCCAATCTTTTGTCATGGTTTTGTTTTGGCTTACTGTCATCTGATGTCATCCCATCTCACTTGAGTTGCAATTTAAATAAGCAAAGTTTTACTCCAATTTTATGGCTTGGATCCTATGGCTCAAAAAGATTTGGAGAACACAGCAAGCAGCATCTATTAAAAATAAATCCAGGGGTCGCAAACTATTCCAGATGAACTGCACAGACTGAAGACACTAGGAACGAGGCAGTAAGACTCAGCTGCAGCTGCGTGGTCGTCACCATACACCAGTATGCACTGAAGTACGTCTGTACAAAGCTCTGCAGATACTACACCCTTTTACCAGCTAGTCATGGAAATGCTCTCTTTAAGGCAAGGGAGTATTTAAGAAAGGTTAAGTTACCTTTATTTTTGTTCTTTTTACCTGTAAATCACTTATGTAGATTTTTACAATTTAAAAAACAATGTTCTGTCCTGTTTACAAGTTTCCTAAATTAAGCCACGAAATTTTCTTATTCACTATGGAAGACATTCATCAAAAGGCCATCAAATGTTTTTACCATAAAAAGATGTAGCCCAGTATAGGAGGAAAAGAATGTGAAGACAGTGAAAATTAAAACTTTACCAATTTGCTGTAGAGACTAAGAGTGCACCACAGCAACACCCTCTTCCTCTGAATTTCTCTATTTCCCCCACTTTGCAGCCCTCACTGTGCTCTTGATCCTGACTCTTCTGTCCTTCCTCAGCCACAGGCCTGAACACATTTGGCATCTTGAACAAAATACTGGCGTAAGAACATGTGGCGATTATTTTCCAGTGCATGCAGGCCCAGGACAAGGATGAAATAAATGTAGGACATAAAACTTACGCCACTTCCAGTTAAGCTTAGTACATAGCAGTACTGTAAGTAGAAATGATTAAATAGTATCCCCCCCCCCAGTACTACAGATAAGTATTGAAGCTGGGTTACTTAAAAAAACAAAAACCCAGGTCCACCCCAAGAAGCCCTCAAAGGAGCCACAGCTGTGGTTAACAATGATTCATTTGCATTTTATTTCAAGAGAAGAAACAGAAGCTGGCTCTCTTCACACCAACCAATAATTTCGCATTTTAAAGTTTGGGATGTTTTTCATAATGAGCTGAATCAAAAATCTATTTGAAAAATATATATTTATATAAAAAAAATTCAGGTTGTTTGCACATAAAACAATTGTTAAGTTTCTTTTGTCTTCGATTCCATGTTGCTGGAAAGTCTGAGCTTGCATGCTAATCTTAGTTGCAAGTCTTCTAGGCAGTTTCATCCTTTGCCTAATAAAGGATAAACCCTTTTTCAGAATGATCAGAATTCAACAGTGATTCAGAAGCAACATCCTGTCCTTAATACTGTCAGTTTGCAGCCATCAACATGAAAATCTTTGATAAGGTTGAGAAGATATCACTAGAAATCAGTTACTTGATGTGCCTACAGGTTCCACAATACTATTTTGCTTAAGTTTTTGTGGGTTTTTTTTTTTTTGCACCATTGATTTTTTTTTTTTATTTTAAATCCATGTTTATTTTTCCTCCATCGAAAGTGTTCAAGGTAATGACACTGACTGTTTGAGACTCATTTTGATTCTTAGTTTACCTTGCAGGATGCAAACACATCCCTTAAGTCTGTCTTTTTTGCTTCAAATTCATTAAAAGCCTTGTTTTGTCATAGGTTCATGCGCAGGTGCTCTGGCCGTTTGGAGATCATGGGAAAAGCTTGTTTTTTGTATGGCCCGGAGTTCGGCTGTCGGATTGGAAGTGGTGCTGATGCTTCCCCGCTCATTGTCACATCCATCTGCTCTATTCCACTTGTTTCCATTGGGTATTCCATGGGTGCCTGAGGATTTACTGTGCTGGCTGAAGCACCTCTTCCCCAGAAGTCCCCAGGAGAGAATTTGACCGGGCTTTAAGACAAGGAAGAGCTATCATTCATCTCCAGGATCATCTCAACAAGAAATATCTCCCCTCAGCTTAAAGGGAGGGAGTCGTTTGACTTTTTCTCATGTGGATTGGAACAAAAGCAAAGGTTCATCCATCTCACCCCTAGCCTAATTGCTAATGTGTCCTAACTGGTATTTTACCTCTATACTCGACCCCTAAGACCCTTAATGACATACTTTCAAAAATCATTTTACTTTCTCATTTAAAACAGCTTTCCACTACACTTAAAAATACTTCTCTTGAGCCAGGCATGGTGATGCACGCCTTTAATCCCAGCACTTGGGATGTACCATGAGTTTGAGGCCATCCTGAGAATACACAGTGAATTCCAGGTCAGCCTAAACTACAGTAAGACCCTGCCTCAGAAAAAAAGAAAAAAAAAAAAAAAAAGGAAAAAAAAAAATCTCTTGTGGACTGGAGAGATGACTCAGTGGTTAAGGTGCTAGCTAGCCTATGAAGCTTAAGGACCCAGGTTCGATTCCCCAGGACCTATGTAAACCAGATGTACAATTTTATCTGGAGTTCGTTTGCAACGGCTAGAGGCCCTGGTACACCCATTCCCTCTTTTCTCTCTCAAATAATTTTTTTTTTTGGGGGGGGGGGGCTTGAGATACGGTCTCAATCTAGCCCAGGCTGACCTGGAATTCACCATGGAGTCTCAGGGTGACCTCGAACTCATGTGATCCTCGTACCTCTGCCTCCTGAGTGCTGGGATTAAAGGCATGCGCCACCACACCCAGCTAAATAAATAAATTTTTAAAAATGCTTCTTAATAAATAAATAAAATATTTAAAGAAAAATTTCTCTAGCTGGGCATGGTGGAATATGCCTTTAATCCCAGCACTTGGGAGGCAGAGGTAGGAGGATTTCTATGAGTTCAAGGTTAGTCTAAGACTACAGGCTGAGATCCAAGTATCCCTGGGTTTAGAATGAGACCCTACCTAAAAGAACTAAAAAAAAAAAAAAAAAAAAAAAAACACCAGGTGTGGTGGTGCACACCTTTAATCCCAGCACTTGGGAGGCAGAGGTAGGAGGATCACTGTGAGTTCGAGGCCACCCAGAGGCTACAAAGTGAGTTCCAGGTCAGCCTGGGCTAGATTGAGACCCTACCTCAAAAAAAAAAAAAAAAAAAAGAATTTAAAGAAAAATCTCTAAACCTCTGCCTTCCTCCTCATTCACCATATTCCAGGAACACTAACTTTCCTTTCATGTCCATGAAAAGACAAAGGATATCCTCCCTAAGGGCTCTGGCCTGGAACATTTCTGTACCTCCTATTTTTGCATAACTGGCTTTTTATTTCTTAGATGTAACTTCACAGGGAGGCCATTTTCTCACCACTATGGACAGAAGCCTTATTTTTCTATTTGTACTACCATTCAGTTGGAACAATTTGTAGTTGCATATTTTGTGGGTGAATTTTGATACCTAGATAGGAACAATTTCTGCGTTACATGTATTATACATGTACACATGCAACAAGCAGCACAGGCACTAGTACACAATGTTGCAAATACAAAAGAGGACATCTGCCAGCAGGGTAGCTTGCTATCAGAAGAAGGGCAAGCCACCTAACCTATGAGACTACAAAGCTTCTTTACCTCTAAGTAGACTAGTTCCTAGATACAAGGCCAGAGAGATGGCTTGCTGGCAAATCCAAGGGACACAGATTCAATTCTCAGTACCCATGTAAAGCTAGATGCACAAACCGTTTGCAGTGTCTGGAGGCCCTGATGTGCCCATTCTCAATCTCTCTCAAAATCTTTTATTAAAAAAAAAAAATCAGGCCAGGTGTGGTGATGCATGCCTTTGATCCCAGCACTTGGGGTGCAGAGGTAGGAAGATTGCTATGAATTCGAGGCCCTGAGACTACATAGTGAATTCCAGGTCAACCTGAGCTGACCCTACCTCAAAAAACAAAACAAAAAGGCCAGATGTGGTGGTGCACACCCAGCACTTGGGAGGCAGAGGTAAGAGGATCAGCCTGGGCTACAGTGAGACCCTACCTGGAAAAAAAAAAAATGTGGGTCTGGAGATGCTTCAGCAGTTAAGGTGCTTGTCTGCAAAGCCTAATGACTCGAGTTCAACTCCCCAGTACCTAAATTAAGTCAGATGCACAAGGTGGCACATGTGATTGGAGGTGATTGGAGTTCATTTACAATGCTAAAGGCCCTGTCATGCTCATTTTCTCTGTCTCCTCCCTTCCTCTCTGCTTGCAAACAATACTATTAAAAAATAAAATCAAGCCGGGCGTGGTGGCGCACACCTTTAATCCCAGCACTCGGGAGGCAGAGGTAGGAGGATCGCCATGAGTTCAAGGCCACCCTGAGACTACATAGTGAATTCCAGGTCAGCCTGGGCCAGAGTGAGACCCTACCTCAAAAAAAAACCAAAAATAAAATAAAATAAAGCCAGGTGTGGTGGCATGCACTTGGGAGGCCAAGGTAGGTGGATCACCATGAGTTCAAGGCCAGCCTGAGACTACACAGTGAATTCTTGCCTAGACTAAAGTGAGACTCTACCTCGAAAAATAAAATAAGGGCTTGACAGATGGCTTAGCAGTTAAGGTGCATGCCCTAAGGTGAAGCCTAAGGACCCAGGTTCTATTACATAAGCCAGATGCACAAGGTGGTACATGCCGTCTGGAGTTCATCTGCAGTGGCTAGAGGCCTTGGCATGCATTCATTCCCCCGCCCCCCCCCATTGCCTCTTTCTCTCAAATAAATAAAAATAAAATAAAAACAAAACCCAACAAATCCTGAAATACCTGACAGGTGTCCTTGGGCTACCAATAAATCTTCGAGGTGATCGGATTTTTGGTTCAAAGGAAAACTTTTCTTTTACACTTTCAAGTACAGATGGAGCCACATATGTAAAACCCTGAAAGACAACAACAGTGCACTGTAATGGCATTTTGTCACACATCAAGAAACTATGCCAAGGGGGCTGAAAAGGTGGCTCAGTGGTTAAGGCGCTTGCCTACAAAGCTTAACAGCCCAGGTTTGATTCCACAGTATCCATATAAAGCCAGATGCACAAAGTGGTGCATGTACCTGGAGTTCAATTACAGTGCCTAGAGGCCCTGAGACACAAATTCTTGCATTAAAAAAAAAAATTAAGAGTTTGATCACATTTTATTAAAGTGGCTAACACATGCCTACTAAAAAAAAGATAATAAATAAATAAAAAATAAAGAGACCCTGGCATAACTGAGTGCATGCACATATATGGCTTTTTTTTTTTTTTTTTTTTTTTTTTTGCAAGCAGGGAGGGACAGGGGTAGAGAAAGTATGGGTGCACCAGGGCCGGGCCTCTTGCTACTGCAAACAAACTCCAGATTCATGTATCCCTTTGTGCATCTGGTCTTGTAATAGGTAGGTACTAGGGAACTGAACTTGGGCTATTAGACTTTGCAAGCAAGTATCTTTAACTGCTATTTCCCCACCTACAGAAATATTTTTATTTATTTACTTGAAGGTGGGGAAGAATGGGCATTCCAGGGCCTTTTGCAAATGAGCTCCAGACACATCACCACCTTGTGCATTGGACTGGCTTTATGTGGGTATTGGTGAATTGAACCCAAGCAACCATACTTTGCAAGCAAGTGTCCAAGCGTCTTTAATCACTGAGCAATCTCCCCGGTCTGAGTATCAATTTTTTTTGGGGGGGGTGGTCTGTAAATCAAACAGAATGAAGAATGTTACTTGTACCAGGCTTGGTGGCATACACCTTTAATCCCCGCACGCAGGAGGCTGAGGAAGGAGGACTGCCACAAGTTCAAGGCCAGCCTGACACATAGTGAATTACAGGTCAGCCTGGGCTAGAGTGAGATCCTACCTTGAAAAACAAAAACAAAAAAAGAATTGAGATGGGGCTGGGTGTGGTGGCAAACACCTTTGATTTCAGCACTCAGTAGGCAGAAGGATCTCTGTGAGTTCAAGGCCAGCCTCATACTATAAAGTGAATTTCAGGTCAGCCTGGACTAGAGTGAGACCCTACCTCAAAAACAAAAACAAAAACAAAAACAAAAACAAAAAAAAAAAATTGAGCAGGGAAGATGGTCTGTGTTGGATTCCCCAGTACCCATGTAAATCCAGGTGCACTAAGTGGACATGCATCTGGAGTTTGTCTGCAGTGGCAGGAGGCCCTGGTGCACCTATACTCTGTCTCCTTGTCTCTCAAGTAAATAATATATTAAAAAAAGAAAAAAGAAAAAAGCTGGGTGTGGTGGTACACACTGTTAATCCCAGTAGTTGGGAGGCAGAAGTTGGAGGATTGCTGTGAGTTCGAGGCCAACCTAAGACTCTAGGGTGAAGTCCAAGTCAGCCTGAGCTAGAGTGAGACCCTATCTCGAAAAACAAAAAACAATCAATCAAACAAACAAACAAAAAAAAGTGGGGCTGGAGATGCCTCAGCAATTAAGGTACTTGCCTGCAGGAGTCTAACAACTTGGGTTTGATTCCCCAGCACCCATGTAAATCCAGGTGCACAAATGGCGCATCCATCTGGAGTTCATTTACAGTGGCTGAAGGCCCTGTAAATGATGGGCCCATTCTCTTCTATGTCGCTCTTCTATCTCTCTGATTGCAAATAAATAAATAAATTAAATGATTTTTTTTGTTTGTTTCTGTTTTTTTTTTAAAAAAAAAAGCACTTGCTGCTTAAACATGAGGGCCTGGGAATGCCTGAGACTGCTTGAATTCAATTCCTCCAGAGCCCATGTAAAAGGCTGGGCATGTGGACATAGTCACACACACCAGAGTCCACATTACAGGTTATGGGGGCAGAGGCAGAGAAGACTGGAGACTTTCTAACCAAAATGGCAGCTCCAGGTGAGTGACTGAGAAGGGTACCTGAAGCTCATCTCTAGTCACAGTATATACCAAGTACAGTGTACATACATCTGCCACAGGCGCATACATCACATGCACAAAAAAGTCTGCTCGGCGTGGTGGTGCATGCCTTTAATTCCAGCATGCAAGAGGCAGAGGTAGGAGGATCACTGAGTTGGAGGGCAACCTAAGACTAAAGAGTAAGTTCCAGGTTAGCCTTGGATGGAGTGAGGCCCTATCTTGAAAATACAAAAACAGGGCTGGAGAGATGATGTAGCAGTTAAGGCGCTTGCCTGAGAAGCCTAAGGACCCAGGTTCAATTCTCCAGGTCCTATGTAAGCCAGATGCACATGGTGGTGCCTGCATCTGGAGTTAGTTTGCAGTGGCTAGAAGCCCTTGGAACACCCATTCTCACGCTCGCTCGCTCTCCCTCTCTCTCTCTCAAATAAATAAAAATAAGCTAGGCATGGTGACATGTGCATTAAATCCCAGCACTCAGGAGGCAAAGGTAGGAGGATTGTCAAGAGGAGACAGACCACTCTGAGACTACAAAGTGACTTCCAGATCAGCCTGGGCTATAGCACACACACACACAAGGGCAGAATTCCTATGTGGTTTTCAAAACAAAAAGTGATTTTTTTTTTTTAAACTTCAGGGATCATCTTCACATTTGAACTTCCCAAAACTACTTTCACTTACCAGAAAGACCTGGTTGGCACTTTCACTGAGAGTTGAGTCATCTGGGCTGTCAACAGGTGTCTGACGTGTAAACTTTGAATCAAACTGACTCACATCCTCTTCAGATTGCTTGATACGAACAAAACAATTAGAAAATGATGAAGTCTATGTACTACTCATCAAAAATGTTGCAAACTCTAGAGCTCTTGATAAGGGCTGACTAACAAAATTATCAGGATATTCTTAGTAGGCACAGACAAGAAAAAAATGGAAGTGGAAAGAATATCAACAGTCAATTTATATCTTTTTTTTTTTTTTGGTGGTGCTAGAGATCAAACCCAGGGACTTGCTTACTAGGCAAATACTCTACACTCAGCCAAAGCCTACATCTTTTTTTATATATGAAACATAGGTTTTATATACTATTATCATTCCTAATAAAAAATGTTATGTATCGGGCTGGAGAGATGGCTTAGCAGTTAAGGCGCTTGCCTGCAAAGCCAAAGTTCGAGTCTCCACATAAGCCAGATGCACAAGGTGGCACATGTGTCTAGAGTTCATTTGCAGTAACTAGAGGCCCTGGTGCACCCATTCTCTTTCTGCCTCTTTCTCTCAAATAAATAAATAAAAATAAAATATTTTAAAAATCTGAATATTGCTAGGAGTGCTGGCTCACGCCTCTAATCCAAGCACTCGGGAGGCAGAGGTAGAAGGATCGCCATGAGTTTGAGGCCACCCTGAGGCTACATAGTGAATTCCAGGTCAGCCTGAGCTAGAGTGAGACCCTAACTTGAAAAACAAAACAAACAAACAA
This sequence comes from Dipus sagitta, assembly GCA_036346955.1. Lineage (NCBI taxonomy): Eukaryota > Metazoa > Chordata > Mammalia > Rodentia > Dipodidae > Dipus > Dipus sagitta. The sequence goes on along the minus strand of CM070778.1, from coordinate 43,961,760 downwards.
AAATCTGAATATCAATTTTCCTCTCAAACAGCTTCATATACTATTTCACTGACTAAAAAAATCCTTGTTTAATTTGCTCAGATGACTACTGAATGTTTGCCAATAAATTTGGAGAACTATTGAAGGAGTTAAAACAAATTACACTTGGGCTGGAGAGATGGCTTAACAAGTTAGGTGCTTGCTTGCAAAGCCAAAGGACCTCGGTTCGATTCCCCAGGACCCTTGTAAGCCAGACGTACAAGGTGACGCATGCATCTGGAGTTCGTTTGCCGTGGCCAGAGGCCCTAGCATGCCATTCTCTCTCCCTCAATCTCTCTCTCTCTGCCTCTTTTCCTCTCTCACTCTCTCAAATAAATAAATAAAATTAAAAAAAAAAAAACCTTAAAAGAAAACAAATCACATTTATAAATCTTAGAAGACAATCCAGTTAGGGGTCAGAAATATAGCTCTATGAAGCACTTGCCTAGTGTGTAGGAGGAGCTAGATGTGAATGCCAGCACCAAAAAAGATAGGTACTGAATGAAGTTTTATTCTTAGTTTATCTCACTCCTTTAGAGTTCTCAAGGAGCAAAACTAACAGTTTAGTTTGAATATATTTTCTTGTGAAAGTATAGTATGAACTAGGTTCTAACCACCATATTTCTTTAATTCCTATTCTCTTTTCCAGTGATTCTAGCCAGACCCTTAAGCCAAATATAGTAAATACATATCAATTTAAAAAAAAGCCTGGTGTGGTGGCGCACAGCTTTAATCCCAGCATTCGGGAGGCAGAGGTAGGAGGATTGCTATGAGTTTCAGGCCATCTTGGGACTGCAGAGTGAGCACTAAATCAGCTGGGACTACAGTGAGACCTTACCTCAAAACAAAACAAAAAACCTTAATCTGGGTATAGTGGCACTCATCTGTAGTCCCAGTATTTAGGACGTAGAAGCAGGAGGATCAGAAGTTTAAGGTCACCCTTGGCTACACAGTAAATTTAAGGACAGCCTGCGCTACATGCATACCTGCCTCAAAAAAATAGGGCTGGAGAGATGGCTTAACAGTTAAGCACTTGCCTGTGAAGCCTAAGGACCCCAGTTCAAGGCTCGATTCTCTAGGACCCACATAAACCAGATTCACAAGGTGGCGCATTCATCTGGAGTTCGTTTGCAGTGGCTAGAGGCCCTGGTGCTCCTATTCTCTCTCTTTCTCTAACTGCCTCTTTCTTTCTCTGTCTGGCACTCTCAAATAAATAAAAATAAATGAAAAAAATAAAATAAAATAAATAAAAGAGCTGGAGAGATGATTCAGCAATTAAAGGTGCTTGCTCAAAAAAGCCTGATGGCCTGGGTTAAATTCCCCAGAACATGTAGAACCAGATGCACAAAGTGGCACATGCGTCTGGAGTTCATTTGCAGTGGCAAGAGGCCCTGGGCATACACATACCGACTACTGCCTCTTTCTCTCTCCTGTCTTTCTGGTATGAACTGTTCCCTTAGGTAACCAAACAATTATGAGTTTATCTTATAGAATCCTAGCTAATGAAGACTGGAATCTGGGCATGCTGGAGCTTGCTTTTAATCCCAGCACTCAGGAGGCTGAGGTAGGTGGATCATTGTTGAGTTTGAAGCCAGCCTGGGCTACAGAGTGAGTTGCAGGTCAGCCTAAGCTAGAGTGAGATGGATAATAGAATAAGGCCATTCTGTAAACCCTTACTGAGAATACAACAACTGTATTCTTATACAGTTTCTCAACCTCAGTACTACTGACATTTTGGACAGTATAATGTCTTTATTCTAGAGAGCTGTCATGTGCTAGTCTATGTTGTAGATATTCGTAGCAGCCCCTCTTCCAAGTCATGACGAGCAAAATGCTTCCAGACACTGGGCCCTCATTAGTAACTATTGACTTATAGGCATTCATCAGTGATTACTAACTAGAGGAATAAAACTACACATTAGGCTTTCTTACCAAAGCATACAATATCAAGAGTTCAAAATGAATCTGATCAAGCACCTTAACTACCAGCTTTTGGAAACAGGCAACATGAACACAATAAATGACACCATGGGGGTAAAATCAGCAAAATTAAAATGTGAGGAATTCTACACGACAAATGACCAGTTTCTTTAATAAATCCCCAGGAGAGGATATGAGAGAGGATATCTATAAATAATAAGCATAGCAACTAAACTCTATATAAACTGAATCCTTGCTGGAACAAATGGGGTAAAAAAAGGAGTTAACAAACAAACAACTGGGGAAATGGTCAACATTTTAGGTGTGATGATGGCATAGTGGTTATGTTTATGTTTAAACAAGATGACCTGGTCATTTTTCAAGCTGGGCAATAGGTATATGAGTTAATTATCCTCCTTACAATTGTATATGTTGAGATTTTAAAGCAGGTCATCTTGTGCTCCGTGACCAAATAATAATCATCATCATTATCCTCCTCCTCCTTCACCTCCATCCCAAGAAATGGAAAAAGAAAGTACATTTTCTCAGATTCTGAGGTGGGAGAAAGAAGAGAACTAAGTAAAACACTAAATTAATTAACTGTAAACATTTTAATGGACTGAACTGTGTTCCCCCACCCTCACAATCATATGCTGACACTTTAACCCCCAGTTCCTCAGGATGTGGCCTTACTTGGAAAAAAGTCAATATAGATGTCATTAAAGAACATGATGTCATATTAGATTGCACCACCATGCCTTATTTCTCAGATTTTTCTTACTCAAAAAAAAACACCAGGTTGGAGACATTGTTCAATGGTAGAGTGCTTGCCTAGTATATAGCAAGCCTAACATCAATGCCCAGTACCACCACCAAAAAAAAAAGAAAGAAAGAAAGAAAGAAAACTCTTCAAATTACATGCTTGTGTATGTACATACCAATAGAGGTTTAAAGGGGGGCTCCACCTTCCGAGCCAGAAGTTCTTCCCAGTTAATGTGTCTGAAAAATGGATGAGCCTATTAAAAAAAAAAAGAAAGAAAGAAAGAAAGAAAGAAAACATCAAGGGGAGTGGAATACTGAAATGACAACTACCTTTTTTGAAGTCATAAATCATAAAATCAGCTAAATATATAAACAACCATCTTGAGCTCTCAAAAGTAAGTAAAATTAGCATGATCTTTGCCCCAATCACTGAAGATCTCAATCCCTACTTGAACTTCTCCAGCATCCCCAGGACCGGCTCCAAGACGAGAAGCAGCATTCCTTTTCAGCAGCTTTAGGGAGGGAAAAAAAGCACTGTTGAAAATCCTTAAACTAATTTTTCCCCCTTCTGAATTTGCTTTCAATGTTTGGCTTCAAGAAAATACAGCTTATTAATTACTACCAAAATATATACTAAATTCAATGTAGCTAAATCCTACTTGATGAGTTTTTCATTTAAGAACCCTACCTTTTTTTTTGCAAGGTAGGGTCTCACTCTAGCCCAGGCTGACCTGAAATTCACTATGTAGTCTCAAGGTGGCCTTGAACTCACGGCGATCCTCCTACCTTGCTACTGTGCTGGGATTAAAGGTATGCGCCACCACGCCCAGCTAGAACCCTACCTTTTTGAGAAGATCTCTGGCTTCTTGTGTGAGGTAGGGAGGCAGATTAAGTTTACATTTGAGGATTTTGTCAATTGTTTTCTTTCTATTCTCCCCAGTGAATGGAGGCTAAAAGAAAAGAAAATTAAAAATCAGCATATAAAAAATTTTAAGTAACATTATTATCCATTTACTATAATGATCAATTATGCATGGAGATCAGAAATTTATTCTATGGAATTTATAACTACTAACGACCTGTAATTTATCACCAATTGGTACAAAGGACATAGCAATGTCCTTAAAGGAAGCCTGAGTTTCCATTAACTTGGTACATGATCAATGAAGCATGTGACTTTATGATACTATTGCTCCCTTTATAAAATAGATGCATCTCTTTTCCTGGATTGCCATGATATAGAGCAATTTAAATAAAAATGTTTTAAAAGAATGGAATCTCATAAGGCACCATTAGTGGGCAATGGCAGATAGTAAATCACTGGGCTTTGAAAATAACTCCATTGGCAACATTTGGAAAGAGGACAGCAAAAATGTCTTACTATAATGCCTTAATAACTATTTAGCACAGACCAAAATACATGCAGCTGTTAACGTGCACCTACTGCTCCAGTCAGCATGTCATACATTAATGCTCCCAAACTCCACCAATCCACAGCACGATTGTGGCCACTTCTCATCAAAATTTCAGGGGCCCTATAATGAGAAGATTTACACACATTAGCATCTAAATTAAATTATTAAAATAATATAAAAAGCCAATGATAATATAGAAAACTAAGACAATACTACTTAAAACAGGTAAAAGTTAGATATTACCCCCAAACCAGTTATATTTCTTTTAACATGCAGCTCACATGTATTCTATTGTTCCACAAAATGTATGCGTGACTGTTCCATCATGAATAGATTCTTTGCATAGTCCAAAGTCTGTTAGTTTCACATGACCTACAATGAAAGATGTCAAGAGATTTTAAGTATGTAGTGTTTGGACATCACACAGAATTTCATTTCATTTACCATTTCCTATCAAACTTTTCTTGAAGTTGTCAAGAACTCACTAGGTACAATTCGTAACTAGGTAGTAACTATTTATTTATTTATATTTATTGGTTTCTCCAGTTAGGGTCTTGCTCCAGTCCAGCTGACTATGTGTCATGGTGATCCTCCTACCTCTGCCTCCCTAGTGCTGGGTTTAAAGGTAGGTGCCACCACGCCAGACCATTTCTTTTTTTTCTTTTTTTTTTTTTTCTCTCTCTTTTTTTCAAGGTAGGGTCTCATTCTAGCCCAGCTGACCTGGAATTCACAATATAGTCTCAAGGTGGCTTCAAACGATCCACCTACCTCTCCCTCCCAAATGCTGGAATTAAAGGCATGTGCCACCACCCCTGGCAAGTAATAACTCTTTTTAAAGTTATGGCACAGTCACCTTTTGCAAGTGATATTATCAATCCAGAGGAAATGAGAGGGTTTGTAAGGCTCAGACTTTACCTACATGCAAAACCTCTTCTATCCTAAGAATGCTTCTTCAGAAGTCTGGCTGAATTACTAAAACCTAATAAACATTTTGTAGCTCAAAGTTTTGGGGGTTGGAGGGATGGCTTAGCAGTTAAGGCATTTGCCTGCAAAGCCAAAGGACCCAGGTTCGATTCCCCAGGACCCACGTAAGCCAGATGCACAAGGGGGCGCAAGTGTCTGGAGTTCTTTTGCAGTGGCTGAAGGCCCTAGCGCTCCCATTCTCTCTCTCTTTCTCTGTCAAATAAATAAATAATAAAATATTTTTTTAAAAGTTTTGGGAGACTTTTAACTATACAGCTTTTGTTGTTATTACTGTTTTGAGGCAGGGTCTCACTTTAGCCCAGGCTGACCTAGAACTGATAGCAATCCTCCTATGCCAGCCTCCCTAGTGCAGGGATTATAGGTGTGAGCCACCAGGCTTGGCTTTATATAGTCTTTTCACAGTGAACTATGACTAACAGTTCTTAAAATAGACGCAGAACATCACTATAATAAATTAGCTTACTATGCCAAATGCTACCAGCTAGGGAAAGAAATTAAATTGTTACTGCCAAAGGCGACCAGACAAGAAGACAAACTGAAATTGGCACAGTACTCTCTTCTCCAGAAGGTAGAGCTCCACCTTACACAGAATATTTCAGCTTAAATTTATTTATAAAATTTTTTTATTTTTTTCAAGGTAGGGTGTCGCTCTAGCCCAGGTTGACCTGGAATTCACTGTGTAATCTCAGAGTGACCTCAAACTCATGGTGATCCTCCTACCTCTACTCTCCTGAGTGCTAGGATTAAAGGCATGCGCCACCACGCCTGGCTAAATTTAGTTTTTTTAGAACAGCCATTTAATTAGTGGTTCAACAATACTAAAGGCCAGATCTTACAAGTTCTTTTCAGAGAAAAGGCAATGGTCTATTCATTCAATTGTAAATGCATGCTATATTGATACAGAAGAAATAAGAGGTCTGTTATAGTTTCCTATATTCTATTTTAAGACAAGATCTAGGTAGCTAACCCAGACTGACTTGTAACTCACTTTTGTAGCATAAAGCTGCCTCTGAACTTGATTCTCCTGCTTCAGACTCCCCAGTTCTGAGATTACTGAAATATGCTACTACATCTGACCATAGTCTTCATTTTCATAGAGCCACATAATACATTCATCATTAAGAGGCAAATAATTATTATATCATTACCCTATTCTATCCTTTGCCTTAGAATTTAGAATGAAAAGAGCTAGGAATACAGCTCAGTGATGGCAAATACAAGGCTCTGAGTTCAATCATAAGCACAGAAATAAAACAAAGAAAAAAACTAACTTTAAAGGAATAAAAACAACAAAAAATTCAAAATCAGAATTCATGTTTGAGGGCTGAAGAGACTGCATGATGGTTAGAGGCACCTGCTTGCAAAGTCTAATGGCCCAGGTTCAATTCCCCACTACCTATGTAAAGCCAGATGCACAAAATATAGCATGTGTATAAAGTTCATTTGCGGCAGCAGGTGTCCCTGGTGTGGCCATACTGACTCTCTGTGCCTGCCCCTCTCTCTCTAAGTAAATAAAAATATTTAGATTAGAAAAAAAAAAAAAGCTGGTCGTGGTGCCACATGCTTTTAATCCCAGCACTCGGGAGGCAGAAGTAGAAGGATTACTTTGAGTTCGAGGCCACCCTGAGAATACATAGTGAATTCCAAGTCAGCCGGGCTACAGCAAGACCCTATTTCAAAAAAAGAAAAAAAAGGGGGGTGGAAGGTGCTAGAGATGGATCAGTTGGTAAAGTGCCTGCTGTAGTACTCTCAAGTTCCTGAGTTTATGCCGGGCATGGTGGTGCAGGCCTTTAATCCTAGCACTCGAGAGGCAGAGGTAAGAGGATCACCATGAGTTTGAGGCCACCCTGAGACTACATAGTGAATTCCAAGTCAGCCTGGGCTCGAGTGAGACCTACGTTGAAAAACCAAAAAAAAAAAAAAAAAAAAAAGTTCCTGAGTTCAGATCCCCAGATCTCACAAAAGCCAGAGGCTAGGGCATGCATGCCACTGCAACCATCAACAGTTCTGCACGAGTGGGCACTTGAACACGTGTGCACGCACACACACACACACATGCAAAGTAAATAAATTAATATGTATGTATATACACACACATATACATACATACATAAATGAGTACAGAAATGACTTTAAATAAAGAAATTCAGATTTAGGAGTGAAGAGGACTTGGTTCCTATAATGTACTTTGTTAACTATATCATTTCTCCTTCTAAAACACATGCACACATACACAGACTATTTGGAACATATACGGTGGCCCCGCCATTTCCTGTCCAAAGTTAACTCGTCCATTCCTGGATCAGCAGATGCTAGTGGCTTTCTACATGGCCTGCTGCTAGTCTACCCCGCCTAGGTTATAGCAGCATGAACTGAGCTGGCTGCATGCAGCTGGGTCGAGCTCACTTTACTAGACTGTTAGTCTCTCTCTGATTAACCTATGCATACTATTTCTGAGACTTTATCAAACACTTTGCTTTGGTTTCAATCTTTCCCTTGTTTTAGCATTAACTGGACATTAGTGGTTCACACCTATACTCCAGCAACCTGGAAATCTATGATAGGAAGACTGTAAGTTAAAGACCAGCCTGGGCTACATAGCAAGACCCTGTCTTAGAAAATACAATCCTAATATTACTATTTCTGTATTTTCACTATTAAAACTCAATGGAGCCGGGTGTGGTGGTGCATGCCTTTAATCCCAGCACTCAGGAGGCAGAGGTAGGAGAACTGCCCTAAGTTTGAGGCTACCCTGAGACAAGATAGTGAATTCCAGGTCAGCCTGGTCTAGAGCAAGACCTTACCTCAAAAAACCAAACTCAATGGAGGGCTGGAGAAGATGGCTGAGTGGTTAAGGCATTTGGCTGCAAAGCCAAAGGACCCTGGTTCAATTCTCCAGGTCCCATGTAAGCCAGATGCACAATGGGGTGCATGCGTCTGGAGTTTGTTTGCAGTGGTTAGAGGCCCTGACGTGCCCATTCTCTATCTGCGTCATTCTCTCTCTCAAATAAATAAATAAAAACCCTCAATGGAGGGCTGGAGAGATAGCTTAGTGATCATAGCGCTTATCTGTGAAGCCTAAGGAACCGTGTTCAACTCCCCAGATCCCACACAAACCAGATGCACAAGGTGACACGTGTGCAAGGTTGCACATGTACACAAGGTGGCACATGTGTCTGGAGCTTGACTGTGGTGGTCATGGCATACCAATTGTCTCTCTCCCTCAATCTTGCTCTTCCACTCTCATAAAAAGGGGGGGGGCCTGGAGAGATGGCTTGGCAGCTAAGGTGCATGCCTGCAAAGCCCAAGGACCCAGGTTCGATTCTCCAGATCCCATGTAGACCAGATGTACATGGTGGTGCATGCATCTGGAGTTTGTTTGCAGTGGCTAGAGGCCCTGATGTGCCCATTCTCTCTCAAATAAAAAAATTTTTTTTTAAAAAAGGCCAGTCTGTTGAGCTTGCCTCAGAAAAATAAAAAATGAAAAATAAAAAAATAGTGTTTGAATTTGCTTTTGGGTCACAACATGCTAAAAAAATTTTTTGTTTGTTTGTTTTGTTTTGTTTTCCAAAGTAGGGTCTCACTCTAGCTCAGGCTGACCTGGAATTCAGCCTGTAGTCTCAGGGTGGCCTTGAACTCATGGTGATCCTCCTACCTCTGCCTCCCAAGTGCTGGGATTAAAGGCATGCACCTTTAATCAGCTCCAAGTATTTTTTAACATTATAAGTAGCTAAGTATCTTCAATTCTGTTTAATCTCATCAAACTTAATTACCTAAATACTTAAACATCAAAAAGTATAATGCCATATATTCTGAGGGAAGAAATAGATAACAGAGTGATGAATATGGGGCCTTGAGAAGGACCCTGATCTATGGGAGGGTTTTAAGGTGACTATTTCATACAAAATTGTCTAGGATAGATCTCCACCTTGGTGATTAAGCATGATGTTCTCCGGCTTCAAGTCTCTGTAGATGATCCCCTTTTGATGTAAATGCCCCAAAGCCATGGAGATTTCAGCCAAGTAAAAGCTGGAAACAAAAGTAATTTAATAACACTTTAAAAAGTAATCTACCCCAAGCAGTTTATGTATGGAGCAAAATTCCTTGAAAGAAACTGACATGCACCAAAGACCAAATTAGTGGGGTGGAGGAATGCATAGTGAAAAGAGATGGCATAGGATGCTGCCAAAAGGCATGGGGACATTTATGCTTTAATCATTTTAGTGAAAGTATACTAGGTTGTATTTTGTCATTAGAACACATTGTTAAAACTGCAGAGATACCAGTACACGCTAAGCTGTCACGGATCCCGTTCTATCTTGTGTAGGAATTAGGCCCACAGTCATTCAGATCAAAGCAGATTCCTCCCACCCACCCCCAACTTTAAAATCCCATAGGAAATGGAACTTTGTTACTCTCTGATATCGAGGTTTGGTCCTTATAACCTGACCCTAGAAGCCCATTCATCCCTTATTTAATACAGCTGTATCATTATAGACAGCAATGCCCACGGTACCTACCCCCCCTCTTGCCAGCCAGCCCACAACTATAAACTGTGTGACACTCAAATTTATCTACCTCAAAAGAATAAAGGGCTGAATCAACCCTGTCTGGATTCGAAAAGCACAAAGCACTGCAATACTGGCTGCATAACAATGTTGCAATCCTGCAGATTACTCCAGGATGGAGAGGGTGTGTCCTAGAGGACTGAGGCAGTTTCACAGCCAGCAGGACCACAGCCTCCAACACGGCTCAGAGAGCCTCCTCCAAAAAAGGGCACTTCATCCCTAAGGTTCTTAAATGCAGCTTCTGTGTTAGAAAAGGCCTGAAATTAAACAATGGAATGCAGTTTGGTAATTAAGATAGAAAAAAAAACATTTAAGTGTTGTTTTCTATTCAATTAATGTGTAGGAAAAGCTGATTTATTGTTACCCAATACTTTCACTTCACAAAAGGATGTTTATATTTTTAATTTGGAGCAGATGCCATCTTACAAATAGGAGGATAGATTCCCAACCCGGCTATATAATCAATCCATAGCTCTACGTTCAGGCTTATCTCTTCCCTAAGACTGCACCTTCGGAACTGGAAAGTCTAAAAAAAAAGAGGAGATGGTTTCTGGTACTTTTTCTCTGGAAAACCACACTCACCCACAACCAAGGCAGGCAGCTTACCAATTCAAGGAAATTCTGCTGTAGACAGCGATCCACCCAAGGCCTGGGGGCAAAGGAATGATGTGACCTCCAAAAGCTGCCCAGCCCCAAAGTTACTTTTCCCCCTTGATGTTCTAAAGTGACAGACTGCCTGGCTCCAGATCAATTTACTGAATCATGTGGCTACTGCCCACAGTGGGAATGCAGTTCTACTTTTAATTACATGAATTATTACTGGAATCTATGGAACTTCAAAAATTTCACTTACCAAGCTGTGTCTTCCATAAATATTCCCTCTCTTTCTAACTGCATAAATAGTTCTCCTCCTATAAAGAAAGGGAAAAGACATCAGAAATTATCTTGTATTTCCAATCCATTATATTTGGGGGGGGGGGGGTTCAAAGTAGGGCCTCCCTCTAACCCAAGCTGACCTGGAATTCACTATGTAGTCTCAGGCTGGCGCAATCCTCCTACCAGCCTCCCAAGTGCTGGGATTAAAGACATGCACCAGCATATCAGACTATTTCCAACTCCCTTTCATTTATTTTTATGGTTTTGGTTTTTTCGAGGTAGGGTCTCACTCTAGCCCAGGCTGACCTGGAATTCACTATGTAGATTCATGGTGGCCTCGAACTCTTTGCAATCCACCTACCCCTGCCTCCCGAGTGCTGGGATTACAGTGTATCACAATACCCGGCTCCAACCCACTTTTAATGAGTTTCAACTTGCCTTATAACCATAACAGAAGATATCTTTTACTTAAAAATAAAAAGCAGCATTCTTATTCTTCTATGAAACATCCAAGTTTAAAAACTAGAACTGGATTAGAATTCTAGATGTTTACAACTACAAATTTTAAAATATACAAGTATTTCAGACCTGAAGATAAAAAAAAAATTAATTTTATCACTGTGAGTTCGAGGCCACCCTGAGACTACACAAGGAATTCCAGGTAAGCCTGGGCCAAAGCAAAACCCTACCTCAAAAAAAAAAAAAAAAAAAAACACAAAAAAATGATTCTTGCCAGGTGTGGTGTGGTAGTGTATGACTTTAATCCCAGCACTCATGAAGCACAGGTAGGAGGATCGCTTTGAGTTCGAGACCACCCTGGGACTACATAGTGAATTCCAGGTCAGGCTGGGCTAGAGTAAAAGCCTACCTGGAAAAACGAAACAAAAATAAAGGGCGGGGGGGGGGGGGGACTCTTTAATGCAACCGAATGCCAAATAATAAATGAAGGAGGCATAACAGAAATCTGTTGGGCTGGGCATGGTGGCACACGCCTTTAATCCCAGCACATGGGAGGCAGAGGTAGGACAATCACCATGAGTTCAAGGCCACCCTGAGACTCCAAAATGAATTCCAGGTGAGCCTGGCCTAGAGTGAGACCCTACATCAAAAAAAAAAAAAAAAAAAAAAAATCATTTGGGTTATATAACAGTATCTGCTCTAGGCAAGAATTGATGAATGCCGAAATTGTTGAAGATGAAAGCTTCATGAAAGATGAGATACCTAAGTTATCTCAGAATACCTCCCCTCAAAAGATACTTTGTAATTACAAAAGGGGAAACCGGCAGACTCCCCCTTACACATGTGAATAAAGTGAATGTCACCAGTAGTGAGACAAAGATATAAATATTATGCACCTCCTGCTCTGAAACACTCAGGACACAACATCATTTCAAAAATCCTGTTAAACGGCTGGAGGGATGGCTTAGCAGTTACGGCGCTTGCCTGCGAAGCCTAAGGATCCAGGTTCAATTCTCCAGGTCCCATGTAAGCCAGATGCTCAAGGTGGTGCATGCATCTGGAATTCGTTTGCAGTGGCTGGAGGCCCTGGCACGCCCATTTTCTCTCTCTTTCTCTAATAAATTAGTAAAATAAAATAAAAAATCTTTAAAAGAAAAATCCTGTTAAAGCTGATAACTGAAAGCCTGGAATGATAATACACACCTTTAATCCCAGCACTCAGGTGGCAGAGACAGGAGGATCACCGTGAGTTCAAGGCCACCCTGAGACTACATAGTGAATTCCAGGTCAGCCTGGGCTACAATGAGACCCAGCCTCGATTTTAGAAAGTAAACACTGAAATTTTAGAAGTAAAGGGAAATCATGTTTTACAACACTTTTTGTTGAGTCAGGGTTTCACTAAATAGACTAACTAGCCTTGAACTCAGGGGATGTGCCTGTTTAGCCTTCCACAGGGATTAAAGGCGTGAGCCACCACCACTGCCTTATAACACTCTTACGTAGCTCAAAACTCAGCTATCCTCCTACCTCTGCTTCCTGAGTGCTGGGATTAAAGGTGTGCACCACCATGCCCAGCTCTAGAAAGAAAAATAATTTTTTTTTTGATATTTCAAGGTAGCGTCTCACTGTAGCCCAAGCTGACCTGGAATTCACTATGTAGCCTCAGGCTGGCCTTGAACTCCTACCTCTGCCTCCCAAGAACTGAGATTAAAGGCGTGTGCCACTACGCCCAGAACTAGAAAGGAGTATTTTAATGGATTATCTGAATTACATACAGTATCCTGCTTCAGCTTATTTTATTAAATAACTGATTACAAAGGGATTTAGGCAGAATCTTACAGATAGGAAAAGATTTTCAAAAAGTTTCTTGCATATTTGTTCACGTCCTTACTTCAATGTACTCATCAAGTTTAAGACAATCGCAATGGGAAAAAGCCTTTTTCCACTGGAAAATAATGTTACCACCCGGGTTCTGAAGCAAATGCAAATCATCACACAAAGTCAGTACTGACCACTGAGATACTCAAGGATGAGGTAGAGTTTTCCACCGGTCTGAAAGGCATAAATTAAGTCCACAATGAAGGGATGCTTTACTTCCTCCAAAATATTCCGCTCTGCTTTCGTATGAGCTGTGTCTTTAGCATTTCTTACTATCATTGCCTAAAGGAAAAGAGATGACTATAAGAACAAAATAGTGAACATGTTTAGTCTAGAGCAACTAGAAAAATCTACTTTGTGCTATTCTGACCAGTATGGACTAATTCTCACTAGAAACTGGAATGGGGTAATGGAAGATAATTCACTACTTATACATCTAAACCATTTGGCATTTTTGCAGTCAACATGTAAATAAAAATCTATGTATATTTCTAGGAATCTATAAACAGATCAAGATTATGCATATATTACGTGACAGTTGAATGTCTGGTATGTTTCAGGTTTTGTGTCAAGAGAACAGAAGGAGTGCCCTGTCCTTAGAACCCAGAGTTTTAGAAAAAAAGATAAAGGCAATAGAGCACTATGGGTAAGCAGGGAACTGCATTCTCCACGGCAAAGCCGCCTTCCTGGAAGTGCTGATACTAAAGCTACACCTTGAGAAGTTAGTTATTAACATGAAATAAGAAAGGCAAAAAAGGCATTCCAGTGGAAAATAAGCCTGATGGATGTGTCTGGGGTGTCTATACAAGCAGTTCAATATAGCAACCTTTAATCCCAGCACTCGGATTATACCTTTAATCGGATTATACCTTTAATCCCAGCACTCAGGAGGCAGAGGTAGAAGGATCACCGTGAGTTCAAGGCCACCCTGAGACTACATAGTGAATTGCAGGTCAGCCTGGGCTAGAGTGAGACCCTACCTTGAAAAACAAACAAACAAAATATATAACAAGTGGTTACAGAGAAAACTAGCAAAGTAGACAGAGGCCAGGAAATGAAAGGCATCTTAGAGGCAAAGAAGAACTGCTGAGATGAGTATAATGAGTAATACTTAATTTGATGAAAAGCAGTACTAGTGGATCCACGGGGTTTAAAGGAAGAAATTTGACTAGTTTGAGGACGAGTAGAGGAAACAAAGATATGTGACCTATAACTAAGAAAATGGAGAGAGAGCTTTAATTCTAGCACTTGGGAGGCTGAGGAAGGAAGATGGCTGGGTGTTCAAGGCCTCCCAGAGACTACAGAGTTCCAGGTCAGCTGGACTAGAGTGAGACCCTACCTCAAAAAAAAAAAAATAAAAAAATAAAAAATAAAAATAAAGCCAGGTGTGGTTAATCCCAGCACTTGTGAGGCAGAGAGATCACTGTGAGTAGGGGGCCATCCTGAGACTACATAGTGAATTCCAGGTCAGCTTGGGCTCTACAGAGCAAGACCTTACCTGGAAAAAACAAAAACCAAGCCAAACCAAAACAAAACAAAATAGATAGATTAGATAGATAGATAAAAGGACTGAAGAAAGGAAAGAAGGAAGATGGATGGTTAACAGATAAATTCTTTTCTTTTTAGCTGGGTATGGTTACACATACCTCTAGTCCCAGCACTCTGAAGGCTGAGGTATGAGGTATGAGGTTTGAGTCCAGCCTGGGGCTACACAATGAGGTCAGCCTGGGCTACAGCAGACCCTGCCTTGAAAAAAAAACCCAAAAAATTCAAGGCATTTGAAATTAATAAACATTTTTTTTTAAAGTTGGGCTGGAGAGATGGCTTAGCAGTTAAGGCACTAGCTGAAAAGCCTAAGAACCCAGGTTCAATTCCCTAATACCCACATGAAGGCAGATGCACAAGATGGTGCATGCATCTGAGTTCGTTTGCAGTGGCTAGAGGCCCTGGTGTGCCCATTCTCTCTTTCTCTGTCAAATAAATATATAAAATATTAAAAAATAAATAAAGAAAGAAAATGCAGGGTGTGATGATGCACACCTTTAATCCCAGCAGTTGGGAGGCAGAAGTAAGATTGACATGAGTCACCCTAGACTGCAGTGAAACCCTACCTCAAAAAACCAAACCCCCCACCAATAAAAAAGAAAAAAATGTCCCTAAAAGCAAGAAGTCATGGTTTACTTCTGTAATCCCAGTACACTGATGGCCAAGTGGACAGGAGAATTTCCTGGAAGCTCATGGTGAGCACAGCAAAGAATAGGAGGGTGAGATCTAGGAAGGTACTTGCTCAGACAAGGTGAAAACGAGCAGCAAAGTTGAAAGCTGTCCTTTGACCTCACTCCACACGTCTTGTGGCATGTGTGTACCCATGCTCTCACACACACACACAAACTTGGCATCACATGAACATATATACACAATAAATAAATTAGGGAGTCAGAGGCTAGGAGTTCATCTCCTGGAGCTCTTTGGCATTTGTATCAAAGAATCATTAGTGCCTCCCAAATAGATATCTCCTGGGCAAACTCCTTAGCTGAGCTCTACACTTCTGTACTCAACAACCTGCTTACTATTTCTGTTTGGCTGCCAGCTACATCAACTAAGTCTAGCTATATGAGAAGGAAAAGGCTGACCATGGGGGCACATACTCACAAGTAATGCCAGCAATTGGAAGTGCTGAAGCAAAATAGCCATCATGGCTACAGTCACGAAGTAAAATAAAAATGTAATTTTCTATTTTATTTTAAAAATTATTTTTATTTATTTGCACAAGAGGGGGCACACCAGGGCCTTCTGCTGGTGCAACTGAACTCCAGATGCATGCACCACTCTGTGTATTTGGCTTTACATGGGTACTGGGAAATTTAACTGAGGCCATTAGGCTTTGTAAGCAAGGGCCATCTATCCAGCCCTCTATTTTATTTTACTTAGTGCTTTGAAACAGGGTCTTTTTTTTTCAACTCAAACTTATTTTATTTTTCTTTGTTAGTTATGTATATACTCAGTGTGGTACCATCCTTAGCCTCCTCCCTGTCCTCCCCCCTCCGAAGGGACCCTCTTCGTTAGGGATTGTGGGTCCTGCATTGTGGGGGTCAGCAATTCTTTTTATAAGCTGTTCCCCACACAGGGAAGCTAAGGCATATCACGCAGCATGGAAGTGGTGGGGCTGGTGATAGAGACGAGGAGCTAGGGAGCCTTTTTCCTGATAGGTACTCAGCTAGGGCCTGGCCCGCAGGAGCATGGGTGCCACCTTGCCTGTCCTGGCGCACTGGGACCTGCATTTGATCCAGTCTCACTCAAGATGGGGGCAAGCCTCAACTCTCAGCAGTGCCTCAGGTCATTTCTTTCTCAGCTCAGCACCCCTGTGGGCTGGTC
This sequence comes from Dipus sagitta, assembly GCA_036346955.1. Classification (NCBI taxonomy): domain Eukaryota; kingdom Metazoa; phylum Chordata; class Mammalia; order Rodentia; family Dipodidae; genus Dipus; species Dipus sagitta. The sequence goes on along the minus strand of CM070778.1, from coordinate 43,945,505 downwards.
CTCCCTGAGTCAGCCTCACCAGCCAATCAGGGTCCTCCCTTACACTCCTGAGAGTTTCATCCTAATTGGACATTTGACTCATAGAAATGAGTCTGAGCGTCTTGGCACACCAAAACAGGGTCTTTCTTTAATCCAGACTGACATGAACTCATTAAGTATCCCAATCTGGCCTTGAATTCATGGTGATTATCTCAGCCTTCCAAATGCCTGGGTTATATAGGTGTAAGCCACAACATCTGGCTTCAAAAACATAATTTTAAAAAACTGGGCTTTAGCTGGGCGTGGTGGCGCACGCCTTTAATCCCAGCACTCGGGAGGCAGAGGTAGGAGGATCGCCGTGAGTTCGAGGCCACCCTGAGACTCCATTGTGAATTCCAGGTCAGCCTGGGCTAGAGTGAGATCCTACCTCGAAAAACCCCAAAAAAAAAAAAAAAAAAAAAAAAAAAAACCTGGGCGGAGAGATGGCTTAGTGGTTAAGGCGTTTGCCTGCAACGCCAAAGGATCCGGGTTCAACTCTCCAAGACCCATGTAAGCCAGATGCAGTGGCTGGAGGCCCTGGTATGCCCATTCTCTCTCTCTCTCTCTCTCTCTCTGCCTCTTCCTCTCTCTCAAATAAATAAATAAAATATATATTTTTTAAAAATTATCTTCATATGCTCTTTCCCAAAGCAAGTGGTCACCAAAACAAGAAGCAGGGCACAAACTAAAAACACATGGCATGCAGAAAACAGGATGCAAAACTGAAGGAGAAAAGTTTCAATGACTGTGGCAAGTAAAAGAAGTATAATGGTGACAGGTATGCCTAGATAGCTAACAGCCCAGATAGAAACAGAATAGAAGCTTCCTAAAGAAGCTAGGTGTGGTGGTATACAATTATACACTCAGCACTCAGGTGAGGATACAGACAGGAAGTTTGGGAGTTCAAGAACAGCCTTTGCTACAGAGCAAAGAGGCTAGCCTGGGCTATGTGAGACCTAGTATCAGAAAATGGGCGTGGTGGTGTGCCTTTAATTCCAGCACTAGGGAGGCAGAGGTAGGAGGCTTACTGTGAGTCAGAGGTCAGCCTGGGCTAGCATAAGACCCTACCAAAAAAAAAAAAAAAAAAAAGCGGGGGGGGGGGGCTGGAGAAATGGCTTAGTGGTTAAGGGGCTTGCCTGCAAAGCCTAAGGACCAGGTTCCATTCACCAGCTCTCACGTTAGCCAGATGCACATCGTGGCACATGCATCTGGAGTTTGTTTGTAGTGGCCCTCTCTCTCGCCCTCTGTCTCTAATAAAACAATAATTTTTTTAAGAGGCCAGGCATGGTGGTGTATGCCTTTAATCCCAGCATTTGGGAGGCAGAGGTAGGAGGATTTCTGTGAGTTCAAGGCCACCCTGAGACTACATAGTGAATTCCAAGTCAGCCTGGACTAGAGTGAAACCCTACCTTGGAGGAAGAAAATAAAATAAATAAATAAATAAATATATATATATATATATATATATATATATATATATATAAAGATGGAGAAAGCTGGGCTGGAGAGATGGCTTTGTGGTTAAGGCTCCTACCTGCAAAGCCAACAGACCAGGTTGGACTCCCCAGGACCCATGTAAGCCAGATGTACAAGGTGGCGCATGCAGCTGGAGTTCATTTGCAGTGGCTTAGAGGCCATGGCATGCCCATTCTCTCTCTCTCTGCCTCTTTCTGTCTCTCAAATAAATAAATAAAATTTTAAAGCCAGGTGTGGTGGTACACACCTTTAATCCCAGCACTTGGAAGGCAGAGGTAGGAAGATCACCATGAGTTCGAGGCTACTCTATGAGTACATAGTGAATTCCAGGTAAGATGTACATGGTGGTTTGTGCCTATAATTCCAGCACTTAGAAGGCTGAAGCAGGATTATTACTGTGTATTTAAGCCCAACTTGGGCTAGTGTGAGACCTCAAAAAAAAGGGGGGAGGGATTGCTGAGCAAGCATGTTCTCTACTTCCTCCCTCCTGATGTGATACTAGCTGTCTGCTCCTGCCATGCTTCTCCCCACCATGATGGGCTTCCCCTCAGAACTGTAAGCTGAAATAAATCCTTTCCTTCCATAAGCTGCTTCTCATTGGGTATTCTGTCCTAGCAATGAGAAAGTAACCAATAACATGACATGAAAAGGCATTTTACAATGTGGCTGGAAGGTATGAGAAAACAAAAAAGAGGGCTGGAGAGATGGCTTAGCAGTTAAGGCATTTGCCTGCGAAACCTAAGGACCCAGGTTCAATTTCCCAATACCTATATAAGCCAGATGCATAGGGGGTGCATGCATCAGAGTAGGTTTGCAGTAGCTGGAGGCCCTGGTGTACCCATTCTTTCTCTCTCTCTCTGTGCCTCTTTCTTTCCCTCAAAATATATATATGGAGAAGGCTCAGTAGTTAAAAGTGCTTGCTTGCAAAGCTTTCTGGCCTGGGTTCAATTCCCCAGGCACTCACATGAAGCTGGGTTGGTACTCATTTGCAACAGCAAGAGACACTGGTGTGTGCACAAAACAAAAATTCAAAAATATAGAGAGACCATTCTACATGTAGTTCAATGGAAGAAAGAGATACCACCAGTGAAGATACTCAACAGTGGACACTGCAAGCCTTATAATTGGCCAGCCAGGCCAAGTGAGCCAACAGGTGCAATAGTGGTACATCTGTCATGGTGGAAACCAACTGCCCTCCAATTGAACTGGAGGCCCACTCCATGGGAGGGAATACATCCCTGATACTGAAAACTTAAAACAGGGGTAGTCATGAGCCCTGGGGGTGTAACATCTGCTGATGTCTGGATAAATGTATATACTATGCTTATCAAACTGCCAAGTAAGCACTTCTCTTAATATTTAAAACCCTTATATTAACGCTACCCTCACTTTGGGTAGAGAATCTTCTCTTTTCAGATGGCAGTGACCTTGGGATGACTCAGAAGGTATCATAGTGCTGGATAGAAATGACTGGAGTACTGAGTAACATCTCAAGCACACCTTCCAAGGCTCATGGTCTAATGCGGAAGAGGTGGCGGAAAGAATCTAAGAGCCAAAGGAAGGGTAGGACTCCTTACAACGTGCTCCCTCCAGACATAAAATGGCCTGGATATCCATGACCTCATAGTGCCTGACACTACCTACATAAGACCATCACAAGAGGAGGAAAAGATCATGACATCAAAATAAAAGAGAGACTGATTGAGATGGGGAGGGGATATAATGGAGAATGGAATTTCAAAGGGGAAAGTGGGGGAAGGGAGGGTATTACCAACGGGATATTTTTTATAATCATGGAATGTTAATAAAAATTGAGAGGAAAAAAATAGAGATTGGGCTGGAGAGATGGCTTAGCGGTTAAGCGCTTGCCTGTGAAGCTTAAGGACCCCAGTTCGAGGCTCAATTCCCCAGGACCCACGTTAGCCAGATGCACAAGGGGACGCATGCATCTGGAGTTCGTTTGCAGTGGCTGGAGGCCCTGGTGCACCCATTCTCTCTGTTTCTCTGCCTCTTTCTCTCTCTGTCTGTCGCTCTCAAATAAATAAATAAAAATAAAAAATATTAAAAATATATATAGAGAGAGATCATAAACAGCTGGAAGCCAACAACTGTTAAGAGTTATCCTTTTTATCCTCACCAAAAATAAAACAGTAAAAATTAACAAACTATAATATATTTTATGAGGATAATTGTTATATCTAAACTTTTTTACTTCCTGGCTTTTTTTTTTTTTTTTTTTTGAGGTAGGGTTTTTTTTGTTTGTTTGTTTGCTTGTCTTTGTTCTGCTTTGTTTTTGTTTTTTTCCAAGGTAGGGTCTCATTCTATCCCAAGCTGGCCTGGAATTCTTATGTAGTAGTCTCAGGCTGGCTTTGAACTTATAGCAATCCTCCTACCTCTGCCCACCAGATCTGGGATTAAAGGCATGCGCCACCAACACCTGGCTTTCTTCCTGGTTTTGGTGCTACAGTTAAGCCCAGGGCCATTTGTATGCTAAACACGCATTCTACTTCTGAGTTATAGCAATAGCTCCTAAAGACACACTCCCCAGAGAATTTTATGACAGAATGTTATATGATGACAAGAATTCATTGAGTGGAGAGGAGGAAAGCAATCACCTTTTTAAGCACCTTCATGGCAAATATCTTCCCAGTATTTGCTCCTGTTACTTTTCGTACTTGAAAAACCTGGATAAAGAGGTGTGTTTGTATGTTATTAAAAGTCAAACCATGTCATCCTCCCTTAATTCCCACTTATATGAAACACATTATATATAGTTTGTATTGTAAAAACTAGCACAGTAAAGGACTTTGCCCAAAATGACCCATTAAAAGACACCACATTTTTCCAGGCGTGGTGGTGCACGCCTTTCATCCCAGCACTTGGGAGAGTTCAAGGCCACCCTGAGACTACATAGTGAATTCCAGGTCAGCCCGAGCTAGCATGAGACCCTACCTTGGGGGGGGGGGGGGATTTACTGGTGAAAGAAATCTTAAAAGTGAGCTCTACTGTTTGGTCTGGTGGCAGTGTTGGGAAACAGCCATCCAGAAGCACTTTATACATAACCTAAAACCACTTAGCACTTACTATCAGGGATGCCAAAGGTAACAAATTAAATTGTAAGTTTTTCATAGACTTCTTCCATAGATGCCACTGTTATTGCTCCATATAAATAAAACTAGTAACAACTAACAGGACATTTAATTTACTCATTACATTAAAATAGCTTGTTATGAAACATTTTAATAGCTAAAATATGTAAGATTCAAACTGGGAGTAGTAGCACACACCATTAATTCCAGCACTTGGGAGATTAAGGTAGAAGGAACACCATAAATTTGAGGGCAGCCTGGACTACAGAGTGAGTTCCAGACCACCCTAAGATAGAGTGAGACCCTGCCTCAAAAAAAATCAAAAACCAAAAATGAAATATGCAAGATTCAAAGTGCATGTGTTACAAATTCAGGATGATTAGAATATACTACTGTATGTACTTAACTTTAAGAATAAACTACAAATGACACACTGTGTACAACTTAACACTATCTAACAGCATGCATAATTCTCAATCCCAAACAAATTGTTATCTAAATTGTCTTTGGAAAGAGAATGGCCAGGATGTAAACTTTCTTGGGCAGAACACATAAGGGAGGCTTTAGAGCACTCTGGGTAAAACTGAAACTACAGACTCCTTTCTTATATTCTTTTAGCTTTCCTACATATTTCTTAAGTGTGGTAAATTGGAGAAATTAATTCAAATTAAGGTCTCAGCAACAGATAGTTTAATATGAACAACCTGAAAGTAAAGAGTGGTTTGTGTTTAAAGAGAGTAGTACACAAGGTACCATTTAACCAATGGAAAGAATCAATACTCTAGTAACAGATTCATTTGGTAGTTATCTATTTATTTATTCAACAAATACTGAATCACTGAGATTTTTGTTTTGTTTTATTTTTCTTGTTGCAGGATCTCACTCTAGCCCAAATTGACCTGGAATTCACTATGTAGTCTCAGGGTGGCCTCAAACTCACAGTGATCCTTCTACCTCTGCCTCCCAAGTGCTGGGATTAAAGGCGTACATCACCACACTTGGCTCTGAGATTTTTTTATGTATGTGGTGGTAAGAAAAGGAAGGAAAACCAACCTTTTGACATCCCTCAAATCATACCAAGTCACTGACATGCTCTATGCTAGGGCCAGTGCACGAAAATCAATCCACACAAGATAGAAAAGAGCTGTTTCAAATATACTTCCTACCTTTCCATAGCCCCCTTTACCAAGTACCCGAAGTAGCTCAAAACATTCTGGTCTGATTTTTTCTGGCCCTCTGTTCACACTAGTTTCTGAGATTTCAAATTTCTCACAATGTTCCAAGCCACTGGAAAGAAAGGCAAAAACCACAAGTCAATTTGCAAACAGTGAAAACTATTTCCAGCACACTGTTAGAAAGGACAGGTCAAGATTAGGGTGAACCGACAATTGTTTATCTGCTTGCTTACAGAATGTATTATTATTTATTTGTTCTCATAAGCATCAAGACCAACAGGCTATGGAAAATTGGAACAAAGTCATTAAGATGATAAAGGAAACAACCTTCTTAGTTTTCCAAGTTAGCACACTTAAAATACCCATAAAATTAGGGTTTATCATTTTCCGCAATGTCAGCACACATGCACACACACACAAATCTGCCCACACACATTGAAACGCATACACATACAAAACTTTTTTTTTTTTTTTCGAGGTAGGGTCTCATTCTAGCCCAGGCTGACCTAGAATTCACTATGGAGTCTCAGAGTGGCCTCGAAGTCACGGCAATCCTCCTACCTCTGCCTCCCGAGTGCTGGGATTAAAGGTGTGCGCCACGACACACAGCAACACACAAAACTTTTAATTAAAAAAATTTCTGGTCTGGAGAGTTTGCTTAGTGGTTAATGCATTTGACTTCAAAGCCAAAGGACCCAGGTTTGATTCCCCAGGACCCACATAAACCAGATGCACAAGAGGGTGCATGCATCTAAAGATCGTTTGCAGTGGCTGTAGGCCCTGGCGCACGCACGCACATACACACTCCCCCCCCTTAAATAATTTTTAAAAATTTTAAAAAAATTCTGGGCTGGAGAGATGGCTTAGCGGTTAAGGAGCATGCCTGCCAAACCTAAGGACCCAGGTTCGATTTTCCAGGTTCCACATAAGCCAAATGCACATAGTAGTACATGCATCTGGAGTCTGTCTGCAGTGGCTAAAGGCCCTGGTGTGCCCACTCTCTCTCTCTCTCTCTCTCTCTAATAATTAAATAAATAAATAAATAAATAAATCTTAAAAAAAATTCTGCTGGGTATGGTAGGAGGATCGCTGTGAGTATGAGGCCACCCTGAGACTACATAGTGAATTCCAGGTCAGCCTGGACTAGAATGGGACCTTACCTTAAAAAACCAAAAACAAAAAAAAAATTTTTTGCCAGGCATGGTGGCACATACCTTTAATCCTAGCACTTGGAAGCAGAAGAATTGCTGTGAGTTCAAGACCAGCCTGGGACTACAGAGTGAGTTCCAGGTAAGCCTAGACTAGAAACCCTAACTCAAAAAACAAAAACAAAAAAAACAGAACAACAACAACAAAAAGGACCAGGGCTGGAGGGGATGGCTTAGCAGTTAAGGCATTTGCCCGCAAAGCCCAAGGACCCAGGTTTGATTCCCCAGACCCACATTAGCCAGACGCAGATGGGGGCGCACAAGTCTGGAGTATGTTTGCAGTGGCTGGAGGCTCATTCTCTCACTCTCTCTCCCTCTTTCTCTATCAAATAAATAAATAAAAATATTTTTTTAAAGACCAATTTTTTTTCTTTCTCTCTCTTTTTATTTTTAACTTTACTTATTTATTTGAAAGAAAGACAGAGAAAGAATGGGCATACCAGGGCCTCTTGCCACTGCTGCAAACAAACTCTAGACACATACATCACTCAAGCAATGCCTGGAACCACTGAGCTATCTCCCCAGCTCCCCCCCAATTTTTTTTGTTTTTATGTTTTTTGTTTTTTAAGGTAGGGTCTCACTCTGGCCCTGGCTGACCTGGAATTCATTATGGAGTCTCAGGGTGGCCTCGAACTCACAGCAATCCTCCTACCTCTGCCTCCTGAGTGCTAGGATTAAAGGCATGCACCACCACGCCCAGCTCTGCAAAAAATTTCTTTTAAACTACAAAAAAGGGTGGTTGAGCTAAGGAAATGGCTCCTTCTATACCAAGGCTCATTACTTCATGGCTGAACACAGAGCAAATGAATCATCATACTCAGAACTTGGTTAACATAAGGTTGCTTCAAACTCTTTATATTAATGATGTAATAAAGGATTTTGGGGGCACTGCTACAAATCTTTCTTTCTTTCTTTATTTCTTTCTTTTATTAAATGGGTCCTCCAGGGCTTCTAGGCACTGCAAACAAATTTCAGACGCATGTGCCACCTTGTGCATCTGTCCTATGTGGGACCTGGAGAATCAAACCTGCGTCCTTAGGCTTTACAGGCAAGCACCTTAACTGGTAAGACATGTCTCCAGCCCACAAATTTTTCAGTATGGTTAGAAATATAGAGTTCTAGGCCGGCGTGATGGCACACGTCTCCTACCTCAGGTGGCCAATGTAGGAGGATCACTGTGAGTTCGAGGCCAGTCTGAGACTACAATAATTCCAGATAAACCTGGGCTAGAGTGAGACCTTACCTCAAAAAAGAAAAAAATTAAAAATTGTGCCGGTTGTGGTAACACACACCTTTAATCCCAGCACTTGGGAGGCAGAGGTAGGAGGATCACTGTGAGTTCAAGGCCACCCTGAGACTACAGAGTGAGTTCCAGGTCAGCCTGGGCTAAAGTGAGATCCTACCTCAAAAAACAACAAAAAAAATTGTTGGGCTGGAGAGCTCACTTAGCAGTTAAGGTACTTGCCTGTGAAGCCTGAGGACCAAGATTCAATTCCCTAGGACTCAAGTAAGCCAGATGCACAAGGTGGCTCATGCATCTACAGCTTATTTGAAGCAGCTAAAGGCCCTGGCATGCTCATTCTCTGTCTGCCACTCTCTCGCGCACCCAAATAAATAAAAAAAATTTTTTTGAAAAAAAAGATTTTTAAACAAGGAGTGATGGCACACACCTTTAATCTCAGCACTTGGGAGGCAGAAGTAGGAGGGTCACAGTTAGTTCAAGGCCACCCTGAGAGTACACAGTGAATTCCAGGTCAGCCTGGGCTAGTGAGACCCTACCTAGAAAAACCAAATAAATAAATAAATAAAAATTTAAATTAAAAAAATTGTTTTTTAAACTCTAGATGTTGGGGGACTGGATAGATGACTCAGTGGTTAAGGTGCTTGCCTGCAAGACCTAATGACCCAGATTCATTTCCCCAATACCCACATAAATCCAGATGTACAAAATGTCACATGCATTTAGAGTTCGTATGCAGCAGTTGACCCTGGTGTACCCATTCATTCTCTCTCTCTCTCTCTCTCTCTCTGGGCTTGCAAATACATAAATTTTAAAAAGAAAAAGAAAAAGAAGAAGAAAAAGAAAAGGAAAAAGAAAAAGAGGGCAGGAGAGATGGTACAGCAGTTAAGGCACTAACCAGCAAAGCCAATGGACAGAGGTTCAAATCTCAGGTACCCACATAAAGCCAGGTGTACAAGGTGACACATTTGTCTGGAGTTTGTTTGTAGTAACTAGAGGCCCTGGCATACCCATTTTCTCTCTCTCCTCCATCCCTCTCTCTATCTGCCTCTTTCTCTCAAATAAATTAATTAAATTTTTTAAAAGAAGAGATTTGGGGCTAGAGAGATGGCTTAGCAGTTGAGTACTTGCCTATGAAGCCTAAGAACCACGATTTGAGGCTCATTTCCCCAGTACCCACGGTAAGCCAGATGCACAAGGTGGTACATGCAGTCTGGAGTTTGTTTGCAGTGGCTGAAGGCCCTGATGTGCCCATCCATTCTGTCTATATATCTGCCTCTTTCTCTCTCTGTCTCACTCAAATAAATAGAAATTTTTTAAAAAAGAAAATTTTAAACATAAATAAAGAAAGAAAGAAAGAAGAGCAGGGCATGGAGGCACACGCCTTTAATCCCAGCACTCTGGAAGGAGAGGTAGGAGAACCACTGTGAGTTCAAGGCCACCCTGAGACTATGTAGTGAACTCTAGGTCAGCATGGGCTAGAGTGAGAACCTACCTAGGAAAAAAAAAAGAAAAAAGAAAAAGAAAAAAGAGATTTGGGCTGGAGAGATGGGCTAGCAATTAAGGAGCTTGCCTGCAAAACCTAAGGACCCAGGTTCAATTCCCCAGTACCCACATAAGCCAGATGCACAAGGCAGTACATGTATCTGGAGTTCATTTTCAGTGGCTAGAGGCCCTGATAGGTCCATTCTCTCTCTCTCTCAAATAAATATTTTTTTAAAAAAATAAATATAAAGCCAGGCACAGTCATGCACACCTTTAATCCCAGCACTCAAGAGGCAGAGGTAGGAGGATCACTGTGAGTTTGAGGCCACCCTGAGACTACATAGTGAATTCTGGGTCAGACTAAGCTACAGAGAGACCCTACCTCAAAAAATCAACCAATCAATAAAAAATAATGCTGGGCGTGGTGGCACATGCCTTTAATCTCAGCACTTGGGAGGCAGAGGTAAGAGGATCCCCATGAGTTCAAGGCCACTCTAAGAATACATAGTGAATTCCAGGCCAGCCTGAGCTAGAGTAAGACCTTACCTCAAAAAAAAAAAAAAAACACCTCTAGATGTCACATTGGTCAACTCAATAAACATAATTTAGCCAGGAGTGATGGGGCACACCTTTAATTCTAGCACTTGGAGGCAGAGGTAGGAGGATCGCTATGAGTTCGAGGCCAGCCTGGGACTACACAGTGAGTTCTAGTTCAGACTGTATTAGGATGAGACCCTACCTCAAAAAAAAAAAAAACCTAACTAATTTTTATATTTAAGTCGATATTTAAGAACAGGTTATTGGACTCACTTGATAGCTATGAACTGGCATGAGCTACTTGAAAGAAACACAACACAATGAAAATCTTTTCATAAACACTTACAGTTCATATGGTCCAACTCCCCCATGGTCCATGCTTTCATTTAACTGACCCTGAAAAATATGTTAAGTTTAGAAATAAATAATCTCATAAATCTCATAAATGTAAAAGTTTAATGATTTACCCCATAAAATGAGTAAGAATAAATGAAATAAAAACCAGCTTTTTTCTCTTCTTCAATAACAGGTAAATATGATGGTGAACAAAATAACACACTCAACTGTGGGGATTTCACTTTCATTTTTCACCTTTAATTTTATACAAAAACTAAACTACACAGGAATTAATTCATGATCCAAAAACAAAATGAGCCGGGCATGATGGCACGCACCTTTAATCCCAGCACTTGGGAGGCAGAGGTAGGAGTATCACTGTGATTTCAAGGCCACCCTGAGACTACAGAGTGAATTCCAGGTCAGCCTGGGATAGAGTGAGACCCGACCTTGAAAAACAAAAAAATAACAAATGAATAAATAAAAATAAGAACAGCTGGGCATCGTGCCACATGCCTTTAATCCCAGCACTCGGGAGGCAGAGGTAGGAGGATCACTGTGAATTCGAGGCCACCCTGAGACTACATTCCAGGTGAATTCCAGGTCAGCCTGGACTAGAGTGAAGCCCTACTTCAGAAAACCAAAAAATAAAATAAAAAATAAAAACAAAGCTAAGTGACTTTTTATTCAAAAATTACTAAATTAATTAATGAAGCTACAATCAAATAGCTAGGTGCCATGCTAGCCAAACATTTATTCTGACCATAGAATAAATGGAGTACTTAAGGAATCTTTTATGCACTAGCAATGAAAAATACAAAAAGGAAACCGATAATGCTATTCACAACAGCATCAATGCCAGATATGATTACCAAACACATATAATCTCAGCACTCTGGAAGTGGTGGCTGGAGGATCATGAGTTCAAGGACATCCTCAGCTACAAAGCAAGTTGAAGGCCAGCCTAGTCTACGTGGAAACTGTCTCAAAGATAAAAGAACTTAGAAAAAAATTCATGAAAAGTATAAAATAGGAGTACTGGCAATGATAATACATTGTTGAAAAAAGTAAAAACAGAGCAGGTCATGGTGGCACACACCTTTAATCTCAGCACTAGGGAGGCAGAGGTAGGATCGCTGTGAGTTTGAAAGCACCCTGAGAGTACATACTGAATTCCAGATCAGCCTGGGCTAGCGTGAGACCCTACCTCGAAAAACAACAACAGCAAAGTAAAAACGTAAATAAATGGAAAGGTACGCCATGTATATAGATCAGAAGATGTAACACTGCTAAGGCTGGGTACAATGACTCATGCCTGTAATCCCAGCATTCAGGAGGCAAAGGCAGGAAAATCACCATGGATTCTCCTGTCAACCCTACATAGGAAAACCTGCCTTGAGAAAAAAAAATGAAAAGGACCAAAAGGAAAAGAGCAGAGAAAAAGCTACATGCTGTGGGCTGGAGAAATGGCTTAGTGGTTAAGGCACTTGCCAGCAAAGCCAAAGGACACAGGTTTAACTCTCTAGTACCCACATAAAGCCAGATGCAAAAGATGGAGCACGTGTCTGAAGTTTGTTTCCAGTGGCTGGAAGCCCTACTGTGCCCATTCTCTGCCTACCTGTTTCTTTCTCTCCGCTCAAATAAATAAATATTTAAAAGAAAAAAAACTACACACGAACTGGATAGATGGCTTAGCCGTTAAGTCACTTGCCTATGAAGCCTAAGGATTCATGTTCAACTCTTCAGGTCCCACGTAAACCAGACACTCTCTCTTTCTCGCATTAAAAAATTGTTTTAGGGCTGGAGAGATGGCTTAGTGGTTTAAGGCGCTTGCCTGTGAAGCCTAAGGACCTAGGTTTGATTCTCCAGGTCCCACGTTAGCCAGATGCACATCGTGACGCATGCATCTATCTGGAGTTTGTTTGCAGTGGCTAGAGGCCCTGGCATGCCCATTCTCTCTCTCCTTCTCCCTCTGTATCTAATAAATGAATAAATAAATAAAACGATTTTTTGTTTTAAATTGTTTTAGGCCGGGCTTGGTGGTGCATGCCTTTAATTCCAGCACTTGGGAGGCAGAGGTAGGATAATTGCCATGAATTCGAGGCCAGCCTGGTACTACAGAGCCTGGGCTAGAATGAGACCCTACCTCCAAAAAAAAAATAAATAAAGTTGTTTAAGTTTGCTTCTGATGCTAGGCATTGAACCCAGCAAGGCTTGTACATGCGCATTGAACCCAGCAAGGCTTGTGCATGCTACACAAGCAGTCTACCATGCACCTACATCCCCAGCCCCACAGACTCTGATTGTGAAAAAGACATAGTAGAAAAAAAACAGTCTTTCAATAAATGGTGCTGGGACAACTGGATATCCACATGCAAAAAGCCTGATTTCTAACCTTTTTCAAAGCATACATTTAAAAAAAGGGAGAGACAAGTGAGGGCTGGTGATATAGGACTGTAATCCCAGTGACTTGGGATACTGACATAGGAAGACCACAAATTCAAGGCCTGCCTGGGCTGCAGAGTGAACCCACAGTCAGCCTGGGCAACTTGCTGTGACCCTGTCTCAGAAAGAAAAAGGGAATATGGGGCTATAACTCAGAGGGAGAGCACTTGCCTAGCATGTGTGAGGCCCTGGACTGATCCCCAGCACAGCACCTCCCCCTCAGAAAAAGAAAACCCACGAGATAATATATAAAGAATAACTAGGAGGATGGAAGGATAGCTTAGCGATTAAGGCACTTGCCTACAAAGGCAATGGACCCAGGTTCAATTCCCCAGGACCCACATAAGCAAGATGCACAAGGGGGTGCATGCATCTGGAGTTTGTTTACAATGGCTGGAAGCTCTGGTGTACCCATTCGTGTGTGTGTGTGTGTGTGTGGGTGTGTGTGTGTGTCCTCTTTCTCGCTCAAATAAAAATAATAGACAGGCTGGGCGTGGTGGTGCATGCCTTTAATCCCAGCACTTGGGAGGCAGAGGTAGGTGGATCAAGGGCACCCTGAGACTACATAGTGAGTTCCAAGTCAGCCTGGACTACAGTAAGACCCTACCTCAAAAAAACAAAAACAAAGGTATCACAGGATGGAGACTTAACTCAGCAGTTAAGGCACTTGCCTGAGAAGCCTCAGGATCCAGGTTTGATTTTCCAGGACCCACATAAGCTAGATGCACGAGGTAGCACATGCATCTGGAGTTTGTTTACAGAGGCCCTGGCATACCCATTCTTTCTCTCTATCTGCCTCTTTCTCTCTCTCAAATAAATAAATAAATAAATAATTTTAAAAAGGTATTGCTTCAGTCTTTTGGCTAAGATCAAATGTTAAAAAGGGGTAATATGGGCTGGAGAGATGGCTTAGGGGTTAAGCGCTTGCCTGTGAAGCCTAAGGGCCCCAGTTCAAGGCTCGATTCCCCAGGACCCACGTTAGCCAGATGCACAAGGGGGAGCATGCATCTGGAGTTCGTTTGCAGTGGCTGGAGGCCCTGGCACACCCATTTTCTCTCTCTCTCTATCTGCCTCTTTCTCTGTTGCTCTCAAATAAATAAATAAAAATGAACAAAAAAATTTTAAAAAAGGGTAATAGGCCAGGTGTGATGGCGCACACCTTTAACCCCAGCACTTGGGAGGCAGAAATAGGGGGATTTTTATGAGTTCAAGGTCACCCTGAGACTTAATAGTGAATTCCAAGTCAGTGAGGGCTAGACTGAGACCCTACCTTGAAAAACAACAACAACAACAACAACAACAACAAAAAAGATCAAGAACTAACTTCTCGGGCTGGAGAGATAGATGGCTTAGCAGTTAAGGCATTTGCCTGCAAAGCCAAAGGATCCTGGCTCAACTCTCTAGGATGCATGTAAGCCAGATACAAAAGTGGTGCATGCATCTGGAATTGTCTGCAGTGGCTGGAGGCCCTGGCATGCCCATTCTCTCTCTCCCCCCCTCCCTCTCTTTCAAATAAGTAAATAAAATGTTTTAAAAAAAAGAACTAAATTCTCTCAGATGTGATCATTGGTACTACATAATTATTTTTTCTTTAATGTTAGTTTAACTTAATTCTAAATTAAAGACCACAGAGTAGTTAACTCTGAACCACAACTTTGAAGCCACCTCACAAGATATGCCCTCAAGGTATGTCTCAGAGCTGGCTAGCTTGTTACCACCTCCTGCCATTCTATGCTCAGAACTTCCTACTGTTACTTTCTGGAGCAGAAGCAGCTGAGGCACACTTCTTTTCTGCTGCTTACTGCTGACTTACTTTAGCAGTGTCACAAGAAATTAGCTGGATAACATTATGCAGTGCATACTGACAACATTCTTCAGCAAGAAATTCTTTATTCACAAATTTTCCCTGCTCTTTTAGGTTTCATGACTCATCCAAAGCTTTAAAAAAAAAAAAAAAAACTTTTTTGTTGTTTTATCTTTATTTGAGTGCGACAGAGAGAGAGAAGGAGGTAGAGAGAAAGACAGAATGGGCGTGCCAGGGCCTCCAGCCACTGCAAACAAACTCCAGACACGTGCGCCCCTTGTGCATCTGGCTAACGTGGGTCCTGGGGAATCGAGACTCGAACCGGGGTCCTTAGGCTTCACAGGCAAGTGCTTAACCGCTAAGCCATCTCTCCAGCCCCATCCAATGCTTTTTCAGTGTGCTACTATGGTAAAACAGAATCTTGCTCACCCAAAACATCACGTAAGATACACTGTTTTCAGTGGGGCATGGTGGCGCACACCTTTAATCCCAGCACTAGGAGGCAGAGGTAGGAGAATCGCTGTGAGTTTGAAACCAGCCTGAGACTACATAGTGAATTCCAGGTCAGCCTGAGCTAGAGCAAGACCCTGGGGGAGGGGAGTACACTGTTTCAAACTAGCTCACCCCAATAACTAGTTGCAACTTTAAATTTAAAACATATATGAGGGCTGGAGGGATGGCTTAGCGGTTAAGGCGTTTCCCCGCAAAGCCAAAGGACCAAGGTTCGATTCCCCAGGACCCACATTAGCCAGATGCACAAGGGGCATTCTCTCAGTCTCTCTCCCTCTCTGTCAAATACATACATACATACATACATACATACATACATAAAAGTATTTTAAAATGTATATGAATTTGCAGGATGCTGGAGTGGTGGCACACGCCTTTAATCTCAGCACTCAGGAGGCAGAGGTAGGAGGATCACCGTGAGTTCAAGGCCATCCCTGAGATTACATAGTGAGTTCCAGGTCAGCCTGGGCTAGTGTGAAACCCTACCTCGAAAAACCAAAAAAAAAAATTAAAAAAAAAAATTGAAGGAGCCAGGTGTGGTGGCACATGCCTTTAATCCCAGCACTTGGGAAGCAGAGGTAGAAGGATAGCTGTGAGTACAAGGCCAGCCTGAGACTACATAGTGAATTCCAGGTCAGCCTGGGATACAGTAAAATCCTATCTTGAAAAACCAAAAATAAATAAATAAATAAACTGTTCTACAAATGAGTGAAATTACCTTTATTCCAGATACTCGCTAAATTGACTATCCAAGCCAGAAGTGATGACATACACGTGACTACACAGAAAGAAAATGCAAGAGGATCTCTAGTTCCAAGCCAACCTGGGATATAGCAAAACTTTATCTCAAAAACATGGGCTGGAAGCCAGGCGTGGTGGCTCACACCTTTAATCCCAGCACTTGGGAGGCAGAGGTAAGAGGATCTCTGTGAGTTCAAGGCTCACTCTGAGACTACATAGTGAGTTCCAGATCAGCCTGGACTAGAGTGAAACCCTACCTCGGAAAAAAAAAAAGGGGGGGCTGGGGCTGAAGAAATGGCTTAGCAGGTTAAGGTGCTTACCTGCAAAGTCTAAGGACCCAGAATCGGTTCCCCAGTCTCCACGTAAGCCAGATGCATATGGTAGTGCATGGGTCTGGAGTTCATTTGCAGTGGTTAGAGGCCCTGGCACACCCATATTCTCTGTCTTTCTCTGTGTGTGTCTCTCTTGGGCAAAAGGTGCTTGCTTGCAAAGTCTACTGGCCTACGTTTGATTCCCCAGTAACCACATAAAGCCAGATGCATAAAGTAGCACGTGTCAGGAGTCCATCTGCAATGGCAAGAGTCCCTGGCACACCCATAATGTCTCTCCATTTCTCTCAAATAAATAAATATTTTTAGGCTGGGGAGATGGCTCAGCCTTAAAAGTGCTTGCTTGCAAAGCCTGCAGGCCCAGGTTCAATGCTTCAGTACCCACGTAAAGGCAGATGCACACAGTGGTGTATGTGTCTAGAGTTCATTCGCAGAGGCAATAAGCCCTGGGGTGCCCATACTTACTTTCTCTTTCTCCGCTCACAAATAAGTATTTTTTAAAAAAAAACTTTTAAACTGGGCGTGGTGACGCACGCCTTTAATCCAAGCACTTGGGAGACAGAGGTAGGAGGATCACCATGAGTTTGAGGCCACCCTGAGATGACATAGTGAATTCCAGGTCAGCCTGAGCTAGAGTGAGACCTTACCTCAAAAAGCTAAAAAACAAAAAAAAAAGAAGAAGAAGAAGAAGGGCTGGAGAGAAGGCTTAGTGGTTAAGGCATTTGCCTGCAAAGCCAAAGTACCCAGGTTCAATTCCCCAGTACCCACGTAAGCCAGATGCACAAGGGGGCACGCATGGATCTGGAGTTTGTTTGCAGTGGCTGGAGGCCCTGGTGTGCCCATTCTCTCTCTCTCCCTCTCTTTCTCTCTGCCTTTCTCTCTCTCTCAAATAAATAAAATATTTTTAAAAAACTAAAAAAAAAAAAAAAAAAAAAAACTTTTAAATACCTAAAAATTTTAAGACCAAAATGATTCAGGGCTAGGGGTATAGCTTGGTGATAGAAAACTTGTCTAATATAAGCAAGGCCCTGGGCTCAATCCCCAGCACTGGAAAGAAAAGAGAAGGTGAGGTGGGGAGGTAGACTGGGAAGATCATTCAGTCAGTAAAATTGTCGTTGCTTGCCTTGTACCAACATGAGAACCTGAGTTTGATGCCTAGAACCCACGTGGTAGGGCAAGTTTATAATTTCAGGACTAAAGATGTAGAAACAGGTAGATCCCTGGGGCTTGCTGGCCAGATAATTGAACCTACTTAATGAATTCCAAGACAATGAGAGACCCAGTCTCAAAAAAAGATAAGACAAGCCAGGCATGGTGGCACACACCTTTAATCCCAGCACTCAGGAGGCAGAGGTAGGAGGACTGCTGTGAGGTCGAGGCCACCCTGAGACTACATAGTGAATTCCTAGACAGCCTGGACTAGAGTGAGACCCTACCTCGAAAAACAAACAAACAAATGGAAAGAAAGGAAAGAAAGAAACAAACAAAGGGAGGGAGGAAGGGACAGAGCTGGGTATGGTGGCTCACACCTTTAATCCTAGCACTTGGGAGATGGAGAGGAGAATCACCATGAGTTCAAGGCCAGGCCAGCCTGAATTACACAGTGAGTTTCAGGTCAGTCTGGGCTAGATAAAAGGGGGAGAAATGGCTCAGCAGTTAAGGCGCTTGCCCACAAAAACCTAGGACCTGAGTTTAACTCCCCAGTACCCATGTAAAGGCAAATGCACAAGGTGGTGCATGTCGGGAGTTCATTTGCAGTAGCAGGAGGCCTTGGTGTGCCCATTCTCATTTTCTTTTTCCTCTCTCTCAAATAAATAAAATATCTTTAGAGCTGGAGAGATAGCTTAGCAGTTAAGGCATTTGCCAGCAAAGCCAAAAGACCCAGGAGACCCAGGTTCAACTGCCCAGGACCCAGGTAAGCCAGATGTACAAGGTAGCACATACGTCCAAAGTTCGTTTGCAGCAACTGGAGGCCCTGGTGCATCCAATCTCTCTCTCTCTCAAAAGGGGTGGGGGGAGGGTTTGGGGTGCTGGCTTAGCAGTTAAAGGGTCTTACTAGTAAAGTCTACCAGCCTAGGTTCAATTGCTCAGCACCCATGGAAAGCTAGATGCACAGTGATGCACATGTGTGACCCCAACTTGTGCCTGAATCTGAAGCTGACAAGCCAGCTAGTGTGACATTTGTTTTGCACCCTGGCAGTTCATTTGCAGTAGCAAGAGACCCTGCCTCTAAATCGTGTTCTACGTGTGCACCATGGCATGCACACCCATACATGCACAAGCAAATAAATTAATAGCAAACAAAAAAATAACAAAAATAAACTATGTGAGCTGGAGAGATGGCTTATCGGTTAAGGCGCTTGCCTGTGAAGCCTAAGGACCCAGGTTCAATTCCCCAGTACATAAACCAGATGCACAAGGTGGCACATGCATGTCGGGAGTTCATTTGCAGTGGCTAGAGGCCAAGGCAAGCACATTCTATCTGCCTCTCAAATAAGTAAGTAAAAGCCGGCCGTGGTGGTGCATGCCTTTAATCCCAGCTCTCAGGAGGCAGGAGTAGGAGGATCGCCGTGAGTTCAAGGCCAGCCTGAGACTACATTGTGAATTCCTGGTCAGCCTGGACCAGACTGAGAACCCACCCCGAAAAACAAAAAAAATAAATAAATTAAATTAGAAAAAATATACTTTTTTGAGGGGGCTTTGAGGTAGTTAGGGTCTCACTCTAGCCCCAGGCAGACCTGGAATTCACTCTGTAGTCTCAATCCTCCTATCCCTGCCTCTTGAGTGCTGGGATTAAAGGCATGAGCCACCTTGGCTTGGCAGCATTTCTATTTTCTTTTAAATATTTTTATTTGATAGTGAGACAGAGAGAGCATGTGTATGGAAGCATCACAGCCTCTTGACAGTGCCAGTACACTCCAGAAGCATCTTCATATGCTTCTGGATTGTATGGTTTTACTTGAGTACTGGGGAATTGAACCTAGTCTGGCAAGCTTTGCAAGCAAGTACTTTTGACCACTCAGCCATCTCTCCAGCCCAGCACTTCTTTTTTAATTGCATTTATTATTAAGTCTAGGCATAGCTGTGGGGAAAGCATGACAATAATACTGACAAGCTATTGTCCATGAACTAGCAAACTGTTCAATATCCCAGTTTTTTTTTTTTTCAAGGTACAATCTTACTCCAAGCCCTGTTGGTCCTCCTACCTCAGCCTCCTGAGTGCTAGGATTAAAGGAATGCAGCCCAGCATACTTTTTTTTTAACTTTTCACTTTTATTTATTAGAGATACAGAGAGAAGGGGTGTGCCAGGGCCTCCAGCCACTGCAAACAAACTCCAGGCACATGCACCACCTTGTGCATCTGGCTTATGTGGGTACTAGGTAATCGAACCTGGATCCTTAGGCTTTGCAAGCAAATGCCTTAGCCGCTAAGCCATCTCTCCAACCCATAGCATAATTTAAGAATACTTAATTTATATTCTTTATTACATGTATCCCTCATTTTACTTCAAAGAAAAAAATATCAATTTCTTCTAGAAGTCACATAGTGTGTATGTCCAAAGGGATCTAAACTTTTTTTCTTATTAATGACTCCCCCCCCCCAAGATAGGGTCTTGCTCTAACCAGGCTGACCTGGAATTTGTTATGTAGTCTCAGGGTGGCCTGAAACTCACGGCGATCCTCCTACCTCTGCCCCCTCCCCCCGAGTGCTGGGATTGAGCAGATGACTTCATTTTTTAAGAAAAGTAGTTAATTTAAACTGGGAATGGTGGCGCACGCCTTTAAGCCCAACACTCGGGGGGCGGAGGTAGGAGGGTCGCTGTGAGTTCCAGGCCACCCTGAGATTATAGTGAATTCCAGGTCAGCCTGGACTAGAGTGAAACCCTACCTCAAAAAACAAAAAAATATTTATTTATTGAGAGAGAGAGAGAGAAATAGAAAGAGACAGACAGACAGACAGACAGAATGGGCATGCAGGGCCTTCAGCTGTTGTAAACAAACTCCAGATGCATGTGCCACCCTGTGCAGCTGGCTTACATGGGTACTGGGGAATTGAACCTGGGTCCTTTGGCTTTGCAGGCAAGTGCCTTAACTGGTAAGCCATCTCTCCAACCCAAAGGAGGAAATTCTATCAGTTCCACAAATGAAGTTATAAAGCAACTCTCCTATTCTGTTTCCTCCCCAGCCCTACGGCACCAATATAACTGACCAGAGGATGGCATATATCATTAAAATACTCCTGTATATTTTTTTAAATTGTATTTAGTGTTTGTAGTGTTTGATGAAAAGGCAAACTGGAATGCCACATAAAAATATAAGTTTAAGCACTCAGGAGGCAAAGGTAGGAGGATTGCTGAAAGTTCGAGGCCACCCTAAGATTACATAGTGAATTCCAGGTCAGCATGAGCTAGAGTGAGACCCTACTTTGGTAAACCAAAGAAAAAAAAAAAAGGAAAAAAATGAGTTTAGGGGCTGGAGAGATGGCTTAACAGTTAAGGTGTTTGCCTGCAAAGCCGAAGGACTCAGGTTCGATTCTCCAGAACCCACATTAGCCAGATGCACAAGTTGGCACATGAGGCTCTGACACAACCATTCTCTCTCTGTGTGTGTCTCAAATAGAAACAAATAAATAAATAATTTTTTAAGTGATCTTAGGGCTGGAGAAATGGCTTAGCAGTTAAGGCACTTGCCTGAGAAGCCTAAGGACACATTCCCTAGTACCCACATAAGCCAGATGCACAAGGTGAAGTTCTTTTACAGTGGCTGGATGCCAAGGTGTGCCTATTCTCTCTTTATCTGCCAATTCCTCTCTCTCTCAAATAAATGAATAATTAAATAAATTTTTCAAAATATGAGTTAAGGGCGTGGTGGCGCACGCCTTTAATCCCAGCAGGCAGAGGTAGGAGGATTGCCATGAGTTCGAGGCCACCCTGAGACTCCATAGTGAATTCCAGGTCAGCCTGGGCTAGAGTGAGACCCTACCTCGAAAAACCAAAAAAAAAAAAAAATATGAGTTAAGGGCTGGCGAGACGGCTTAGCAGTTAAGGTACTTGCCTGCAAAGCCAAAGGACCTTGGTTAGATTCCCCAGGACCCACATAAGCCAGATGTACAAGGTGGTGCATGCGTCTGGAGTTCGTTTGCAGTGGCTAGAGGCCTGGCGTGTCCATTCTCCCTCTCTCTCTCTTTCAAATAAATAAAAAGTGAATTTAAGCCGGGCACGATGGTGCATGCCTTTAATCCCAGCACTGAAGAGGCAGAGGTAGGTGGGTCACTGTGAGTTTGAGGCCAGCCTGGGACTACACAGTGAATTCCAGGTCAACCTGGGCTAGAGTGAGACCTTACCTCAAAAAAAAAAAGTGCATTTAGGGGCTGGAGAGATGACTTAGCAGTTAAGGTGTTTGCCTGAAAAGCCAAAGGACCCAGGTTCAATACCCCAGTACCCACATAGGCCTGATGCACAAGGTGGCGCATGTGTCTAGAGTTTGCAGTGGCTGGAGACCCCAGCATGCCCATTCCCTCTCTCTCTCTCTAATAAATAAATAAAATTAAAACATGTATTTTTTATGTGAGTTTAGGCCAGGCGTGGTAGCACACACCTTTAATTCCACCACTTGGAAAGCAGAGGTAGGAGAATCACTGTGAACTCAAAGACACCCAAAAAAAAAAAAAAAGGCACATTTCTTTCTCAGTGTCCACCTTCTAAATTGTATGGTTTGGATTGAGTCAACTAGTTATGACAAGAACAGAACTACTTTTAATACACTTAATTCCATCAAATGTTCAAAGTTCTTTATATATAACATTTCAACTTTTTAAAATATTTTATTTTTATTTATTTATTTGAGAGAGAAAGAGGGAGAGAGAGAGAGAATAGGCATGCTGGGGCCTCCAGCCACTGCAAACAAACTCCAGACACATGCGCCACCTTGTGTAGCTGCCTTACATGGGTCCTGGGGAATCAAACCTGGGTCCTTTGGCTTTGCAGGCAAATGCCTTAACTGCTACACCATCTCTCCAGCCCACATTTCACCTTTTTGTCAGCAATGGGGCACAATTTACTTGCCATAGGAGGAAAACTAGGGTGTTGTAAGAAGAAAAGGAAGCCCCTATGCAGTTGCAGCAAACAGCTGGTAGCAGTCACAAACCCATGTATTCATATGGAGCTTAGGACCATGAGGTTTTCATTTGTCCGGAATAAACGCTTTAGTTTGACACCACTTTTGAACTTTAATACAAGTTGTGTTTCTTCAATAAATATACCTTAGGGGAAAAAAATGATGTTCTATTAAGAGTAAACTACTAAGGCAGTAGAATTTTAAAACCAAGATTGTGCATTAGGAACAAAAATTCTAAACTTAGCACCCTAAATTTCAGCAAGGAAAGCCCTCACACCACTATTCAGTCTCTGTTCAAGAAATTTATTTCTGGCAAGCAAAAATCACAGCTGTCAACACTCTTTTCTTTCCACCACCCTAAAATTACATAAATTATCCTGAAAAAAAAAATATAGACATCTTTAATTGGGAGGGAATTAACTTACAAATGCCGTGTGTCATTATGAATGTTTCTCTTTAAAAAGTCACACGGAGGAGGGTTAAAAATAAAAGGCAAAACAAACAAACCCTGGGTAGATGCGGCAGAGCCCCCTTGCTCCCGAAATAAAACTCCTGGTTGGCTGAAACAGCAGCGGCAGTGCTACTCCCGACAGAAGTTTTCAGCTGTCACTTCTAACAGCTGAGCGCTTCCTAGGAGAAAAGCGACAGGCCGACAGGAGAGATGGTTGTGGGAAAGTCTGAACATTTAATACTGGGAATCTTAACACACTCCAAAGGGAACCCTCCCGCGCTTCGCTTGCACTTAACGGGAAGCCACGGGGGGGGGGGGGACACCGAGCAAGACTGGCTCTCCCCACTGCCCCCCCCCCAAGCACAAGCATAACACCGCCAACACCGAACACCAACAGCTCCAGAAGCCGACCTCGGGCCTTGTCTCCGGGTCTCTGCATCCACAGATGGCTCGGGGCTGCGCTGGTCTAAGGCTCCGAGCGAGAGCTGCACCTGCGAGCCCCGCAGAGGCCTCACCTCGGGCCAGGTCCACCCCGCCCGCTGCCTCCCCGGCTCGGCCCTGGCGGCGCCTGGGCAACACTACGTGCGTCCGTCTCGCCCGCGCCACCCCGGCTCTCCACGCCCCAGGACACAGCGCCGCTTCCTGGGCCCGCGCTGCCGCCCCCGGCCCTGTCACCCCGGGCCCCTTCCCCCTCCCCGGGGACCCCGGGCCTCACCCCCTCCTCCAGCTCATCCTCAGAGCCTGCGTCCTCTGGCTGGTCCAGGTCGATGTCAAACACTCCTGCCATGTCCTCAGCTTCCCTGTCTCGGAAGTCAGGAGCTGGGTGAAAGCCGTCCCGCCTCCGTCGTCGCCTCATGGGCCCGGACCCGCCGCAGCCACCGCCGCCACTGCCGCCATCACCGGCCGCTTAGGCTCAGTGCGTCTGCGCCTAGGCCCTGGACTGGCTTCTCAAATTTCAGCGTCGGCGCATGCGTACGGCGTTCCCGTGAAGCCAAACTGTGGGCACTGGACATGCGTAGTACCATCTCCAGGAGCCCAGCTACGGGCAGAAACATGCGCAGAACGCCAGCCGAAGCCGGCGGGAGGGCTGGAAACTAGAGCATGCGCATTGCCAGCTAAAGCGCTCCGTGGGCAGGGAGCATGCGTACGATATCTGCAGTTGATAAATTGAAAGTGAACATGCGTAATTAACCTTTCTGAATAGGAGAGAGGGTGGTGGGGAGAAACACGCCAAAGCTCTCCGTTTAAGGAACATGCGTATTCGTTCTTGGAAGCTTTTTTTTTTTTTTTAAGTATTGAAAGTGAGCATGCGCATAGTGAGAGGGTTGGTCCTCTAAAGTTTGAACCGGAGAGAAACCGCGCGGCCCGAGAGCTGTCAGTGAGTGTGGGGGTTAACCCGGGCATCCTAGGACCCGTGGGCAAAGAGAGTGTCTGGGCTTTGCTATTTACTAATTCAGTGGCTTGGGAACTTACAAAACCTTCCCGGCACCCAGTTTACCTGTAAAATAAGGACAATATTACCTACACTGCAGGCTTGGAGTTTTTAAGTAGAAAGTCTGGCCCAGGGGCTTCTGTTCATAGCCAGCGCTACATAGACTTGATGTGAGGTCTTTAATCCTGGCACTTGGGAGGCAGAGATAGGAAAATCGCCATGAGTTCGAGGCTACCCTGAGACTACACAGTAAATTCCAGGTCAACCTGGGTTAGAACGACACCCTACCTCAAAAAACAAAACAAGAATACAAAAGAAGTCTTATTTTTTTTTGGGGGGGGGGGTAAAGTCTTACTTTAGCCCAGGCTGACCTGGAATTCACTATGGAGTCTCAGGGCTCAAGGTGGCCTAGAACTCTCGGTGATCCTCCTACCTCTGCCTCCACTCCCGGCTCTTATTATTTTTGACAACAAAAGAGACTTCTCTTGTTGGGTGTGGTGGCGCACGCCCTTCAATTCCAGTACTTGGGAGGCTAGGATCACCTAGAGTTCGAGGCCACCCTGAGCCCTGAGACTCCATAGTGAATTCCAGGTCAGCCTGGGCTAGAGTGAGACCCTACCTCGAAAAAACAAAAACAAAAACAAAAAAATAATAATGATAAACTGGGCTGGAGGATGGCTTAGCAGTTAAGGCGATTGTCTGCAAAGCCAAAGGACTCAACTTCGATTCCCCAGGACCCACATTAGCCAGATGCACAAGGGGGCGCACACGTCTGGAGTTCATTTGCAGTGGCTGGAGGCCCTGGCGCGCCCATATTCTCTGTTCAATTACCCAACACCAACATAAAGCTAGATGCACAAAGTGGTGCATGCTTCTGGAGTAACACCCCCCCCCCCCGCCGCTTGCAAATAAATAAATAAAAATTTTAAATTACTTCTTATTAATGCGTAATTAACACATATAACTTATTATTTGTTTTTATTAGTAATGTAGTAGTTCTGAAGTATGTTTTTTTGTTGTTTGTTTGTTTTTTCTGTTACAGGTTACTGCCCTGGCTTTTTGAGGGAACAGGACTAGTTTGTTGTTCAGCATGTCAATAGTAACCGTGCAGCTTGGCCAGTGTGGCAACCAGATCGGTTTTGAAGTGTTTGATGCTTTATTCACGGACTCACACAGCTCACAGGGACTGTGCTCTAAGAGAGAGAATGAGGCATATCAAGCATCGTGCCAAGAAAGATTCTTCAGGGAGGAGGAAAGTGGAGGTATGCATGGTTGACAGTCCTCTCCTTTAGTCTGTGTGACACAAACCTCTTCAACTCTGATCCTCCACAGTTATCAAGCCCCACGCCCTCTGTTTCGCTAGGGTAGGCCTTTGCTCTTACTCCCTGCCCCCATGCTGAACTCAGCATGCTATGCAAGTGCACTGCCACAGAACAAACCCCCCTACCCTTGGCCCTTTTTTTTTTTTAGTTTTTCGAGGTAGTATTTTACTCTAGCCCAGGCTGACCTGGAACTCACTGTATAGTCTCAGGGTGGCCTCCAACTCATGGTGATGATCCTCCTACCTCTGCCTCCCAAGTGCTGGGATTAAAGGCATGCGCCACCACACACGGCTCATCTTGGCCCTTTTTATATGTTAACAAGCTTTGACTCCCCTGGGAAATCTTCATCTCTACACATGAACATGCTTAGATCTCACCAACTTAAACTATCAAATGGGTGGGGGAGGGGCTGGAGAGATGGCTTAGTGGTTAAGCCCTTACCTGTGAAGCCCAAGGATCCATGTTCGACCGTCCAGATCCCAAGGAAGCCAGATGCACAGTGATACAAGCACACAAGGTTGCACATGAGCACAAGGGGGCTCACACATCTGGAGTTTGATTGCAATGGTTGGAGGCCCTGGTGCACCAATTCTCTCTCTCATTAAAAAAAAGGGGGGAGGGTAGCTGGAGAGATGGCTAGTGGTTAAGCTCTTTTCCTGCAAAGCCAAAGGATCTTGGTTTGATTCTCCAGGACTCATGTAAGCCAGATGCACAAGGGGGTGCATACATCTGGAATGCATTTGCACTGGCTGGAGGCCCTGGCATGCCCATTCTCTCTCTCTCTCTCTCTCTCTCTCTCTCTCTCTTTCTGTCTCTCTCTCAAATAAATAAATAAAATACATTTTTAAAAAAAAAAAAAAAGGAGCTATATGTGGTGGCTCACTCCTTTAATCTCAGCACTTGGGAAGCAGAGGCAAGTGGATCGCTGTGAGGTCGAGGCCACCCTGAGACTACGTAGTGGGCTAAAGAGTGAGACTCTACCTTGGGTTCAGTTTCCCAGAACCCATGTAAAGCAAGATGCAAACTGGCCAAGGTATCTGTGATCCCAGTGCACCAACAATAACGGGAGGAGAATCCAAAGCTTGTGGTCCAGCTAATCTGGCATTCATTTGCAGTCTGGCAGTTCATTTGCTGTGGCAAGAGACCCTGACTCAAAGAGTTCCAGGTCAGCCTGGGCTAGAATAAAACCCTACCTTGAAAAACACCAAAGTTAATAAGAAAAATAAACAGATAAATAAAAAGAGAGATAGAGCTGGGCGTGGTGGTGCACGCCTTAATCCCAGCACTCGGGAGGCAGAGGTAGGAGAATTGCCGTGAGTTCGAGGCCACCCTGAGAATACAGAGTGAATTCCAGGTCAGCCTGGGCTAGAGTGAGACTTTACCTCGAAAAACCAAAAACAAAAAAGAGAGAGAGAGATGCTTTGATTTATATCTGGTTGGCTTTATTTTTTATTGTGCTGGGGATAGAACCTAGGGCATCACACATGTAAGGGAAGTGCTTTACCACTGAGCTACATTCCCCCACCCATTTAAAAAAAATTTTTTTTGTCTATTTTTATTTATTTATTTGAGAGCAACAGACAGACCGAGAGAGAGAGAATGGGCATGCCAGGGCCTCCAGCCACTGCAAACGAACTCCAGATGCATACCCTCTTGTGCATCTGGCTAATGTGGGTCCTGGGGGATCAAACCTAGGTCTTTGGCTTTGCAGGCGAACACCTTAACTGCTAAGCCATCCCTGCAGCCCCCTATTTTTTTATTTTTTAAAACATTTTTATTTATTTATTTATGAAAGAGAGAGAGAGAATGAGAGTGGGCATGCCAGGGCCTCTAGCCACTGCAAACAAACCCCAGACACATGTGCCACCATGTGCATCTGGCTTATGTGGGCACTGGGCAATTGAACATGGATCCTTAGGCTTCACAGGCAAGCACCTTAACTGCTAAGTCATCTCTCCAGCCTTATTTTTATTTATTTATGAAAGAGAGAGGGGGAGAGAATGTGCACCCCAGGGCCTCTAGCCACTGCAAACAAATTCCAGTACACCAGTACATCTGGCTTACTTGGATTCTGAGGAATCAAATCTGGGTCCTTAGACTTCTCAGGCAAGCGCCTTAATTGCTAAGCCATCTCTCCAGCCTTTTCTTTTGTAATTTTTTTTTTTTTTCTTTTTGAGGTAGGGTTTCATTCTAGCCCAGGCTGAGCTGGAATTCACTGGTAGTCTTGGGCTGGCCTAGAACTCAGCAGTCTTCCTACCTCTGTTTCCCATGTACTAGGATTAAAGGTATGTGCCATCATGCCCAGCACTTTTGTAATTTTTTTTTTCAAGGTACGGTCTCGTTCTAGCAGGGGCTGACCTGGAATTCACTGTGTAGTCTTAGGGTGGCCTTGAACTCACTCACAGCAATCCTCCTACCTCTGCTTCCCGAGTGCTGGGATTACAGGCGTGTGCCACCGCGCCGGCTTTTGTAATTTCTTGAGACACAATCTCACTCTGTACCCAGGTTTGCCTGGGACTGACTGTGTCACCCAGGCTTGCCTTGAATTCACTTCTATCCTCCAGAATGCTAAAACTACAGATGAGCACCAGCACACCTGGCATTAGTATGTAAGCTTTTTTTTTCTCTTTGCACATATGTATGTGTGGTGCGTGTGCATCTGTGTGTATATGCTTGTTTCTGTGTGAGTGTGTGCACATGTACATGTGTATGCAGATGAGTGTGGATGCCAAAGGATATCCTTGGGTACTGATCCTCAGGAACTCCATCTACCTTTTAAAAAAAAAAATTTATTTATTTATTTATTTTGAGAGACAGAGGGAGAGAATGGGCATGCTGGGGCTCGAGCCACTGCAAACAAACCCTATATGCATGTGCTGCCTTGTGCATCTGGCCTACGAGGGTACTGGGAATCGAACTTGGGTCCTTAATCTTCACAGGTGAGTGCCTTAACTGCTAAGGCTTCTCTCCAGCCCTCTATCCATCTTTTCTTTTAAAAAAATATTTTATTGCCAGGCATGGTGGCACACCCCTTTAATCCCAGCATTTGGGAGGCACAGGTAGGAAGATCATTGTGAGTTCGAGGCCACCCTGAGACTACATAGTGAATTCCAGGTCAGCCTGGGCCAGAGTGAGACCCTACCTCAACACCTCCCATCCACAACCCCCCGAAAAAAAAAATAAGCCAGGAGTGGTGACACACGTCTTTAATCACAGCTCTTGGGAGGCAGAGGTAGGAGGATCACCTTGAGTTCCAGGCCACCCTGAGACTACACAGTAAATTCCAGGTCAGCCTGGGCTAGAGTGAGATCCTACCTTGATAAAACAAAAAATAAAACAAGCAAACAAACAACAAAAATAAAGTTTAAGATTTTGATCATTGTCTATAGGGACTTTCCAGGTCTGAATCCTGCCTCCTTTCATCCCATCCAGCATTTCTACCCTCTCCTCCAATCCCTGCTAAAATAGCTCTGCCCTGCACACTGTACCTGTCATTTTTATATGTCTTTTTCTAATTTTAATTTCATTTATCATTCACTTATTTATTTGCAAGGAGAGGAGAGGATGACTGGGCGGGCCAAGGCCTCTTGCCTCTGCAAACAAACTCCACATGCGGCATTTTGTGTAGCTCGCTTTACCTCATACTGGGGAATGGAATCTGGGTGGCAGGCTTTGCAAGCAGGCTTCTTCAACACTGGGCCATCTCCCCAGCCTGGATTTTACTTATTTATTTATTTTGGTTTTTCAAGGTAGGGTCTCAACTCCCAGTGATCCTCCTACCTCTGCCTCCTGAATGCTGGTATTAAAGGTATGCGCCACCACGCCCGGCCTCCCGGCCTGGATTTTTGCATGTCTAACTATGCTGTTCCTTGGTGGAGCTTGTTATTCATTGCTCTATGACTAAGTGCTTATGTGTTTTATCTTTCCCATAAGTCCTAGAACTAGTTTGATTCATCATTATTTCTGTGTTCCCAATATAATACATTTCACAGGACTGGAGAGATGGCTTAATGGTTAAGGTACTTGCCTGCAAAGCCCAAGGACCCAGGTTCAATTCCCCAGAACTCACATAAGCCAGATACACATGGTGATGCATGTGTCTGCAGTTCATTTTCAGTAGCAAGAGGCCCTGGCATACCCATTCTCTCCCTCCCTCTCTCTCTCTCTTTCTCTCTCATAAATAAATAAATAAATAAATAAAGCCGGGCGTGGTGGCTCACACCTTTAATCCCAGCACTTGGGAGGCAAAGGTAGGAGGATCACCGTGAGTTTGAGGCCAGCCCGAGACTACATAGTGAATTCCAGGTCAGCCTGGGCCTACCTCGAAAAACCAAAAATAAATAAATAAATAAAAATAATACATGAGAGCAGGAGAGATGGCTTAGTGGTTAAGCCACTTGGCTGCAAAGCCAAAGGACCCAGGTTCCATTCCCCAGGACACATGTAAGCCAGATGCACAAGGGGGTGTATGCACGTTTGTTTGTAGTGGCTGGAGGCCCTAGCATGGCCATTCCTTCTCTCTCTCTGAAATAAATAAAAATAAAATATTTAAAATAATAATAATACATGATACGCTGTAAGGACACCGCTGATGTCTAGCAAGCTCCCTCGTGACATGCTCTTCCACATTGATTTTTCCTGCTTAGCAGAATCCTGCACGTTATGACCATGTACGTTTATCCGCTACTGTAGCATTTCAAAGTAACATGAGAAATCATTCTCTCCCTGACCCCTGACTTTTTTCCTGGACCTGGGACTAGGGATATAGCTCAGTGACCTAGAAATCTGTACTCTGTGGAATCTACATGTGACATGGAAATTTTTTTTCTCCCCCCCCACCCCCGCTTAGTTCCAGTTGCCAGGGCTGTTCTTGTCGATATGGAACCCAAAGTTATCAATCAAACACTGTCAAAGTCTGCACAATCTGGTCGATGGAAATATGGTCAGCATGCATGCTTCTGTCAAAAACAAGGCTCTGGTAACAACTGGGCTTATGGGTAAGAATAATTCCTTACAGATATATATATATATATATATAGTCAAGTAATAGTGTAGTTACAACTACATAGTTGATATGCCAAATCCATCGTCTTGAAATTGTCTTAGCTGAGGAGATGGCTCGGTGGTTAAAGGTGCTTGTTTGTAAAGCTTGCTGGCCTGCATTCAATTCCCCAGTACCACATACAGCCAGATGCACAAAGTGGCACATGGGTCTGGAGTTCCTTTGCAATGGGAAGAGGTCGTAATGTGCACACAGCCTCTCATAATTAAATAAAAAATTTTTTTAATTTTTTTTATTTTTATTTATTTGAGAGTGACAGAGAGAGAGAGAGAAAGAGGCAGATAGAGAGAGAGAAAATGGGCATGCCAGGGCTTCCAGCCACTGCAAACGAACTCCAGACACATGCGCCCCCTTGTGCATCTGGCTAACGTGGGTCCTGGGGAACTGAACCTTGAACCAGGGTCCTTAGGCTTTATAGGCAAGCGTTTAACTGCTAAGCCGTCTCTCCAGCCCAAATAAAAATATTTTTAAAAAAGAAATCGTTGTTTTAAAATTTAGAGTTGGAGGGGCTGGAGAGATAGCTTAGCGGTTAAGCACTTGCCCGTGAAGCCTAAGGACCCCAGTTTGAGGCTTGATTCCCCAGGACCCATGTGAGCTAGATGAATAAGAGGGTGCACGCATCTGGAGTTCGTTTGCAGCAGCTGGAGGCCCTGGCGCATCCATTCTCTCCCTCTCTCTGCCTCTCTTTCTGTCTGTTGCACTCAAGTAAATAAATAAAGATAAACAAAAAATTTTATTTAAAAAAAAAATTTAGAGTTGGAGCAGGACATATACATCTTCAATCCCAGCACTCAGGAGGCAGAGGTAGGAGAATCACTGTGAATTCCAGGCCACCCTGGGACAACAGAGTGAGTTTGAGGTCAGCCTGGGATAGAGTAAGACCCTACCTTGAACCAGTCCCCCCACCTCAAAAATAAGAAAGAAAAAAAGTACAAGTTGTAGAAATGTATCATTTTTTTTTGTATTGTTTTTTGAGGTAGGCTTTTGCTGTGGTCCAGGTTGACCTGGAATCCACTATGTAGTCTCAGGGTGGCCTTGAACTCTTGGTGAGCCTCCTGCCATTGCCTTAGTGCTGGGATTAAAGGTGTTCACCGCTATGCCCAGCTTGCAATGTTTTTAATTTATCTACTAAAAATACTTAAAAACACATTGGTTTGGGACTGGAGTAATGGCCTAGAGGTTAAGGCACATGCCTGCGAAGCCTAGGGACCCAGGTTCAGTTCTCTAGGTGCCATGTAAGCCAGATGCACATGGTGGCGCCTGCGTCTGGAGTTTGTTTGCAGTGGCCAGAGGCCCTGGTATGACCATTCTCACCCTCTCTTTCTCTCTCTCTCTCCCTTTCTGTCTCTAATAAATAAATAAAAATAAATCTTTTAAAAAATAATGCAGTCTTTAAAAAAATGTATTAGGCCTGGAGGGATGGCTTAGCAGTTAAGATGTTTGCCTGCAGAGCTGAAGGACCCAGGTTCGATTCCCCAGGACCCATGTTAGCCAGATGCACAAGAGGGCGCATGTGTCTGGAGTTCATTTGCAGTGATTGGAGGCCCTGGTGCGCCCATTCTCTCCTCTTTCTCCCCCCTCCCTCTTTCTTGGTCAAATAATTAAATAAAAATAAATTTAAAAAAATATATATGTATATATATGTTAGTTTCAATCCTTTCTGAAATGAAAGCACTGGCAAGTTACATATCTATCACTAAGGAAAGAATACTTTTTACACAAAAACTTTACAATAACTGGGCGTGGCGGCACATGCCTTTAATTCCAGAACTCCCAGCACCCGGGAGGCAGACGTAGGAGGATTGCTTTGAGTATAGGCCAGCCTGGGACTACAGAGTGTCAGGTCAGTCTGGGCTAGAGTGGGACCCTACCTTGAAACTCTGTCCTCAAAAAAGAAATTTAAATTTGGTTGTGCATGTAGCTCAGTTAGTAGAGTGCTTGCCAAGCATGCACAAAGCCCTGGTGCTGATCCCCAGCACCATATAAACCAGGCATGGTGGCACATGCCTATAATCCCAATAATACAGGAATTCTGGGCTGTCCTCTGCCAAAGCACCAGTATATGCCAATGTACCAATAATTTGTGCTGGGATTAAAGGTGTGTGCCACCACACACAGCAAGAAAAAAATACTTTTTTGTTTATTTATTTGCAAGAAAGAAAAAGAGGTACAGAGAAGTGTATAGGAAGGGCCTTCTCAGAAGAGAGTGGAAGGACTCCCTAAGGGGGCAGAGATAGGACAGACCAGACCCTTCTGATATTTTTGACCTGTAGTTAAGTGTAATGAAGTAGATTTTTCCCTATAGGCCCAAGGACAATTCCCTCATTTAGTCTGTCACCTTAAACTGCCTCTCCAGCACTGAGATGGTTGCAGGGACACCAGAAATTCAAGATCATTCTCAGCTATATCATGAGTTCAAGGATACATGAGACACTGTCTCAAAAAAAAAAAAAAAAAAAGAAAAGAAAAGAAAAGAAGAAGATGGGCATGGTGGTGCACATCTTTAATCCCAACACTCAGGAGGCAGAGGTAGGAGGATTGCCATGAGTTCGAGGCTACCCTGAGACTACATAGTAAATTCCAGGTCAGCCTGGGCTAGAGTGGGACCCTACCTCGAAAAACAAAACAAAGCAAAAAAGTATTTTTTCTTGGGCTGGCGAAATGGATTAGCAGTTCAGACGCTTGCCTGTGAAGCCTAAGGACATGTTTTTTTTTGTTGTTTTTTTTTGTTTTTTTTGAGGTAGGGTCTCACCCTAGCCCAGGCTGACCTGGAATTCACTATGTAGTCTCAGGGTGGCCTCGAACTCACGGCGATCCTCCTACCTCTGCCTCCCGAGTGCTGGGATTAAAGGCGTGCGCCACCACGCCCGGCTTTAAGGACATGTTTGATTTCCCAGTACCCACATAAGCCAGATGCACAAAGTGGTGCATGTTTGTTTGCAGTGGCTAGAGGCCCTGGCGTGCCTGTTTTGTTTTTGTTTTTGTTTTTGTTTTTCTCTCTCTCTCTCTGTACCTCTTTTTCTTTCTCGCAAATAAATAAACAAACAAAAATTGAAAAAAAAAGTATTTTTTCTTTCCAGATGTGGTGTCACACACCTTTAATCCCAGCACTCAGGAGGCAGAGATAGGAGGATCACCGTGAGTTCAAGGCCACCCTGCGACTACATAGTGAATTCCAGGTCAGCCTGGGCTAGAGTGAGATACTACCTTGAAAAACCAAAAAAAAAAAAAAAAAAAAGTTGTTTTTTTTTTAAAGAATCTTCTTGTTTCTTTTCTTTATTTATTTGAGAGAGAAAGAGACAGAGGATAGAGAAGAAAGAATGGGCATGCCAGGGCTTCCAGCTACCACAAACGAATTCCAGACACATGTGCCACCTTGTGCATCTGGCTTATGTAGGTCCTGAGGAATCGAACCTGGGTCCTTTGGCTTTGAAGGCAAGCGCCTTGACCACTAAGGCATACCTCTAGCCCACTTCTTTATTATTTATTTTCACTTATTTATTTATTTTTTTTTTTTGGTTTTTCGAGGTAGGGTCTCACTCTAGCTCAGGCTGATCTGGAATTCACAATGTAGTCTCAGGGTGGCCTCGGACTCACAGCGATCCTCCTACCTCTGTTTGCCCAGTGCTGGGATTAAAGGCGTGCGCCACCACGCCCAGCTCCACTTTTTTATTTTTAAATAGAGAAAGAGTGAGAGAGTGAGCAAGAGCAAGAGAGAGAATTGGCACACTAGGGCCTCTTGCCACTACTATCCAACAGCAGAAGTGTGTGCCACCTAATGCGCATGTGTGACCTTGCACTTGTGTCACCTGGTGTGTCTGGCTTAAGTGGGATCTGGAGAATCAACCATGGGTCCTTAGGCTTCACAGGCAAGTACCTTAACTGCTAAGCTATCTCTCCACCCCTATTTTTTTTTTTTTTCCGAGGTAGGGTCTCACTCTAGCCCAGGCTGACCTAGAATTCACTATGGAGTCTCAGGGTGGCCTCGAACTCACAGCGATCCTCCTACCTCTGCCTCCCGAGTGCTGGGATTAAAGGCATGCGCCACCACGCTCAGCTTCCACCCCTATTTTTAATTTAAAAAAAATTATTGAAGCTGGGCATGGTGGCTCACGCCTTTAATCCCAGCACTTGGGAGGCAGAGGTAGGATCATTGA
This sequence comes from Dipus sagitta, assembly GCA_036346955.1. NCBI lineage: Eukaryota > Metazoa > Chordata > Mammalia > Rodentia > Dipodidae > Dipus > Dipus sagitta. The sequence continues at coordinate 43,910,571 of CM070778.1, read as the reverse complement.
GACTACCCAATGAATTCCAGGTCAGCCTGGGCTAGATCAAGACCCTATCTCAAAAAAAGGCTTAGCAGTTAAGGCGCATGCCTGTGAAGCCTAAAGACCCAGGTTCAATTCTCCAGGTCCCACATAAGCCAGATGCACATGGTGGCGCATGCATCTGGAATTCATTTATAGTAGCTACACCCATTCTCTCTCTCTCCCTCTCTCTGTCTCAAATAAAAAATAAATCTAAAAAAACAAACAAACAAAAAGTCAGGTGTGGTGGCACATGCTTTTAATCCCAGCACTTAGGAGGCAGAGGTAGGAGGATAACTGTGAGTTCAAGGTCACCCTGAGGCTACATAATGAATTCCAGGTCAGCCTGAGCTAGAATGTGCCCCTACCTCAAAAAACAAAACACAAAAAAGAAAAAAAAAAATGCAAGCAGAGAAGAGAGAGAGAATGGGCAGTCCAGGGCCTCCAGCCACTGTGAATGAGCTCCAGATGCATGCGCCACTTTGAGCATCTGGGTTTATGTGAGTACTGGGGAATCAAACTCAGGTAGTTAGATTTTGCAGGCAAGCACCTTAACTGCTGAGCCGTCTCTCCAGCCCTACTTATTTTTGTTCTGAGGTAGGGTCTCTAGCCCAGGCTAACCTGGAACTAAATTTAGACTGGCCTTGAACTGGCAGTGATCCTCCTACCTCTGCCTCCCGAGTGTTGGGATTAAAGCCATGCACCACCACACCTGGCATAAACAGTCTTTTAACAAAGAACTTTCTAGATCTTATAGCATTCATATTCACCTGTTAAATATATTTAACATGTATATTTTAAATTTTGTCCATTAGCTTTGAAAATTTCCCTCTCTGAAACCATCTTTCTCTACGTTGTCTCTTTCTGGTTAAACTGAAAGGTGCTTCTGTTTCTTTCTTTTCCCATGGCATAGTTACTCTGTGCACGGACCCAGGCATGAAGCATCTATAATGAACCTCATCCGGAAGGAAGTGGAGAGATGTGACTCTTTGAGTGGTTTCTTCATCATCATGAGTATGGCTGGCGGCACAGGATCAGGGCTGGGGGCCTTCATTACACAGAATTTACAAGATCAGTATTCCAACTCTTTGAGAATGAATCAGGTTATATGGCCTTATGGAACTGGTGAGGTAAGAACATAGAAATTGAAATTTTCATGGAGTATATTCTTTGCTATTGAAATGAACATGAATAAAAGATGCATCTCTTCTTTGTAAGTTATTATTTTTTTTTTCGAGGTAGGGGCTCACTGTAGTCCAGGCTGACCTGGAATTTATTATGTAGTCTCAGGGTAGCCTTGAATTCACAGTGATCCTCCTACTTCTGCCTCCCAAGTGCTGGGATTAAAGGCATGCACCACCACGCTTGGTTTCTTTGTAAGTTTTGTTATAGCCTCATGACTGATTTGATAGTATGATACATACAGAATTCATTTTGTTGTTGTTGTTGTTGTTTTGGTTTTGGTTTTTCAAGGTAGTGTCTCACTCTGTCTCAGGCTGACCTGGAATTCACTATATAGTCTCAGGGTGGCCTGGAACTCATGGTGATCCTCCTACCTCTGCCTCCCGAATGCTGGGATTATTTTTTAAAGACATTTTTATTTTATTTATTTATTAGAGACAGAGAGAGGGAGAGAGAGATAGAAAGTGAGTGAGAATGGGTGCCTCAAAGCCTCTAGCCACTGCAAATGAACTCCAGACACATGCACCACCATGTGCATCTGCCTTACATGGGACCTGGAGAATCGAACCTGGGTCCTTGGGCTTCACAGGCAAACTAAGCCATCTCTCCAGCCCTTGTTTCTTTTGAGAAAGGGTCTCACTCTAATTCCGGCTGACCAGGAACTCACTCTGTAGCCTTATATGACCTTACACTTGAGGCAATCCTTCTACTTTAGCCTCCCCAGAACTAGAATTAAAGGCATAAGCCACCACTCCTGGCTCAGTGTCCTGCTTTTTTTTTTTTCTTTTTTGTTTGTTTTTTTTCAAGGTAGGGTCTCACTCTAGCCCAGGCTGACCTGGAATTCACTATGTAGTCTAAGGGCAACCTCGAACTCAGGGTGATCCTCCCAAGTGCTAGGATTAAAGGTGTGCGCCACCATGCCAGGCTTTTTTTTCTTTTTTCCAAGGTAGGGTCTCGTTCTAACCCATGCTGACAGGTAATTCACTATGTAATCTCAGGGTGGCCTGCAGTTTAGGCAATCTTTCTCCTTTTGCCTCCTGAGTACTGGGTTTAAAGGTACGTACAACCACACCTGGCCCATTTTTGTTTTGGTTTGGTTTTTGAGGTAGGGTCTCTCTAGCCCAGGCTGACCTGGAATTCACTATGTAGTCTTAGACTGGCCTGTAACTCACAGTGATTCTTCTACCTCTGCCTCCCACGTGCTGAGATTAAAGGTGTGCACCACCATGCCTAGCTTGTTTTGTTTTTGAGGTAGGGTCTTGCTCTAGTACAGGCTGACCTGGAATGGACTATGTACTCTCAGGGTGGCCTTCAGACTCACAGTGATTCTCCTACCTCTGCTTCTCACATGCTGGGATTAAAGGCATGTGCTACCATACCTGGCTTTTTTTTTTTTTTTTTTTTTTTTTTTTGGTTTTTCAAGGTAGGGTTTCACTCTAGCTCAGGCTAACCTGGAATTTACAATGTAGTCGCAATCCTCCTACCTCTATTTCCCAAGTGCTGGGATTAAAGGTGTGGCCCAGCTCCACTTTTTTATTTTTATTTTATTATTATTTTTTTTCTCTCTCTCTCTCATTTGTTTTTTTTTTTTTTTTTTTTTGTTGTTGTTGTTGCTGTTTTTTGAGGTAGGGTCTCACTCCTGGAATTCATTATGTAGTCTCAGGCTGGCCTTGAACTCACAGCGATCCTCCTATCTCTGCCTCCCAAGTGCTGGGATTAAAGGTGTGTACCACCAGGCATGACTCTACTTTTTAATTTTTTATTTATTTATTTTAATACTTATTTATTTGAGAGAGAGAAAGAGAGAGATAGGAAGAGGCAGAGAGAAAGAGAAAATGGGGACTCCAGGGCCTCTAGCCGCTGCAAACAAACGCCAGACACATGTACCCCCTTGTGCATCTGGCTTTACGTGGGTCCTGGGGAATCGAACCAGGGTCCTTAGGCTTTGCAGGCAAATGCTTTAACCACTTAGCCATTTCCCCAGCCCCACTTTTTTATTTTTAAATATAGGAAGACAGAGAGAGAGAGAGAGAGAGAGAGAGAGAGAATTGGTGTGCCAGGGTTTCTAGCCACTGCTATCCAACTGCAGAAGTATGTACCACCTAGTGTGCATATGTGACCTTACACCTGTGTCACCTGGTATGTCTGGCTTAAGTGGGATCTGGAGAGTCAAACATGGGTCCTTAGGCTTCACAGGCAAGTGCCTTAACTGCTAAGCTATCTCTCCACTACTTTTTTTTGTTTGCTCGTTTTGAAGTAGGGTCTCTCTCTAGCCCAGGCTGACCTGGAATTCACTATGTAGTCTCAGGGTGGCCTCAAACTCATGGCGATCCTTCTACCTCTGCCTCCCAAGTGCTGGAATCAAAGGCATGTGCCACCACACCCAGCTCTCCACTCTTATTTTTAATTTAAAAGAAATTATTGAAGCCAGGCATGGTGGTCCACACCTTTAATCCCAGCACTTGGGAGGCAGAGGTAGGATCACTGAGACTACCCAGTGAATTCCAGGTCAGCCTGGGCTAGGCCCTACCTCAAAAAAAAAAAAGCAAAAAAAACCAAAAAATTGCCGGGCATGGTGGCACATGCCTTTAATCCCAGCACTCTGGAGGCAGAGGTAGGAGGATCACTGTGAGTTCGAGGCCACCCTGAGACTCCACAGTGAATTCCAGGTCAGCCAGGGCTAGAGTGAGACCCTGTCTCGAAAAAAACAAAAAATAAAAATAAAAAATTATCGAGCCAGGCATGGTGATGCACACCTTTAATTCCAGGGCTTGGGAGGCAGAGGTAGAAGGACTGCCATGAGTTCGAGGCCACCCTGAGACTCCATAATGAATTAAATCCCAAATGCTGGTATTAAAGGCATGCTCCACCATACTCAACATTTTTTTAAATTTAATTAACCAGTTAATGTGGAGGGAAGCATGCCAGAGTTTCTTGCCATTGCAAACAAACTCTAGGCTCATGTACCACCTTGTGTCCAGCTCTACATGGATGCTGGGACTCGAACCTGTGATGGCAGGCTTTGCAAGCAAGTGCCTTTAATCACTGAGCCATCTTCCCAGCCCACTGACCACTCGTATCTTCTGCCTTTCTTGTTTCTGGCCTTTTTCTCTCCAGGTTATTGTTCAGAACTACAACTCCATTTTGACTCTTTCTCACTTGTACCGGTCTTCAGATGCCCTCCTTGTCCACGAGAACGACGCTGTCCATAAGATCTGTGCAAAGTTGATGAATATCAAGCACATCTCCTTTAGCGACATGAACCAGGTGCTGGCTCATCAGCTGGGAAGTGTCTTCCAGCCTACTTACGCTGGGGAAGGCTCTTTTCGCTACAGAAGAAATCCACTAGGTATTTGTCCCTGTGTGTTCTTGGTAGAAAACTCTTCTGACATTCTCAAAGTTTTCTTCACTGTCTATTTCTCTGCCTAAAGATGCATTCAGTGTGTACTCAGAATCCTTCCTTCAAACCTACTGCCTTCATCTCTGAACCTTACAAAGTCTTGAGAAGTTTCTCAAGTAATAGTAGGTTCTATCTGCTGGATACTGCATCATTTTGGGGGTCTCTTTCTTCCTTTCTCTTAGTCCCTTTTTTTTTTTTTTTTTTTTAGGTGGTACCTCACTCTAGCCCAGGATAATTTGGAATTCACTGTGTTGTCTTAGGGTAGCCTTGAAATCATAGCAATCCTCCTACCTCTACCTCCTGAGTGCTAGGATTAAAGGCGTGTGCCAACCATGCCTCCATGCCCCCCTCTCTCTCTCTCTCTCTCTTTTCAAGGTGGGTCTCACTCTAGCCCAGGCCAACTTGGAATTTACTATGTAGTCTCAAGATGGCCTCAAACTCACAGCAATCCTCCTACCTCTGCCTCCTGAGTGCTGGGATTAAAGGTATCTATCATTCTTTTTACCTTCCTTCCTTCCTTAAAATATTTTTTTTTAGGGCTAGAGAGGTGGCTTAGCTGTTAAGGCATTTGCCTGCAAAGCCAAAGGACCTAGGTTCAATTCCCCAGGACCCACATAAACCCAAGGTGGCGCATGCATCTAGAGTTTGTTTGCAGTGTCTGGAGGCCCATTCTCTCTCTCTCTGCCTCCTTCCCTCTCTCAAATAAACAAATAAAATTTTTAAAAACTTAAAAAATATTTTTTTTTATTTAGCTGGGAGTGGTGGCACATACCTTTAATCCCAGCACTTGGGAGGCAGAGGTAGAAGGATCACTGTGAGTTGGAGGCCACCCTAAGACTACATAGTGAATTCAAGGTCAGCCTGGACTAGAGCAAGGCCCTACCTCTAAAAAAGTTTTTTTTTTTTTTTAATTTATTTGCACACATGGGTGTATAGGCACACTGGGACCTCTTACCACTGCAAAAACATGCATGTGCCACTTTTTTTTTCAAGGTAGGGTCTCACTTAGCCCAGGCTGACCTGGAATTCACTATGTAGTCCCAGGCTGGCCTGGAACTCACAGTAATCCTTCTACCTCTGCCTCCTGAGTGCTGGGATTAAAGGTGTGCACCACCACGCCCAGCACATGTGCCACTTTAAAAAAATATTTTATTTTTATTTATTTATTTGAGAAAGAGATACAGAACTAGGCAGGTAGCAAGAGAGAGAGAGAGAGAGAGAATGGGTGCGCCAGGGCCTCCAGCCACTGCAAACGAACTCCAGATGGGTACGACCCCTTGTGCATCTGGCTAACGTGGGTCCTGGAGAGTTGAACTTGGGTCCTTTGGCTTTGCAGGCAAGTACCTTAACTGCTGAGCCACCTCTGCAGTCCCGCATGTGCCACTTTTTGCATCTGGCTTTATTTGGGTAAAGGGGAATTGAACCAGGGCCAACAGGTTTTACAAGCAAGTGCCTTTAACCATTGATCAATTTCCCTAGCCTGCTTACGTGCTTGCTTTCTCTTTCTTTCTTTTTTCCTTCCATTCTTCCTTTCTCTCTGTCTCTCTGTCTCTCTGTCTTTGTTTGAGGCAAGGGGTCCTCCAACTTGTAGCAATCCTCCTGCCTCAGACTCCTGAGTGCTAGGATGACAGGTGGTGTGTACCACCATGCTCAGCTATCAGAATTTTCTTCATTTTTCCCTTCCTTTCCTTCTTTCTTTCTTGTTTTTTGTTTGTTTGTTTTTTTCAAGGTAGGGTCTCACTCTAGCCAAGGCTGACCTGGAATTCACTATGTAATCTCAGGGTGGCCTCGAACTCATAGCAATACTATAACCTCTGCCTCCCCAGTACTTACTGGAATTAAAGGTGTGTGCAACCATGCTTTCTTTGTTTTTCTGGATTTAGCGAAACATTTCTTCATATTTCCAATTACTCAGCTCTGAACTTTTTTCCTTTTTCTTTTCCTTTTTTTGTTTTTTTGAGGTAGGGTCTCACTGTATAGCTCAGGCCAACCTGGAATTCACTATGTAGTTGCAGAGGGGCCTTGATCTGTCTGTGATCCTCCTACCTCTGACTCCCAAGTGCTGGGATTAAAGGTATGCACCACCACACCCAGCTTCATCTCTGAACTCTTATTTCCTTTTGGCAGTTTATTTTTCTAGTCTTTTTTTTTTTTTTTTTTTTTTGGTTTTTCGAGGTAGGGTCTCACTCTAGCTCAGGCTGACCTGGAATTCGCTACGTAGTCTCAGGGTGGCCTTGAACTCACAGCAATCCTCCTACCTCTGCCTCCCGAGTGCTAGGATTAAAGACATTTGCAGCCATGCCCAGCTGTTTTTCTGCTCTTGACTAAATAAAGCAAAGATGCAGTCTATGTCTCTGAAAATTTATTATTATTTGATTTATTCATGTGTGTGGGAACACATGAATACATTACTTTGCATCCAGCTTTATTAGGTGTTAGAGAACTGAACCCAGGCTGGTAGGCTTTGCAAGCATACATCTTTACCCACCATCTTCCCAGATCCTAAAGATTTATTATGTTAATGTTTAAGCCATTCTGGCTGAGGAGAAAATGCATTTGACTTAGACAACCATCAAATTGTGACTGTGTCTAAGCCATTGGCACTAGTAGGTAGTAACTTTAGTTCACATCCTTTTTCCTTTTTCTTTACAGGAGACTTAATGGAGCATTTAGTCCCTCATCCTGAATTCAAAATGCTGGGTGTTCGTAACATTCCTCAGATGTCTGAGAATTCACTGGCATACAGCACGTTTACTTGGGCGGGCCTCCTCAAGCATTTGAGACAGATGCTCATTTCTAATGCCAAAATGGAAGAAGGTAACAGGAATTTTAAAAATAGGCAAGCCACAGACAGGGAGAAATGCCTGCCCTGAAGCTCTGACTATGAACTGACCTGGGCCAGTTGAAATGAAGGTCTTTCTTCTGGCCAAGAGCAGCCTGAAGAAGCTCCCTGGGACACTAAAGAGGGCTTTTTTTTTTTTTTTTTTTTTTTTTTAATTTTTCCAGGTAGGATGTTACTGTAACTCAGGCTGACCTGGAATTCACTATATAGTCTCAGGGTGGCCTCGAACTCACGGCCATCCTCCTACCTCTGCCTCTCAAGTGCTGGGATTAAACATGTTGCTGTCAAATAAATAAATAAAATAAACCAAAAATAATTAAAAATAAAAAGAAAGAAAGAAAAAAAAATTCATATAAGTGCCAGGCATGGTGGTACATGCCTTTAATCTCAGCACTTGGGAGGCAGAGTTAGGAGGATTGTTGTGAATTTGAGGCCAGCCTGGACTACAGAGTGAGTTCTAAGTCAACCTGGACTTGAGTGAAGCCCCACCTCAAAAAAAACAAAACAGGGACTGGAGAGATGGCTTAGCAGTTAAGGCACTTGCGTGTGAAGCCTAAGGACCCATGTTTGACTCGCCAGATCCCATGTAAGCCAGACACACAAGGTGATACATACATCTAGAGTTCAATTGTAGTGGCTAGGCCCTGGTACACCAATTCTCTCTCTCTCTCTCTCTCTTGCTCTCACTCTCTCACTGTCAGTGTCTCTCTCATTAAAAAAAAAAAAAAAAAGTAAAGTAAAGGCTGGGTGATGGCTCGGATTCGATTCCCCAACCTTCATGTACAGCTAGACACATAAAGTGGCATAAACACTTGACATTGCTTGCAGTGGCAAGGACTCTGGTGTGTGCGCGCACGCACGCACGCACACTTGTGCAAATAAATGAACATTTTTAAAAATAAGAGCTGGAAGCCGGGCGTGGTGGCGCACGCCTTTAATCCCAGCACTCGGGAGGCAGAGGTAGGAGGATCGCCGTGAGTTCGAGGCCACCCTGAGACTCCATAGTGAATTCCAGGTCAGCCTGGGCTAGAGTGAGACCCTACCTTGAAAAACCAAAATAAATAAATAAATAAATAAAAAATAAGAGCTGGGGAGATGGCTCACTTGCTCCTTAAGCAAGAGGGTTTCTTAGACCAGAGACTGCCCAGTTCGACTCCCCAGAAGCCATGTAAAAAGCTGGACATGGCCAGGCATGGTGGTGCACGCCTTTAATCCTGGCACTTGGGAGGCAGAGGTAGGAGGATCACCATGAGTTCGAGGTCACCCTGAGACTACATAGTGACTTCCAGATCAGCCTGAGCTAAAATGAGACCCTACCTTGGGAAAAAAAAAAAAAGCTGGACATGGTCACTCAAATCTGTAACCCCAATGCATGGGGTGGGAGAGTCAAAGACTGGAGAATTGTTGGGGCTTGGGGACAGACATAGGTGCCAGCATGTGGCTCAAGAGTCCCCATCTCAAGGAAGTACACAGATGAGCAGTAAGAAAAGGATTCCTTGTGTTCTCCTCTGGCCTCTGCACGCATGTGCATACACCACACATCACATGCACCATACACTACACACACACACAGTGAAGTACTTACTTGTGTGGTATACATTTATAATAGGTAGAACTGCAGTCCCCTATGCTACTCTTACCCCTTCTCTAACTGCTCAGACATCTCTCCAGCCCTCTTCTGCTTTTAGAAATGCGTGGCTTGGGCTGGAGAGATGGCTTAGTGATTAAGTGCTTGCCTGTGAAGCCTAAGGACCCAGGTTCGAGGCTCGATTCCCCAGGACCCACGTAAGCCAGATGTACAAGGGGGCGCACGCGTCTAGAGTTCGTTTGCAGTGGCTGGAGGCCCTGGCGCGCCCATTCTCTCTCTCTATCTGCCTCTTTCTCTCTTTGTCGCTCTCAAATAAGTAAACGAAAGAAAAAAGGCTGGCTTGCTTCTAGGATCTCCAAAATGAGAGCACGGAAGTTTCAACTTTATTGGTTGCTCAGCCAGTAACCAAAATTTTACTTCACTCCCCCTTCCCCCTGGTATGAGACTATGTAATCTCAGGCTGGCCTTGAACTCACAGGGATTCTATTACCTCTGCCTCCTGAGTGCTGGGATTAAAGGCATATACCAGCACACCCAGCTTGTCTTCACTGTTTTTTTTTTTTTGGCTTGTTTTGTTTTGTTTTTTCTGAGGTTAGGTCTCACTCTATCCCAGGCTGACCTGCAATTCACTATGTAGTCTCAGGATGGCCTGGAACTCATGATGATCCTCCTACCTCTGCCTCCCAAATGCTGGGATTAAAGGCGTGCGCCACCACACCTAGCTGATTTAAGGATTTTGGATGATAGTGCAGAGGTTAGGTTTGGCAGTAGTAGAAAGTTCACACCTTAAAGTAGCACTTTCCAGGGTTTTTTTGGCCCTGGTACTTGTTTTTCTAGCAATACTTGTTTAATATCTCATGGAACACAATGTTCCTTAGGACAGTGTGAGCTGTCTTATCGTGATCTCTTAACTCAATAAGCCACAGTTTGCCTAGCCATTTTTCATGTGGGGCTTTAGGGTGTCAACTATTTTTAAATATTTTATTTATTTATTTATTTATTTACTTATTTATTTATTTATTTATTTGAGAGATACAGAAATAGGCAGGTAGAGAGAGAGATGCATGCACCACCATGTACATCTGGCTTACGTGGAACCTGGAAAATCGAACCTGGATCCTTAGGCTTCATAGGCATGCACGTTAACCACTAAGCCATCTCTCCAGGCCCTTTTGTTTTGTTTTTCAAGGTAGGGTCTCACTCTAGCCCAGGCTGAACTGGAATTCACTATGCCGTCTCAGGCTGATCTCAAATTCAGAGTTCTCCTACCTCAGCCTCCCACACGTCAAGCTTAATACGCATGTACCATCACACCTAGAATTTTCATTTTTTTAATATTTTATATTTATTTAAGAGTGAGGGAGAGAGAAAGAGGCAGATAGAGAAAAAATGGGTGCACCAGGACCTTGAGCCAGTGCAAATGAACTCCAGACTCATGTGCCACCTTGTGCTTCTGGCTTCACATGGGTACTGGGGAATCGAACCTGGGTTCTTAAGCTTTACAGCCAAGTGTCTTAATTTTTAAGCCATCTCTCCAGCCCCCCCATTTTTTAATATATGAATATGCATAAGGGTGAACATTTATGGCACAAACTAAGTTGAAGGATCTAATTAATTTTATGACTTCATATGTTATCAGACTGCTCTGTATAAAGATTGGCACCATTTCTACCACCGCTAGCATCATATGTGTTCTCTCCTGTCCTAGCAACAGGGACTTGAGTGATCCCAGAAAGAACAAAGCAGGACTTATAGTGCCTTGGGCTGGGGAGATGGCTCAGCCAGTGAGAGCCTTGCCATTTAAGCATGAGGGCCTGATAGGACTAAAGACCACCCAAGTTCAATTCCCCAGCACCCATGTAAAACTCTGTGTGTGGCCATGCATGCCTGTAACCCCAGTCATGAGGGGGGCAGAGACTGAAAGAATCGCTGGGGCTGGCTGATGGAAAATGGCAGTCTGGGTTGAGGGAGAATCTCTGTCTCAAGGAAACATTGTTATAAGCATTACAGGGGGCACCCAGTGTTCACCTCCACACATGTGTGCATGGGGATGAGCACTACAGGGGGTACCCAGTGTTCTCCATAAGGCCCCCAACCCTTATTTTTAAAATCTTTCTCATATATATGAGAGATGGCTTAGCAGTTAAGGCATTTGCCTGCAAAGCCTAAGAACCCAGGTTTGATTCCCCAGTACCCATGTAAACCAGATGCACAAAGTGGCACATGCATCTGGAGTTGGTTTGCAATAGCTAAAGGCCGTGATATTCTCTATGCCTCTCTCTGTCTCTCTCAAATAAATAAATTAAATATTTTAAAAAGAAAAGCTAAGCCAGGCGTGGTGGTCCATGCCTTTAATGCCAGCACTGGAGAGGCAGAGGTAGGAGGATTTCTATGAGTTCAAGGCTACCCTGAGACTATGTAGTGAATTCCAGGTCAGCCTGGACTAGAGTGAGACCCTACCTCGAAAAAAATAAAAATAAAAATAGAGGCTGGGTATGGCACCACACGCCTTTAATCCCAGCATTCCAGAGGCAGAGGTAGGATGATTGCCCTGAGACTACATAGCGAATTCCAGGTTAGCCTGGGCTAGAGTGAGACCCTACCTCAATAAAACAAAAAATGAAAAACAAAACAAAACAAACAACAAAAAGGAAGTTTAAAGAAACCTTTGAAAAAAAGAAGTGAGAAATGGTTCCCACCTGTACTGTGCCCAGTTGAGAGGTGGAGTCAGAAAGATCAGGAGTTCACAACCAGCCTGAGTTACATGAGACCAAAGCTGTCTCATGCCTTTAGCCTCAGTACTCCATAGACAGCCTGAGACAGGTTTTCGCCATTCATAAAACCTCTTGTTCTTCCTGTGGCAGGCATGGACTGGAAGGTGCGGCCCCCTCTGCCAGGACTTCCAGCCCTTGGCAGCATATCTGCCAACAAGGAGCTTCACTTTAACACTTCTATTGCTAACCTGCTCATCCTTCGTGGGAAAGACGTGCAAAGTGCAGATTCGGGTAAGCAGAAGTCAAGGTGGCAACTAAGGTGTGTACTGTGGATCATATAAGGGCTTAAAATCATTCTTGGGAGCTGGGCATAGTCGTGAGCCTTTAATCCCAGCACTCAGGAGGTAGAAGTAGGAGGATCGGTGTGAGTTCGTGGCCACCCTGAGACTACATAGTTAATTCCAGTCAGCCTGGACCAGATTGAGACCCTACCTCAAAAAAATAAAAATAAAAATGTTTCTTGTGGGCATGGTGGTGACTTTAATCCTAACACTTGGGAGGCAGAAGTAGGAGGATCACCAAGAGTTGAGGCCACCCTGAGACTCCATAGTGAATTCCAGGTCAGCCCGGGCCAGAGTAAGACCCTACCTTGAAAAACCAAAAAAAAAAAAAAAAAAGATTCTTGCTGGGCATGGTGGCGCACGCCTTTAATCCCAGCACTCAGGAGGCAGAGGTAGGAGGATAGCTGTGAGTTTGAGGGCACCCTGAAACTACATTGTGAATTCCAGGTCAGCCTGGACTAGAGTGAGACCCTACCTCAAAAAAACAAACAAACAAACAAACAAAAAAAAAGATTCTTGTATTCTTAGAAAAAGATGAGTAATGAGCTGGGCATGGTGGCTCACACCTTTAATCCCAGCACTCAGGAGGCAGAGGTAAGAGGATCACCGTGAGTTCGAGTCTACCCTGAAACTACAGAGTGAATTCCAGGTCAGCCTGGACTAGAGTGAGACCCTACCTCGAAAAACCAAAAAGAAAAAAGAAAAAGAAAAAGATGAGTAATGATATTATGATATTTTAGTGGCAAAAGCAAAGAGCTGGGCAGAGTGGTGTGGGCCTGTGATCCCAGCATCCGGGAGGCTGATTGTTGTGGTTACCTTCTCTCGTTCCTGGACAAAACACCTAAGCACAAGCAGCTGGCAGGAGGAAAGGCTTGCAGTCTCGAAGGGAAAAGCATGGCAGAGCACAGGCTGAACATCAAGTCTTGCCACAGAGCTGGCAGGAAGCAGCAAGAATGGGTTAGCCGTGGCAAGGGGAGCTGGGCTACAACACCCCAAAGCCCGTCCTCAGCCACACACCTCCTCTAGCAAAGCTCCGCTTCCCCAGTTGCCATCGGTTTATTCACTTACTCGGGGAGAGAAAGATAGGGCATGGGCACACCAGGGCCTCCTGCCATTGTCAAGGCACTTCAGATGCATGCGTCATTTTGTGTATTTGCTTGAGTGCAGGCTGACCTCAGACTCACTATATAAGGCACTTGCCTGCAAAACCAAAGGGCCTCGGTTCAATTCCCCAGGACCCACATAAGCCAGATGCACATGGTGGCGCATGCATCTGGAGTTTGTTTGCAGTGGCTAGAGGCCCTGGTGCTCCCATTCCCTGCCCCCCCTGTCTCACTCTGCCTCTTTCCCCCTCTCAAATAAATAAGTAAAAATAAAATATTTAAAAAAAACTCACTAAGCCAGGCGTGGTGGCACATACCTTTAATCCCAGCACTCAGGAGGCAGAGGTAGGAGGATCGCCGTGAGTTCAAGGCCACCCTGAGACTCCATAGTGAATTCTAGGTCAGCCTGGGCTACAGTGAGACCCTACCTCGAAAAACAAACAAACAAACAAAAACCTCACTGTATAGCCACAGCTGGCCTTAAACTCCTGATCTTCCTGCCTCTACCTCTCGAGTACTGGAATTATGGTAGTGTACCACCATACCTGTCATTAGCATATGTTACTTGTACAAAATAATGGGTTCCACCGTAACATTTCGTTTGTATATATGAAGTACATTGATCATATTTGCATTGTTTTTATTCTAGAAGGATTTAAGGATCCCGCTCTCTACACTTCCTGGATGGAGCCGGCTCATGCTTTCAGCATGTGGAAAACCCAGCGAGCCTTTAACAAATATGAGAAGTCTGCAGCGTTGGTTAGCAATAGCCAGTTCTTGGTAAAGCCACTTGACATGATTGTGGGCAAAGCATGGAATATGTTTGCTTCAAAGTAAGTCAAAATAAGTCTACAAACCTTCCTAACCTTAGCCAGGTAATCGCGTGGGAAGAGTACGAGGTGGGCTGTGGAAGAAGCGTGGCTGCCACTTTGTAGGTAGGAGACCTTGGGCAGGTGGCTGTAAGGGTTCATTTCTTCATCTATAGAGTGAGCCTTACCTGCGAACCTGTGAGGCAAGGAGTCAATCAATGAGAGACACGTGTAAAATCCCCAGCACGTTACTTGGCTAGTAAATGCTCAATAGTTGTTCTACAATATTATTACTACTTAGATACTGTTTACTAGATGTATAGTTTCTTTTTTTGGTTTTTCCAGGGAGGGTCTCCCTCTAGCCCAGACTGACCTGGAATTCACTCTGTAGTCTCAATACTCGAACTCACAGTGATCCTCCACCACGCCCAGTTCTAAATGAGTAGTTTCTAAGCCAAATGATATTAAAGTAGAAAATCGTGATACGGTAGGGACAATAAGATAGTTTTCAAAAAGGAGGTCTTTGGAGCTGGAAGTGTTGCTCACACTGAGGAACATTTTCACAGGCTTCTCAGCCTTTCTTCCAGTAGACAGTATATTTACTGTCAAAGTCAGTGAACAAAGTTCTTCAAGTGACTGAGCAAGTTAGGAAGGATTTCCACGGGCCTAGTCATCCCGCGCAGGGTCCTTATGATGTCGACTCATCCTCTCCTAGAACTCGAGTCCTCTGGTTCTTTCTCTTCTCCCCCTTAAGAGGAAGCAGCCAGGGCTGCATGGTGAATTCCAGGTTAGCTCAGGCTAGACTGAGACTCTGCCCCAGAGAAAGAGGAAGCAGCCGCCAGGCGTGTGGTGCACGCCTTTCACCCCAGCACACTTGGGAGGTAGAGAGAGGAGAATTGCCCAGAGTTCTAGGCCACCCTGAGACTACATAGTGAATTCCAGGTCAACCACCCTACTTTGGAAAACGGGGGAAAAAAAAAAGAGGAAGAAGCTCGTATTATGTCAACTTAATTCACGTGTGTCTTTGATACTCTTGTTTGGGGCTGGATTTCTTCTCCTGCATTAGAACTTTTTGGGCAGGGGAGGGACCCAGAGGACCACAAACTAAACTTCTGAGAAGCACGGGGCTTCACTTCCTCCCTAGCATCGGATCGATGTTCTTCTAATCTCAAGCCTGAGATGAAACTTCCCAGGCAGCCATCAGAGTTTATGGTGAACCCAGTTATCTACCGCCTGTGGATTACTGAACCTGTACCCGGGGACAACCCAATCCAATCTTGGTTTTTTACTGGGTGCCTCTTACTGCCACTCTCTGGGGCCCAAGGGGCCTGGCACTAAACTGACACCTCACTGTCTTTAGAGTGAATAGCTGAACAGAAGACTTCCGACAGAGTCTGATCGCTGAATGTTCATGAGCTGAAGGTCTACTTATTGCATGAAGTTGTTAATTTTCCGTATTTTGTTTTTTTTCTCTAGAGCCTACATTCATCAGTACACAAAGTTTGGCATTGAGGAAGAAGATTTTTTGGACAGCT